>JAHLJT010009419.1:198397556-199597556 GCA_031308135.1 Acheta domesticus | reverse complement strand
CAGCAGAAAAATCAGAGATTTTTTAGAGGATTAAAGGGCTGTACATTAAGAGACCAAACAAAAAGTGAAAAAATAAGAGAGGAACTAGGGCGGAATGACAAAATTAATTAGTACAATGACGATTGCAAAATTAAGAAGAACAGAAGCAATGGGTGACACATATTGGAAATATGCCGCAAGAGAGACTTCCAGCAAGCCTCGAATTATAAGCTGCGAGGAAAGAGAAACATTGGAAGACCAAGAATGAGATGGAAAGAGGCTGGAACAGACAATATGCCTAATCTGTAAAGGAAGATGATGATGATGATGATGATGATGATGTAAGTAAGGATTGAGGATAGGACGTGGAAGACAAAGAAAAGATTGCGCGCGGTCAGTGGATCATTTCCTAAGGTACTGCTCGGGCATTCTCCTGATGTTGAACAGAGAAACCATAAAAAGACTAACGATCAAAAAAGCTGTCCACTAGAATTTTTCTCCAGACAACGCCTGAATTCGACCTAGCTGTAATTCGACCTAACTGGTGTCGAAACTCTGCCACCTGGACTCGAACCCTTGGACCTCTTGGACAAAGTCGCTGAAGACTTATGCACAGAGATCCCTTATATTACTTGAAATGATACTGCATAACTTTATTGTATCCTGAAACGCATGTATTTTGTGTTTGATGAATTTAAAATATAATTTAATTCATATTTATGTTACCACAACTGTGAGTAGCGTATTACCTTTGGGTCCTCTGATTGCTTCTCAGGTGTTTCCGTACTTTGAGTCTCTCCCATGCTCTTTGTCGATCGCCTTGGATGTCGAGGTGACTTTCCCCTGTGTAAAGGCATACTTAGTACCAAGTCTTAAGATGCACAAGAGATACCAAGTCTTAAAATGTACAATTAATTTTTGGTACCAAGTCTCAAGATTCTTACTACTACGGTTCATGTACATGCAAATATTTTATTTGCGTTTTCATATTCAAGGCAAGTCCTAAGTATCTAAAGCCTTAACAGTAACAAGTAGTAAGTGTATCCATAATACTAAATGATTCGTTTTCTAAAGCCATTTCAATTTGAACATTTAGAAGGTATTTTCCAATCCCCTTCACCAAAAAAATCACCGAAATTCAATATTTGTGGCATGATACAAACGTTTCCCACGATAATTATTTATAATCTTATTTTAATGGTAGTGAGTTTTGCAAATACAGTTGATAATGCTTTGACTGATTTTTGTAGATGAAGGGATGGTACAACTCTGTTGTTAATATAGTCCCTTAGTGTTACTAGATTAGAAGGTAGTAAATTACATCTGAAGAACAGACATGTAACGAATTATAACAGTCGAACGATTTTCTTGTCATCAGACGAAACAAAGACGATTTTTGTGTTTCCAATATTTCCAAATGAATCTCAGGGAAAGAGATTCTTCTTCTCTTCATATTACTGTTGTGAAAAATTGTCTTCTCAATATTAGGTGTTCAACTTGTCTCAGTCTGTATAAATCCGTAATTAAGTCTAATTCACCCTTGTAGTTTGACGCTATTCAACATTCCTTTAAAATGATTTAGCTTGTAATATGTATCACGTTAAGCAAGGTATGAAGGACCTGGAGTTCGTATCATCTGGATAATTGTTTTTTACGAGTAACTGATCGTACTCCTCTGAAGAGGAACGAGGAAGAGGATACAAATAATTTGGCTTTAATACGAAATATCCAGATCTAGAATATATACAAATCAATATCTCAATATTAAATATCTTAATATACAAATCAGAAAAATCCAGGATACAACTGCTCAAACCATCATGTCAAATATCAACTTCTCGAAAAAGGTGTTTCTGATTAATTTGGAGCCTTCAAGCAGACTATCCTACAGTTCATCTTTTCTACCGGCGTCGAGAGTGGCCAACCAAGAGGACACTTGTTGGGATTTTTGTATGAGGATCATTTAATGATGATTGAAGATGGAATACAGGCATGAAGTTCATAAGTGTGAGATGTGGTGTCACATTGAGTGAGCTAGTGCGGAACATATATATTGTTGCGCTTAATATCGTTATATAAGGGCTTTTAGAATGTTTTTATGTCGTTTTAATTTTTTTAGATTGTTTTTGTGTCGTTTTAATTATTTTTTGATACTATATTTACCTTAAATTTACAATTTAATAAATTAGTGTTACTTTTTTTACCAATAATTTCATTTTTGATGAGTGAATTCAATTTTTATTAATTCCATTGAGGGAATCCATTTCGTCTTCATGTTCTAACAGGGAGGGTTTCACAAAAACGCAATGTGCCGTGCAACACAAAGCATAGCACATCAAAGAACTTATCTATTCAAAAATTATAAATATTTTGTCACTCTGTACGTCCATCCAAAGATTAGTTGAAAAGAAATGAACTTGGAGCATTATTAGCTGAAAACAAAAGGTGGATTCTTATTACCACTTTTCTTCAACTACATTGCTGCCCAAAAACACAATACTTATGTGTAATTTTATTTGTATTGCATTTCATTAGTCCTATTTCCACGGACTAAATGTCAAACGATACTATAGATCTGCCTAGATAGAACGATACCATAGATCTGCCTACGGTAGTAGAAAATTAGCTATTCATACTTACCTCTCCGTTATCGTCTCTGTTTTTTCTTGAAACGAAACTTTAGATTTACACGGGGACTGGTGGAGATGAGACGTTGATCCCACACTGTAAAATGTAAAATTGTAACATATATTAGTTTTTAGGATAACTACCTTAAATGGAATTAAATCAATTATATTTACTGATAATATACGAATATTTCATAAGCAGACAAGTCCAATGTTCCTAATTTTTCAGTTCTAGCCACAAAATTATTGTCAATGTTCCGTCTTATCATTTGAGTTCCGATGGAAGGATATCGCATGTAAGGTGCTTTCTAATTTTTGCTTTCTCATCTACTTCGAACTTTAGTAGTTTAGAGAGTGTGTTGTAATGTTGCAGTGAACAGTGGTGATTTTGTAGTGAAAAGTGGTGATCTCTATTCTACGCACGAGTTCGTCACCCCTTCTTCGCCTCACATCGTCTGTCGAATGAAAAACAGTGAAAAGTCAGTTATATAGGAATTGTTCCCTAAAAGTTTTACAATAATCTTATTTGTCGTACAACATATACCAAATGGTAGATTTACAAAATCAAAGTTACAAAATTGTAAAAAACATTTTTTTAAAATATTTGTAACCTTAAATATCTCCACAAGGTTAGTAGTATGTTAATAATTAAGGTTGTGGGAAGAATTATTCTTTACAGATCCTGTAATAAGATTATTGAACATAAAATGCTTACGTTGTGAAATGTTTGCGTTAAGTGGGATGTTTGCGAAAAACATTTTTTCGTGACTTCAGAACGCACACGCATCACTTCGAACGTTTCAGTCCTTTTTATGAAACGTCAAAAAAAGCGAAACTTCATCTCAAAGATACTTTTCCCCAGATGAAATCCTAATTTTTCGGACTGAGATGGAGACATGAAGCTGGCAAACTCCTGCCCCTGGTACTCACTGGGCGAGCAACATGTTGCTAGAAGAGAGAAGGATGGGAAGCGTGAGTAGCATGTTCTGCACTGCGCGAGTGGCATGTTCTGCACGGAGTTGGGGATGCGGGGGGGGGGAGGCGGAAAAAATATTATAAGTGGTCTTTTACCACGCATATTTCAGAACGCACACGTGATATCAGTTTGAATTTTTCACTCCTTTCATGAAACGTCAAAAAATCGTCTCAGTAAAAATTCAGCTCAAAGGTACGAGGGTCACTGCAAAAGTAATGCACAATTTCACCCAATTTTTTAAACATTCATTTTATTTTCCATCATTGGGCTATTTTACAGTATGTTGATCCATCTTCGAGGAACAAAAATTCACCTCTCCACATTATCTCCATCTATTTCTACTGCCTTACGACACCTTTGAAGAAGGGCATGTATACCCGTACGGTAGAAGCCTGGGCCAGAAGGTCTGAGCTTCTGTTCAGCACCTTTCACACTGGAGTAATCATCTCCTGGAAATCATCTGACAGAAATCATTTTCAGTTGCAGTTCTATCAATATTCTCTCCATATTCGCTTCTCCTATACCCAGTTTTATTGACAGTTCTATCACGGTTACACTTTTGTCAGCCAAAATGAGATTATGAATGAGCTGCATATTGTCAGGAAAATGTGAAGGGCGCGATCTGCCTCTGCGCGGAACACCTTGAGTATTTGCTTACCCTAATTTACTAGACAATCTGAAATCCCACCGACTAAATCTGTGATCAATAACATCTCCATTCACATTTTTGATCTCTTGTGAATGTTTGGGATTTTCTTGTTCTCTTTCGTTGCTACGGACGAAAATGTAATGCAGAAGTCATCTTAAACGAGTGGTACGAGAGCAACCCTTGAGAAAACAGGTTGAAATAAATACGAATTCAAGCGAGAAGAGTAACAAATATTTCGAAATCTGTGAAGAGCAAAGATGTGGAAAAGAAAATGAATTAAAAAAAAAATCACATGCATTACTTTTGGAGCGACCTAGGTAGTTTCCCCAGGTGAAACCCGAGTTGCCTGGGGCGAGGGTGGCAAGCCGCACTCACTGCGCGAGCAGCATGTTCTGCACGGAGTCGGAGGGCGGGCGGCGCTCGGGAGAGGAGGCGGAGGGCGTGGAGGAGGAGGGCGGGCGGCTGAGGTGGCTGCGGCTGCGGCGGCGGCGGCTGGCGCGGCGGCGCGCGGCCGCCTGCTCGCGCCGGTCGCTGGAGCGCATGCGCCCGGGCGGGGTCGCCACCGACCCCCACGACGGCGTGCGCGACGCCTCCAGCCCCGACGACTCGCCCGCGCGCCGCGGCCGCGCGGAGCCCTCCCGCTCCGACGCCTCGCTGCGCCAACGCGCACACGGCGGCTCGGAATAAATGGTGCAAACTTCTAGGGCGAAGATTATTACGCTTTGCCATGTGGTGGGAAATCTCGTGTAACGAAGCCACGCGTTTGACATTAATCCCCAGATAGGCAGGCAATCTGCCGGACATCAACGTGCACTGATTAATGGTAGATTCACGTTCCCAAGTACTCAACGATGTAGAGAAGTTACTCTAAGAAGGGACCATTTTTCCAGGTCGGAAAACAATTGAACGTCTTGCAGCGTGATGAAATTGCAAGAGAGAGATGAAGCCACTTACAAATAAGCCTACTGTAAATGAAAGCACTGGCAAAATGAGTGCATGGACGCAACTTGCAGCTATATTGCCAGCACTGGCCAAGCAGTAACTGTTAAAGCGGTCCCTTCTTATGGCAATCTCTCTATAAATGGGTTCTCATGTAGTTAAAGATACCTGGGATCTCATCTTGTCAAAGATATCATCGTTTGACAATGAGTTCTCTACCAAACAGAAGCAAATTTTACATACAATGTCACATGTGATATTTTCCACCGCGTGTTAATTCGCAAAAAGCAATCACTTATATGTACATAATATTTTTACTGATAAATGTAACAATACCCTGCATCATACTATTACGGACTACAATGATTGCTATCCCAATCATTTTACTTCCCCAAGCTTATTATTTAAGAGCAACAATATTAATTTTCAATATAGTGGATTGGATTGCGTCCCCCCTTTTCCTTCAGAAATGATCTGCCAAATTCACGATGCTTGAAATAATAGGAATACTTCGCACGCCCTTATTTCCTCCTTCACATCATTCCCAGTGTACTGTGTAGCTTATTGAGAGAATTCCTTGTTACATTTCTACCAATATAACGTAATCGGTGACATCGAAATCGCTTAAAGACGCTGAGAGTAACTTGTTTGTTTATAATGATTGTGCCAATAGCATTTCCATTAACTGAGATAAATAGTTTTAATAGGTGTTATGATGTGAATTATAATGAAACATTGATGGAACATGATGCGGGGAAAACGAAAGAACTCCGAGAAAAATGACTGCAAATTCCCTGTGTCTAGCACACTTTTTACATGTGTCGGACATAATGACTAACGCTTATAATGACTAACCTTCTGCTGCTGCCATCGAGGTCAGATCCTTAGACAATCCACGCAGAATTTCTAGTGGTGAAAGCAAGGGCTGTAGGCATATTTTTATCGAAGTTGTCCCTATCCCACCAACCTCCCCATTTCCCATCGCCTAATCGTTATGACCCGTTAGATCTTCATTCAACGGCCTTAATAAACCACGACATAAGCAGCTGTATGGCCCGTAAACCCCGATCACCACAGAAATCCACATTGTTCGACAGGCGTTTGCACCGGTGGCGCGGCTGAGAAGTCGAAAACAACGCCCTAAGCAGCTATAAGGCCCTTAAACCCCGATCACCACAGAAATCCACTTTGTTCGACAGGCGTTTGCACCGCTGGCGCCGGCTGAGAGTGCGTGGCGAGGGGGCTGACCTCTCGAAGAGCATGTCCTGCACGGAGTTCCTGCGCTCGCGCTTGCCGCCGCCGGCGGGGGCCGCGGCGGCCGCCGGGGGCGCGGGCGCGGGCGCGGAGACGGGCGTGCGCGCGCGGAGGTCGCGCCAGTGGCCCGTGGTGGGCGAGCGCCGGCCGCGCGACCGGCTGCGCTCGATGACGCGCGGGGTGACCGGGCGGCGCGGGGACGGCGTGCGCCGGCGCGCGCGCGCCGCACGCCCCGACGGCGGCCACTGCGACTGCGCGCTGCGCACACGCGCCGCACGCGCGCTCAGCCTTTGATTGGTTGATTGATTGGTTGATTGATAGATTGATAGATTGATAGATTGATAGATTGATAGATTGATAGATTGATAGATTGATAGATTGATAGATTGATAGATTGATAGATTGATAGAGTTTTGATTCGAGATGTGGTGTTTCCTCACTGGATGGCGAGATGCGGCGCCGACCTCCACGTCAACCTCCAAGTCGGCTCTAGCCGGGGCATGCTCTATACTTCGGTTTTTCTTTTTTGGTGCGTGGGGGTGTGTCATCAAAATGGAATATCTCACGGTATTTCGCGTCGTTCTCGGTTGAGCTGTTAGGAGTCGCATGATCGCCAGCACTGCTCGATACAGTCGCGATCATGAGAGTCCTAGCGGCAAAACAGAGAACGACGCGAAAAACCGTGAGATATTCCATTTTGATGACACACCCCCACGCACCAAAAAAGAAAAACCGAAGTATCCACAGGCTCCCGACATGTGTGCTAGATGTTTGCATTGATTAGGGATTCCAAGCGCGTCAACTGCTAAGGTCTTTAGTTAGAGTAGTCCTTGTTTTTCTTCCGGAGGTGACGATGATCTCTGCTAGGTAGGAAGATCCGGTGCCGAACTACCGTCAGCTAACTGGGGTTTTCTCTCAACAAGGTATCCCCACCAGCGGGTCACCGCCCCCGGCCGGGACACGTTCTAAGCTCCCGACCGGTCTCTCGGCATGTGTGGCATGTTAGTATAAGTGTGTGTAAGTAAGGGGGTGAGAATAGGACAAGGAAGAGAAAGGGAAGATCACGCGCGGTCCATGGCCCGTTTGTTACGGTAATGCCCCGGCATTCGTCTGGTGTTGATAGGTGAAATCACAGAAAACTATCATCCAGGGCAGCCGGTCGCTAGAATTCCCCTGCGGACAGGGGTAGAATTCGATCTAGCTATCTATTGTTGAAAACTCTGTCATCGTCGGGACTCTAAACTAGGACCTCACAGTCAGTCGCACTCCAGTGACATCAATTGATACCTGTCAGAGTCACCTAAGCCGGTAGCGCTCAGTGAGCCATCACTACGTGGCGCCCCTTAATTTAAGGTTGCTCAAGGGCAAGGATTGGGGCCAGGAGATCCGCAGTAGCCTACGTGCCACTCACGGTTCACGAGGCAAGAGCCGATAGCGCCCGAGCGCCTCCCCTCCCCTTCCCTCTGGTTCATTCAACAAACAATGAGTATTTTCAAAACCCACAGATAAGAAGAGCTGAACCAAGGTACCTAAGTGGACGCCCAACTTGGATATCCCTGCCGTAAGCCAGGCATTTGTTCCATTTTTGCTCCAGTGAGTTAGAATTGATTCTCGACGCAACTATTAGGTCATTTGCTTCATAAATATTCCGAGAAGTGTAGATTTTCCTCCATGAAATTTATCATACATGATATATTAGCAGAATCAAACTATATTTCGTTTACAACATCTGTTTATTTAATCACTCTCATTGTTTTGAAATACGTACTAACAACAGTACATTAGGTTTTTAATTCATTTGAAACTGAATAACAAAACAAAAATCATGAGGCATTTTCTGCAATCAAAGTGGATTATACCCCAACAAGTCCTCGTTCCATACCAGAAATATTTTGACTATATTTTCTGTAATCAACATTTGTTTTGAAAACTGTAGTGTCTTTCAATTTTGTATCACAGAAAATGTCTCGTTTTAACAATATTATTGATAGATTGTTGAAAATTATGTGCATTAAGTCAGTGCGTATTAAATGCATTAAAGTCAGTGCGTATTTTCGAATATTGTAATGCTGAAATATAACAAACTTGTTGAAATATAACATTAGGCGTTAAGCGTTTATAAAGTTAAGCTTTATTGCGTTGCTCGTATTCAAAACATGCAAACATGTTTTGAATACGAGCGACGATGGGAACGAGTTTTCAAATTTGTATGAATGCAATAAAGCAACATTATAAACGAGTTGCATACGTTATTTTTTGTATAACAGCATTATACATTTATAAGAGAATCAAAGATAATTTTTGGAAATAACTTTATTGAGACGTCACTGGTATACGCGCGAAAAACAGTGGTCGGCTGATCGGTTTACCGCTACCACTCCACAATTCTCTCGCTGCGATTGGCTGACTGTACGTCATCATCTGAGTCATAAGATGTTATTTGATGTACGAGTTTTTGTAACGAAACATTTATAATGCTGGGTTACAACAATAAAGTCATCGATGTTGTAAACAGAAATATTATTTTATTCTTGCTAACTATCAAAATGTAATAGTTAGGGGCGGATTTTGATGACCTAAAAAATTGCCAAAACGATTTATAAAATGTTCTTAAAATGTTTTTAAATGTTTCTAAAAGCACAGAAAAATTACTTAAAAAATTTGATCAAAACTAGTTCAGATGAAAATCTCAAGCTCTTGGATACGTTACTGATGTAAACGAGGCTTCAACCTTTCATTCCAATGAACTTTGCTGGCAAAGCTTCGGTTTGGACTGTTCTTTACCACGAAATAACTGTCTTTAGTTATTACATGTAGACATGACAATTTCTGAGCGAAGAAATCAAATAGGCTATTTAGGAATTCTTTGGAGAATATTTGTTACTTATCGTAAATATTATTTGAAGCAAGTACTATTACAAGATATTAAAAAGTTTTAAAACTGACGGGATAAGGTAAAAAATGATTTATTAGAGGAAATCGCCAAAAAATGGTAAAAAAGTCTTGTAAAAATGGGTCGTTTCCTTTAATCATAACATAAAATTAATGTTTAAACTAAAAGCCATTGCTTCTAAGCTAAAAGGGAAGAAAGTACATTTCATTAAAATCCTCCTCTAGTAATGTAATGAACTGTAACGTGTTGTTTATAGCGGGCGTGGTCTTAAGGCGCGGAAGGCGTACACTTTGAATTAAGGAGTTTGTGCACCCTTGTGTTTTTGTACACCCAAGTTTGTGCAAAGCATTGTCGACCGTTTTTGCATGCGCAGTTCAAGTTTTGCTTCACTTTTGGACATCTACACATGCGCAGAACATCGAGAGTGCTGTCCGCTAGGGCGTGCACACACTCCATATTCATGGTGACCTTCGAGAGTTCATCAGCTGTTACGTTGTCATCCAATCGGTCATGTCATATAGTGACGTTCACTTCAGTGATGTCATATAGTGACGTTCAAGCTCCCGATTGGATGACAATTGTTTTGTCCGTCTTTCGACAGTTCATGAGCTGTTACACCTGTCATCTAATAGGGAGCTTAAATGTCATTACTAGACATCGGATGTTTAGGCACTAAAAAAATCGCCTTTTAAGTGCCTAAAAGACACTGAAAATGTCAAGAATAAGGAGAAAAAAGGCGGTCATGAATTATATTCACAATAAAATTAAAAATTATTTGTAAAACTCCATACATCTTTACAACTATTCTACATTTTATTCTTAATAGTTTACATAGCAATATATTACCAGTAACTTTTCGAGGATTGCAATTTCAAATCTGCAAAGATTAGAGACAAAATCAGTTTGAATACGGAAAAGGATTTCTGAACATCTACCGATGAGTCTGGCATATTTTTAGAAGTCCAAAAATTGCAACACTGAAACCCGGGAATTTACATGTATTTCCACTCAAAAGGTGCCCTCGGTGTATTGTCAATCGACCATTTTTTCAGAATATGGCTAGTATTTATGAAATAGGGAAATCGAGAAAAATATGTTGCTATACTCTCGTATATCAAAATACAAATACGTGAATTGAAGGTTTCGTAATGAATGGTCAGGTTGGACCATGGCCGATATAAAATAATATATAAAAAGCAAAAAACGCACAATAATTCGAAAGAAAAGGCATTTATGCAAAAAAAGGAATTTATGCTAAAATAAGCAAAAATAAGCATTACAAAACTTCATCATATGTCATCATTTGTCATGATTCGTGCACATATATTATCAGCCTTTAAATAAGTTAGCTAGAAAAAAATAGGCATTTTCCTAAACATCCGATGTCTAGTCATTACAGTGACATCACTATATTGTCGTTCAAGCTCCCGATTGGATGACAACCTAACAGGCGATCAACTGTCAAAGGACACTACAATTAAATCGAAGAATAAGAGAGGCAGGCGACTGACTGCTGCGGCCGGCGGGAGCGCGGAGCGGCGGCGGCGTCCACGGAGGGCGAGGAGGAGCCCGACTTGGAGTGGAAGCCGCGCCGGAACCGCCGGCCGCCGCGCGGCAGCGACTGCGCGGGCGACTGGGACTGCGACGCCGACGCGGACGCCGACGGCACGTGGCGGCGGCGCCTGGCGCTGCGCGCGGACCCCGAGCACACGCGCTCGCCCGCGCCGGCGCCCTCGCCGGCGCCCTCGCCGTCCCCGACGTCCGACGCCTCCGCGCCGGGCCCCTCGCCGCGCTGCACGCACACCGGGCATATTCCATCGTGTTTTATAGAGAGATTACTACAAGAAAGGACCGCTTCGGCAGCTACTGCTTGACCACTGCTGGCAACATACAGTTGGTAACAGTCTTGTTTGTACAGTCCACAAGTTGCTCGGAAAACATTAATTTTAAGTGGAAAATTAATACTTATGGAAAATATACTAAAATATTATTGAATAATTCCAGATAAATGAAATGTTATTTTGTACATCTAGAAAAAATGGCCTTGAATTTGAAATTCACAAGCATCTTTAGTCGCTCCGGAACTAACCGCTAGGAAGGTTTCCAAGCCACAAAATGTGCTGGTGAACTTGAAATTCAAGGCCGTACTTCAGCTTCCGGGTCAATGACCCCCATCTCGATCAGGTTTTTGTCCAGTTTCCCTGATCCATTGAGCAAATGCTGATATGACCCCTTGTTTCGCTTCTGGAATCGAGAGCAATGTGAAGTTAGTTGTGTGACTATCGCCGTACGAGATGAATGTACCAGTTTTCGAGCAGTTCTGATACTCCACGATAACCGTTCTCCTTGGGATAAATACCCGAGAATGTCACAGGGATTTGAAGGGAATAATACCCTTCCAAACCGAACAATCGCACGAAGAGACAGGGAAGTTACCGCGAGGTCGCGTGGCAATCAATAAGCATCGCACGTAACAACCTGTAAGTATGTGGACCGATGTGGCACGTGCGGTAATCGAACATCTGCTTAATTAGACCTTTTCTGTAGAACGCGTATGCTTCTGGAATGTTGTGAACTTGTATATGCTATAATGCTTTGGATCATGAAGCCAGTAATGTCATTTCAAATACCTCAATGAGAAACCCATATTTTTGGTGTCCATGCGCTTAGTTCATTCATTGCCCTTTCATGTGTGTGTTTAACATTTTCCATTCATGTTCGTATTCTCACAAAAAGATAATAGTTGCCATGACTATCCAACCCTACTATTATTAGTTAGTATTTATCAAAATGACACTGTGTGAAAGAAGGAAATGCATTTAACGACATCGTAATTTTATCGCACTTCTAGCGGCCCACTATTTCTTGTCATTGCTTTAGTTGACTTAGGTTTCAACAAGAGGTTAGTCATTCCGATAAGCTGAGTTTGGCAGGTGTGTGTCTGTGGTGCGAGTCTCCCACAGGCCACGAACAAACTGGACGATAACCAAACGGCCAGAGTACGCCAGCTTCGGCCAGCCTTCATGAAATGAAGCTGATAAGTACATAAGCGGGAAGTTCATCTCGGCGTTTGGTATTTTTTACTGTAAAATTTGTTATGGTCACATGGAGCTTGCTGCAAGTTTTCTTAGATGCTTCCTTACTTTACCTTTCATTACTTATTTACATGTGTTTTATTTAAATGCGTCAAAAACAGCAAGTGGAATCGGAAGACGAAAAGGTAGAGAAATCAAATACTAATTCGCTAGTAATTAAACATTAATTCGCATTAATGAAGCTGATAAGCGGGAAGTTCATCTCGGCGTTTGGTATTTGTTACTGTAAAATTTGTTATGGTCACATGGAGCTTGCTGCAAGTTTTCTTAGATGCTTCCTTACTTTACCTTTCATTACTTATTTTCATGTGTTTTATTTAAATGCGTCAAAAACAGCAAATGTAATCGGAAGACGAAAAGGTAGAGAAATC
This sequence comes from Acheta domesticus, assembly GCA_031308135.1. Classification (NCBI taxonomy): domain Eukaryota; kingdom Metazoa; phylum Arthropoda; class Insecta; order Orthoptera; family Gryllidae; genus Acheta; species Acheta domesticus. Next base: position 199,584,773 of record JAHLJT010009419.1, on the reverse strand, counting down.
AAACATTAATTCGCAAAAATTAGAATTGTCGGAAAAGTGAGTGGAAAATCTCTGTCAAGATCTTTGTTCCTTAATTAGCATTATTATCAGTTAATCATTTCATTGGTAATTTCTTGTGTAAGAAAATACTTATGCACACGGGATCTTAAATAACAAAATGTAATGAAAGGTTAACGAGTCAGTCAAGTAGGAAAAGAAGTTCAATCGTTCCAATTAATCTGTATGAAAATTAATTGTAAACCTCTACGTTCCTTTGTGAGTTCGCTTACTTTTTCTGAATGAATTTGCTTTGTTGTTAGTCTTCCGTTAAATAAAGATATTACTGAACATTTTGACAGAGAATTCTCAATTCTTCTTAAAATATCCAGCCTCCTTAAAGTTAAAATAAGCCTCTTACGTCTCATTAACTTCAGACTTCTCGTAGACAAAATCTCACAACCAAAACTCCAAGTGATCGATGTGACTTCTTTCCGTTTTGTTCAAAACTATAAGAGAATAAGATGTTTCCATGTCTGCCTGTACTGGTTCAACAGCTCCGTACAGGGTCAAGACCTTCCAGCGGCGTCCTGGCCTTGGAGCCGAATTAAGCGTACGTGATATTAGCACATACGTGATATACGCCGTATTCTGGTCTTCTCAACCTGAGAAGTGAGCATTGTCATTGACAGAAACGTATACTGGTCATTGCAAATAAAGCGCACCATCTAACCCTGAACGGGAATCGCGCCGGAATGAACGGCTTCATGAAAAGCGAGCACACTGACCCGTGAGCTATCCTGAGAGGTCTGATGAAATTTTAGATATTTAGAGTGGAATATTTATTTCATCAGACGTGTTGTGATGTTTTAAAAAAATAGTTTGTTGATTATTGTTTATGGTTTTGTAAAAAATTATTAAATTGTGAGTTTTGTACCTCTGTGGTTGGTCTCGGCCGCATCCTCGGATCCCAAGAAGCGCTGGGCCTCAGCGGGGTCCACGCCAGGAGTTGGGAGAGGAACGACTGCACGATGGCCGCCGGCAGGCTCTGCTCCGGCGAGGAAGGCGCGGCCACCGGAGGGTAACTACTGCGAGAGCACGACGCTCCACACGACATCGCGTCGATGTCGAACTCCCTGGTGGACGGCGCTTCCTTCGTCCCGGGGTACATCGGCCCGTAAGGCAAATCTAGCCCGCGCATGCGCGAGTGGGCCGCGAGGCGCGACCGCTCCGACAAATCAGGCCCGGACCACTGCATTTGCGGTTCGCTCGGAGGCACGTGGTACATGTTCCAGTGCTCCGCCCTGGCCCGATCCAGCGGCGGCGTCCGGAACTGCTTCCTGGCGTCCTGCTGCCCCCTGTCGGGAAACCCGGTGATGGACGGGTCGTCGAACAGCATCCTGGAGCTGGAGGAGGTGAAAGGGATCGTCTCCGACGACCGCATGACGTAGAAGGGCGACGTCCGCGTCGACACGTCCTGCCGGCCCGCGGGGAACTGCCCGGCCTGCATGAGCGCGTGCGAGATCTTGTGCGAGAGGTTGGCGACGGAGGGCAGGCCCTTGTCGCCGCACGGGATGTCGCTGGTGGAGACGGCCACCGAGAAGAGCGGCGAGGGCCGCGCGGCGCCGGCCGAGGCCGGGCGCGCGGGCGGCGGCGAGGCCGGCGCGGCGCCCACCGTGGTGGAGGAGCGCGTGGCGGGCGGCAGCGGCGGGCACGGGGCGGCGCCGGGGGCGGCGGCCAGGGCTTGCGCCAGCAGGCGGCCGCGGCTGCCCAGCGCGCTCGCCACCAGCGCCTCGTCCCAGCGGCTGCGCAGCTCCACCAGCTCCATCTGCGGACGCCACCGGAACCACTCCTCAGCGACGTCGCACAGGTAGCTGGCCATTCTTAAACACGTTTACTAAATGGCTTCTTAATAATAATATTAAAATTAATTATAATAATAATAATTAATAATTAAAAAGAACGCAAGCATCATCCAATATCAGCAGTCCAAAGAATAACGTTGCCACGACATTTGCGTGTACAGCGGGGACAAAGTTGCTCGCGTCCGTGGTCCACCAAACGCGTCCCCTGGGTAACGCTAAATGAGCAACAGTGATTCACCATTTACGCGCGTGACCAAATGGCTAATATGCCAAGGGTTGACGTTGGCTAACAAACAAACAAACGACAGTTGGGTGGTCGAGATGTTGCGAACATAGGCAACCCGCAGTCCCAACATATAAAATCTCTTCGAGAATACTTTCACAAGGAAGCAGAAACATCTAAACAACATCGTGCCGTCTATTTAGGAGATGGATCTGCACTGTTGAAGTTAAGTCATCAAAAATACAATGGAAATAACTATATAGAACAGCAAAAATTGGAAACGTGGATGAGCAAACCTCTGCATGGAAAGCATCTGTATGCAATTAGTCAATTTCACCGTGTACATTATTGTACAAATTCAAACTAATCTCACGATAGCGGCAAACAGACTGAATATTGTTATGCGGAATTGGCCAACTTGTAGATATTACCGTGCCGTGCGATCCAAACGTCTTAACCAAGGAGGCAGAGAAACGTCATAAATACAGGAGTTTGGAAATCGAGATCAGCCGAATGTGGGGCGTAAAAGCACAGGTCGTCCCGTTAGTCATCGGAGTTCTGGGATTTGTTCCGCAACATTTGTGTAAGAACTTGTCTAAACTCCCAGCTAATTCAAAAGACTGGGAAGTGCAAGACATTGCTTTATTGGGAACAGCCCACATTTTGCTCAAAGTACTGTAGAGTCACCGACAGTCCCTAGATCTTCTCTTTAGGAAGCTTGTTGCAACTTGGAGTTGACCGCCTCATAAGATCTTTAGTCGTGAAATAGAGGAATAATAATGCCAAAAATGCTGAAATAATTTTTGCTGCATAAATTTCTTTAATATGCCAAATTATTGTGGTTCTGGCCCAATACAGAGTAAAAATTAATGTTACAATCTTCTAGAGTATGTAGAGTATGCCAAGATGATCACTTTTGATCGAAGAACATGTGGGAGCGGATTTCATTTAATAAAGTTGCACGTGTAAAATTTCCCTCTGATAAAAACACTTTAGGCAACTCATACTCAGATGTTTGCAACGTACACGAAATTCTTTTAATTTCATCAAAACGTGACCTGCTGAGCACTACAGCGCGAAGAATTAAATGATAATCATGACCATAGCCCGCTATGTCATGACTAATGTCACACATGTAACTTCGAAAAAGGAAATGTTCCGCCGTATGTTTCTGGTCAGAAGTTATCATCTTGGCCCCCTGCACGCCCTCCAAATTTGTAAATTTATTCTGACACCTATACATCTTGTACTCAGTTTTCAACTTGATGTTTCCAGTATAATGATTATTTGCAAAATAACAGAAAAGTATTTAACAGTCAAAAATTTAAACCGAGTGCCGATTCACTTCAAAGATCATTAAATCGAGTCCTCAATGAGCTTTGTTTCAAGAAAGATATAAAAAATGAGCTCAGCAGGGGAAGAACATTTTGAAACGTATTACATCATGTAGCCCGTAAGTTACGTGATAGAATGCACTCCATTTGCTGATTACTCTGTTTTCTCTTTGATAAAAATCCTGTAATCTTTTTCATTCTGCAGCTAGAAGTTGGGGCTTTCCGACGGGAAAAACTTTGTATTACGGGTCTCTAGTACCTGAAAAGGGGTCTTTCTCGCTCCTTTATGAGAGATATTTCTCTCTATAGTACGTTTTGTGGCCAGAATCCACGTTTGTTTTTTTTCATTTTTATCGAAAAATTATTTTTCGGGGAAACGTCACGTCTGTCAGTCTTTGAACAACGAAATTATCCAAGCAGTACTAAGTATTTCCACCAAATTTGTTATCCACAATCAATATGGTTGATGATGCGGCCCCTTGAATTTGAAACCTATATTTTAATTTTTGGGGTCATTTTACATACCAACGGCTTTTTCGAAATATTCTCAAAAATGCTCCGTTTTTCGTTTAATATTTTGCTCGAATATAGCAAGGTATATGTATAAAAATGTGGCAGGTCCGAATTTTTTAAAAGTTTTTTTTCCGAAATGTAAAAACCGAAACAGTAATACATGAAATTTTATCACGGCTTCAGAGACGTTAACTGTATGATGAAAAACGTCACCTACAGGACCTAAGCATCGAGGTTTGCGCCGCAGCCACGGTATATATTTTTGCGGATTGAAAACATTTTTAAGGGTTCAATATACCAACTTACCGTAACAGCATAAAACCATAAAGTTTGGATTGTTGTAGTACCATTGGTTTGTTTTATAGAAAGTTTGGAGTTCTGTGGAAGTTCCAAAGGTATACCATACTCCTAATAATAACTTCTATATATTGCAACATTTTGAATTTTATAAAGTTAACCCCTAATTGAAACAGGGAAATCATAAACGCCCTAAGTCCAGAGAACTAAATTTTACAGGAGAGAAAAAATACGTCATCTCTCTCAGTGGTCAGACGCTATCCGCAGTCTATTAAAATTGTCAAGATTTATTCCTTAAATATTTCAAAATTTCAATATTGCATTAAATAATTAAAATTGAATCAAACAATCGCTAAATATTTTCACCAAGAAGTGGAGTTAAGTGTTTCAGTTTCAGGTGAGCAATTGCTAGGGAAGGCGTACCTGCAGGGCGAGCAACTGCTTGGCCATCTGCTTCTTGTCGCGCTGCGACTGGCGATAGGCGTGCTGCGCGGCCGACAGCTTCTGCAGCGTGCGCTCGCGCTCCACCTGCGCACGACCGACGCCCGCATGCGCACGTTACACGCAGCACGCACGAAAACGCGAGCGTTGCGACAATACTTAACACAACGCAAATAATTTAATGGATGATGGAAATATGAATTATCACTTTCATACCTGACTTTTATTTGCATTGTACACTTTTGTTACTGCTTACTTTAGTGGGTTTTTTTGTTTTATACTATTTATATCGCGATGGATTACACTAATATTAAAACACAGATATATCAAAGAAATCAAAACTGACTGTACTATGTAACAAAAAATTATTTTCCTATGTAATAGATATGAAAATACTTCCGAAAAACTTGTACATGTGTTGTGCACTTGTACTTGTACATGTACACGTTGTGTCATATCATTTAAAAGCAAAGAAATGCAAATCAGAATTCTATATACAAAGAAAATCTGAACTGTCTAGTTTGTAAAGAAGTATATCTGTCCTGTCCAGATTCATATCACTGTAACTTTGAATTGTTCTGATAATACAATTTTGTCTGCCTGGACGGAGGGCCACAGCCGCCTCTAAAAGCACTGAAGATGGCCGCAATGCGGCCGAAAAAGCTTTATGCCAAAATAAACAATTACGATGAGGAGCCTACATCAAATATTGATTTTAATACAATTTTGTTCAACAAACGAGTGCGCTACGAAATCTGACCCAGGTGACAGACTTCTCGTGGCGTTCTCCTAGCGCTGCCGATACACTGGTTCGTCCGCGGAAGCCGCGAAGGGCACGCAAGATCCTGAAGAAAAACATCTCCTTTTTTCTAATATTTCATACCATTTCAACATTTTGGATTTGTTGGATATGTATGAGGTTTGCATGGTGTTGTACCAGATAGTGAAATTTCATCTGAATCCGAGTTTCCAGCATGTTGAATGTTGGGTGTTTTATTTCGGTTAAAACAATTTCCCTTCATGGTCACGAGCTGAAAAGAGAGAGGGACTTCAATAACAAAAATTTAAGTCGTAACGAAGTTCATGATCCAGCCTGTTCGCGAACTTGAAGGGGCTCACTTTTTTAACCGCATTATAGCAATTGGTGACGTAGTGGCCACACGTCTTTAAGAGTAGACGGTGTCGTAGCCCCGCGAGAAGGGAGTGAGAGCACGCACCTAATCGGAGTATAGTAAGGGGTCTTTAAGAGTAGACGGTGTCCTAGCCTCGCCAGCGAAAAGGGAGTGAGCGCACGCACCTAATCGGAATATAGTAAGGAGTCTTTAAGAGTAGACTGTGTCCTAGCCCCGCCAGCAAGAAGGGAGTAAGGGCGCGCACCTAATCGGAGTATAGTAAGAGGTCTTTAAGAGTAGACGGTGTCCTACCCCCGCCAGCGAGAAGAGTGATTGTGTGCACCTAATCGAAGTATAGTAAGGGGTGCCGCCGTGCCCACACGTCTTTTAGCGCAGACCGCGTTCCAGCGCGTCCATCGAGAAGCGAGCGAGGGCGCGCACCTGCAGCTTCTGGTTGCTGCGGCGCAGGATGCGCGCCTCGAGCGTGGCGGCGCCCAGCTTGGAGAGCGCGGCGCGCCGGGCCCGCGCCGCCGCCCGCGCGCGCTGCGCCAGCGCCGCGCGCTCCTGCTCCCCGCGCGCGCGCGCCGCCCGCGCCAGCTCCTCGCGCAGCGACTCCGCCAGCGCCTGCGCACCGCGGCAGCCCATTCCCCATGAGCGCTTGTTAAAGAGAGATTCATGTAAGAACAAGCAATTTTGACAGCTAGTGCTGGCAACGTAACCGAAGGTTCTGTGGTCGTTGTGTCCTTGATCCCATTGAACTCTCCTTCCTCGGTTCGTCCGTTTGCAGTTGGCTAACTTGTAAATGGTTTCCACGCTTCCTTTTGTGATGTCCTCATCCGACGAAAATGTAGTGCGCCACGAGAAATAATTGAAATTAGGAAGTGTAGTGCTATGTGCTCTTCTGTAAAAATTTATTTTTTTATACACATTATCTGGAATTTGCTTTTTTGCGTGATAAGTATTATGTTTATTTTAAAAGCGAGTCTTGAATGTAAGATGCGTACTGGTGCACGTGTTTCTGAATAGCTGCCGCGGCGGAGGGATACTTCTCTGAATTACATGTGATGTTCACTTGTTTAGCGAACTGTCACTTTTGCTTGTTCTTACGCGAATTCTTCTATAGTGGTTGCGGTGTGCGTGTCAACGGCGAAGGTCGTTAGTCCCAAGTGTAGTGAATTTTTTTTTTTCATCTGGAAGTGGCGGTGATCTTTCCCAGCTAGATGGCGAGATCCGGTGCCGACCTACCGTCGACTAGTGGGGGTTTCCCCAACAAGGTATTTCCCAACAGCGTGGTACAGCCTCAGCCGGGACGGGCTCTTAGCCCTCGACCGGTCTCCCGGCCTGTGTGACAGTGTACTGCATGCAAGTGTGTGTGTGTGTAAGAGGTGGGGAAGGAAGTGGAAAACGCACGGTCCGTGGCCCGTTTGTTAGGGATGTGTTACGGTGTTGATCGCAGAAACCACGGAAAACTACCGCTCAGAGCAGCCGGACGCTAGAATTCTCCTCCAGACAGCGACTGAACTCGACCTAGCTGACAAGCTAGTGTCGAAAATCCTGCCACCGTCAGAACTCGAACCCCGGACCTCCCGGTCAGAAGCACTGCAGTCACATTACTTGATGCACCGAGCCACCTCTCGCGGTTCGCACACTGCCAGAGGCCTTTCGCGGCGCTGCCGCATTGCGCTCAACAGCTGCGCGGTCGTCACGAGTACGGGAAGCACGGTGGGATGGTACGGGTGGGCTACTCCGGAGCACCGATTTTTCGATACTTCTTTCAGCGCAGAACCAGTTTGCGTCACGAACCACGTGACCACAACACAGGAACTTTGTTTGAAAAGCCAAACAAGTCGCAGGCCACCATGTTGCATGGAGAGCAAGAATTGTTGAGAAAAATTTTGAAGGTGGCAATAGTTAACGAAAAGAATCACTATGACGATGTAATTGAAATAGAACTTGTATTTTAAAAAAAAATGCTTATGCACCTGTTTCAATGACTTGTAAACTGAAGTCGGATTCGATGCAAAAGAGCCCCCCCAGAGAGAAGCGATGTCGCCCTGTTAATTTCTGAAAATAACTTTGTGACGTCAAAGGTATTTGACATCTGGGCGCAAAACGATTGTTGGCTGATCGATTTACTTCTATCTCCCCACAATTCTCTCATTATTCGGTGTCATTATTCGTGCCACAAACGGCATCTACGTTATAAGCTCTGTTGTAAAATGTCATTTTATATCCAAAAAATGTTTTATCATATACGATTACGTGACATCTTTTAAAATTTTCAATGAGACCCCCTATTCGCATGCCTGTGACGAAAACATGTGAAAAGTGTTGGTGACTTACCATTGCATCCGAATCAGGTGACATACGCCCCTCGCCAAATAAATCAGCGAGGCGTTGCTCGAGTGTCTTTTTGGCGTCTTGCAGATCTGACTCCTGAACCATGTCAGAGGACGAGAGAGCGGTCATACAGGGTGTATCAAGCACTGAATCGTGCATGTAAGAATCTTCCTCTCCAACATTGGCGCCCACATCTAAATTATCTCCAAACTCATCCAAGTTTCCAGGTTCGCCTAAGGTGTGAAAATCTTCGTGGTCCTGTGGTGTCTCAAATCCGTGGGGCGCGCAGATCTCGCCAGGCTTGTAAGTGCCGTCAAAGATTCCCTCAGGCTCAACCGATTGTTCAAGCTCATAAATTTTCTGGGACTCGTTGTTCTCTTCTGGTCCCGAATATCCGTCAGGGGCATAGGCATCGCCGGGTAAGGAAGATTCGTCAGGTTCCTGCACCTCTTCGTAACCATAGTCCTCGTCAGGAACGTACGTTTCATACTGCTCGAGGGCGTCTCCGCTTTCTGTGTTCTCGCCTCTGGATCCGGGTACGGGCATCGTCCAGAGGTCCATGGAGCTCCGTCTGCCCAGAGAAATCTGCGTGCCAGAGCGCGCGGGGGAGGGTGGCGTGGCTTCGGACATCGTCGAGACGCTCGTGTCGGACTGCAGGGCCTTCAGGACCAACCTGCGCTGCTCCGCGGCTCTTTCCTCCTGCGAGGGATGGGATACGTGTTTTAGTTATGTTGAAAATGTTGAATCTGTAACAAACTATTAGAAAGCAAAGATATCTGTACCAATTACACACACAAAATCAGGATAACATTGAATTTTCCATTTAAGATTTGAGGGGAACCTAAAAAAGGAATTATTTTAATTAACAAAACTTTCGTTCAAAACAATTATTTCTTTATATATTTAGCATGAAAACACTTCACAGGAAAACTATCCATCGAGTACCATCTTTAAACAATTGCTCATTTTAGATTAAATTTTTCGGAATGAGACAAATCACAGGCATCAGTCTTTTTTTGCCAGGTTAAACATAAGCCAACATATCCCGTTTAACGAGTCACTTTCTCTTCGACTGCATGAAACTTCAAACTTTCAAGTTGAATATAGATTAAATTAAAATTGTCTCAGCTTTTAGAATTCCATGGTTTACGAGCAATTAAAGGATTTTTAAAGTGATATCACAAAGCATAAAATACTAGTGGTACTACAACAGCACATACATTCTTGCATTTTCAGTAACTTTTGCAATTGCACATTCAGAGACTTAAACGAAAATGAGGTCAATGCCATGTTTATAAGCGTACTTCAACCTCTCCTGAAAAGAATTGAATAGAAAAAGACGAGAAGTTTTTGAAATAAATTTTTTAATTAATTTTAATGCACGAAAAATTATGCAACAACTACTCACATCTAAATATCTATTTTTCAATAACATATTTTATATTGTCTTTGTCTTGAATACTGGAGATGTATCAAAATGCCAAATTTTTTTTTCACAAATTTTCAAAAATTCAGATAATTCAACAAAAATCTTATCTCCGCTATTTTTATTAATGTATGTACTTTGGTATTTTCGAAGAGAAAATTTAAATAAATAAATAACCATTTTTAAGTGGAAAATTAAAAGGTCATTAGAGCTTCATGCAAAGTATCCCCCAAAATCAGAATATCCTTTTAAAATTTGTGGGGCCGCGAAAGCAGCCAGATCTATCGGAGTATATTAATTTTCATTAAATTCTGTCTACGGTTTTGCGGCTAGCGCTCAACGGTTTACAGAGAGACGGACTAAAGGATGAAATGGCAGACGGAGGGAATTTTGATATCCAGGACCCACAAATGTGAAGTCGGACCATAAAACTTAAAAAATAAAAACAATCGGAGTGTGGTTTTTATTTACCAAAATAAAATGTGGAGTCGGACCACAAAAACAAAAAAAGTTGATTTACTACATACAGGAGCAAGAAGTATCTATTTTTTCAGTTTCAGTATCACAACACAATTTTTCTGTAAAAATATTATCATTTTTCGCTGGAGAATTAAAACACTTTCTCCATACTACGTAAGTTGAATGCTAATTTATCATCATCGTAAATTTTAAACTGTATTCATACGTTTCATATGTCATTCCGAACAGTGACTTCACACACCTACAGAATGCTTTATTACATGAGGCTACAGGGTCCGTTTCAAAATTTTAAAATATGCCTATGACCCAGACTCTATTAAGACTTTTCTTGTTTTGATGAATATAACAATCATTTTCGTTGAATTTTCGAAAATTGAAAAAATTAGGAATAACGTGATAAAGTACTCTATTAGGTTAAAACCACAAGATCTCGGCTGAAACCGCGAAGAAAGTACTACATGTTGTTGTAGCACCACTAATTATTTCGGTTTTGCAAGTACACCCAGTTAAGAAATAAAGCCGCTACAACTGGAACTGTAGGTGAGCACCTCATCGCCATCCGCAGCAGCTGTGGACGCCTTCGGCTCCGGTTCGATGGGAATCCCCTGAGTCAACGCGAAGAGCTCCGGGTGGTGGAACGCCAAGTGCTCCCGAATGAAGGGGCGCCGGGAGTCAGTTAACAGCCCGCACGGCATCACACGCAGAGTCATTGGCAAGGGGTTCTGAAACGTTGATTATGGGTTACATAAATCAGGAGTAGGGAGAGACACCACGTGGTAGTCCCTAGAAAAATTGGATCCAGGATGTGTTGTGGATGACCTGAAGAAAATGAAAGTTTTTCGGATGGTTGGAAAAGACTGAGAAAAGAGAGGAATGGAGGCAGATCATGAAGGCAGCAGTGGCCCACATCGGGTTTTGGTGTTTTGGGAGAAGAAGAAGAAGAAGAAGAAGAAGAAGAAGAAGAAGAAGAAGAAAAAGAAGAAGAAGAAAAAGAAGAAGAGAGACACGAGCTATGGCCGTATTAAGCAATTTTCTTTACTTCGAATTGAATTGTTTGTTAACTACTTGCTTCGAAGGGAGGAGATAATAAAAATAGGTAAATTGAACGTCTATAAAATTGTTTTGGAATGTAAGGAAGAAAATATCTTGCACAGTTTTACAACAATACTTCTTTAATAAAAAAAATATTTTCTCCATCTATGACCATCTGTTCTGTATGATGAAAAATCATTTAATATTAAATAACTATTAATTTACACATAGTATTTCTTATATGAAAATAAAAAGGGGTACAGATTAATAGCCTTGCAGCCCGGGTATATGTTCTTATATATTGTAAAATAATTATTTTTTCCGATTATAGTACTGGAACATTACTTTGCAAAATTTCTCTGATAAAGTTGTCATTCTGTAACTGATAGGATAAAGGATAACAATCTAAGATGTTTAAAGAACAAAGCTAGAACTATTTTAAATCCAATATTTATGAAATATTTTACCACGATGGCTTAATTATGACTATTTCTTTGAACGTGGCCGTAGCTGGTGCACTGGACAAAACTGATGCCTATTCCCTACGTCTAAATGGAGTACATTTTTTTCAAACCCGTCAGGTGAAATTCTGAAGAAAAAGTACACTACTTTCTTACTTAAATTACTTACTTCAGATAATGTTTTAAAATAAATAATACAAAGTACATATTATTATTATTATTATTATTATTATTATTATTACCTTTTCCGCGAGAAATTGCTGTTTGTTCTCGACTAACGAATTCATCATTACCATGGGATTTTCCATTTCACCTTGTTTCTTAGGATCTGTCTGCAATGACTCTGCTTCTTTTGATTGGTCTTGTCCTTGTTTTTCTTCTTGCGGGGCTGCATGCTTAGACTCTTCTTTCGATTCTATCTCCGACAATTTTCCTTCCTTTGATTCTTTTGACAATTCGACGTCTTTCAATATTACTTCTGACGCTCTTGAGGGTTGGGATTTGCTCGATTTGACTTCCAGACCATCTTCTTCTATTCTGTCTTCACTTATGCTTACATGTTTCTTTTTCTCTACTTTGTGTATATTCAACTGTTTGCTTTGGATTGGTTCTACCACCCTATCTTCGATTTCATTGGTCTGTTCCTCCATAATTTGAACTTCCCCCAGTTGTTTCCCCTTCACATCAGATTCAACTGTGTGTGCACTATATTCTGGAGCAGACGCTGCAGGTGCCAAATTGGTCAAGGAAGGTTTCGGAGCCAGGGATGCCAAAGTCCCTTGGACAGGCGTCGAGAAAGTCTTTGAAGTCAACACTGATATTGACGTCCCACCAGCTGATTGAATTGACCCAGAAGAAGACCCGAATGCAGATGATGAGTAAGGCTTAAGAGGTTGAGACGAAGATAGATCAGGCTTCATGACAGATGTTTGATCGCTTGTCGCGTCAGGTGTCACATCCCTTGCTGAGTCACTCCTAGCGTGGGACTTCGGAGTACGAGGACGCGAAGGCGAGCGTGACGGAGCTTTGCGGCCGTCGTTCTTGCCGGAGGCTCTGGCTTCCGCAGGCAGCTCAATCTGCAGGACGCGCGGCACGGATCCTGCAGGCCGCCCCCACCGCCGCCGCAGGTGCGGGAACAGAAGCGACGGCGGGAGGAGCGCCAACACGAAGCCAACGGCCGCCACGAACAGCGCGAACACCGTCAGCATGACCGTGCCGTCCAGCACCCTCCAGCTCCGGGAGGGAGGCACGATCGGAACTGAATCCACTGGCCGACATAGTTCTGCGACAAAAGGAAGGACGATGACGGCTGGTCAGTGCCGGGTTTCCCAAATTGTGCTTCGCGGAACCCTAGAGCAGTGGAGTCAAGGGGTCTGCTACTGGTGGCAGTGACGCGCATTATGGCATCGTGCCATGCCACGAGCTTCTCTGCGCAACTAAAGTCGGGAAAGGGAACTATTAGTTACCCCGCCGTTTTACAATAGGGATGGCGTTGACTCTGGTGATCGGGTAATGAACTGCGTAGAGGGGTGATTTCGTCGTGGTACTCGTGCGGACTTCCGCTCGTGGCATCGACCTTGACAACACTGCCCTAGATGCTCAGTAAGAAATGTTAAAGGTGTTATATTAAAATAGAAATATTACCCAACAAACTTTACTACTATTCGATTTACACGTATCTCTTAATATACAAATAAAATTTCATATTTGCGAAAAAAAATAATGCCAGGCGTTAACATTCATACATCCTTGTACCTTTGGTCACTTCTTTATTGTCATGTTTTTTCTATTTTTTAGATGTTTGAGATTTTGTATGTTTTGAGATCTAGTAGAAACTCCGTCGCGTCATCTAAAAACATGCGTCATCTAACCTTGTACCTTGGGCCATCCACATTGTTATGGATAAGGCATGAGATAAACATAAATCCTATTCATAAAGAGTAAATTCTTAAATAAGATTGCTTAATTACCCCTTGTCCAGGTACTTCCATTACATTTTGAAGTAGCTGGAAACGATTAACAAGAACAATCGTCTCCTGTATTATTTCAGTAGTATACCTTTGGGTTCCGGCTCTCACACGCAACCAATCTTTATAAATGAGGGCTCCAAAGAAAGAGAATTTCACGGAGACTTGACGAATTCCATTTTGACTTTAAAAATATGGATGATTTCTTTAAAAAAAAACGCATCGAAATATTCATGTAAAATGCAACCCGCATCACATGTCAACCTATATCGGCAAATAACTCATAAACGAAGCGTTTTAGAGCCTTAAAAAGTAAACTTTTGAGGCCAAATGCCTCAAAGAAACCTTTTTCTCACCATAATCTACAAGATGAGAGATTCTTCAATCCATTCAATTAACTTTTCGGTTCCACTCTTCAATACTATCAAGGCCACCTCAATATTTCAGTCCTTCCTGCTGGTAGCAATGCTAACAAATGGTATTTAGTACTCAAAGGTGAAAACTTTAGTTTGATTATTTTTTGGCTCGGAATTGTTATTCTTGAGGTACGTAAGGACGCAGAAAATAATTCAATACCTTTTAGTAAACAAATAATTTTTCAATTTTCTCACCCCAGCAAGCTGGCACCCTGACTCTCCAAAACCCACTCGGTTCTTCATAACAAAACAAGGAAAGTTAAATAATATTGCAATGAGTAGGTCTGTTCTTGCCCGATCCGGTATTTTCGCACTACTTTACTTGGCTTTCTCAAGAGTAAAAACCTTTTCTATTATTTGACTATCAAGGAAAGCGAAAAGCTAACTCTCAAGGAAATTGAAAAATTTCTTCAAATGTTGTTTTTAAAGAAGAATGAATTGTTCCAAGAACATCTCTCTATAATGTGGAATAAACTTTAATTGAAAATTTGTTTCAAACATCAATTGAATTTGTTATTTTATTTGATATTCTGTAAGTACATTAGCAGTTCCTCTCCTTCATGGGACGGATAGACAAATGGATAGGGAAAGGGTGGGATTTAACATGAGAGAGTTCTCGCACGGGTACGCTAGTAATATTATAATAGTGTAAATTTATGTAATGACGTGCATGACCAGTTTCGACGCAGATGATTAAACTTTGTATACCCACCAAGTACAATAGAGTGCTACACACTCATAAAAATTTAAAAACTTAAAGAACTCCATTCGTTGACCTACATTGAGTACATGTATTATTTAATTATGCAGTAAAATGCTAGAGCTATTAAGAATACAAGTTACAACGTAAAAGTTTCAACGTTCATTTAAGTAAAGGAAAATATTCGTGGCCATATACGTTCCAGAACAACAAAAAAAGTCCCGTGAGTGAAAACGATTTGGGAACACCTGAATTCATAGAATTGAGATCGTAAATATGACAACGAATCCTCATTAATTCTGTTCACATTCCATTCAATGATCTCTAGATCATTGAATTCGCCGATGACCAAACAATAGAAAATAATCAAAAGGCTGTACAATTTATCATTTTTCTAATAAGTGTTAAAGATCCATCACATCGGTTGCCAGAATGATCAAATCATCCGTAGAAAGTAGAATGTCAGCTTGTAGCTCTATGTCAGTGAAACCTTCATCCACGAAGAAACTGGTAATGTCTCGAAGGAAGGGCAAATAGAGTAGGGCTCAACACATCACCTTGTAGTTCGCTTTGTGTAACTTCCATCGAATTGGTAGTGTAATGGGTGTTGATTCTTACTCTCATTGATTCTCTTCCATAAAGATTCTAAAGAATGTATATAGAATTGCTACCTACCCCGGATTCATGTGGTGTTTCCCATACAATATTGGGGTCACGGAGTCGAAAGCTCTTCTGAAATCTGTAGTTGAATATTAATAAATATTTATAAATTAATAAAAATATTTGAATATAATTAAGCTGAATGTTAATAAGTTGAATTTTAATAAAGAAGAGAAACTTAATTTATCGTTGATATCTGGTATCTTCTCGGAGATTTGCAACACTAAGTTATGTTCGCAATTTAGTCATCTGAGAATAACTTGTCTCACTTCGCAATATAAATTCAATAGCTCCTGTGATGAAAAACAAGTATAAGAACTATGAAGACTTACACAGATTTTTTAAATTTTAAAAGGATACTTGAAAACTTCAGTGCCGTTAATAAATTATTTTAAAGGATTTTTCTGTGTATCTTTTAGTGTAGGCAATACAACAATGAGATCGCAACACTGCAACTCCAATTGTGTTACAATGTAACGCTGACTCTGAATTTTTTTCCTTCTATGTCCCTACAATTCTCTCACGAATTTCGGTTTCCCAGATCCAATACCTTATGCCGAGAGAGTTGCTACTGCTTGTTTCATTCAATACGTATGTACCATGTGTTTTAAAAGGAAACATTCTAACGTTGTTTAAGAAGTAGAAGAGCTTTCAACTTTTCTTCAGGATCAACTCCTTGTCACGGTTGGAAGCACGTGATGAGAAAGTTTATAAATACAGCACATTCATTCATTCTTAAGTCTTATTTCATTCACATTCTTTCAGCAATTAATACAACTAAGTGACAAGAAGTTTATAAAAATTAGCATTGCTAATTTTTAATAAATTATACTGGTTCCCCTTAAGGTTTTCACCCTTGTAAAAATTTCGGCCGGCAGTGATTTAAGTGATTAGTTGGAAGGCCAAAAGATTTAGTGGTGATTGTCTTGTAATAATTCTTTCATATATATCGCAAAGAAGAGCAAATTATCATTTTATAATGAAAGATATTTTATAAGCTGTAAAGATTCAATCTTGTTTTTTGGCTATCAACTTTTTAATAATTTTCAAAACAAATTTAAAATATAATTTTCATTTTAATGTTATTTTAAATTTGTAAAGTTGTTTTGAAAGTTAATAAAAATGTGATTGTCAAAACACAAGATTGGACCTTTATAGATTGTAAAATATCAGCCTTATAATTACGTTTCATAATATGTTTTTTAATCAGTCCATTTTTGTTCTCATCAGTCTGATTTGAAAGCAAGCCAATAAAATCCATAGCGTGGCTCACGGTCGCGCAGCTCTTCGATAGTTTCGGCGTCCGCGTGGACGCAGCGCGGGCCGGCGAGCAGCGAGGCCGTGAGCAGCAGCAGCACCGCGGCGGCGTGTGTGGCCATCGGGCGCGGCGCCCGCCCGCGCCCCCGCGCCGTCGCCGGCGGCGGCGGTGGCGGCGGCGACGGCGGCGGCGGCGGGGGCGGCGGTGCGCCGCGGCCCGGCTGAGACGACGGCGCCTGCAGTGTGGATTCGGACGCGCCCGCACTCCACCGAGCTTCCGGGCGCCTGCGCAGTCGACGGGGCGTTGGCGAGCGACCGCCCTGCCGCCCACGCGACAATGGGCCATTCTTGAGCGTTCTTGCAATCGCGATGTACAGGAGGCCTTGCAATGCACAGATACTCGTCGAGAATGCAATGATCAACTTTTAACTCAGAACGGTGTGTCACAAAGTGTAAATGTTTGACCTCACCTGGACCCGAGCCAGAAAGATGCTGTACTGACAGCTCTACCAGGAAGATGCTGTTATCCACAGAGATGCTCTATCGGCAGAGAGATTACAAGATCAGTCGGTAATTAAACTGGGACTACTATATGTTTTCTGCTGAAAGTCCTTCAAATTATTATTAAATTGGACTTACTATTAAATTGAACTGAAAACAGTTTGCCACGAAATGCAAATGTTTGACCCCACCTGGAACCGAGCCCAGAACCTTCTTTTATCTAGAGAGATGCTGGAGAGATTGCAAGCTAAGTCGGTAATTTAACTGGGACCACTAACATGTTTTCTGCTGTAAATTATTTTCAAATTACTATTGAATTGAACTGAGAATTCACTAAATCATTCAGGATTCAATGCATGAGGATGAACTGCAATTTTCCGAATATTTTTTTAATAACTTTGTATTCACAGACCACAAAAGTGTGCAAGGTTACAGAATAGCGTGAACGTTTTTTGAAATAAGCTCAAATTGTAACAGTATTGTGTAGTTAAAAGGTTTGTTTCATGCGCCGAGCGTTTATCCTCTAGCATGTATTGTGGGATTAAAAGTGATTTTGTTTAGAACCAGACACATTAAGTTTGATGTTCATTAATACATTCATATACATTAAATTTAACGACATTTATGACTGTGCGGTATGTCAAACTCAAAAAATTATTTCTGAGCATCACCTTGAACAAACACGCTTTGCGAAGATTTCCCATTCGACTGGCGGTTAGACTGCAATAAACTGAAACAAATCTTAAACGAAGTTTTGTCCAATAAGGTGACTGACAAATTATGCGCATTTTTCTAGGTGCGATTGCGAAGAAACAATGGGGAAGAAACACATAATGATAGTGATGTTTTGAGATTTTATTTTATGTATTCTTTCACTCGTTTAACGAATTTTTTAGAGACACCTCTATATAATAATGCGAAAGTAAATGTAAGTACAAAATACTGTTGTTTTTTTTGTTTGCATGGGTTGTCCCAGACCTGACAAAATAAAACATCGGCATCATAATGTTCGAATTCCAAACATTTTTTTTACACATTTTGTAAGAAACCTTTTTGTTATGAAGATAAAGGTGATTATTACTTCGTACCATTCTCCATCATTTTAACCGATTGTTCTCTGGTCTTTATTCCTCCATAAAGCACTGTTGCGAGTTTTCCCTGTCGTAGCAATCACTTCAAGTCGATTTTCAAAGGTACTAAGGAGTGAAACATTCACGAATGTTTACGCACTGCTGACTCGCAAATTATCGCGTTGATGTAAGCGCATTAACGATGTGGCAGGTTAGGAAGAAATACGAATCAGTTAGGTGTTAACCCCTTTGCGTCACATTTCATTGTCTCTGCATTTATCTTCATCATCAGGGGTAGCATAGCTCTGAAGAGAGCTCACAAAAGGTCTACTGGAAAATGCATCAAGTTGTTGCTAATATTTTTAGGTGCGTGTCAGTATGCAAATATTCAACTGCCCACTGAATAATTTAATTGATTAGTAATTTGGGGCCCGGCAATAGCTAAGGTTATTAGTCCGTAAGTGTAGTAAATGTTTTAACGAGTGAGGTGGCGGTGATCTTCCTCGCTCCTAGCTGAGAAGTGAGATCCGGCTCTGACTTACAGGTCTAAAAGCGGGGGTTTCCCTAACCAGGTATCTCCCACTAGCAGGGCTCCGCCTCAACTGGGACAAGCTCTAAACTCCCAACTAGTTTTCCGGTATCTGTGGAAGTGTAGTCTATGTAACTGTGTGTATAAGTGAGTGGTGTGCTTAGGAAAAGAAAAGAAAAGATCGCGCGCGTTCCGTGACCATTTTGTTAGAGTATTTCTCCGGTATTCACTTGGTATTGATCGGAGAAACTTGGAAAAATACCGATCAGAGCAACCGGCCGCTAGAATTCTCCTCCAGTGGCTCATTTTGACTTAGCCATCTAAGCTAGTGTAAAAAAACCTGCCGCCGTCGGGATTCTACCACCTCCCTGTCGTAGGCATTGCAGTGACATCTGTTGATACTCTGTGCCACCTAAGCCGGTTTCCGCACTAGAATTGTCATATGATTTTTACAATGTTCATAGCAAAAGGATTTGCGAATTGTTCAATATACATATACACATGTGTTCAATACCATTAGTTGGTAGATTTACTGCATGTAAAAGATCCTCAAGCCTAAATGAAGCCTCTGAGCTAAATTCAAATCGCCCAAGGAATCGCCCAATTCGTCGCCCAAGGAATACCTTCTTTCTCTTCTATATGATGAAAGGGGCGTAGCGAAATTTACGTGGTCAGACGGAAGAGCAGGTCTCATGGCCTGAGCCTTGCCACGTAAAATAAGACAATTCAATTCATTTCAATATACACGGCATTAAAATCACTTGACCTACGATATTGCTTTCAAATTCAGTTCGCGCGCCCTGTTGCACATATGCGCACACTCAACGCAGTTCACCCACCCCTCTGCTCAGCGGGGAGTGTCGTTCTGCTCCTCCCAACACCTCTCAGCTCACGTTAGCATTTCTGAGCTCAGGCTGATCAAGGTGCTCGGGCTACCCCTCCCCAGCGCCTGAGCTGAGCAGGCCTGTCCTAGGCAGTCCGAATTTTCAATTCACTCAATTCAATTTGTTTACAGGGTTAACCTATTACAAATTGCTGTATATATTCACAGCTCTATCATAAACAATGTTATTGCAAATAACTTCTAATAACATCCTAGGTATCCATCAGGTAGTCCTAGGTAGGCCTGTCCTAGGCAATCCAGATATTACTAGTTTTCACACCGCAGCCCACGCTGGTAAAGACTTCAGGCTTGGACAATTGTCTTTGATGAACTGAAGCAATTCGCAATGTGTTTCTTCTCTCAGTCCCTATAATTCGCATAAATTATACAAACATAAATCTTCTGCTTGCGTAGTTCTTGTTTAGTGTTTGTTTTGAATTTTCTGTATTGAGCAAAATATATTTTTTTTATGTTCTTTCGATTCTTCACTATAGCCGATATTGAGTATTTGTTGATTCAAATCGAAACTTCTACGGCTTATTTGTAATGGTTTTGGAAATGTGAATAATATGAACGATATAGAAATCCAATAAATGTTTCCAATTTTTCTGAAAATTTGCACAATTTGTTTTCTTCAATTATTTGTAATATACAAGTACATGGATAGCACCACTTTCATTGATTTACTATAACCTAAATTTGTATGAAACCCTTCCATGTCACATTCGTGAAGTAAATTCTCCTTAAATATTATGTGAGTAATATTAAAATCTAGAGACTTGTGTAACAAGTTAATATATGTTTATCGATTTGCAATGATTGTTTTTATAAGCAAACTCTTTGTTTGAGTTGTTTATTTTGGGTTGCCAATAAGTGGTGTATGTTCGTAAGTATTGGGCCCAGAAAAAAATTACTAAGTTCGATACTGAACTCCACTTGAATACATAGAAGACTCATTTGTAAAGAGAACCTAATTCAAATACGTTATGGCTTAGTAAAATATTCGACACCAACTGGCTACACTATCCAACTTCCAGTAATCGGTAAAAGAAAGTAGTATATCTTTAAAAAATCATTTTCATAGTACCTTTTTGATTATAATTTTCGCATTTATTTTAAGGCACGCCTTCAAATTAGGCTTACAGTTTAGATAAAATCTAAAATATTTTATTTGTTCCATTATCATTAACAGAAACTTCACATTCATGAACATCACTACCAAAGTTATACCTATTCCTATTCCCCAGTCCCTTCTTAGCTCATACAGCAAGAGCTATTGCAGCAGTGTCAAGATCTTCTACTGGTAGCTGTGGCCCGCGTCGTGGCATTGTCGCATGCCACGAGCTTCTCTGCGGAACTAGCGTCGGGAAAGGAAACTGTTAGTTACCCCGCCATTTTACAACAGTGATGGCGTTGTCCCTTGCGGCGGGGCGATGAACTGCGTGGAGAGGCGATTTCGTCGTGGCACTCGTGCCTGCTCGTAGCATCGACCTTGACAACACTGGGCTGTTGTTATGCTATTATATGTACACGCTACCGCCGTTACTATTTTCACCGTGTCGTTTCGCATTCAGAGTCGCATTTCGCAGCCAGCCTCCTTCCCTGTAACCTTCGTCTTTGTGGCCTTGGCCGCCGCGTTGCGGTCGGCAGGGTGTTTCGCTGGCTCACACCTTCACGGGGCGCCGATCTCCTCCTTCCTGCCCTCTCACACCTCTGCACCCAAATGCTCTCCCCCTCCGACCCACGAGGCAGCGCGCGGCATCAACCGAGAATGCAAACAGCTCGGACACTTCTTACCTCGGGCGGAATGTGGCATTAGAAGGCTTTCGGACAAGGGCAAAAGACAGAAAATATTTAGGAGTAATATTGTAGAAAATTAAAGTAAAGGAATTTCGTAAAGTATCAGGAAAATTGAAAACAATAATTCGATTTCTAGATCATTCGTATTATTCGCATTCCCAAATTTATAGAGTTTGCTCATAAAAAAGTAAGTTAAAAAAATAATAGTGACTTATTTATGTGGCGAGACTTGGGCCATCAGGCCCGCTCTTTCACCTAACCACGCAATACATACATATATAGATAAAAATTGAACAGTAATATACATTTAGTAAATTAAATAAAATACAACTTAGATATGCCTTGCCCCTGGGCTCACAAAGTGAAAGTAAAAAACACAACGTTCCAGCATTTGCCTTAAACGGCCGGGGAAAACCAGGGGAAACAAAGGAAGTGTGCATGCTCTTCAACATTGAGCAACAAAATAAAAGATTTAAAATAATTTATAAACCATTTATAATAAATTATATTTTTATATAATTTATTAATATAAAATATATTTTACTTTTAGCACCAATGAGAAAACATGAAGTCGTCTGTACCCTATTCTTGTAGTCCCACCCTGAAAAAATCTTCAGTGGGCCTGTGAGTCCAGTGCATGGTATTTCGAGATGTGGCGGTGTTCCTCCCCCATTATATCGTGTGATCCGGCGCGGAATTACACGTCTGCTCCAGGGGAGTTTCCCTCTTCAAGAATTTTCGTCAGCGTGGCACCGCTCCAACCGGGACAAGCTCCAAGCTCCCGACCGGTCTCCCAACATCTGTGGTAGAGTAGTGTGTTGTAAGTGTAATATAAGTGCAAGCATGTTCGGTAAAGGAAAGTAGCGCTGACGGACGAGAAGTGTCACATTGATTGGTTAGTGATTTCGGGTACCTCAACTGCTAAGGTCATTTGTCCTGTAAGTGTTGTGTAAGTTTTATTGTGCGGGATGGCGGTGATCTTCCCCCGCTGGATAGCGAGATCCGGCTCCGACCTACTTCGGCTTACGGGGTTTTCCCCAACCAGGTATCTCCCACCACCCTTGCAACGCCCCAGCCGGGTCAAGCTCCCCATTAGTCTCCTGGCGTGTGTGGTAGTGTAGTTCATGTAAGTGTAAGTATGCATAAGCAAGGGATAAGGACAGGGCAAGGAAGAGGTAGGAAAATCGCGTGCGGTCCGTGGACCGTTTGTTAGGGTACTGCTCCGGCATTCACCTGATATTGATAGGAGAGACATTGGAAAACTACCGATTAGATCAGAACAGCCGACCACTACAATTCTCCTCCAGACAGCGTCTGAATTCCACCTGGCTATGTAGCTAGTGTCGAAAATCGTTCCACTGTCGTCACTGGAACCCTAGGTCCTCCCGGTCAGATACACTGCAGTGACATCAATTGATGATCTGAACCACCTTTGCCTACGAGTAGTGTCACGTTGGCGTCAGTGTCTGACGGCGTTGGCATCGGCGGCGGTGGTTACTACCGTGGCTGTAGTGTGGCGGGGTGGGTTGGGGGGGGGACGGAATGAGTGAGGGCGGCTAGAGAACGCAGCGCCGCCCCCGTGGAAGCGCCTCGGCCCGTCCTGTTGTGCAGGGGACAATGGCGGCTGTCTGTCCGGCGGGCGCGTCCGTGCGTTAAGGGGAGGCCGGTGAGCCGCGCCCACCCCGCCGCGCCGCCCGGATTAGCCGGGCAGGTGACGGGCCGATTTCACAAGCTGCCGCCGCTCGCCGCTCGTCGCCGCCGCCGCCGCCCTGGTGTCCGGCACACGTGCGGTTGGACGCTGCCACCCCCGCCCCGCCCCGCTCCCCGTTGCATTTTCTCGACACCGCCACGCTGCAGTGCGCGTATTGATGGGCTTCGCTACTCATTCATTAGACCCTTCGCGCGGGCCCTTGTGTTGCAACATTCGCTCTGACAGAATAATTAGGACGTGTTAGTGACGGACACTATCTGGATCTAACGTCGGAAGCAAAATCTGACTGGGAGATAGGAGCAGGTTTTCGAGAGCCCTCGCTGCCACGTTCATTATTTTACTAGATGATGTGTTTTTAAAATTACACATATTCTTATTTGTCCATAACTTCTATTTTTTTTCAAATCACGACGCACGACGTTATAGTAAAATATCTATTATAATACTCATTTTCATTGAATGTAGATATTTAAAAACAAAATGCATTTTACGGCCATGTGAGAGAATTACATGTTTTTTTAGGTACCCAGAAACTTGGGTATCTAAAGTAGGGTAAAAATGCCCTAAACAATAAAACAGTTTCGGTTTTGAAGGAAAAATACAAATATTTTCTTGTATTATTCCACCCGTTCTCATGCTGTTCGTACCCACCATGGTGGAAATAATTTATCCCACCATAAATTATTTTCACCACGGTACCGACTGAATTTTCATTCTGTGTATCATTGCTTTTGACACAGCTGACGTTATATGCCATTAACGCTGCAAGGAAGTGGCCATCCACCATTAAATATTTGCTGTTCACGTGTTGCGTTGTATACCAAGATATATTTTGTTCATTTTGAAAATATTGTATCTATTTTTTCAGTCGACATTATTGGTTAAAGTTTTCTCACTTAATGACTCTTCATTCTCGGATATTGTTTTTATCATTTCTGATGACATTCTTTCATAATTAAAGGATTAAAGAAATTTGGAGTAAAACATCCACGAGCCCGTTCTACGTATTCAAGATTTCAAAACAGAGCCCTTGCAAATATGATTTAAATAATATTATTAATTTCTATTTTTTAATGAAATATATTAATGTTTCTTAGTGTGGTCAATTTTAATTATTTCAATGTTATATTAAAGTATTTTCTTTGTTCTTGAGCAGTACGCGCGTACTACATTTTGAAAAACCTTTTTGTTCAGCAACATTTTTGCTGCTTCAGGCTACTGATAAAATTATAATTTTATTTAATTATAATCTAATATTTACATCTCTCATAACCTGGTTCGTTGATAGCACTATACGTGTTTTCTTTTCGAAATTTCATTGAATGCTCATTGAGCGCGTATACGATGGAACGCATACCTGGCGGCTGTTGGTCCTTGGATTTCACGGGGCAAATTACCTCGTTTCGAGGGCCACCCGGGGAGTCCGTTCGCTTTAAAAAGGGGCGGCAAACCCACTGATGCGGCCGACACCTGTCCGAGGTGCGTCGCCTACTGTTTGGCGGCCGCGACAAGCGGAGCCGAAACGCGCCCAGGGCAGTAAAACAACCCAAGATGGTCTATGCGCGGCAAGAGCATTGCACCAGTATCAATTTTCTGGAGCATTAGCCGGGTTAAATAGATCAGGAGCAACACTGTTGCCTTTGCAACATCGTTGGCAGAGAGGTTTTTTGGTTCATGTCCTGAAGATAGCAAATTTTCAATTTTTCGAGCTATATAATATTGCCAAGTCGCATTCAGTCGCTATCTGGAGGAGAATTCTTGCGCCAGGCAGAATTGGTTTCCGTGATTTCTCCCATCAATTCCATTCAAACTCGGAGCAGAACTCTAGCAAATGGGTCACGAACATAAGAGTAAGAGGGGCCGTCATTACTGTTCGGTCATCTAGTGGAATGCTAAGACTGAGATCCTCGAGGTTGGGGTTTGGATCTGCAGATAACGGTACAGAATTGCTTTTAAAAAATAGAAATTTATAACAAATGTTATAGACAAACGATACAACTCTGAATAGTTAAATATGCTGAATACAACTGAATACTCTTTTAATATGAATGATATATTTTTTAATAAAATGGAAAGTATCGGGAGAGGTGGTTCAGTGAGTCAACTGATGTCGCTGCAGTGCCTCTGGAATGTTTTTCATTGTTTAATCGAATAAAACAACTTAAAATATCAAATCTACTGAAATAATATCTTTACTTCAGAAATAAAAACAAATTAATAATAATGTTTAGTTTAGATTGTCAAACTTCCATCCGAACTGCTTTAAAAAAAACCTGTTCTGGGCCGTGTAAGGTCGACCATAAGACCATCCACCCTGTAGTCCGTATCTTGTCCCCAGCGATTTCCATCTTCTCTTATACCTCAAGACAATCCCGAATGATCTGGATTCAGTGACGCAGAGTTGCAGATGGCTGTGAAACTCTGTACCCTTCACAGGCGGCAAACTTCTACAACATAGGGATACAAATGTTGATACAGCGTTGAGACAAATGTCTCAGTTCTGGTGGTAATTAATGTGAAAACATTGTGCATAACGTGCTGAATCCGCTAAAATAATGTTTCCTATGAAACTGTGTTTCTTTTTGTTGACCTAGGGAAACAGTTTATATTATGAAAAACAAACTAATCCGCGGAAGAATCGAATATAGTTGTAAAAGATTTTGTGCTAGAATTTTCGGAAGTAATTATGAATGATTAAATTGTAACAACGAAGAACATATAGGCTTATAGGTGATCTTTTACGTGTATTTTTGTGCACATTAGCAAAATAGGGTAAAAGATGTAGATCTACTAAATTCTAACTATTCGCACCATCCTTACCTGCTAGTATTTTTTTTCGTTGATTATAATTTTGAAATTGCAATATTACCAGTTCATTAGAAGGTAGTATGCAAAGGCCATTGGGTGCTGAGAAGTTTTGAATGGGATTATAACTTTCTCAGCTACTGCTATTTATTGGTCAATTAAATGCAAAATATTATAATAAATTATTTGAACAAAGCTATTCATAGCATTTGGAAATTTTCAACACATGGAAATACATTTAAAACAGTTTACAGCGTCGGTGACCCCACATTCACCTAATAGATAAATATCTAATTCGTTGTAATAGATAAATAATTTTAATATAAGTATGTGTGTATTCCCTTGTGTGGTGTTCTGCCATGCCTTCTGGAATTTGGCGGACATGCTTATCCGGTTGAATCTTGTCTCCTAGAGAATCACAAGGGATACATTTTTAGCTTCGTCTCCCAAATTAGTATACCGATGAGGCTTGTGAACCTATGGCAGTCTATTAGAAATTTTAGGTGCCAGATGCATCTTGTGACCCCAAGTCGGTACTTGGGTCGGTTTAGGGGGTTATGGAGCTGATACAGCAAAAGATTCTTCCAGATGTCTCTGAGCGCAATAGCCCAGCGGCCCATTACGTCGCACACTGAACAGCAGGAGAACAGTCTGAACAACAGGAGAGCATTATTTACTGAGAGAGAATGGGATGATCTTGAGTAAGTAGTCTGGTTTCGCCGGTGGGCACGATCTTAAGGAAGAATTCTCGTTTACAGGTGAATCATGGTGTACAGCATGCCATGCCACAACTGGTAGCTTCTAAGGCTCACGGGAGATTCAAACCCACAAATTTCGTGTAACGCGTACTTGGGCCCAAATTAACAAGCCCATGTACCACTAGTAGACCCTGGTGATCAATTTTCATACAGTAATTGCACACGCAACCCAGTATCATTTCCTTTAATGAGTCTTGTTTTTAGTTCAAGAAATTCAAATTTCATTTCATAAAAAAGTACACTGTCAGAAATTTTCAGATTACTTTGATGAAATGTACATTAGTACACAAGTAAATATCATGAACGCACATTAAAAAGAATGTAGACATGTACATTAGTACACAAGAGTCAAAGCTTTATGGTTATATCTGGAAGGAATTAATGAATGATCTTGATGGACTGGTGGTTATGTAATTATGAGGGGCAAGGTAAACGGGAGAACATCTACAATAAATCTACACTGATTTTAACTTATGCATTCAATTTAATGTACAAACATTTCAAGCTCTTTTTAATGTACAATGTTAAAATAATTTTCATGTACAATACATGAATATACATTAAATTTAATGATATTTCTGACAGTGAACTCTTCATATTTTTTATTCTGTTTCTGTTTTCTAACTTAACAAGAGAAAGTATTCTGTGTTACCAACATATTTTTATACTTTCTTCCAGGAGCAAAAGTAATCCACCAAAGTACGTTCTTTAAGAATAGTTTGTCAAGGAGTTTTCCGCCACTAAGCATGAGCAACAATATACCTTGAGAAACTGCTCAATCATGGTACGTGCGAATGATTTAGAATCAAGGGGCCGTGCAAGTCTTTATGTAGGTTGCCCTTTCAGCCCACCGCACCCCTCCCCACACCACTCTGTCGTCCCACCTAAGCAGCATCTTTGGTGCCGGCGCGCTGAGCCGGGACGTATCATTTTATGGTCCACTTCTTATAAAAGGACCGTCGCTTAATAGCAGCGGAAAGAAATTCCTTGTCGTGTTTCTTTTTCAAAGTAGCGTGATGAGTTTCTTTCATATTCTGATTTTTTACAAAAAAATGGGTAGTGATTATAGACAGCTTCAGAATCTGTAAGTTCTTATGGCGACGTGGGTGCTCAAGCGAAGGAATACGAATGTGTAAGACGAACGAAACGATACTTTCCGAAGCTCAAGATCGGTTTGAAATCTTTTGATGTTAGACGCTGTCTCTCTGTAGTGAAAATTTGTTTGTGCTTGTTACTACAGTAAATAGTTTTTAAAGACTTATCGAACGGTTTTCAGAGAATATGTAATGAACCTCATTCATGAATCTCAAGAAATGGAAAAGAAAATGAAATATGTGACATATCATTGAAAAAATAAGATTATTTACAACAGAGACGTGACATTCGCGAAGGTGCAGGAGCCTTTTCCTTAATGTGAGGAATAGAAAATAATACCTCCCGAGCGAAAGAGATAACATAACTGATGAAAATTATTTTCAAAAATATTGATTCTTGAATTATGAAGATGGCAAGTTCATATTACTCTCCATAAGGAAACAGATTACACAGGTTTTGATGAACTTAACCCTAATTCATACAAGAATTTAAAATGTATAAGAAGAGACACAAGAATGTGAACTCGTGGAGATTGAAGGGATCGAAAAAATATAGGGAGAGTTGCAATGGAGGAACTGAAATATTATAATATACGAGATATCACACAAAATGAACAAATATAAACTTTATTATACAACTAAACAATAAAATTGTTCAAAATAATAGGCCACCAATTGTGATCTGAAACCACAATCCAGAAGAAATGAGAGAGATATGTAAACCAGCCAGTGTCCGTGGCGTGATCCTCTATCCCTAAGCGGCAGGATTCCCAGGGCCCCAAGCCCTTTCTGCTTTGTCGCGCCTTCCGACACGGCCACCTGAAAGAGTACACAAGGGGAGAGGTGGATTCAGGCAAAGGACCCCTGGGCCTAGGGCTCCAGTGGCGGAGATAGCGGTGGCTGCGCCGCGGGGGCGTCAAAGGATAAGGGAGGCCGGGCGGGCGGCAGGCGCTAGGTGGAAGGATTTATCTCACCGCGTCCCGCTGGCCTTCGGGGTCACGCCTCGTCGCGCACTTCATCTTCGGGTCTCCTCCGCCACCCGACAAATCCCCGGCGCAAGCCGTCGCCCCGCGCCGAACAAGACTTTATCCTCCGCAGCTCCCGCACAGGCGTCCCGACCCCACAGTTCGCGCGGGGCACACGCATTCCCGAAACGTCGCCGCAGCCCTTGCCTTTCACCCTTCTCCCGCCGCCCTATCTGATTCCGCCGCGAGCATTGTGGCTGCCCTGCGCATGCGCGCCGGCCGCGAGGCGGCGCCACTCGCGGAGCGTTGCATCCTTCTTTTGTTCGCGACTGTCATCTTGTGTTGGGGCGCCATCTTGAAACACGATGCCCCCGGCATCCAGCCGACAATAGACGCACTCCTCGGTAAACAAGTCTAACAAGGCCTGCGGAGCACTAATCTGACCCAGTTCTGGCCGCGCTGTGTTATTCCCATTACAGTAGCGCGGTGGTAATGCTCGGTGGGTTCTCACGCGTCGTGAACAGAGGCGGAGGGTTCGGTGAAATGTAGGCGCGCCTCCAGGTTGAAGCGGCACCGCTCAGACGGCTGTAGCACGCCGCTTTTATTTGGAACTTCTGAGACAGCGGCATGCCGTATTTTCTTCTTCTTCCAAACCCATTTTCTATCGCGGCACAATTGTGATATATCTATTGACATTCACATAGTTTTTCAAAGGGTTGTATTCGTTCCTTCAAAAGAGTTGCGGAAGATCGCAGCTTCTGATAGATATGCATTGTGTAAGAATTCGTGTTTCCGAAAGAAAGGGCAAACGTGCTACAAACATTGCTGCTTTGGAAAAACTTCGAGGTTTTCTCGATTACCACAGAATTTGTTTTTGAGATGTATAACTCTTAGTACCAATAGTTTGGTTTTCTACTCTACTGTGTAGAGTTTATACTGTAACAAAAAAATAATAGTTAACATATTTCGCACATTTCGAGTTCTTACGATTAAACTGTACAGTCTTTAATTAATTCATAGAGCAGGGTATTAAGTAACCAATATATGATAAATCTCTTCTACAGATTTTATGAGTAATATAAACCGGTGTTTGTTGTATTGTTCAGTTTTATAACTTCACATTAACGCCTGTCAGAGGCGAATTCCAAATAGCGACCATACTCAGCATCCACTTACTCTCGAGTTCAATATGTGTGTTCAATAAAACTTAATGGAACAGAATATGGGTACCAGGGTTCTTGAGTGCTCCATGTGAAATTTGCTCTGGACAACACTGGTTCGTACCGAATTCTCTCGTTTTCCCTTCCTTATATATCACTACGTCTATATCATCATGCATCGCTATTATTTTGCCGGTCACCCCTCACTGCTTTTATCAATCTCGGGATTTGAGACTCTGTACTGGTAGGCTTAAGTAGATCGACTGTGGAACTATCCCCTGGGTATTACTTCATATCATACTCATGAGGGTCGTACGCAAGTGTAAGCGAGAGAGGATATTCTATGCTTTCCCTTTTCCTAGACAGACAATCTCAATAATTTTCCATAGAATGTAACATTATGTATCTTTGAGTATGTTTTCGTATAGTTCTTCGACGCCCTTTCATGTTCCGGGTATCCATATATTAAACATTTTTTTCAATTTTGAGATGCAGTTGAAAATTCTTCCTGAAAGTTTTTGGAGTGCGTTCTTCCAAGGTGTTCATGTAAAGTTATTCTTCATTTTGTAATGTTTTCTGTGGTTCTTTCAACTTGTGAGAATAATAATTTATTTATGACTTATACAGATCGTGATTACAAAGTAAATGAGAGGGCGTAATAAACACGGAGTGACATGACCATTACATCTCCTAAGTTATTTTCGCAAAGGCTTAGCCTGTGTTCCTTGGCATTCTATTTCAATTACATCAAATTCATTCATCAATAATTTTATTATTAAAGCAAATTGTTCAAATAATTGTCTTTCTCACAGAGAATCAAACTTGAGTCTCCTGGCTTACGCCCAATTTTTCTACTGAGCTACGGAACTACTGAGCTACGGAGATAACCAAAGCTTTGAATGCCTCTCCAATAAGATAACTGGGCTGTGAGGATTGTTGTTATTATTATTATTATTTTATTACATTTTACTTTCCAAAGTAAACGTAATTTAAATATTTAAGACGCACAATTATTATATTATCATAATATTTTTATTGGCGGACCCAGTAGTTACAACATACGTGTCCAATTGAATCTGTTCTTTTATTATCTACTTATATAAGAATACGCAAGATTTTCGCCTTAAAAGATAAATATATGGATTTGCGCATTTCTTTACTATCTCTAAAGTCTATTTATGAAACAGATTAGCATTCAAAGTTGCCGACCTGGATGGCTGAGATGGCTAAGTGCGTGTACCGACTCAGCGCTTTGGTCCGAAGGGTCACGAGTTTGAGTTCCGCCTTGGTCACGGTTGTTTTTCCCTTGTTTCTCGTGTATATGTTGTCGCGGAAGACCTCTCGTTCTACTGACCCCAGATCAGAGGATCCCGCAAGTGTGTTGGTGTTTGGTGTATGGTCGAGTATGCGTCCCATCGGACGTAAAGGGTAATCGGCTGTAGTCTGGAAAAAAGCCTCAGTAAAACAAATTAGCATTTAAGGACTGGAGGCTTGGAATTTATCTTGAGTTGTTTTGTTTAATATGAAATTGAAGTTACAGGAGAATATTTTACCGTTTGCAGTGACTTTTCAAAATTTTCGGAATATTTAAAAAGCAAATTTAATTTAAATTTAATAGATTTTTAGTGCCTGTTTTAATAACTCCAGGAAAACATTACAATTATAATCACGATAACATATGTTAATATATTTCTTAAAATTTTTCATAGAAGTTGTGGTTCAAGTTTTCAAATAATAGCTTTTTCATTCATTATTTTATACATTTCTATCATTTCTGGTACCTTATCCCATTCTGTATAATTTACATTTATCTCGACTGTGTGTTATCCATTAAACAAAGTTGATGAACCTGACTTTTTGGACAGAATTCATACATTATATTTTTTCATCATCAAAGCTAGCTAGTACATGAGGTTAATGAGATACTGACTGAAATTTTAAATAATTTGCATAGACACCACTCTTCTAAGAATAAGGAACAGAACTTTTTCTTTGTAACTGGTTTTTGAGTCATTTCAACCAGTTCTACTCTCTTACATCACCCTCTTCTCTAACAGCCATTCACACACACACACTACAAAATTTAAACGTAGTCACTTCCGCTGGCGTTTTTTCCATCGCGTCTCCAACGTTCTTGTGGGTTCTCCAAGCCCATGCACGACGGAACGCGCCGCGCCGCCGGAACGGGGCTGGGCGGGGCTGGGTGGGGCGGGGCGGGGCGGGATCCCGAGACGCCTGGCAGAGCGAGCGGGTAACGGCCGCGGCAGGTTCCTCCTCGCGCGCCCGCCCCGCCCCGCCCCGCCACGCCCCGCCCCGCCCCGCCCCGCCCCGCCCCCTCGCTTTGCATGGCTCTCGGCCGTTGCCGCGCCTCCGCTTTCGCTCGTCTCCGACCGCGCGCACCTTCCCTGCGCTCCAGGTGCCTCGCCGGTGCATCCGCCTCTTAACGGTCGCGCACACTGCCGATGAGGACTCTTCCGATGGGTATGTCCATTATCATGCTTGTAGTTTACCACTTTTCCCCGTTCACGCCGGCGTTACACGACATCCACCCAAGTTTCACATGTCTAGTAACTCACTGGATTCGATGGCCCAGTGAATGCACCGTTGGCTCCACAACACGGTTAATCGGGAGTTTTAGGATTTGAGTCCCGATGTTGGAGTTTTTTCGACACTAGCTGTATAGCAGAGTCAAATCAACTAGTTTCTGGCAGAGCATTCTAGCACTTGGAGGCTCTGATCGGTAGTTTTCCCACGATGACTCCGATCAATTCCAGGTGAGTGCTGGAGCATTACTTTAACAAATGGACAACAGTTTGCGCGTTATCTTTCCTTCCTGATCCTTGTCACCTTTTCTCATTTATGCATCCACACACACAAACACACACGCAACCGGCACGCACATAGACGACATACGCCTTATGCATACACGCCTTTCGCACTTACGACTTACGAACATACGCAGCACTGTCATACACGTCAGGAGAACAGTCGATACTTTCAAGATTATATTTCCGATCAATTCCAAACGAATACTTTCCTGATTGGGCGGAGCTCCGGTGGGGAAGATATTTGGGGGGTAGCCCCGTCAGCCGACGTGTAGATCGCCGGTTCTCTCGTTCTAGAAGGAGGGGTTCACCGCCAGCCCAGTTAAAACATGCACTACACTCTCGGGGCGAATGGCCTAAGTAGTGGACGCTCATTCTCTCACTCTAATGACTCAGTTTCTCTCCCCTCTCTCTTGGTCTGGATCTTGAAAGTATCGAGATCGCATTTTCTGAATTCAATTATTCTCTCCTATTCAATAATCGCATGACATTGCAGCCAATTATCACAGCTGATTGTCCAGACGAAAGAGAATAGTATGGCACACAAAGAAAAAGTATAATGTAATATTTATTACAGTTTGTGATAAAATGTCCTTTGACTTCTTTCAAAATAGTTAAGCGCAAGAAAAATATAAAACGGAATGTTTGTAGACAATGTCAATAATGTTTGACAGTTTAACAACTAATTCAGAATTTGATATATATTATATCACTTGGGGAGAAATAATCAGTATCTTCGACATTTACTGTAAATATAATTTGAATTTTATTCCGATTTGATAATACTGCTACCAAAACTGACTTTTGCTGGGGTACTTTTTCTTCCCTTACTTATGGAGCTAATAGAATCTCATCACTAGGTGGCGAATTTTGATGACCTAAAACATCGTCAAAATTTATCAATAAAATCGAAATATCATTAAATTAACATAGTACTACTAGGGCATTACCAGCTTTAAGGAAAAACTAAGAATCATTTTAATTGAGAGTAGATTTTTAAAATTCAATGAATTAACTTCTTGCTTTGGAAGATGGATATTTTGTTTTTACTTTGCTTATTTTTATTCTCAATTATCAGGACTAAACAGGCGTTGCCCGGTCATTTGTTTTTCACAATTATTTATTAGACAGGAAAAGGAATGAGTTCTGTCTAGTATCCATCCTCTCGCCATTCCACATTCCCCTTTCCCTGTTCCACCCCGGCCAAAACCCTCGCAACCCGCCATTCCACATTCCCCTTTCCCTGTTCCACCCCGGCCAAAACCCTCGCAACCCGTTGCCCGGCCCCTTAGGATCAGCACTAATTGTCAATTGTGACCTTCAAATTTTGGAAGTTTAGTGATGCAATTGGAAAGAATTGAAATACATTCAATAGGGTATTTTTTATACTTAGCTTTGCTCTTTAGCCTCTTACCTCATTGTCTTTAAGATACTTGCAAAAATCCGAAAGAGCGCAAGTGATATTTAAAAGTAAAAATTTTATTTATGTTTCTCGAAACTTTTTTGAAACTACATAACAAGAAAATATGAAATGTTTCGTGAAATTAGGATTTGCAAGACCTCCAGGTTCCAACTGAATGTAACTTTTGCGTCAATAATTATTTTTCGCAAATCATTTTGAAACGATAATTCAGCTATTCAAATTAACCCATTTACTTGATAAAATTATTTCGGAAGTCTTTGCCAGTGTTTCATGCTACCATCAATAAACGGACGTTATAGTCACACAACTAAGTATCAGAAATATTTTGGTGTAAATGATAGGCTCCGAGATCATATATTTTTCTTATATTTCAAATAAGGACATCAGTAGCGAGAAAGAAAGTACATTCTGTCCCGGAAGTAGCATTTGTTCAACTTTTTTCTATTCTTCAAAACCCCTCTGGACACCAGTTACCCCTCGATATCGTGTAAACTTATTTCTACTAACGATGCTAAGCGCTCGCGATGATCCCCCTCCTAAAACATTTTGAATAACCACAGGAATAAAGGCGACAACTTACAGCGCTTGCATCCAGGAATGAAGTGGCGGCATGGGCGGGCTCGGGTCCTTTCGTCAAGCGCTGTGTAACGCCCAGCTGGACGAGGGCCATCGCGGATCGGGCTTTTGTGCGCTGCACCTAACGAGGAAGACACTGAAGCGCGCGCTGACCACCTGAGCCGCGTCCGGCAGCGTCCTTCGGGGCGGGGGCGGGGCCGAGGCGACCACCGGAAGCGAGCCCCGTGGCCGCGCCGCGGAGATAGTGTGTCGGGTAATTCGACGGTCACGGCCGCTTCGGCCGCTTCATTCATTCGCCGGCGCGGCGCGGCACGGCCCACGCTTTCTGCCTGCCCAGGTGGAGCACCACCCACAGTGGGCCGAAACGACAACGAGAATGATGGTGCAGTGTTATGCATCAACCGGCTAAGCGCCATTTTTGAAACAATGAGATAAGGAAGCCATCAGTTGCATTGAACCATGCACTAAGTGTACGCAACATTTTGGCGCCAAATCTGTAAATATAGCCTTATAATTAATGGAAAATGTAAACGACATTAGTCACATCAGGGATTTTATTATTCGCAACAACCGACTACGAACTTAGATCTTCGAATGTGCTGTTCTTAATTCCACATTACGCAGGTAAGCGCCAGATATTCCACTCGTGTTTGTGTAGTTTGGCGTTTCAATGAACAGGGAAGGTCTCTGCGCCCATCAAACGATCCTGAATACTCAAAATCTTTGAACACGATTATCTCAAAACTGTGCGAATGTAACATTTACATTTTATGTTTAACTCCTCACATTTACGTTCTTAAAAGTGCAACCGATTTTTAAATTAATGTGACTAACAACTGACTCTTATTAAAATTAACTAACTCTTTAATCACATGTGAATACAAAACAATCGCATTTTAATGTTTTTATACATTCGCATACAAAATGATTAATAGAGCAATTGCAGAAGTAGACGTGAACACATATTAGACTGAGTTCGTGAAGATGTAATCTCTTCAAAAATTAGAGAAAAAAATATGGAAGGGTTAAGCAAATTCGGGGAAGAATGAAATGAAGATGTGGAAGATTATGTGACAGAATTTTTGGAACTAATTGAGAATTATCTTATTAGAGAATAACGCTGAGGTACAGCTTAAGGTGATCTTTTATGTGCATTTTTGTGCAAATTAGCGAAATAGCATACGAAATGTAGCTGTACTAAATTATAACTATTCGCATCATCCATACCTGCAAATATTTTTTACGGTGATTGCAATTTGCAATATTACCTGTTCATATCCCTAATGGAGGTAACTAAAAGGGAATTGGGTATTAGGAGTACTTTAACGGAAGTATAACAGTAACAGCTACAACGATTCATTGGTATAGCCAATCCCAGAGGCAGTAAGAACATAGTTGAACAAAGTTATGCATGACATTTAGACATTTTCAACACATGAAAATATACTTTTAAAACAGTTTACAACGTCGGCAACGCCACATTCAACTAGTTTCATACAACACATTTACACACATGACATTTGCCTTTGATTTGTTGGCAATTCATCGTACTGTGGCGTTTGGCGGTTTTGACGCAGTGGCATGTGACGGTATTGTTGCAGTCAAAGAGACTTCGCGTACCCTTCCGGCCATACCGTATTACATGTTGGGTTGCCTACCAATCAGGGGCAAATGTTACTTGTAACTTCGTTTGTGAAATTTCCCACCACATGTTCATTGGCAGAAAGAGAACTTTTTCGGTCCCTCTACAAGCCCTACAAGTTTGTAAGGTTTTTCGGATACATCTGAGTGATACAAATAATTACTAATTACAATTAATATAGTTTGTTAAATAAGTACTATTCTCATTTTTTTCTAGATGTATAATCTGATTTATTGAAAAATGTGTGCAATAGAAACGTTTTTACTAGTCATTTAAACTTGCGAATCGATTTTCGTTTTATTTCATCCGTTAAGATGTTTTAAAGAAACATACTTAATGAAAATAAATTACATTGACTAGCTATTGAATTTCCCCTGTCCTTAGGTTTCGTAGGCAAGGAATAAGAATGTTCATAAAACATTATTAGTTAGGGGAATACACAGTACTATTTAGTTGGACCCAAAGGTCTTCTTCTTTTTCTTCTTCATCTTTTTCTTCTTTTCCTTCTGCGTCTATGTTTTCTTTCATCTTCTCTTTCTTCTCATTATTCTTCTCCTCTTTTTGACGCGTTTCAAAAGAAGTGCAAAGATCATACAATCCTGCTTGTTAATTTCGAAAATTTGAGGAACAAGATTGATCGACTGATGTGAAATCGATGTCCTGCTTGAAGTCGTGAAGAGATAGATTTCAAAATAGCCTATTTAAACCTGTGTGTTTAACCAATGAGGAGAAATTCCCCAACATATAAGCCATTCAGAGTCGTGCGACAGTATCCCATCTACCATTATATCGGTTTTAATATGGTATGACCATTGCAGATTACTGTGCGGCGACTCTAATCGGGAAGCCCTAGGGTTAGATTTCCGTTGGTGACGGACTTTGACACTAGCTACGTACATAGGCCGAATTCAGCCGCTGCCTGGCGGAAAATTCTAGCGGCCGCCTGCTCTGATCGATAGTTATCCATGATTTCCCCGATTAAAGCCAGGGGAATGTAGAATGAACACACTAACCATTGGGATGCGGACCGCGCGCGATCTTTCCTTCATCTTCCTTTCCCTACGCTTACCCCTTACTTACACACACTTACACTAACAAGCATTACACACGTCGGGAGACCAATCGGGAACTTAGATCTTGAGAGGAAACTTGAGAAAATCCCCAGACGATCCGATCCCACCCGAAGACGAGAAAATCCGGCGCCGGATCCCACAATTCAGCAGAGGAGGAACACAGCCACCTCAAGAGATAATACACCACACTAACGGGAGTAACGATAGTTATTGTCTCCTGAAACATCAATCAATTTCGGGGGCGCTGCAACACGAAAGCGTGTAACGTTTTAAGCAGAGGGTAACGTGTGTAATGCATTAAAGCATGTAATGCATTAAGGCGACGAGAAGAAATATAAAGAACAGCTGTGTGTAGGGTTAGTGAAAGATATAAAGAAAGAACGGTTTATGAAAACTGCAAAAACGACAAACAATTGTAAATGGTG
Organism: Acheta domesticus; assembly: GCA_031308135.1. Lineage (NCBI taxonomy): Eukaryota > Metazoa > Arthropoda > Insecta > Orthoptera > Gryllidae > Acheta > Acheta domesticus. The sequence continues at coordinate 199,547,033 of JAHLJT010009419.1, read as the reverse complement.
GAAGGAGAATGAAGAGAACGCAAAAACGAGAAAACTACAAAAATGAAGTGAAATGTGAAAGTGAAGAGAACTGACAAGTGAACTAGATCTTGAGATAACATCTGTGTGGAAGAGGAACTATGAAACTTAGGAAGATGAAGGATTAGATAGAAATGCTACGAGAGGGAATGGAATGAAGACATAAAGAGCATTTTTGATTGAGTGTGAATGAACAAGAAATTTGTGATACCATGAAACCATTAACAATATATTCAACCAATCCAAGAAATAAAATATAAAACGTGATTATAGTGATGCATCTGAGTGTCTTAAATCAGATAAAAGTAAATAGCTTACTCTTGAAACAGTTAGCGAACACAATTTGATCCCGCGCCAGTTATTTTGCTTTAAATTATAGCGAGATTTTTTCTTATTTTTCGAATATTTTAGTATAAAATTTCAGTTATGTATTTATTAATTACTAACAGTTTGAGTGATACTCCAAATGATTTACTTTAAGATAAAAATCTGGTGAAACTATTTAAAATCATTAACAAAGTCATGATCATCCTTAATCAGTGGAGATGAAATTGATAATCTAATATATTGTTAAACATGTTGAATTTCATCATCACAGTTATCATCTGATGAAAGTTCTGTTTCGACCACATAATAGAAATGCAGTATAAAAAAATATTGCCGCCTTATTTGCATTCTCACTACAAGATGTCATTGCCCTAGAAGAGAATAAATAATTTAAATTACAGGAAGACGCTACTAGAGAGAGTGTCACGCAAATCCGCTGCATCTGAATAGTCTTTGGGATTAGAAATCATGGCTAAAAAATCCATATAATTTTCCGACGCCATAGTGAACGTGGTAATTATAAACATGGAAGATTGCCATCCTTGATGTTGGTTTATAAACGAGCAGAACATTAACTATACATCTCCTTTTATTAAGTGATAATAATTATTAAAACAATTTGTAAGAATTTGCTGCGGATATAAATATACTCAGATATTTTAAATTTGTTTATGTACATTTCTTCATATAAAACGTTTTCAAATGTTCAATAGGCAAGTGAAGTGTCTTATTCTGGTGCCATTACAACACAAGTACTTCCACAAGTGTCAAATTAAATGCAACTATTAACCATGGATAGATAGTCTTCTGTATTCCGTTTTTGATGTAAGTTTTAGAAACCTTACTACTGGTTTAAATCCCTCACAATTTTTTATTTTATCTGTGATTAATGCCAATGTCTAGAGATTAACAGATCAAACGAAAGCGGTGCATTAGTAATTGCTGCAAGTGGAATGATATCTCGTCGAAAGAGCGGGCGCGCTCTCTCCCAAGTGAGCGTGGGCGGGGAGAGTAGGGGCGGGGCCGGCGCTGTTCACTTGTGCGAGAACCCTCCGCAGAGCTCGCATTCTGCGCGGCCGGTGGATTGTGTGCACTCTCTTCTCCAACCAGTTCATGAAAGCGCAGCGCCACGCTCCTTCAATGAACCGCCCCGGAGCGGCGCAGCGGCCGCGTTGTGCTCGCTACACCTGCCGCCGCCGCCGCCGCCCCAGCCGCCTCCTTTGCCCCTCCCCCACCCGCCGATTCCCTCCCACGTCCTCCTGCCAGCACCGCTGTCTCGTCTGCACTATCCCGTCACCCATGGCACCACCCCTCGCCTCCATTGCCCCTGTCGTCATCGTCACCGCATCAGCCACCTCCTTCCTTTCCATCCAAGACCGCCCAGCGCGTGTCCCAACGTCCCTCCTTTCCCAAACCACCACCATCCCCGCCACCGTTCTCATCTCAACCGTTCCCTTGCCTACTCCTGCATCGTCTTCCCCCACTGCCGCCCTTTCCGACGCCTCCCTGACCGTCACCGTCACCGCATCAGCCACCTCCCTCCTTTCACCAGCCATCTCCATCGCCCCCTTGCCTATGCCTGCTTGGGCTTCCCCCATTGCCTCCATTGCGGACACGTCATCACCGCATCAGCCACCTCCTTCCCTGCCATCTCAGATCGCCCAACGCGTGCCTCCTTTCTCCAGCCATCACCACCGCCACCGCTTGCTTATGGCTGCGTTATCTTCCCCCATCGCCGCCCTTGCCGACGCCTCCCTAACCGTCACCGCATCAGCAGCCTCCTTCCTTGTCACCCACGTTCGCTCCCTGCTCCAGTCACCACTATCACTGCCGTCCCTTGTCCATCACCACTTCGCCTACGCAAGCATCGGCTTTTCCCATCGCCACCTCCCTCTCTGTCTACATCTCAGCCACCGTCTCCCTGACTAACACCATCACCCACCCAACGGCCCCCTTGCTTACCGCTCTCGATCGCTCAACCCCCCTCTCTCCCTCCCTGCTCGAGCATTGCCACCTTCATCGCCGCCTGTCTTGAACATCAACATCCCAACCGCATCTGTGCTTGCCATCCCCCCATCACTCCCCCCTTCTCCACCCAGCATTGCCGTCGTTACCTCGTCTCCACCAGGTTTCCTAGGCTCCCTCGTCGCCTTCCTCTCTTCCCCCACCTCGGCCGCTGGCTCCACCCCCCACTGCTGTCTTCGGGTGCGCGCCCACTCCCACGCCGCCGCCCCGCAGGCATCGTGTGCTCGTTTCCGGTGCGAAGAAAATACGTGCGCGCTCTCCCCGCGAACAAAAGCACAGCGAGTAGGTATTTTCATTCTTCGTCTTCGCCAAGTTGAGTCAAGTGTGTTCTTGCCCTTCAAAAACTCCGCTGGACCGTCCAAGTGGAACTGGTTTGAGAGAGTGTGCGCTGCCGCGTGTTTGCGGCGGGCGCGGCTTCACCGCGGAACTGCTGCTTCTTGCGCGCTATTCATTATCGTGCATGTGGCGAGGAGAGAAAAATTATCTCAGTTATGACAACGGCTGCGCTCCGGGAGCAGTTGTATGAGTAAGTGACCTCTTCTAATCGGTGGTGCTGACATTTAGAGGTCCAGAGAAAAAGTTCGTGACAAGATAAAACTAATAATTAACGGGTGTAAAATAGGTTTATCGTTTGAGACATTGAATTAAGATGAAAACCGACTACATGTATGCGATTGTTTCTAACTGTTGTAAACTAAAATGCTACCCACGAGAATTTAATAAAAAACGACCGGTTGACTCACAGGTCAGTGATCGCCATACCAATGTAATGCTTCGTTTCTTCATATTAGATAAATTTCTACATTTAACTTCATCAAAACCTGTAAGCAATACACTTAAAAAGCGAGATGTTTCTTTTGTCTAATTTCGTTGAATTAATGTAGAAACATTTGATTTGAAAGTGTGTTCCTTCAATGATTTTCGATCATGTTCCAATAATTTCCCTTTCAAATACTAAAAATGAACTGCAATGTTAATTCAAAAAATAAAGAATCTGTTTTTCATTAACGCATATTATTTCAGTTCAGTTAATGCCTATATTTTTAAATATTTATCAATGAAAGCAATGTTGGGTTGTAATATCAATAACATCATCTTGTATCTTTGATTTTGATTCTGAGGTTCATGAGTTTAGGTCAACTTAGTAATAAGACGTCTTACATTGCCGACGTTTCGGTCGTATATTTGACCTTCATCAGGACTACGTAAAATACAAATACATACATATAAATACAACATACATATAGTTATAAAAACTACACATATAATATTGTTATAAAAACTACACATTGGTTTCACAATTCACATTACACGTTTTCACAATAAACATTGGTTATATTTCATACCTGTAGCATTATAGTAGGAACAAGAAGAAAATGGTAATTTACAACTTAGCTGTGTCCCCATTCTTGTAATTTACAAGAATGGTACACAAATATGTTATAAGGTTCATCGTGCAATTGTATCTTTAGTTTATCAATAGTTATCTCTTAAGAATACCAAATAATACGCACGCATACTGTATCTTTAGTTTATCAATAGTTATCTCTTAAGAAAACCAAATAATTCTCTAGAATATAATTTTACTTCCCAAATTAACTTCATCATATGTTGTATCTAGTTGTTCTTAATTTTCTTTTTCGCTACTGTTTTAGCCCCGTGCCAAATTCGAACGTACAAACGTGCTCAGCCATTGTAAGAATACATACGTGTTTATATTATCACTAGGGGCGGATTTTGGTGACTTAAAACATCGCCAAAAATGATCAATAAAATGCTCTTAAACTGCTTTTAAATTTCCCTAAAAGGAAAGAAAAATGACGAAAATAAATGTGATCAAAACCAATTTGGAAGAACAACTCAATCTGTTGGATACGTTACTGATGTAATCGAAACTTCTTCGACTCGTTCAAGTGAACTCAGCTTTCAAACTTTTGGTTTGGACTGTTCTTTACCAGAAAATCTGTGTCTTTAGTTATCTCGAAATCAGGTGAACCGCCAAAGACGCTGACAGGAGTCATAGGAACCTTAGATAGCATACTGACAATGGTTACGACGTCTGTGCGAAAATATTGAATAGGCTACCAAATAAAGATACTCAGGTGGAATGCTCTGAAATATTTATATGACAGTGACCATTTCCCAATAAAAATTAAAATCGCTGAGGCACCTTCATCACAAAACAACATTCCATTAACAGGAAGGTGGATATTTGACAAAGCAAATTGGAAATCATTCAAAGAAGAAATAGATAAATCACTTCTTGAGATGCCAGACTTATCAGATAGTACCACAAATATATCCGCAAATGGTCTCATAAAAACATTTTCTGATCTCATTATTAAAGCAGCAAATAGAGCAATCCCCAAATCATCTGATATCCCCAAAAAGAAATGTGTACCATGGTGGAACAAAGATTGTGCTCAAGCAACACTAGAAGCAAAGAGGGCACAGCGAAGGTACAAAAAGAATGCACATAATGACCCAGATTTAGTGTACAAAATTCAATACAAACAGAAGAGAGCACTAGCGAGAAGAATATATAAAGAGAGTAAGAAGGCATCCTGGCAAAATTTTGTATCAGCATTAACACCACAAGCACCTATTGCAACAATTTGGAAGAAAATAAATAATTTAAAAAATGGTCAGTACAAATCAGATAAAATTGTATTGGAAGATGCTGAGGGTAAATTCCATATGGAACCCTCACACAATTCAGATCTCCTAGCAGCAAACTTTGCAGAAAATTCAAATTCCAACAACTATAATAAAAAATTCTTAATTTATAAGGAATTGGAAGAAAAAAATAACAATTACGATACAGAAGATAATACAAACAACATAAATACAGAAATTAAAAGATATGAACTAGATTTAGTACTCTCCCAATTAAATAATTCAAGCCCCGGTCCGGACTATATACCTAATGTAATGATAAAACAACTTACAGACAAAGCCCTAAAATACCTATTAGCAATATATAATTTTATATGGAAAAGACAGGAATTTCCAGATACGTGGAGAGAAGCTACTGTAATCCCCATTCTAAAACCTGACAAAGTGCCAAGTTCACCTTCCAACTACAGACCTATATCACTTACCTGCAATATGTGTAAAATCATGGAGAAAATTATCAGTAGAAGAATTAGATGGTATCTGGAGGCACATAATATTCTAGCACCTCTCCAATTTGGTTTTAGGGAATCACATTCAACAATGGATTATTTAATAAATGTAGAAGCGGAGATATGTGAAGCCTTTTTAAACAAAAGTCATGTAATTGCAGTTGCCATTGATATAGAAAAGGCTTATGAAATGGTCTGGAAACATAGAGTACTTAAAATAATAGAGAATCTTAATCTAAAAGGAAATATTTTAGCATTTATTAAGAACTTTTTGAGCAACAGAAGTATTAGAGTCAGAATCAATAAAACCCTCTCTAAACCAGTGCAAATAGAAAATGGTCTGCCTCAAGGTTCTGTGTTAAGCGTTATTCTGTTTCTGATCAGTATTAATGAAGTGCTTCAAACAATCCACAAACCGGTTAAGGGATTTTTATTTGCAGATGATTTAACCATAATCTGCACTGGAAAAAATATTCAGCACACAGCCAGACTTATTCAAAACACACTCAACAACCTCCAAAAGTGGTCTGACAACACTGGTTTTAAATTTTCTAAAACAAAGACTGAATATATAATATTCTCTAGGAAAAAAGAAGAAAAAAGGGTAACTCTAAAGTTGGATGACAATATTATCAGAAGTGTTCCAGCTATTAAAATATTAGGAATGACCTTTGACAGCAAAATGAAATGGAAGATCCATATTGAAAAGTTAAGAACTGAATGTTTTAGACGAATTAACACCATAAAAGCCCTATCTGCATTACAGTGGGGCTCTGATAGAAAATGCCTTATACAAACATACCAAGCCATAATAAGATCAAAATTAGATTATGGATGCATATTGTATGACTCAGCTGGAAGAGACCTAATTAATAAATTAGAAACTATACAAAATACTGCACTACGACTCTGTATTGGTGCATTTAGGACAAGTCCAACGATCAGTATATTGGTTGAGACTAACATGATACCACTTAAGCTAAGAAGAAAAGAACAAATAATTCTATATGCAAACAAGATGTTGGTAAATAATCAAAATACTCATAAATACCCTTGGAAAAGAAATACCACAGAAGCAGAATATCTAGCACATCCAGGATTACCAAAGCCATTATATATTAGAGCATCTCTTTATACTAAAGAGCTGAATATGACCATCCCCTCACTACTACCTAAAAAGAAGCCTACATTACCACCCTGGAATAACATCACAATAAAAGTAAATATGGATCTAGCAGTATATGAGAAGAGTACCACCCCCAAAGGAATATTTAGAAGTTTATTTTTAGAAATGAAAACAAAGTACGATGATTACAAATCCTATTACACAGATGGATCAGCAATGAATGGGAGAAGAGGATGTGCAATAGTAACAAATAATAAAACATACAGATTCAGATTACATGACACCCTCTCTATATATACCTGTGAAGCGATAGCTATTTTTCAATCCTTACAAATAATAAGAAACAATAGAATAGAAACTAAACATGTAATTTTCTCAGATTCTAAATCAGCACTTTTAGCCATAACAAACACCAATAACTCAAATCTACTAATTAAGGAAATTAGAGAATTAATTACTTGGCTAATTACTAACAATTATACTATAGAACTAGTGTGGATACCAAGCCATCAGGGAATTCAAGGTAATGAAGAAGCCGACAAAGAAGCCAAAAATGCAATTAACGAACCTTTAAACAACACAATAAGATCTCCACAAGAAGAAGTTAAACGATATATTAAGATTAAAATCAAAGAATTTTGGGATTCCCACTGGAGAAACATCGACTCTAATAAACTACAGGAAATAATACAATCAACCTTTGAGAAGTCTGTTATAGTGCCAACATCTAGAAGGGAACAAGTGACAATAGCCAGGTTGAGAATAGGGCATACAAATCTGACACATATCCATTTAATTACAAAAAAACAGAGAAACTTATGTGAAAAATGTGGTGAAGCTTGGACAGTCAAGCACCTTCTTGTATACTGCCAAGAATTAAAAACTGAAAGAGACCAATCTGAACTGCCCAAAAGTATTAGAGACTGTTTAAATACCAAAGTTGGATGTAGACAGACAATAGTTTTCCTGAAGTTAATAAATAAGTACAACTCCATATAAGATGGAATAAATAATATAATATGAATACAAATTGTATATGTAAATTGGTAAATGTAAATATGGAAACTGTTTGACTACTAACCAAAGTATTAATGATTTAAATCATATCCCTAATGGAATCCAAATACAATTTATATATATATTGTAAATGTAAGTTATGTAATATAAATGTAACGATACTAATAACTGGTATTTTATGGAATGTAAGCAAGACACATACAGGAAATATTTCCATTATGTAATTTAAAATATAGCTCATGAGTATTGTAAATATTTAGTGCAAATTTCAATGTATTAATGTCTGACGATAATTGAATGTATATGTGACCCATAAAAATTTCTCTGATGTAATACGCAATATGTAATGTAAATACAAAATGTATATGTAAAGAGAATTAATGTAAGCATGTAAACTGTCTGATTGCTAACTAAAGTATTAATGATACAAATCATATTCCAATGGAAATCAAAATACAAATTATATATGTATTGTAAAATATAAGTATGTTAACGATTGTTTGGTGACTAATTGAAGGCATAAATACAGACTATACTAGATTATGAGAGATATGTAACTATGTAATACAAATGTAACGTTACTGATAACTGATAATTTATTGAATGTCATAAAGACAATATTTTCCATATGTAACTTAAAATATAGATAATGTGAAATGTAAATATTAAGTCCAAATTTCAATGTATTAATGACTGAAGATTAATTGAATGTATAAAAGACATGTAAAAATTTCTCTAATGTAAATCTGTAATGATGTCGCTAATGACCATAGTAGTTAAAAAGCGACATAAAATAAGATTAAATAAAAAAAAAAGATACTCAGGAATTCTGTGGAGAACATTTATTGCATTTTGTAAATATTATTTGAAGTAACTACCATCAGAATGATTTTAAAATCGATTAAATTAGCGAAAAATGCACTAAAAATGACTGAAAAGTTAAAAAATTACTTATTAGTTGAAATCGATGAAAAATACAAAAAACGACGTATAACAATGGGTCATTTCCTTTCGTCATAACATAAAATGAATTTCTGTACTAAACGTCATTTTTCTAAAATGATAAGAAAAAAATAACATTTCATTAAAATCCGCCCCCTAATTATGACTTCAAATTTCAACCTGAAAGTGATGCTGCAACATGTCTTCTAACGGACTTCCTATTCAACGGCAACCCTCACTGCTTCCAACTCCATAGTTAACTTGTAAGAATTTCAAATAATGCCATTTTGGAACGTACAAAACTTGCTCAGGCTCTGTGTAAATAGATACGTGTTTATTTTATCACTTTCAATTTCAACCAGAAAGCGATGCTGTAACATCGCTTCTAACGGACTTCCTACTCAACGGCTGCCCCCAGTGCTTCCAACTCCATAGTTAACTCGTAAGAATTTCAAATAATGCCGTTTTGGAACGTACAAACTTGCTCAGGCTCTGTGTGAATAGATACGTGTTTATTTTATCACTTTCAATTTCAACCAGAAAGCGATGCTGTAACATCGCTTCTAACGGACTTCCTACTCAACGGCTGCCCCCAGTGCTTCCAACTCCATAGTTAACTCGTAAGAATTTCAAATAATGCCGTTTTGGAACGTACAAACTTGCTCAGGCTCTGTGTGAATAGATACGTGTTTATTTTATCACTTTCAATTTCAACCAGAAAGCGATGCTGTAACATCGCTTCTAACGGACTTCCTACTCAACGGCTGCCCCCAGTGCTTCCAACTCCATAGTTAACTCGTAAGAATTTCAAATAATGCCGTTTTGGAACGTACAAACTTGCTCAGGCTCTGTGTGAATAGATACGTGTTTATTTTATCACTTTCAATTTCAACCAGAAAGCGATGCTGTAACATCGCTTCTAACGGACTTCCTACTCAACGGCTGCCCCCAGTGCTTCCAACTCCATAGTTAACTCGTAAGAATTTCAAATAATGCCGTTTTGGAACGTACAAACTTGCTCAGGCTCTGTGTGAATAGATACGTGTTTATTTTATCACTTTCAATTTCAACCAGAAAGCGATGCTGTAACATCGCTTCTAACGGACTTCCTACTCAACGGCTGCCCCCAGTGCTTCCAACTCCATAGTTAACTCGTAAGAATTTCAAATAATGCCGTTTTGGAACGTACAAACTTGCTCAGGCTCTGTGTGAATAGATACGTGTTTATTTTATCACTTTCAATTTCAACCAGAAAGCGATGCTGTAACATCTCTTCTAACGGACTTCCTACTCAACGGCTGCCCCCAGTGCTTCCAACTCCATAGTTAACTCGTAAGAATTTCAAATAATGCCGTTTTGGAACGTACAAACTTGCTCAGGCTCTGTGTGAATAGATACGTGTTTATTTTATCACTTTCAATTCCAACCAGAAAGCGATGCTGTAACATCGCTTCTAACGGACTTCCTACTCAACGGCTGCCCCCAGTGCTTCCAACTCCATAGTTAACTCGTAAGAATTTCAAATAATGCCGTTTTGGAACGTACAAACTTGCTCAGGCTCTGTGTGAATAGATACGTGTTTATTTTATCACTTTCAATTTCAACCAGAAAGCGATGCTGTAACATCTCTTCTAACGGACTTCCTACTCAACGGCTGCCCCCAGTGCTTCCAACTCCATAGTTAACTCGTAAGAATTTCAAATAATGCCGTTTTGGAACGTACAAACTTGCTCAGGCTCTGTGTGAATAGATACGTGTTTATTTTATCACTTTCAATTTCAACCAGAAAGCGATGCTGTAACATCGCTTCTAACGGACTTCCTACTCAACGGCTGCCCCCAGTGCTTCCAACTCCATAGTTAACTCGTAAGAATTTCAAATAATGCCGTTTTGGAACGTACAAACTTGCTCAGGCTCTGTGTGAATAGATACGTGTTTATTTTATCACTTTCAATTTCAACCAGAAAGCGATGCTGTAACATCTCTTCTAACGGACTTCCTACTCAACGGCTGCCCCCAGTGCTTCCAACTCCATAGTTAACTCGTAAGAATTTCAAATAATGCCGTTTTGGAACGTACAAACTTGCTCAGGCTCTGTGTGAATAGATACGTGTTTATTTTATCACTTTCAATTTCAACCAGAAAGCGATGCTGTAACATCTCTTCTAACGGACTTCCTACTCAACGGCTGCCCCCAGTGCTTCCAACTCCATAGTTAACTCGTAAGAATTTCAAATAATGCCGTTTTGGAACGTACAAATTTGCTCAGGCTCTGTGTGAATAGATACGTGTTTATTTTATCACTTTCAATTTCAACCAGAAAGCGATGCTGTAACATCGCTTCTAACGGACTTCCTACTCAACGGCTGCCCCCAGTGCTTCCAACTCCATAGTTAACTCGTAAGAATTTCAAATAATGCCGTTTTGGAACGTACAAACTTGCTCAGGCTCTGTGTGAATAGATACGTGTTTATTTTATCACTTTCAATTTCAACCAGAAAGCGATGCTGTAACATCTCTTCTAACGGACTTCCTACTCAACGGCTGCCCCCAGTGCTTCCAACTCCATAGTTAACTCGTAAGAATTTCAAATAATGCCGTTTTGGAACGTACAAACTTGCTCAGGCTCTGTGTGAATAGATACGTGTTTATTTTATCACTTTCAATTTCAACCAGAAAGCGATGCTGTAACATCTCTTCTAACGGACTTCCCACTCAACGGCTGCCCCCAGTGCTTCCAACTCCATAGTTAACTCGTAAGAATTTCAAATAATGCCGTTTTGGAACGTACAAACTTGCTCAGGCTCTGTGTGAATAGATACGTGTTTATTTTATCACTTTCAATTTCAACCAGAAAGCGATGCTGTAACATCTCTTCTAACGGACTTCCCACTCAACGGCTGCCCCCAGTGCTTCCAACTCCATAGTTAACTCGTAAGAATTTCAAATAATGCCGTTTTGGAACGTACAAACTTGCTCAGGCTCTGTGTGAATAGATACGTGTTTATTTTATCACTTTCAATTTCAACCAGAAAGCGATGCTGTAACATCGCTTCTAACGGACTTCCTACTCAACGGCTGCCCCCAGTGCTTCCAACTCCATAGTTAACTCGTAAGAATTTCAAATAATGCCGTTTTGGAACGTACAAACTTGCTCAGGCTCTGTGTGAATAGATACGTGTTTATTTTATCACTTTCAATTTCAACCAGAAAGCGATGCTGTAACATCGCTTCTAACGGACTTCCTACTCAACGGCTGCCCCCAGTGCTTCCAACTCCATAGTTAACTCGTAAGAATTTCAAATAATGCCGTTTTGGAACGTACAAACTTGCTCAGGCTCTGTGTGAATAGATACGTGTTTATTTTATCACTTTCAATTTCAACCAGAAAGCGATGCTGTAACATCTCTTCTAACGGACTTCCTACTCAACGGCTGCCCCCAGTGCTTCCAACTCCATAGTTAACTCGTAAGAATTTCAAATAATGCCGTTTTGGAACGTACAAACTTGCTCAGGCTCTGTGTGAATAGATACGTGTTTATTTTATCACTTTCAATTTCAACCAGAAAGCGATGCTGTAACATCTCTTCTAACGGACTTCCTACTCAACGGCTGCCCCCAGTGCTTCCAACTCCATAGTTAACTCGTAAGAATTTCAAATAATGCCGTTTTGGAACGTACAAACTTGCTCAGGCTCTGTGTGAATAGATACGTGTTTATTTTATCACTTTCAATTTCAACCAGAAAGCGATGCTGTAACATCTCTTCTAACGGACTTCCCACTCAACGGCTGCCCCCAGTGCTTCCAACTCCATAGTTAACTCGTAAGAATTTCAAATAATGCCGTTTTGGAACGTACAAACTTGCTCAGGCTCTGTGTGAATGGATACGTGTTTATTTTATCACTTTCAATTTCAACCAGAAAGCGATGCTGTAACATCTCTTCTAACGGACTTCCCACTCAACGGCTGCCCCCAGTGCTTCCAACTCCATAGTTAACTCGTAAGAATTTCAAATAATGCCGTTTTGGAACGTACAAACTTGCTCAGGCTCTGTGTGAATAGATACGTGTTTATTTTATCACTTTCAATTTCAACCAGAAAGCGATGCTGTAACATCTCTTCTAACGGACTTCCCACTCAACGGCTGCCCCCAGTGCTTCCAACTCCATAGTTAACTCGTAAGAATTTCAAATAATGCCGTTTTGGAACGTACAAACTTGCTCAGGCTCTGTGTGAATAGATACGTGTTTATTTTATCACTTTCAATTTCAACCAGAAAGCGATGCTGTAACATCTCTTCTAACGGACTTCCCACTCAACGGCTGCCCCCAGTGCTTCCAACTCCATAGTTAACTCGTAAGAATTTCAAATAATGCCGTTTTGGAACGTACAAACTTGCTCAGGCTCTGTGTGAATAGATACGTGTTTATTTTATCACTTTCAATTTCAACCAGAAAGCGATGCTGTAACATCTCTTCTAACGGACTTCCCACTCAACGGCTGCCCCCAGTGCTTCCAACACCATATCCGCGCGCCCCGTTGCCAGAGGCACAAAGCGGACGGCAGCAGTCCGCCCGACCGGTGCGCCTCGCCGGATGCTGAAGTGTCACCGCCGCTTGCGGATCCCGTGGGCGGAAGCACTTCCGGAGCAGGTCCTTCGAGGCACCCCTCCCACTTTCTCCGATATCCTCCCACCGCCGTCTTTTCACAAGCTTTCGCTTTCTCTCCGCGTGTAGCCTTGACCCAGTGCCTTGCTCTGAAGACGTGCCACCACCTGTCTGCTACTCCCACGTTCCACCACTTTTTTTTCCTCCGATCTGTGGACCGGAGGTGCATTGTTTACCCTGGTCCTTTCGCGCTTCGTCACTTTCCTTCGCCCTTGATCCGTTCATCCCGGAGACCCGCCCCTTAAGGGTTGGATCATTTCGTGGCTGAATGACATCCCTGCTGCAGGTACAAAAATCTGTTCCACTTTCTTCGAACGGGGATAAGTGGCTTTTGTGAGTGATTTTCAATATGAAATGTGATTTACGACATGAAATTGGGTCACATTCGTTTAAGGAACCTTTCTAAGTTTGGTGGTTTCTTGGGTTTACGTTTTTTTCCTACGTTCATTAAACATTGTTTCTTATTATCATTAAATAATTGAATACACGTGACGTATTAGTAATATTCGTCATAATTTAATCATTATTAGAAGATTATCAGAATTCCTTATTATATCATTATCACAAAACGTATTATTAATATCTTCTTAAGCGAGTTCTTCCATGTATGTCTCCCCATTAGGTCCCACGTAAGGAATAATGACATGGAAAGTAGATGCAGTGGAAATTTGGTATCGCTTACGTAATGCTTTCTGTAATACCTGTATCATTAACTGACTCTTTATGTACTTCTTCAATAATAGTTTGTAATCATGTAACTACTGCTTCCGTTTCTTTGCGGTCTTGAGTTATATCTTACAATTCCTACATTACATTGAATTACAATTCCTAACATTTTGAATTATCTACTGTCACGTGTATCATTCACTATGTAATGTGAAAAACACTAGAATGAAGACGACTATCAGCTTTCAAACATTTATGAAGAATGAAATGTATTTGAACATTGATTTTATGAATGTTGTCAAATACCACCGTTCGAAAATCTGTACAAAGTACAGATATAAAACGAATAATGAATAAGCGGTATATTCTTCACTGCTTATACTCTATGAATGAATTGTTTTTAACATGCTTTAACTAATTATTATTTCATCTCACAATATTGACCCACTACTTGTAGAAATCCTCTGAGAACAAAAAAATATTTAGCTATGTCGAATTCAGCTGCTGTCTGGAGGATAATTCTAGTGTCCAACTGCTATTTTTTTCGTGGTTTCTCTGTTCAACCCAAGGGGAATGCCGCAGCAGTACTCAAAAAACGGGCCATGGACCGCACACGATTTTTCCTTCGTCTTCCTTGGCTTATGAACAATCACATATGACGACAGTACAGAGCATGTCTTGGTGGGGCAGCGACAAACTGAAGGGAGATACCTGGATGAAGAAAAACCGCAAGCGCTGAAACTCACTATCAGCAGGGAAAGAACACCACCACATCCTGAAATAAAACATGCACTATACTTACGGAACTAATGAGCATATCAATTTCTACGCCAGGAAACACGAAATAATCAATCAATCAATCAATCAATCAGTATGCAGAAATAATTTCAGAAATATGCTTTGAGTCTAAATTTCTTTTGAAAAAACTCAAATATCTCGCAAATTTAGCGCTAGTGCGAAAAGTTGCACAAATGGAAAATAAATATTTTCAACATGAAAATTCAATTATACTAAAAACACTCTCCCAAAAATAAGGAAAGAGAGACATTACTTTAAAAATTTTGTATATAAATACATTTTTAATACAATTTAGTATGTAATGTAATTTAGTATGTAAATGTAATTTAGTATGTTGTATAGAAATATAGTTTTTAATACAATTTAATTGGTACAATGTGGTAGGTTTGCTAATTTTTTCTGCAGAAGCACGTTTACGATTTTCTTTTGTTTTTTATACAGATTCATATTTCGACGACACTGTTCCATAATTCCTGAAAAGTACCTTTACTCAATTTTATCCGATATCTTGCCGGTAACAAAATACCTAATATTGTATGTGATATCCTGTTTGTTTTTTGCTTTTCTTTTTACATTCGCTACAACAAAACAAAAATGAATTGAACCATTAACTGTATATTTCTAACATCTGAATCTCGATTTTAAAAAAAACGGGCGATGTAATAGAGATCAAACATGCTCTAAAATTAAGTCCTATGATTTAAGCGTAATGACGTTTTGAGAAAAGACTTTATTGAATACTTCATCATTAAAAATAAATAATTTTCCAACACATTCCACTATATAAAAACAAATTTTCAAAATCGGCGTACTGATATAACGAACAAAATACAGGTCGTCGCAAAAACGAACGATGGCTGCTCCTCTAATCGCCGTCCCTCTCCACCGTCTGGTTTTTGTAGTTGTCGCGCACTCACCGCTCCGCCAATGCACCCGCCTCCGCGCCTCGCGCCCCGCCCCCGCCCCCGCCCCCGCCCCCGCCCCCACCTGCGCCCCGACCCGGCCCGTGCCAATCCCCGCCCGCGCCCACCCCCACCCACCCACGCACCCAACCACGCCCACCCCCCTGCACCCGCGCCCACCCGCGCCCCCGCCCGCCCCCCGCCCGCGCCCCCGCCAGCTCCCCCGCCAGCGCCCCCGCCCGCGCCCCCGCCCGCGCCACCGCCCGCGCCCGCGCCCACCCCCGCCCTCACCCACGCCCCCACCCGTGTCCCACCCGCGCCAGCGCCTCCTCGCCGGCACTTGTTCGCCACGCGGCCGTTACGCTCGGGGCGCTCAGGTTGCGCTTTGTGCGCCTCCGCCCCCTCCCCCCCCCCCGCGGCGGCGCGCATCCGGTCCTTTGAGTCTTGCGCGGGGCGGCGCGGCGCGGCGCGGCGCGGCGCGGCGCGGCGCGGCGCGGCGCGGCGCGGCGCGGCGCGGGACCGGCCGAGGAGAAACGGCCGTGGCGGTCGCGGCGGAGGCGGGAGCGATGGCAATGTGTGGGGGTGGGGGAATGAGAATGTAGGGGAAGGTGTTGAAGAATAGCAAGGATAAACAGCGGCAGTCGTAGATTTGCAGGTTGTTCCATGAGATACGGTAACACTTGATTTTTTTTTTTCAGTGCAACTTCTAGCACTTTTCAGTTTACTCGTACTACATGGTTTACAATATCCCAACTAGATTCAGAATCTGTATACAAATAGGTAAGCCTGAGGCAATACCTTAATTCAGTTTATTAGTGGTTGACAGTGCGTGTCCGATCTCGGCCAGATGGTCTAATTTTCTTGATATGTCCTTCAGCGAGTTTTTGGTCCTTGACAATCAAAGTGGTATACACATTCATACTCATTTATAACAGTGTCTTACTCAAATAAAAATTCACTCGCCAACTGGTAATGAATAAAATATAATAGTATTCTGATAAAACTTAATCAATCAAAAATACTACTACAACATTTGAAAGTATATTGAATAGTATATTAGCTCTAAATTTGAATTGGGGTGGGCACGTGGCGGAGCAATTTAAAGATAATATGTAAATAGAAATAATTTGCAGAGGATAATTTTAAAACACACACATAATTAACATCCTTCAATACATTCATCCAAATTCTCAATACGATAGGGAAGACATTCACCAAAAATACTCCTTTTGAATGCAGTGCTTCTCACGTGTATTAGTGCTTTAAATTCGGAATTAGATCAAGATTGTATTCTCGGTATACGTATATTTGGGCAAATGGAGAGTGCTATAATAGTTTCCAACCGTATCAGTCATTATTAAATATGATTTCTTCCAGTACGGTCGGTAACACTCCCCAGTTCGGGCAAAATTACTACCTAGTAACCTAACTTTTGTTATCAATAACTTCTTAAAGTGGCATGTAAAGCATTATAATGAAGCAATTACGATGAAGTAATATAATAAAAAAGAAATAATGTTGTTTAAAAGTAAATTTGTTTGTAGAAGTATCAGCTATAAAGCCCTGATTATGCTTTGCTCTCCATTTGTAGAATGTAACCACTGCAGAAACGACTGTTACAACCGTTGCCACTGCAGTATGTTGCACGTCGTCTGTGAGGTTCTAGGGTTTGAGTCCCGTCCGTAGCGGACTAGCTAGATAGCTAGGTTGAATTTATCTGCTAAGTTAAGGAGAATAGACGCCGGCTGATCTGAACAATAATTTCTCATAATTTTTCCGATAGGCGAATGCCAGATCAATACCTAAACATATGTGCGAGGAACCGCGCGCGATTTTTCCTTCCTATTCACTGTCATATCATTTCAAGTTTCAAAACTCCGAGATTTTGTTCACTCAATTTGTTTAATTTGACTGAGCCATTAGAGCAAGTATCAGCTGGGGGCGGTGTCCCATTGCCGGAGTTACCTTGGGAAAGAGAAGCCAGACCGGCAAGTCAGTCGGCGCCGGAAATCACGTTCCAGCGCAAGAGAAACACTGTCATCACCCGGCAGTATACTCACACTTACACTTGCATGCACTACTCTACCACACATGTCGAGAGACCAATCGGCAGCTTAGAACTTGTCCCGGCTGGGGGCGGTGTCCCGCTGGCCCGCTGGTGGGAGATACTTTTTGGGGAAAATACTGATAATTGACATGTAGATTGGCGTCGGATCCCACTGTCCAGAGAAAGGAAAATCATTGCCATCCCTGAGGGGGGAATCCACTACACGTACGGGACAAATGAACTTAGCCATTGACTTGCCCGGAACCAGTAATCAATAAATCGATCAAATGATGCACCAGGAAACACAAAATAGTCAATCAATGAATCGAGGCTGTTGGGTGCGCGTGGCAGCGTCAGAGGCGGCCCGCCGAGGGCAGAGCAAGGAGGGGCGGATGCGTTGACGGCGAGGCCACGCAGGCAGAGAATGCGTGGGGTGTACTACCTGTGCTGCCTTTGTTCGCTCCGACTGTTCGTGTGGCCGCCCGCCCCGCCAGCGCGTACGATCGCGGCCTCTTCTAAGGCCCGCTCTCGTTTATTTAACGCCGAGGAATTTCATTATCAATCTTCTGCAAACGCGCGTGCCACCGACAAAGAGAAAGGCCCAACGCGATGAAATTTCCTGTGCGGAAACATTGCGGGAGTCACGAGGCTGTTGAAAGACTTAAAGTACTGGAACTGGAACACAGTTGATTTACTGCAGGCAAGATAGCTTGCTTCTTGCACACTTTGTTATAAAGTTAGTACATAAATTGCATTTTTCTTTAAACATTTCATCGAATTTTCATCTTGTTAACTTTCATTTTATCCCTACATACTTTAGATAATTTAAACATAATTAAATTTCTGAATAATTGTAAACTTTACATGACTTAAGCTTTATCTTACATTGAAAGTGTAATTTATTCTTCTGGTGCACTTCATTTAGTTAATTGACACAAAATAAATATTTTTCAAATTTTTCACCCATAGTGCATAGCTTATGGGATGTGAGTGCGGTTGATTAATGACAAAAAAGCAACGGCTATTGCTTCGCCTCACTGCATATAAGGCATGCCATATGTCTTATCATAATTCGTGTTTTATTTTTAAAAATTGTATCATAACCATCCGATTTCATTTTACGTTATTAATATCCTTAACTGCTCCAAATTTGTCGAATTTCTTTTTTGATACAATATCCTGCGTGACAACTTATTGAAACTTATAATGAACTGCTTCTTTCCATGAGAGGTGAGTGAAGCAATTATTATCTTTGTCCTGTTTAAAACATCGCCTCCAAACAAGAAACAAATAATTTAACTGTGATTTCCATGCTTTTATTGTCTAACTGTATTTTAGACCTCACCGGCTTTCAAAATAAAAGGTAATCGGAAACAGGAAAAAAAAGTGCCTATATAATGCAATTCGTTCAACAGCGGTGTATTGCGGTCTGCATTTCGAAGGCGATGTGCTATACATGAGAATGTATTTAATGAAAATTATTTATAATTTTCCCTGTTGCCATGTACTTTTAGACTGCATTCATCTCGATAAACCAGGTGCTTGTAACAGCGTCCAAGTACACGAAAGGTTGTAGGTGTGAGTTTCGCGTAAGTCATTGGGGTTTTCACCATGCTAGTGTGGGTATGGTTGGATTTCTCATACTACTACCATGTATTCTATCTGGAAATCTTCCATAATCATCTAACGACATTCAGCACCTTACATATTATATATTTTGGAAGTCAAAGGCAAGCCACAATCATCAGCTGTCAAGGGAAGGGGGAGTAGGCCTCCTATCAAGTCTAGTTTCAGGATTCTACTGAGGTTATTTCCGGCTTCAGGGGATGCCGATTTCGGCTATCCGCGCAGAGTACCCACTGTGTCCCTCAGGAGGGCACATTAATCTTTCCATTAGACACACATGCGGGCTCCTCGGTCTGTGGTCAGCAAATTTACAGAGCCTTCCGCGACAACACACATACATGAAAGGCATGGGACAAACAACCACACCCACGACAGGACTCGAACCCGCGACCCTTCGGGCCCAGTTGCTGAGTTAGCACACGCTCTAGCCACCTCGGCCATTCAGGTCGTCGGCATGCTACTGACCATAGATACATTCCAATATTTCTTTGTTGGATTTTTTAAATCATGTGTGTGCTTTATTTATTAGACTCATTAGCATTTCAATTCTCCATCTTTTCATGTGTCCTATCTTTTCGTCATCAATTTTTGCTTCCCCTCAGTTCTGTTCACTTTTTACGTCTTGAGCGACTTAAGATCGTCGGCGTGTTTTTAGCTAAAATGTCGGAGGGAATCGTAATCGTCAAGCGCAGGAAAACGCCAATTGTGGCCGTAAAACAAAAGAGCGGTTTTTGGGCGTCGCGTCTCGCCGCTCGGGCGCCCCGCTGCGTCGTTGCCTCGCGCCTCCTCCGTCCCGCTCCACGACGCATGGACCTTCGTTGTGATTCTCGCTCTGAGACACCGGCTGAGGTGGCGCGGGGCGCCAATTGATTTCACTGCAGTGCCTCTTACTGTCTCTCGCCGTCTCTCCCCTCTACCCCTCTTCCCCACTCCCCCTCCTCCCCTCTCACCCCCTCTCTACCCACTCTTCGTTTCCCCTCTCGTCCCTCTCCCCCGCTCCCCTTGTCATCATATCACCCTCTCCCCTTCTCCTCTCTCCACTTCTCCCCCTCTCCCCCTTCTCCCCCTCTCGTCCCCTCCCCTTCTATAACTCTCTCTTTCTCTTCCTCGTTCTTTCTCTTTTGTATTGCATTGTGATAATCTATTTCCTCTTCCGTATCTCTTGGTACCAACTTCTTTCCTTTTGTGCGCCGATTGTGTTGTACTCTTTCCTCTTCTACGTCACGTTGCGCCGTTCTTTCTCCGCTTGTGCGTCGCGTTCTGATCATCTATCTCCTCGTCTGTGCCGATGTGTGTCAATTTCTTTCCGCCTGTGCGTGTATCGTGCTGCACTATTCATTTTCTGCGCCGCGTTGCGACAAACTCTCTTCTCTTGTGCGCTGCGTTTTTATCATCTCTTTCCTGTTCTGCGTCGCTTTGTGCCAGTCTCTTTCCTCTTGTGCGTTAGTAGTGTTGCACTCTTTCCTTTTGCGTCACCCTTTCCTCTTGTGCTTTGATCGTGCAACACTTTTCTGCGCGGATCACTACACTCTTTCCTCTTGTGCTTCGCGTTGTATTTGTTTTCCTCTTCTGCGTCGCTTTCTGTCAGTCTCTTTCCTCTTGTGCGTTGATCATGGTGCATGCTTTTCTCTTATGCGTTGCATCGAAAAAAAATTAGATTAAATAAATTGTAATTTTTTTAGAATATATTAACATTAAAATTAATTTTTTGTATTATTCGTGTTATTTTATATTAAGGTTAGCTTTAGCATAGGGTTAATATATTAATTTTATAAAATTGTATTCAGTAATGTTGTTTGATGCTCATTTTGTGTATTTGTTGTATTTATGTAATTGTTTGATGTTTGTTTTATGTAGATTAATTGATTAGAAAACGGAATTATTTCATGTATCCTATGTAGCGAAATAAATATTCTATTTCTATCTCTCTTCTCTTGTGTGTCGTGTTGTGCTAATCTATTTCCTCTTATGCGTCGCTTTATGTCAATCTATTTCCTCTTGTGCATTGCTTTGTACCAATCGCATTCCTCTTGTGTGCCGACTTGTGCCAACCTCTTTCCTCTTGTGCGATGCGTTGAGTCAATCTCCTTTTGTCCTCGTATCTACCCAACCACTTTCCTCTCGTGCGTCGTTTTATGTCAAGCTCTTTCCTCTTTTACGTCCTGTTGTGCCCATCCCTTTCCTCTTGTGCATCGTGTTGTGTCAATCTCTTTCAACTTGTGCGTCGCGTTGTGTCAATCTCTTACTTGCAGTCCTCGTGTCTACCCAATCAGTTTGCTCTTGTGCGCTGCCTTGTGCCGATGCGCTCCAAAGGGCGCGCAAGCCACTCCGGGTTTTTCCGGGCTCCGGGGCGGTCCGGGCGCGCGCTTCTTTCGGCCGTGCAGCCGGAGTGGGCGGGGCCGCACGACATCTTCGTTTTACTGCTGTGGTCGGGGCGCCCGGCCGCCCGAGTTGGGTAATGAGAGCGCCAAAGAAAGGGACGAGGTGACCACGCGAGGGTTCTTGTTTGTTTGACGAGGCCCACCTCCTCCCCGCCGATCGGCTCCCTGAAAAAGGGGCTTGTGTGGTTTGCATTGTCGCGCTTCATTTGTTCAAAATAGTAGCTGCGACAAGTAGATGCAACAACAAATTTGAATCGCGGTTGAATGAATAATAAATGTAAGAGCGGTTTAGAAAAACAGTTGAGGAATCCTTATGAAATGTCAGTTACAAAACTTTCCGTGAATCGCGAGAATCATTGTTTCTAAGGTCGTCATCGAAGAAATGTATGTTTCGAAGGTTTTATTAAATTTTAAGAAACTGCACCCCGCGAAAAATATTCACTTCTATTTCAAGAAAATATTTTGCTGTGAAACCTTCACACGACTTTCATTTACACCTTCACGACTTCTGTTTTTAAAGACAAAATCGGAAGGTATGAAATATTTTCTTTAATGACATTTCCCAAAAAATTTAATATCGATTTTAGCTGTGTACGTACAAACATGTACGTTGACTTCGTAGCCTTAATTTTATTTTTTGCTAAAAATTCGAGAGTTTTGATGAACAACAGTGATAAATCATTGGAAATGTTTTTAATAGATCTTATTTATTTACTTTTTAAAAATCAATATATACATCTCATCCTTTTTAATTTATTGAAAGGCTTATTGATTAGCCGTACAGAACCGATAAAAAGAGACACATCCAAATCCGATAGAAAATGGAATCAGAATATTTTACAATTTTTAAATTTAATATTTTTTGAGAATCGTATTTTCTTAATTAAAATAATTATAATATATCAGCGCTGCACAAATTGAAGAAAAAATAGGTATTCAGAAAATAATTGAAACAACAAATTGTCTTATTTGAAAAAAAATTCTTCCATTAAATAATTATATGTTTAACGGCTCTTTTGGATTTTATTTCAAGTTTATATCTTAAAATGTGCGGATCTTAGAACAAAATTAGTTCTCTACGTTTCTTAAATCAGAAAATGTCCTCTAGGAAATTAAAATTACTTTAATATGGCAGTGTTTATATGAATATTATTCATCATATTAAATATCATACTTTCTTACAATATTGCATATTCTTATAATTTGTAATTAATAATTGTAAATTAAGGACAATTATATTTTTGTGTACAATATATTTTTTCCAACTCATCTCTCTAGATATTTTTTGCCTGAAACTTAACACTGATGCATGATTAAACTTGTAAATTGAAGTGTATCATCCCTTTCCGTGTCGATCCAAACAGGTTTCCAAGAGACCAGCTCAAGTACTTGTTAACATACAAAGAAGGTGAAAACTCGTCTTGTGAGACTTTAGCGAGCAACCACAATGTAGTGAGTCACGCAATAAAGAATATTTGTAAACTTCAACATGTGATGCAATGAGCTGATGAAAAAGTATATTGCATAAATCAAGAAATTTCCTCATAATGCAAAGACGTAAAAATGTTCAAATCCTCGAAAACCCTCAATATTCCATTTATCACTTACGATCAGCAGCGATCTTTCGGAATCTTAGGTCCCCTTCTGTTAAGGATAGAGACGCCTTTTCCATTTGACACATCTTCAAGAGGCTATCAAAGCTACCAATCGGGGCGGCAGGCAGTTGTTTTTCGGATTGCTAGGAAAGGTCACTGCTCTAAAATTACAATATAGTTTTTGGTTATAATTTAACTTCAAAATTAATAACTGTGTAATCGATCAACTAACGGTTTTTTGAAAATATTCTAACACAAAATGTTTCTTCAATTCTAAGTCATAATCAAGAGAGATGAAGACGAATGACTGAAACCTGGAAAATAAGTCAATTTCATGGAATAAAACAATTCAACTGCATTTTACTTTGTTAGTAGAGATATAATTTCCTTGCACACCGCATGTTTTGTACAAGCTTTGTACAAAATATGCATCTTGTAAATGTTTTCTTGTAAATGTATGTTTAATGGTTGGGTGATTTTGGAGGGAGAAATTTATGCATAATGCGTATTAAAAAGTTTTCCCAACATTGACATTTTTAGTCATTTGCCAAGAATTTTGAGTAGTTTTTATTAGAATCTTTACAAAAATAATGCTATCATTTAAGCCATGCTACAAGTAAATAGAATCCTGGGAATCGGACCTTTATCAGATGCTACATGCTGCAAATTTTAACATTCTCGGAAGTTCAGATGAAAAGCTACTACGTACTGATTTCATTTTGGGTAAGTGAAATTCACATTCAAAATATTTTCTTCACAGCTTCAAAATATGCGATCACATTACCATGGAATGTGTGGAAGATCACAAACGCTAGTACATGGAGAATTGGTCTACTCTGTCGTGAAAACATCTGCAGAGCATCTCAAATATTTATCCGTGCAATGGAACTCCGCAAAATAATAAGAAATTCTCATGATATCGTTAGACATCACCTAACTGGAAGAAGGGAAAGGCGTTTGCGGGGAATATTTTTTTAATGTTCTGGCATTTGAGGTGTGAAATGGTAGAGTGACAAATGATGTCCTATAAGTAAGCTTCTATTACGTTTTGTGATGTAGAAAGGTAATTTTTGGCATTCGGAATCATTTTTAATACAAGTAGATGAATTTAAGCGAAGAAATTTTTTAATACCCACTGCTGCAAAAAGCAATAAAATAGAAACTAGTGGTACTACATAATGGCACAGACTTTCCCGTATTAGTTTTCTGTTGCGTTTAGTCTCGGCTAGCTTTTAGGACTTGCCAATACTCTTGACAGCTGCCATCTATCGCCGCCCAAACTACATTTTTTCGACATTTTCTTAAGTTTTCGGTTTTCCAATAGTATAACAAAACTATTATTTTAAGAATTTAAAAAATCAATTAAACCTTGCCCTAAATGGCAATTTTCGTTGAAAAATTTGGAGCCATTTCAATAAAATGGCATTTAAGCGCTATTGTTATTGCGAAATTTGAAGCTATCTTTTACAGAAAGGTTTTGAGTTTTCGAAAAACTTCATTTGAAGTCATTCAAAGCACATGTACTCACAAATTCAATAGTGTTTGCAAATGGCTGAAAATGTGCATTTTAACCGTGTGAGAAAACTTTTCCAACTGCAATGTCATCTTTCTTTTTAAAATTACTTGAAGAATAAAACTGAAAATATTACAAAGAAACCCAGCTGTTGAAATATGTATAATGAACTTTAAAATTATTAATGACTGTTATAGAAAAAACTTACATGCAACAGCCTACATGTAATTCCAGAAAATGCACGAAAGAAACAAACTAAATAACTATAATTAATTATTGAATGAAATAAACGAAAAACTCACAGTACAATATTCTCTGATTCTGGAAATCCATGCACAAATTATAGGAAGTTCTTGACTTCTTTAATATGTACTTGGAGCTCTACAAAATCAAAATTACGTAACTATTTTGAATCGTGACTTTCAAACTAATTGCCATTTGTAAACATATTAGTTGCTTAGGTAGCATTCATGACGTCAAACCATAAATTCGAAAACTACTACAATTATGAATTACAACTTAACATCCAAATTAATTTCGCTTCCTTAAATCATAATACTGTTATACAAAAAAATAGTGTATGCAACTCCTTTATAATGTTACTTTTTTTGCACTCATAAGAAGATATTATAGAACTCACTCCTAACGTCGTTCGTTCGGTAATATCTTCTTATTCGTACAAAAAAGGACAACATTATAAACTAATCGCATAATATACTATTGTCATTTTTTTAAATTTTCGGTTTCCTATTGGTAGAACGGAAATATTAATTTTATAATATTAAAGAACACAAAAAACTAGTCCTAAATAACTTTCCCTATACTACGTATATCACTCCGTGTATACGTACGTATACGGGAAAGTAAAAGTAGAAAACGTCTTAAATTTAATAGTGCATATTCTTCCATTTTTAGCTTGTTTGACTATTTGATAGCGCATGTTTGCCGGCATATTTCAGAATTTGATAAGCATGAAAATCATTTTTTCATTTTTAGCGCCCGGTACATGTTTTCAAATAAAATGAATTCGAAAAAACAAACAAGCACTTGGCTCGTAACGGCATAAGCAGTTTCTCGGCGATATAAAATCCTCATTGGCGTCGAACCAAAACTAATAGCGCCCTCCGCGGTGAGCTCTGGTACCATCAAACCCCCGCAGTTCCCACGAGGCACGTCCCCGGCCGCAGCAGGTGTCCCCGGTCACTCTCCAAGTCGTCGCTCTACAAGCGCGCGTAATTCCGAAAGAATTCTATTAAGGGCAGCTTTCGATGCAAAGGCGCTCGCGCGGCGCTGAGGGTGTGTGGGCGCGAGGGGCGGGGGGAAGGCGGTGGCGCGGCGTGGCAGGTGCGCGCGCAAGAACTCCCACCACAGAGCGGCGCGCGCCTCGCTCGCGGCGGCCACACAGGCGGATGCGGAGACGAGGCGCACGGCTGCGGTGCGAACACCAAGGTGGAGCATCACGCGTGCTTTGCCCAATGAGGACGTTCGCCTCTCCATTGACGGGCAACTCACACATAAGTTGTTTTCTTTTTCGGGGTCTCGTTTCAGCTTCCGAGGATGCCATTTCGACTTTCCACATCGGGTACCCGCTATGTCCATCGTGTCATCCACAATTTCTTTTATAATAGACACTGACACATTTGCGGGATCCTCGGTTTGTGATCAGCAAACTCACAAGGCCTTCCGCGACAAACACACATACGTGAAAGACAAGGGAAAAAACAACCATACCCTAGACGTCACTCAACCCCGCGATCCTTCCGATCGGGCGCTGAGTCGGCCCACGTTCTAGCCACCTCGGTCTTCCAGGTCAGACATTACTTTCAGACATTAGTATCTGGCTCGTTATTTCTAGAATAGGTCAAAAAATCCGACCTCTCACGAATTCGCTAAATATTCGTTTATATCTGTGTGATGATGTAAAGGAAGGGTAATACAATGATTTCATCATTCGTGGTATATGTACCGGAGTTTACGAAACTAGGTTTTTTTTCTCACAAAAGTTAAACAAATGTATACACTTAACAAAAATTAATTTAATAAATAAAGACTGATACAATGCTTGTATGCACAAATTGTAAATGGTATAGCTCTATTTTCAAGAATGATATAAGAATTTTGATTTTATTTAAGTGAAATGTCAATTCAAATCTATAAATAGTCAAAATTGTAAAATACGTATTTCCAAAATTTAATATTTTCAAATCGTATTCATCGTAATTGTCAAATCAAAATATTTTCAAAATTTTATTCTCAAAACACACCATCTTCAATTTTCAACTTTTCGGTATCTGAAGTTGAGAAAACTATATTTCATTAGCTAAAATTATAATTTGAAAAGATTATGAACGGAAGTGCGACCCAACTAATCATCAAACATGCATTTAACTGTTGATGTTTCTCGGAACAAGATAGTTAACGATGATTAATGCTCCCACAGGATGAATTTGGTGAGACAATTCCCCCCTCCCTTAGTGTGTTTGCAAATTCATTCAATCCACCATGATCGCGTGTGATGCAATATGACAAGATTCCAGAAGGGAAGAAGGCAAAATGATGCCATGCCGATTACAACAACTCATGTTCTGTGATTTCATGGCTGACCGACCCCATTTTGGGCCGAATCAAGTAAACCCAAAAATGTGTGTGCTCACGAATACAATGTTGGCAGAGGAGATGGACGAGACGATGAAATGACGGAGAACAAGATGACAGCGCCTATAGCTGTTACGAGAGCCTTTTGACATGATGCAATTTTAAAAGGCCTCGTCGATGAAAACATAGATGTCATCGTCGTATACATGATAAGACATTCGATGTACTGCTATGATGTGGGATTTACAGACGTTATCTGTTACGAAATAGTGTGTAAAATTTGTACGAATTCTACCAACTCGTAGTAGGGATCAATGGGATGGATCGGTTAACATAAACCCAAGTTTTGATGAGAGGGACTGAATCGAGCGTAGGCGAGAGATGGACACATGGATATTGGCCGGATGTATTAATACAAAGTTCTGGTTTTAAAACCCAGTTATTAGATATTGGAAGTTTGGTGAAACTTTAGGGAAGTTACATCAGTAAATTAATCGGTGGTTCTACAGTAAGGAAAAAGATACCCGCGAAAGCGGAGAAGGTAACATTTGTTGATAGATTCTGGATTTGTAATTTCATGCACAATACAATTGCTTATATTTCAACTTAAAGTATTCTTATTCTAATTATCTCGAGAGAGAAGCCAACGGTCAGCGACGTTTGGTGAGAGGCAATACAGTTGTAGCCGAATTTATTAGCGTGCAAACTTTCTCGGCCATTCACAGATGCATTCGCTGTTACGGAAACATTAAATTCAGTAGATTGTAACTATCTTTGTCCGCGTGGTATTGAAATTTCTATTTTAATAATATCAGTTAATTTTGTCAGTTGTTTACCAGTGAGATTCGTAAGGGAATAAGTCCCATACCTTTCACCAGCTTAATGGTCCAACTTCGACGAGGTGAGAAAAAGCTTTCAGCAAAAAATGCAATAATAATTATAATAATAATAATAATAATAATAATAATAATAATAATAATAATAAGTAGACTGGACTGAGCAGGAAATTTGCATCATGGATCGAAAAACCAGAAAACTGCTTACAATGCATCATGTTGCCCACCCCCGAGCTGATGTACATAGACTTTATGTGTCACGTAAGGAAGGAGGAAGAGGCCTGAGACAAATTGAAGCCTCCTGGCACAATGCAATAACCGGGATGGGAAAGTATGAAGTCAGCCATCAAGATGACCCACTAATGAGGCAGGTCATGAAATCTGACCGAAGAATGGGAAACAGAGGCATTGTTAGTGTAGCAAGAAGAATTGCGAAGAAAACTACGCAAGACACGTCGAATAACACAGACACTAAACTTCTGATGCTGCTAAACATGAAGTGTGAGACACAAAAAATGTTAAAAAAATCGTGGAGAGACAAACCACTCCACGGACAATACCTAAAAAGAATGGCCAAGTTGCAGATCAATAAAGATCACTCATTTATGTGGCTTAAAAGGGGGAGAATGAAGCCAGAATCGGAAGCTCTTGTAATAGCTGTCCAAGATCAGGCCTTGAGAACACGACATTATGATAAAGCGGTTCTCAAAATTTCCCAAGAAGATAAATGCCGCATTTGTCAAGAACACGTAGAAACCATTGATCATATTGTCTCAGCTTGTCCAATCCTAGCGAAGACCGAATACTTGAAAAGACACGACAGGGTGTGTAGCTACCTCCACTGGCAGATCTGTACTGCCCTCGAAGTTCCGAACACGTGCCCCAAGTGGTACGAACACTCACCGAAACCGGTGACGTCTGTTGGATTGTGTACGATATTGTACGACCAACAAATTCAAACTGATCGCACGATAGCGGCAAACAAAGCGGATATAGTCATCCAGGATTTGGAGAACAAATCGTGTTTACTTGTCGATGTTGCTGTACCTTGCGATCAAAACGTCGTTACCAAACAGGCAGAGAAACGTCTTAAATACAAGAGTTTGGAAATCGAGATCAGCCAAATGTGGGGCGTAAAAGCACAGGTCATTCCGATAGTTATTGGAGCTCTGGGATTTGTTCCGCAAAATTTGTGTAAGAACTTGTCTAAACTCCCTGGTAATTCAAAAGACTGGGAAGTGCAAGAAATTGCTATATTTGGAACAGCCCACATTTTGCGTAAAGTATTGTAGAGGCACTGATAGTCACCGGATCTGCTCCTTAGGTAGCTGGTTGCAACCTGGAGTAGATCTTATATTCAGCCGACTCATAACATCTTTAGTCGTGATGTAATGGGAAAATAATAATAATAATAATACACTTAATAATAGTAATAATAATCAACTTGTAAATACTATCAATTTATAATGTAAATATCCTGAAAAACGCTTGAAATACACAGAACTCTATGAGCCCATCAAGATGCAATGTCATTGAAAAGGTCGACATTATTGTAATATTCAAGTACTGGTGTCATTCCTAAAAGGCTGACTTGGAACCTCACGCCACTTAATGTGAACGCTCAAGCACACTCGTGGAGAAACCAAAAATGATAGAAACGCCAAACATTGAGCGGAAATTCTTGAGAAATTATGTATTATTAACTCAGTCATGTTAAAATAAATGTACATTGATTATGCTTTCATTATATACATCTGCACAATTAATCATATGTTATTATCATCTGTTACAATTAATCATCAACTATGAGAATGTAAAAATATAACAGTAATAGTTGTGATTCAAACAAAGTAAATTCATTCGCCTTTGGCAATGGGGCAACTAGCACCTCATGTTTTATTTAGTTTTGTAGTATTTCTGTAATGGGTCAGTGTCGCCGACGGGTGAACACAATTCCTTCAAATACAAATTCAGCTGCACTCTCGATAAAGTCGACTGTATACTATGTACATGGTTGCTGTTCTGTAGAATATGCAATATCTGTATCAGATAATCCATATGCATTTCATTTCAAAACGTTAAGTTAAAAAGTTGTGAACAATTATCTGAACATTTCAGCTTCAACAGAAGCGTTATCTATAAGCAAGGGATTGAGATATAGATTGATTATTGGTGTTTCCGGGCGCATTAACTTCTATAGACATTATTCCGTAAATGTAGTGTATGTTATATCCCGGGAGGTGGTGTTCCTCGGAGTCTGGATTGAGAGATCTAGCGCGACGTACAAGCAGAGGAGTTTCTCTCTCCTAACGGGGCACCTCTCGAGCAGGGACAAGTGCTAAGCTTCCGACTGGTCTCCCAACATGCATGGTACTGTATTGAATGTAAGTGTAAGCGTGTGTGTAAGGGGTGAGGTGAGGACGGGGATGAGAAAAAGATGGTCCGTATTTCAAGGTATTGCTCAGGTATTCACGTGGTATTGATCTGAAAAACAACAGTCCACAGATCGAATCATCCGGCCGCTAGAATTCACATCCAGTCAGATGTTTAATTCAACCCAGTTACGTAGCTATTGTCGAAAACCCGCCACCGCACCGTCGGGACTCAAACCCCAGAACCTCGCGGTCAGGGACCCTGCAGAGACCACGGCAATACATCTCATCCTTATGAGGAAATTCTTGAGAAATTATGTATTATTAACTGTCACGTTAAAATAAAGGTACATGGATTGTGCTTTCATTATATAGATCTGCACAATTACTCTTCTGTTATGATCATTTGTAACAGTTAATCATCAACTATGAGAAAGTAAGTAAATGCATTCGCCTTTGGCAATGGGGCAACCAGCACCTAATTTTTTTTATTTAGTTTTGTAGTATTTCTGTAATGGGACAGTGTCGCCGACGGCATATGTGCCTGGGCATGACTGAAATGGCGGAAGCAGAGCCCGAGGCAGAGCCACGGGGGTTGAAACCACCGGGGGAGGTGAGCCAGGGCGTCGCGTCGGGGCGACGTAATCCGAGGGCGCAGCGGAAGCGGTTGTCCGCACTCACCTGGCCGCGACGGCATCGACACTGGTGGCGGCGGGAGGCGGCGGCCGCGGGAGTGTCGTCGGTCGGAGGCGGAGGCGACCGCCGCGGTCGACGAAGCGTCGCCTGCGGTCGGCGCGGCCGCCGCCGCCGCCGCCGCGGCTTTTTCTCGCGTGGACACGGTCCAGCGCTGCTACCGCCGCGCCGCGCCGCCGCTCATTAGCCGCCGGCGCAGCGGAGCGGAGCGCGGGGCGCCCTCGCGGCTTCGGAGCGCACCTCCACGCTGGCGGCCGCCGCAGTGGTCCCGATGCAACATGCTCAGGAAATGGCACAAGCCAACTATTATTATTATTATTATTATTATTATTATTATTATTATTATTATTATTATTATTATTATTATTATTATTTATTAACTTTCTCAACCATGTTGGACATGACATAATAAATCGGCATTCAGATTCAAGACGTTTTACAGAACAGTTTACACTTTGTTTGGCTTCATCAGAACATAAATGAAATCAAATTTACGTACCAGAGCACAAGTCGAATTAAATTTAAATATAAATGTATTATTATTATTATTATTTTAATTCCATCACAGCTGACAATGGTCTCTTATTCAGCCGAGACCGTGCCCAACAAGGCTACCCTTTGGACTTCTGTTAATTATGTTTTTCCAAGTATTTTGTTTAAATATTGATCCAGTTGCTTTGTGATAGTTCCTAGAGCTCCTATTATTATTGGCTCTATTTCACTTTTTGAGTTTGAAATCCTTTGTATTTTTTTAAAATCTGTGCACGTTATACGTACTTTATCTGCACTCGTAATTATTGTCATTATTATCATCATTATTATTATTATGTCGCAAATTGCACACTTGGGTCCATGCGAACGTATCAAGACTCAGTTACATTTTCCCGTGACAAGTGTACGTGACTCCTTTGTGAGGGATCAGCATTCTTATGCTGAATTTAGTTTTTATCCCTCAGAGTTGCTGGTCCTGGAAGATGGGATATAGAATGATGATAATGAACGGTGAATGGACGACACAAATGTGCAGACATACATAAACACACCCATTCCTTAGGCGGGACTCGGACGGAACTCGCGATCCTTCGATCCGAGATCACCACGGCACTACTGCTTTAGCGATCTCGGCTACCCTAATCGGCTGCTATTATTATTATTCCACTACATCACAACTAAAGATGTTATGAGTCGGCTAAAAATAAAATCTACTCCAGGTTGCAACCATCTACCTAAGGAGCAGATCTAGGGTGTGTCGGTGCCTTTGCAATACTTTGAGCAAAATGTGGTCTGTTCCAAATGAAGCAATTTCTTGCACTTCTCAGTCTTTTGATTTACCTGGGAGTTTAGCCATGTTTTTCCACAAATTTTGCGGAATAAATCCCAGAGCTCCGATGACTATCGGTACGACCTGCGCTTTTACGCTCCATATTCGGCTGATCTCGATTTCCAAACTCTTGTATTTAAGACGTTTCTCTGCCTCCTTGGTAACGACGTTTTGATCGCAAGGTACAGCAACATCGACAAGTAGACATGATTTTTTTCTCCAAATTCCGGATAACTATGTCCGGTTTGTTTGCCGCTATCGTACGATCAGTTAGGATTTGTTGGTCATACAATATTTGTACACTATCCAACAGACGTCACTGGCTTTGGTGAGTGTTCGTACCATTTGGGGCATGTGTTCGGAACTTCAAGGGCTGTACAGATCTGCCAGTGGAGATAGCTACACACCCTGTCGTGTCTTTTCAAATATTCGGTCTTCGCTAGGATTGGACAAGCTGAGACAATATGATCAATGGTTTCGTTCCTGGCAAATGCGGCATTTATCGTCCTCGGAAATTTTGAGAACCGCTTTATCATAACGTCGTGTTCTCAACGCCTGAACTATTACAAGTGCTTCCGATTCTGTCTTCATTCTTCCCCTTTTGAGCCACATAAATGATTGATCTGCACCCTGTCCATTTGTTTCAAATATTTTCCGTGGAATGGTTTGTCTCTCTACGATTTCTTTAACATTTTTTGTATCTCTCATTTCATGTTAAGTGGCATTAGAAGTTCTGTGTCTCTGCCATTCTGCTTGTCTTGCGTCGTTTTGTTCCCAATGCTTCTTGCTACACTTATAATGCTCCTGTAGTCCCCTAATTCACGACTTCAGATGTTATGAATCGGTTGATTATAAAGTCTACCCCGGGTGCAACCAGCTTCCTAAGGAGTAGATCTAGGGACTATTGATGTCTCTACAATACTTTGCGAAAATGTGGGCTGTTCCAAATAAAGCAATTTCTTGCACTTCCCAGTCTTTTGAATGGCATGGGAGTTTAGCTAAGTTCTTACGAGTACATTAATTTTGCGGAACAATTCCCTGAGCTCCGACTACTAACGGGACGACTTCTGCTTTTACGCCCCACATTCGGCTGATCTCAATTTCCAAACTCTTGTATTTAAGACGTTTCTCTGCTTCCTTGGTTACGACGTTTTCGCACGGCAGAGCAGTATTTACAAGTAAACGCGACTTTTTCTCTAAATCACGTAGAACAATATCCGGTTTGTTTGTCCCTCTGGTGCGATCAGTTTGAATCTGTTAGTCGAACAATATTGTACAAGACCCACAGAAGTTACTGGTTTTGGTGAGTATTCGTACCACTTGCAGCATGTGTTTGGAACTTTGAGGGCGTTACAGGTCTGTCAGTGACACATATTTAAATAATACTTAGATACACTCCTCATCTAAAAGGATCTACTTGTTTGAATTATCTATTACATTTTAACAAACAAAAGATTCAATGTAGCCATATAGTTCATAGAACTAATTTTTATAAAAACTTTATATTGATTATAAAACGTTTGGTTTTTATTTGTTCAAATTCTTAATACTAAAAAACTTCGTACTATTGCCACATAAGGAACGGTATCTACACGTACTTATCTTTTTTTTTGTTTTTTGTTTTTTTTTGTTTTTGAGATTTAAAAGAGAATCGATACAATCAAAGAATGAATCTATTAAAACGTTGTTTGTTAACGAGATGTTACAAATGTACATTATTGATTGATTTAAATTTTTCCACCTAGGTAATCGATTTTGTTAGCATATGATATGTACTAATTATAAAAATTTCATATTAAATAGAAATATTTAAAATAAAATAGCCAATCAGAATGATGTATTTGAATCGACAATTAACCAACTATAGCCGTGATAATGTACTATTTATGTATGGGTAAATGATATTTCAAATTTTTCATGATCGATCTACAACTTTGAAATTATCATTGAATCAAGTGAATCTCTCTACTTTAATAAATTTACAAAAAACAACACGTATTTAATAGTGCATTTCATGATATCTGTAAAAATCCAAACATATTCCATCTAGTAAATAATTCAAAATATTAACATCAGAAAATTTACTATAAATATCCACATTGATCAGACAAAGTAATCTACATTATTAACCTCCAATGCGCGCAGCATTTGAAAGAATATTATACGGCATTCCGTCATACGGATTCGTTAGTTACCCGGGAATCCCAACGCAATGAAACAGTTTAAATTTTGACAAACACGATTGCTCGTATTCTCATACTATGGTCTGACCCAGGTCGATAGCCTAAAGGTGTAGGCAGTCGGGAGACGGGAGGGGGGCCCTGAGCCGCCCGGACCTTAGTTCGGGTGGCTCTTGGCTACGTCGTGGCAGTGGCCCAATACTCTGGGCATAGAGGAGGGACCTCGCGTCCCGGCGCATGTGAGCGGCGCGTTGTCATACAGGCGATATTGATTCCGGTACTAGCCCAGATAGCTAGTAGCTCTGAGCTGGAAGACGCCGCCTGCCATTAAATATTGTTTACGTTCACATGTTGCATAATAACACAACAATTTTTTTATACTCTTGGTATGTAGAGAACTGTTGTACTCTATATACAATATAATATGTTATTGTAGTATTCGTGAAGACTGTTATAAATTAAAATATTTATTTTATTGCGCTGTTATACAAGAGTATTTTATTTGTTGTTCTTGGGCAGTGATTGTGCTTTCTTGAGAGAGATAATTTGTGTTTAGTACAGTAACGCTGTTACAGGCCACTAGTTACATTTGTCAAGCATTGTTTTAACAACACAACTCATTCCATTCAGTATAATTTCAAAACTGTTATGTTTAACATTGAGTTCTATTTAGAAGTAAAATAAATATCTTGTGAACAACTACATTTAAAATAGTTTTTCGTATATAATGCATACTTTTGGTATTATACCAGTGCAAACATTGACCCCACATTACTTAAGGAGCTGATCATCAAGAGATGTAATTTTTATACTGACGCTTTAAATTAATGATATAAAACCTAATGATTACATGAATTTTTGGACACAGAACAAATTGATCTTTTGGCCATTTCGATCCGTGGTTTCGACCCTTCGGCCATTGATTTGCACTAGCAAAGGCCGCAGTCGCGCCTTCGTCACTATCCTTCGATAATGGAACCAGTGAATGTGCCTGAGGACAGGATCTTGTGCGAGTGGTATAACTGGTCCCTGTTAGTGATTGTTTATTAGACTCTAAATGCCGATTATTGATGCTGTATCTTGTCCGTGTTCGGTTTCCCATAATTATCAATTTAGGAGTTAATCGTAGGTATTCCATTCGAGAATGTCCTGAAATGAAACCCGTAGACGATACATGGTTTCCATTACACGAAATTTTCTATATCATCTTACACCTCACCGTTCTTTGGTTGTAAAAAAAGATGGATGACGCTATGCTCAAGAAAATTGACGTAATTTTCCCTACATGAATACTTTTTTGAAATTTCTATTATAGTATATATAATTTCGGAATGGTATTTTACATATTATTAACTACTTAGATCGATCAATCTTGTATTATCTATTGTAGAAACAACAGTAGATGGTTTCGCCCATTACAAACCCTTGCGTCTTATGTACACGGTTTCCAATTGATTTACACACAATATGGAAGTAGTTTATTCAAAATGACTATTCTAACTTCTTGGTTTTATCTTTTGAAATAAGCTCGAAAAATTGCCTTGAGCATTTCAAATGTTCAAGAGTGACGCAAGAGCACAGACGTGTGTGTTGGATAGCATGCACGTTCATGTACGTTTTGAATGGTTGATCGTGTTGAAATGCACAGAATATTCGGTCGGCTCAATAGAAATTGCTAATGAGCAAAAATGTTCACCGTTGTAATAATTGTAGTGTAATATTGATTTTCTTGTTATAGATATTTTATAATCGATTATAATGTGTTTTGTTCGACATACGATATCGATAAAACTTGCCAGAAAGAGGGAACAGAATACAGTTTATAAGCTTTGAAATTGCTAAAATTTTGCTGGTAGAATTCGTAAAAAACGCAAACATCAGAATAAAAATTTTGCGCTTATAAGGTGACAATATCAGTTGCTTGAGGTGATATATCAGTTGTTAAAATAAACCAGTGGTGCTAAAACAGTACGTACTTTCTCGCCCGTACTTTCACGCAAAGTTACGCGAAAAGTACTCAAATTTGCAAAAACTTGTACACGACCTTATTTCAAAATCTATCTTTAAGGAACAGATTTAATTAATGGGAAAAAACTCTACCTTTAATATTTTAGTTGTAAGAAGACTCCGAAAAAATTGTGAACTTTTGCAGTTTTCGAAATATCAGCGTTTTCAACGAACATGAGACTTGTATCATTCTCTTAAACGATCTTGCCACCATCCAACAACACAGTTTAATGAAAAACGATGGAGCCATTTTCTTGAACATTTTGAAAACGTCCCAGGGGCTTCATATAAAGTACCCCTCCCAAAATTAAAATATGGGTTTCGAATTCAAGGGGACGCGACATTAGTCAGATTGATTGGGAAATATCAATTTTGGAAAAAATCTACTGAACAGTTTAGCCGCTAGTGTTGTTCACAGATGAACAGACGTTTTGCCATCATTCCATTTTTCTGTATCAAAAACCCACAAAAGATGGATTCTGGCTAAATCACGTGTTTGAGGACTTTTTTTCTACTGGATTTATCCTCTTGTTCGTTACCAGGGCCTTATAATAATAGTTTTTCTGCCAAAAATTCGTCGTTTTTTCGATCGGCATTAGATCGGCATTTCTCTCTACTCCGTGGTGAGAAAGTAAAAAGTATTTTCATTTCCAATACAGCCCATTACATCACATAATAATCAGACTGTATTACATCACATAATGCAGTCTAAATCTTTGATCACAACATTCAAACTATAAATATTTATTTCAAACGTGCTAAATTTGTAAAAACAATAATCATCATATTAATATGTAACCTGTATTGTTTTTATAAAAAATATCAGCAAAATTATATAGTATCTAGTATTTGATTATGTTCACTTGTTTTGTTGAAAATATTAAGTGACATCTTTCTGTTAGACATCACTCTAAAGATCCGGTACAAAATCATGCTTCATTGTTAAGGATTAAATATTATTTATTAATTAATCATGTTTTAGTATCGCTTGTCTCTATAAAATCCTAAATAAAATATATTTTAATGTTGAATTACATTTCAACCGATCATAATACAAGCATTAATTAATAACTAATATTACTCAATATTGCATTCTTCCTACAATAAGTAATTTTAGCTTCACGTTTAAATCAACATAAGAGGGTTAAAGGTTTTCATTTAGACAAATATGTTTCATAAATGAAATGTGTAAATTCATAAATCGATATTTGTAGACTGTAACTACCATGTTTCACCTACGCGTTGATGCGACAAATTTAGCGTGGCATACGTTTCAACTAGTAAATTTTCTTCTTAAATCACTACTGTCAATTTCAAATTGTTTTTGAGGCAAAGATGACTTTATTTACTTGGATGTGTAGATGAAAAGGATATTATTTCTATTTGTCAGAAATTAGTTTCATTTTAATAACTTAATAATTATCTCGACTAACGGAGATTATAAAATATTTAATATTTTGCTATGTGTTCCTAAAAAAGGACAAAATAAGACATTTGAGTAGCTACTTTTGAAATGAAATAATCATTATTTTAAACAGTACTATAAGGTTATAAATATCATTTAATTTCCTGAAACACTTTCGATAATGAAGAGTTTGAAACGAATGGCACGAGTGACAATCTCGCTCTGAGACAGCCAGCAAAACTTCCGTTGCTACGCCTCTCTCTGCTGGGTCATGGCCCCGTTCTATACATTAGGTCATTCGCAGCAGTGCTAAACGACTCTGAGGTATGGATATGTTTACCAACGCAAGACCCATTATATAACATTTAAGCTTTTGCTATGTGCCTAAAACAGGACAAAAGAAGACATTAGGGTGGCTATGTTTCAATTAAAATAAGCATTCATTTAAAAAAGTACGTCAAGGTTATAAATATCGTTTATGTTTCTGAAACGCCTCCGTCGGCTGGCAAACGGTCACATTCGATGCGTTGGGGCGATCTCGGCGCGGCGGTGCTAAACGACCCTTTGCGGCACGCGGAGCGCGGATCCCCCGGGGACGCGCGGGAGCCGTGAGGCGGAGTGGGCGGCGGGGGTGGAGGGGGCGGCCGGGTCCCAAAGGCGCATTCTTCTGCAGGGTCCCTCGCAGCTCCTTTCGCGCTCACTCGAGCGAAGCGGCCGTTCAAACGTGTGTCTCCGGATCCCGCGGGCTCCCACCAATCACGCAGCGCGTTCCGGGCGCTGGTGGGGGCCGGGAGGGGTGGCTCGGGGGCGGGGGTGGCCTCGTGCCCCGGAGGGCGGCACGCGACCTCCAGCGAGGGCGACACGGTGCTCGTCAGTCGCCCGTCGGCCGGCCGCGGAGGGGTTCGCTTCTTCCACGAGCGTTGGAGTTTCCTCGCGAGCGGGTGAAGCGTGTTGCAACGCCCTGACCGGAGCGACCTCCACGTGGCCTACGGATGTGTGCCTTACTGGACATGACCAACTGCGAGGCCGCCGTCAGCCCATCGGACGCGCCCAATGCAGCCCGCCCGCCCAAGGAGAGCCGAAAGGTAGGCCTCGCTTTCTCCTCAATTTCTCAATTCGTACGTCCGAAAGGTGGGGATTGTCATTTTTCCTATGGCACCTTTCCTCGTCGTGTTATGCAGTTTGTTGTCATGGCTCAATTTATTTTTTCATATTTCTATGAAATGTATTTGCTTATTAAAAAATTGCCTGCTCATTAAACTATGTATAATATTAGTATAATAATCTTTAATCAAAATTTATTTTTATAAGCACATTTGCCTACTACTTACATAATTAAATGTGTGACTTACATTTGATGTGTTATGCATATAAAAATATCCAATATGTTATATAAACTGTTTAGTACGTCCCTTATCTGTATATCTTATCTGGCTGATTGATGTGATCGACCAAATGTCCACTTAATACTGAATATTTACAATTTTCTCAGTTGAAACTAAAACTGACGACCAAAAATAATTAAATTCTCTTGACTTTTGCTTTTCTAAACATTTTAATTATTTATACATGTTAAATTGACAATTTTCGAAATGTAATACATTAATAGACATAACAAAATACACCAAACGTTACTTATTGTTAAATATAGATCCTTGATTTTTATCATATTAAAACCGTGCACAGTTGTATATTCCAAAGAA
Organism: Acheta domesticus; assembly: GCA_031308135.1. Lineage (NCBI taxonomy): Eukaryota > Metazoa > Arthropoda > Insecta > Orthoptera > Gryllidae > Acheta > Acheta domesticus. Next base: position 199,507,144 of record JAHLJT010009419.1, on the reverse strand, counting down.
GTATATTTAAAAAGTGTCAGATTGTCATTGTATTAATTGAAGCATTTTATTATTGTCAATATTTAAATGTCGAGGACTTCGACATTTAAATCTTGAGAATTGTTTTATATTACAAATCAATGTTTGTTATTGATTGTTGGGTGCATAATTTTTCTTTCTTAGAAGCATCATTAGAACACTGTGTCTTCCTAGTTAAACCAGCTCAAACATTCTGTATTTCGTAAACCATCGTTTTAAAATTGAAAATAACTTCATACTAAAATCGAAGTCTGACCGGCGAAGCTCTAAACTATGAGTTACATCATATATGCCCTATACTGTGCGTGCGTCAACATTCTAATATTTCCAGGCAGATATTAAAAAAAAAACGACTTATTTTCACAATCGTGCGATTAAATTGTACAGAATATCAAAGAGTCAGTTTAAATTTACATACATTTCAAGATTACTGACGTTTCTGACTACCCATATTATGGAGTGCATTGTACAAAGGTCGCCAAAAAAACTACACCCCAAGTTTCAAAAAGCTCCCTGTTTGTAAATTACAATCTAAGAAATGTAACTCTGGCCCCGGGTTTTAACGCATTGTTTTTTCGTTATGCAGATGGTAATGTGTGTGACAGCATTGCGGTCTTGCCAGGTCATCGTTTTCAAAATAATATTGAATAAGAATATTTTATTATTGTAAAAATATAATTGTTAAAGAAAAAGTGATAATGATGAACTTGTGTGATTTAAAGAATAATGAAATGAGATGCAACCTTCACTGCTTCCGAATTATATAGTATATTGTACAACAGTCTCTGAATCTTCATTATGTCACAGTGCAAATTATTGACATGGCAGTTAAGAATTCGTACATGTAATCTACAGAATCTGAGTGTGCAGCAATCAATAAAACAAGCTCACATTCTCCGGACCATCCAGAAAGGTATTTCTACTTCGTCGCAAATTTAACAAAAAAAGAAAGTCTGCACAGAGCTGCACTGCATATTTTGATAATAGACATGACATCTCGCGCTTTAAAATGAGTAATTGCATTCGTTTTTATCAAATTAGCATCTATTCGTGTTCTATAACATTGTCATAAAATACGAGTTATTACTATTTTCTTATTTATTATAGTGAAAAAGAAATTATTTTCTCTTTTCGTTTGAAATTCTTATCGTAATTGCGGCTATAGTTTTAATATTTCTAAAGTATAAAAAAGTTCTAAAAGTAACAAATATATTACACTATAGTTCCTCTTTAAAGCTCTATTACGTAGGAACATCGCTCTTTCGGCCCCTTGACAGTACACGACACGCTTTGGTATCGACTTGCTCTCATTCCAAGAAGAGCTCGTCTATTGAACCAGCTTAAAAGTTACGTAACTGCTCTTGGGATGTTCTGTCTCTCGACTACCTTCCAATACATCCATCTCTTTAAAAAATAGATCCTTTGAATTTTTCGAAGCTTGAGAGAAACATTTGTTACGAAAACCAGTTGGAAACAAAATGCGAAAATGTAAAACAAATGTTAAAACAAATTCAATATATGTTAAGGCGATGATATGTTATTACTTATTAGTGAATTAAACTGCGAATTATTAATTCAAATTATCAGAAATATGCATTTAAATACATATAAAAGTCTGTTTTCGTCTTGTGAAAAATTGCAAGTGAAACAATGGAGCAAATAAAATATTGTACCACGAAAGTAACGTGCTATTTTAAGATACTCTCTCACAACACATCCCAAGACTTGTTTCAGAGTTCGTTCAAAAATCGCTGATGTGGCCAGCATCATAAGACTTAAATAAAATTCTTCTCGAAACCATGATTCTTTGAAAAGCTGGCTAATTGCGTGGTGACACTTTGGACGATCAGGAATGAGGACTAAACCTTCCGGCACCAAATGAATTTGAACTTGATTGTCCAGCTGATAAAAACCATACTTAATTTGCTCTGACTATTGAAAATTTAATGTAGTCTCGTGAATAATTACAAGTTTTCTTTCACGAACTTCATTGCCCGTATTATTTTTCATCGATTGAAATAATTTCTGTTCAAAGTTGCAAAATTTTATCATTTCCAACTAAGAGCACTCAGAACGTTTAAACCATATTTGTGTAAATCTTTTATAGCTAACTGTATTTGTGAGTATGCATAAATGGTAGTATTCATCATAATCCCAATTTCAAATAAATAATTAATCTTTACATCTTCAATTGTTAAAATATTCGTTACATCTCTATTTCCGAATACTTAGGCATTTCGAAGTCTTCAGAGTGGGAGAGATGGCTCAGGGCATCGACTGATGTCATTGCACTGCCTTTGACCGAGATGTCCTAGGTTCGAGTCCTGACGGTGGCAGGATTTTCGTCACTAGTTTCATAGCTAGGGCGAATTCAGTCGCTGTCCGGAGGAGAATTCTGGCGGCCGACTGCTCTGATCGGTAGTTTTTCGTGAATGCCGGAGCAGTAACCTAACAAACGGGCCACGGTCTGCGCGCGATCTTTCCTTCCCCTTCCTTGTCAAATCCTCACAACTTACTTACATGCACTGCACTACCACACGTGTCGGGAGCTTAGAGCTTGTCCCGGCTGGGGCGGTGCCCGCTGGTGGGGGATACCCGAACGGGAAAACTCAGCTAGCCGACGTGTGAGTCGGTGCCAGTTCTCACCATCCAGCTGGACTCCACCTCCTGTGATACATGCACTACACTTAACGTGCACTACTATGCAAAAAATATGCACTACACTTACGATACTAACGACTTTAGGAGATGATCATGCCCGCAATCACTAATCAATTAATCAATCCACGTATTCAATCATCAATAAATAAATCCATCCATCATCAATTAATCAATCCATGTATCCTGTGATACAAGCACTACTATGCAAAAACGTACACTGCACTTACGAGACTAATGACTTTAGCAGTTGACACAGCTGCAATCCCTAATCAATGAATCAATCAATAAATCAATCGAATAGCAGATCATTTCCTGAGCGCGAGCTTTCCTTTTTTCCTTCCCCATTCCCGTTGGCGCTTACGCGACGCGAGGCGTGGCGAGTGAGGGGCGCGGTGTGAGCGGGGCGCTCTCTTAATCTGAATCAGTGAAAAACTACTGATTGGCAGTGACCATTCACTGATGGTGTCAGTTATAACCCTACCACTGACAATCAGTGAATTGAACTGAACGAATCGGTGAAAATTGGGTCCACTTTTTGAATCAGTGAAACTTGTTGTGTCAGTGAAAATCAGTGAAACAGTGAATTGTCACTGTTTGAATCAGAGAAATCTGTGAAAACAGCAGCACGTCAATGACTGAACGATCAGTGAGCGATGGTGGCGCGACACTTTTACCACTGACGACCAGTGAAATGCTGGCGGTCATTATGAAAAAGTTCGCATATTCGCTGATTGTCAGCGAAACTACATATTTCGATTGAAGATATCAGTGACTTCGGGTCTCACTGATTGAATCAGCGACAACTTCACTGATTGAGATTCAGAGAGAGCGGGGCGGTGCGTTGCAGGTGCGGAAGCCGCTGATGGAGAAGCGGCGGCGCGCGCGCATCAACCGCAGCCTGGAGCAGCTCAAGGTGCTGGTGCTGGGCCCCGAGGCCGCGGACGCCGCGCAGGTGAGGATCACTCTCTCAGTCTGAGTCAGTCGAAAACTACTGATTGACAGTGACTATTCACTGATGGTGTCAATCATAACCCTACCACTGACAATCAGTGAATTGAGCTGAACAAATCAGTGAAAATCGGGTCCACTTTTTGAATCAGTGAAACTGCACTGTTTGAATCAGTGAAATCAGTGACAACTAATTGCACGTGACGACTGAACGATCAGTGAGCGATGGTGGCGCGGCACTTTTACCACTGACGACCAGAGAAATGCTGGCGGTCATTATGAAAAGGTTCGCATGTTCGCTGATTGTCAGCGAAACTACCCGTTTCGACTGAAGTTATCAGTGACTTCGGCTCTCACTGATTGAATCAGTGACAATTTCACTGATTCAGAGAGCAGACCTTGCGATGCTTTGCACGAGACACCATGTGCACAGCTTGGAGTTCTCACCACACGACATCTCCCCGTACGTCACATACTCTTGTAACTGTTTTGAGGTTAAGTGCACTAAATAATACGCGGAAAATCTGTATTAATAAAATTGAAGTGTTTGTATCTTATTTCAATGTAAATATAGTATTTTATAAGCTCATGTAGTCAGTTTTGTGATATAAAAATCCATAGAAAATTGTTTTTACAATTTTTGTCAGTCTGCCTTTATGGATTAATATCAGGAAATTTTAAACCGATTTCGATGGGTCTTTCAATGAATAATAGAATTTTATCTCAAGTATAATTTATGTTCCTTTTTCTAGCTCATAAAGGGTTCGTGATTCCAAATTTTGCTTAGGCTAATTATTTTTACTTTCTTGCCCTTGCTTTGTAAGAAGAGAATGTATTGTATTCGTACGCCGCAAAACGGCGAATTTTCGGCAGAAAAACTCTTAATCCATGGCTTTGGTAAAGTAAATAAATCTTGTCCTTTATATAGTAATTTACTTCCTCTAACACGTTGTGGTCAGAACCCATATTCTGTGGTTCCTTGATACCAAAATATCGATTCACGATAGAACATCTGTCTTTTGTCCGTCTGTCCTTCACTCTACGGTCAACGCTAGTGCCTAAACCGTTCAGCCTATTTTCTCCAAAATTGATATTCCCCATCAATTTAAATGTATTCCTCAGAGTACGACACGAATTTTGGAGTTTTGGGGGTACTTTACATGAAGCCTCAAAAACATTTTCTCAAAAATGGTTCCAACCACCGTTTGCATTACACCGGCGTCTCCCTCTGACTTGACCGCAGACATTTAGCAGTTAAGCACGGTTTTAGATGAAGATTCGAACTGAGGCAAGTCATGTGGCAAGTCACTCTGACCAGGAGTTTACAATGCTTTAGCGATCACTGATAAATCGATATCTGGCATTGCTTGTAAAAACTTGCCTATATATTTCGTTTAGGATATTTCCATATATTGAAGAAATAAAATTCCCAAATTGTAGTACATAATGTCACGCAACAATGAAAAAATCAGAGATCCCCAATTGAAAACCTTGGTTGCTAATGGGTTAATGAAATACATTCTTTAATGTTAGATGTTGAAATGCGGCCATGTACAAATTTTCGAAAACGAGTAGTTTTCTCGTAATTTTGCGTAAAGTGCAGAAAATGTTTAAATAATTATGTTCTCAAAACGGACTCAAACTTTTTCTTGAAATTTTCCCCTCGTATATATCATAAAAATTGCAAAAAAAAATTAAAAAATATAATATTGAAGATAGAGATGTTTGTCTTAAATGAAATTTGATTTAAAAAGTTATATTCTTTAAAAAGATTATGAACATTTTGTTGTAAAATCGAATGGTTTTTGCGTAATTTCTGCTTGAAGTTAATGATTTTTTTAAAACAAACATTTTCTCAAAAAATTTCAGCTCTAATATTTTTCTTTATTTTTTTTTTCACAGATAGAGCAAAGAATGCTTTAAATTGGTGTAGGTATCATTTTTCCTTGAACTCCCTTACTTTTCGCAAATTGTAAAAGTTAAAATTCATGCGAGAAAATGCGTGCTATCGTAGCGGCCCAAGTTTTTGGTGCTGTAAATTAGTATGCAAGTCTCAATGCACACGCAGGGTAGGGATTATTGGGGAGGGGCGAACAGTGAGAACAGACAGGGATAGACAGCTCGGTCGTGGTGAGGGATGAGACTGGGGAGGCGGGGCAACAGGAGAGAACTGGGATGGGCAAGACGGAATCACGGAATCGGATGAGGTGGACAGGACAGAGTAGAGCTGGTTGAGAAGAGCGGGAGGGGCTGGGCAGGAAGGGGTGGGGGCTGGGAACTGTGAGTGGGGGATCGGCGCGGGGAGGGGCGGAGCGATGAATGAAGAGGCGATGCGGGGCTATACTGCGATTTTTCTAAGAGCGACCCTCAAGGCCACTCAAATCCCATCTTCGCGATGGAATATGTCACGGCATTTCGCGTCTTTCTCAGTCGTTCCGCTAGATTTCGCACGATCGCGACCGTATGAAGCAGTGCTTGCGATCATGCGATTTCTACCGGCAAGACCGAGAAAAGACGCGAAATGCCGTGACATATTCCATCGCGAAGATGGGATTTGAGTGGCCTTGAGGGTCGCTCTTAGAAAACCGCAGTATAAGAGCAACGCGGACGGGCAGAGCAAGTAGATCAGGGTGAGACGAGGCGTGTTTATAAAAATAATATTTCTTTCTCTCTGCTCTGAACTCAAGTATTTTCCTGTTTAAAAGATGAACGTGCTAAATGACCACCCGGGCAACGCCGGGTACCTCAGCTAGTATTGAATAAAATAAAATAGAATTAATAAAATAAAATTTTCTTTACATACATTTGTTCCCGCCCAAGATGAAAAGAAGGAAAATCTAATTGCGTTGTAAGCACTAAATTTCAAGAATTTAGAATATAGAAATTTCATGAATTTAGATACGCAATGTAACTAGATAAGGGCTGACGCAGACGTTTCCGTATTTAAATACAATCACACAAGTGTGTAAAATGCACTGTGTACTGAAAATAATGAATGTTGTAAGATTTTATTCCGTAAAAAAAGTAATACTTTGCTGCTTTTCCTGAATAAGGTTCTGAAGCTTTTAAATGGTTTTCTAGCTTTGTTCTTAATTTCACTTTTTTCGATTACAAGATGCATTCTATAGTATTGGCTTAAAATTAATAAGAAATGGAAATTGTATATATGCCTTTGAACTTTAAATAATGTGTTTACTTTAAATACAACTGTTTATACTTTCTATGGCAAAAATATTTGTGTATGTAATTTGAAAGGAAAGCTTTATTTTTATGCATTCAAAGATAAGTTCAAGTATCTGTCCCATAAACCTAATGAAATTCTTCGATAAAAGTTAGTATATCGATGCTGGTCACTGACCGATTTCTGATAAAACTTATCTAAGAGATAACGCTGAAGTGAAATTTTTGGAAGAAAGATATACGTCACTCTGACTTTTCCTTTGACAACTGGTCAAATTTAGGAAACTTAAAAAATAAAAGTGAAACCCATGTGAAAACTCCACACTTTGTAAGTAAGTGTTTTAAAACTAAAAATTGCTTCATAGCAGAACCCAACTTTGAACGACTAGCCCTGAAGTGCGCGTTATATCATTATAGGCCCTGCACTGTACGTCAGAAACCATTAAAATAATTGAGTTAAGGTTAAATTGTACAGAAAATCCAATAGTCTCATCAAGTGTATAGTGAAATGTTATTTATATTTTATCTTTCAATTTAATTTTACATAGATTTCGGGTTTCTGCACTTTTCTGAACAACCATGCTATGAAGTAGTGGCACCCAAAAGAACTAAATCCCCAAAAACATAATAGAAAGTTCAAAAAGGTCTTATTTTGTACAATACAGCCTTAAGAAACATAACTTAGCCCCACCTGTCCTCCAACGGTCCCTGTCAGCCCCCTTCATTTCCCCATATTTTCCCTCTTTATCCAATACCTGTCTCCCAACGTCTCTCATGATTTCCCCACCTATCCTCTATCCGTTCTCCCAGAAATCATATCCCTATAGAACTCATCTGACCATCAAACCCACGTCCTTACAAGAGATAAGAAAACCTGATTTTTAAGGACTTAAGATGTTGCCCGATTATAATGGGCGTTGCAATAATGATTTGTGTATCATAATCTGCTAACATGTTAAACCGATTTTTCGTCTTAAATCTGTTCTACTGAGGACTATGGTGTAATTTCCTGTCCAGTAGTAGCACAGTTTCAGTGTTTTGTGACGATGGACCTCACAAATTCCTAAAATCCGTCAGGGGCACTCAGAGAAAACCAGGGGCCTGGGGCAGTTGAACTAGGGGGCGGGGTATTTCATACAATTTTCTCCTCCCACAATTCATAAACAAAATTCATTTCTCCATGCATCAGAAATAACTTATAGTGTTACATTTATATTAGAGATAAATACAGTTTTTATTTATTTTTGAATGAAAAAAATTCGGGGTCCCAATTAAGACGAGGGTAGAGGAAAGTTGCACCAGCTGCCCCCCCCCCCCGTTCTGGCCGCCCCTGTCTATCGTTAGCGTTTTCTGTGTAGAGAGGTTAACGGATAATACTGATCAACCTTGACGAATTTCAGGGTTCCAAAGCTGCCAAACTTGAGAAGGCCGACATCCTGGAGATGACGGTGAAGCACCTGCAGGCCCTGCAGCAGAAGTACGGCGTGGAGCGCGAGCGCGGGCCTCCTTGCGCAAGGGCCGCCGTGCAAGGCGCCGTGCTCCTCGCGGCCACGCCCTCTCCTCCACCAGGCGACGGCTCCCGCCCCGCCCCGGCCGCCGCCCCCGCCCCCGCCCCCGCCGCGCCAGCCGCCTGGCCCGCGCCTCGCCTGCTGCTGGTGGCCAGCGTCTCCCCGCACGGCGCCGCCCGCTGGCGCGTGCACAGCGACGACGACAACGACCAGGGCGCCGACGGCCGCGCGCGGCTCGCGGACACCAGAGCCGCCCCCCGCAGGGAGCGTCCGGCGCCGCTTGCGACCGCCACCCCCGCGCCCGTCCACCCCCGCGCCAGCGGCGCCGACCGCCCGCGTCGCGACGACCAGCTCCCGGCAGGGGCAAACGCCGCCACGCGCCACCGGCTGACGCCCGACCTCGCCCAACCGCCCAAGACGACTCTGTCCGAGGAGCACCCGGAACTCGCGAGCAGGCTGGCGCCGCCGCCCGCGCTGCAGCGGGACCAACTCCCCGCGAAGACCACGCAGTTGGCGGGGGGCGCTGGAGAAAGCGGCGGCGGCGGCGCGGGCAGACGCGGAAGGAAAAGAGAAGGGAACTGCGGGAAGGACGCGCCGGCGGCGCAAGTCGATCACCTCAAGAGAGCACGCGAGGCGGCGGCCGCGGACGGCGGCGGCGGCGTGGCCCGCGCGCCGGCGGACAGCAGTACCGGCCCCGCCGACGCAGACCCAGACGCCGAGCCCGTGTGGAGGCCCTGGTGACGTCTGCCCAACCCTCTGTCCAGTTATTACTTTTCGGCTTTGGATTTGAATTTGTGATTCATATGCCAGTACACTGGCAGCGACATATTTAAGAATGTACGTGATGAGAAATTTCTGTAGCGATCTACACTTAAGAGTTTTCATTATTTAAAAATATATTAATGATAAATGTAATGTTATTAATTCGATAACGATAAGGTCGATGAAAATGTAGTATATAATACTTGGTTCGCTGCATACGTTCGCCTATATCCCTCAGACTTGACAATGACTTAACCGTAGCCGTAATTAGTATGGTTCGATTAAAATAAGTTGGTGATCGACATCTGAAGTTGTTGCTTCATTCAATATGAGTGTATGATTTGGTTACCTTAATAAGTATTTATTTCATGTGTTTATTTTTGTGTTCCGGGAGCACGCGCTCAGTGGTACGCAAACTATCAACGTCGCTCCCTTCCATTTGCAACTGACAATCACCAACTTATTTTAATCGGACCCTAGTAATGTTTGCCCTTTAATTTAGAGACTCTCACGCATGTGAGTTAAAGTTATTCAAAATTCAGTAATTTATTTTCTTTAATATCTCATCAGAAATTAAATCAGTTTCAACGATGACATTCCTATTAAACATTTCCATCGTCAAAAGAAAAATTATCAAAATATAAAATAGCAACGTCCGCGTTGTGTATTGAAGTAAGATAGTCCAAGTGTCCCTGTTCCAGAAACGTGTCTTATTTCCTCAAACCAGAACAAATACCATCAATCAATGATATCATCTTTAGAAAGAGTATTGAAACTGTGTAGTTTATTTGAATGTGAAAACGCCCTGTAAAAATATTTTATTTAACAGGACGATGCTCATGAAAAGTGACACATCTTAAAATAGTTATTTTTAAGTCGATTTAAAGAAATGTTTAGAAAGTTGTTTATTTTTACTAGTAAACATTTCATAAAGATAATTCTTAAGACACCGAAATATGAAATAAAATACTTTGTCTTTGTCCATGAAAAGACGCAAACATTAATTTTAGTTTTGAAACTATGCAACCTGTGATATTTGTACATAAAGCATTTATAAAGGAATATTCTCTTAATATAAATAAAATTATTAATGTTTATCTGTTGAGTTAATTGTATTTGAAGAAAACTAATTAGCCATCCTAGTGCTTGTTACTTCGTAAATAAGATCTACCACGCATTTTCCTTGAAAAATAAAGCATTAAAATTTTAATCACTTATTTTATTTACCTCATTTTACATGGGGAATGATTTAAGGATAAGAATTGATAATGAAATTTTGAAAGTAGAACCCAAGTATATTATTCATACTTGAGATCTACTTTCATATTTACATGAAAAAGAATTGTAAATTAATTTTAAAAATAATCATACTAATTAAATACATTGTTATGTATGAAAACAGATACAATGTTAAAATATGTCTGTAAATGCGCATCCCAGTGACCTAATAATATATACTACCTACTAATTACATTATTTGACTGATTACTATCAATAATTTTACAACTTTAATAATACTACCCTGTCAACAGTCATGCAAATGTATTCTAGTGAAGTCTAGTTTTTATGTAATATTCCCACATAAATTAATTGAATATTATTTTTAAAATATTTCATTTGCATATTTAAAGGCTAGTATTCATAGAAACTTCGCATAACTTGGTGTTTATTCTGAAATCCTTTGAAAAATTAATTTTATGTATACTCCATTTTCAAAAGCCTATGTAATATAAAAATATTCTTGGTAAATAGAATTCGATGTGAACGAATTACAATACCGCTCATTACCACCGTAAGTATTCAAGGAGTTTATTTCAACGTATCTAATTTAGTCCTAAAAGAATTAACATGTCCTTAAATATGTACGAACAGTTGTTATGTAAACATTACAAGCAAAGAAACGCAAACTTGCAGCACCCACGCGTGCATTCAGTGATCTGAAAAAATCAGGGATAATGTCAAAAGATCTTAATTTACGAGGACCTTTATTTTTTATTTTTTATTATTGTTATTATTATTATTATTATTATTATTATTATTATTATTATTACTCCCTAAATTCACAACTTAAGGTGTTAGGTGGCAGTTAAACGTAAAATCTGCCCCAGGTTGAAACTAACATCCTAAGAATAAGATATTACGTCTGTAGGCGTAGCGTGACTCGCGCGTTTGGGGATGCTCAACAATAACGCGAACTGAAGACATCATGATTCTTAATGTTATCTAGAATCTATGTTATTGAAACAAATGTTACAATACTTCAAAAGATTTATGTCAGGAGTCTTCTTGAAAGCAAATTATGAAATAGCTCAGCTTTAGTTTTCAGGCGCGATTGGCAATGAGATCACTTGTAAATTTGTATATTTCAATTATTTCATTCAATTATAAGTGCCCTTGACCAAGCACAGAATCACGAGTGAGAAAGAAAACTATTTCTCTGGCAACCTCAAGAGTGCTGCGCTCTCGTGCACAAACGAGCAACTTACTCATAAGCCTTTTCTCAGCCGTATGCTAGCTTATTGGGACTCGGGAATCCAGGGGCATGGTGAAGAGGGGAGAGGGGAACCTCGCCGTCTGCACGTGCGTTATTGCTCGTCGCAATCTCGCGGCAAACGCTAGAAACATTTTAGCGTCCAAGCAATCAGAAGCCAGCTTGTAACAACACGCCGAATTCAATCATAGAAAATCACTTTAAAATTAATACAAAATGTGTTTCGCTCAATGTGTTTCATTCACTTGGAAGATTATCAATACAATGTACAGGGTTCTTTGATTAATATTTTATGTGGGGATGCTCAGCATCTTAGCGTCCCCTGACGCTACGCCACTGGTACATACTTCTACAATACTTCATGCAAAATATGGACTGTTTCCAAAAACGCAGTGTCTTGCATTTTCCAGTATTTTGAATGACCTGAGAGTTTAAATACGTTCTTACATAAATTTGGCGGAGCAGACCTTTCCAGACCTTCGATAACTATCGGTACGTCTCATATCCGGCTGATCACATATCCAAACTCTTGAATTTAAGACGTTACTCTAGCTCGTTGGTTACGACCCTCTGATCGCAGAGCACGAAACATCTTTAAATAGATAGGATTTTTATCCAAATGCCTAAAAACAACATTATATTTGTTTGTTACTACCGTACGATCAGTATGAATTTGTTGGTTATACACTATTAAACATAGTCCAAAAGAAGTCACTAGTTTTGGTGAGCACACTACTTGAAGCTTTGTTTAGAACTTTGAGGATGTTGTATATTTGTCTGTGAAGATAATTTAGAGTCACTATCGTGTCTTTTCATGTTTTTGGATTTAGCAATTTTACTGTCAATGGTTTCCATCAATTCCTGACAAATATATTATTTATCAGTTTGAGAAATTTTTATAACCGCTTTACCATAATGCTGTGTTCTCAATGCCTGTTTTAGAATAGCTATTACAATTGCTTCCGACTCTGACTTCATTCTTTTCATTTTAAATCACCTAAATGATTGGAATCCTCAGTATATAATTAACCTGGTATTTCATGTCTTCATACTAACATTACAAAGCTCAATAAGTGTAGGAAGAAATAAATTATCTCCAGGGTCTTCAGTATTCAATCGAATGGTATAATCTCAGAGGCCGAAGGTAATCAATCAAGTCAAATTTCCAAAGCAAATGTACGGACTTTCGCCAAGCATCAAATGTTTCAATTTCATTAAAAGCTCCTCATACTTTCTGATTTTATCTAATTCAGTTGTCGTAATGTTAAGGGTCAGAATAACTGCAATATCAATTATAAAGGCTATCTTATTGGTTTCATCAATGACGAGGATGTCAGGCCTGTTACAATCTGTTTTATCCTTTATACAAATCGGTCCCAATACATCACATACGTGTTTAACTTCAACACCGGGACTGGAGTTTAATTGTAATATGGAGTAGATGTATCAAGCAGCCCATGTTTAACAGCCACTTCTTGATGTACCAGTTTTGAGAGCTGGTTATGTTTTACAAGATGTGCATTGTCTGTTAATGTCATAACGATTTCGATGGATTCGCCATGTATCACATTTTCTGAATTTGTTTACCATATTCATCTTCATTAATTTTTGTTTCGCTGTGTCCTCTTTTGGAAAGCCATTACAAACTTTTCAGTCTCTGAATATAAATGTTGATAAGTATTGGTATATTAGCCAATGCAAAGACGCAGATTTATCAGTATGTTGTACTTTCAGAAGATCAGAGAACTTTACGTGAAGATTTTTTCCCTTCCAAGAATGTTTTTGATTTTATTTACGTCAAATTATTTTATCAATTTATTTTGTTACAACAAAAAAATCTGTGGCGAGTGACTTGAATCGATTTCAATAACCTGCTGCATAATTTGTTCAGAAGAGATTATCAATTAGTAGTAGTAGTATTAGCGAGGTTCTTTACAGCTGACGCCGCTTCTCGCATGCTAGTCGCCACGTCCTTCGATCTTCCCAATCTTCCTCTTGAAGATCTCGTTCCTTCATTGCCTTTTCTATCTTCTTTTCCCATGTTTTTCTCAGTCTGCCATGTTTCCTGTTTCTTTGAGGTAACCATTTCAAAATTTTCTTAGGCCACCGACTTTCCGTCATCCTTTGGATATGACCATACCACCTCGATCTTTTAGCATCAACTACATCCATATATCAATATTAAAAACAATTTGATTTTTTATGTCAACATTGGGTACTTTATCCAGTGTCTCCAGTAGTTAATTTCCATTGATTTTAATTTTTGTTCTTCGCTCTGATTAAGAATCCAAACTTCTGAGCCATATGTATATACGCTTTCAACCAATGATTTGTATATTCTTATCTTTGTATTGCTTGTTATTTTTTGGCTACACAAAACATTATTCAACAGTCTTGTCACTACTCTTCCTTGAGAGATCCTATGTTTTACTTCTTCTGCACATCCACCTTCCTTTGATATATGTACACCATGGTACTTGTAAGCTGCTGTTATTTTTAATACACCTGTTCCCAATTACTAAATTAGTCCCTTGTGCTTCCGCAACAACATATTCAGTTTTCAGTGGATTCATAGTCAAACCCCAGGCTGTATATTCCTCATTTAGCTTTCTTAGCATGTAATCTATATCTTGTTCATCTTCGGCAAGAATAACCTGGTCGTCAGCGAAATGAAGGGTAAATATTTATCATTGTCAACTTCTATCCCCATGTGTCGACATTTACGTCTCCAATTTTCAAGAGCGGCGTTTAAATATATTTTGAAGAGAGTAGGTGCTGTACAACATCCTTGTCTCAGAACTTTAGAGATGTTAATTGGATTCATTACCTTTCTTCCAATTTTGATGCAGCTTGTCACATCATTGTACAGATTTTGAATTGCTGTTATTAATTGTATATTTATATTTTGATGTCTGAGAACTTCCCACAATTTTTCCAATGGAACATTGTCATAGGCCTTTGTGAGATCTATTAAGACCACATGCGTCTCTAAATTATGTGCCAGCCTCTTATCTATTATTTGACGAAGGCAAAATATTTCATCAATGCAAGGTCTTCCTGCCCGAAAACCATTTTGTTCTTCAACATCCTTGATTGCGTTTTCTAATCTCATCTTTATAATTTTCCCCTAAATTCTAAAAACAGAATTTGTTACACTTATTGGTCTGTAATTGGTACATTCTTTACGATCTCCTTTATATATATTCGTAATATACGCTGTCTTCCATACTGTAGGGAGATCTCCACCTCTTATCATACAGCTGAAAAGAAAAGCTAATTGCTTGAATAATACATCTGGCTACTTTTTATTAATTCTATTGGTATACCATCTGGTCCAGCAGATCTACCATTTTTCATCGATCTTCATTAATTATTTCATTACAATCTATTTCAGTTCGTGTTACATTCAAGAACTCTGTCCAATCTTCTCGGAACATCTTTTCATAATATTCCTTCCATTCTTGAACCTGTATAATTTGTAACTGATATTTTTCATTCCAGTTGTTCTTCATGGTTTTAAGCGTTTTCCACGCTTCTTTTGACCGAGAGGCGCCTAGGTACTTTTCTATTCTTTCACATTGGTTTTGCCATGCGTCATTTTTTGCTTTCGTTACTCTTGTTTTTACCTCTCTGTTTAGTTTCATGTATTTTTCTCTACCATCTTGTTTTGTTGAAAGCTATTTGTGGTACAGGTTCTTCTTAAAATCTACTAGTTTTTTAATATCTTTATTCCACCAGGGACTCTTATTGAAATCACCCTCTATCTTTTCCTTTTCTCCCAAGATTTCGTTTGCTACTTCATGGATTTTATTTTTTATTTCTTCATACGTATTTAAAGCGGAAAAAATGGAAATTTCATTTAATTTTATTGAAAGTTGTATTTTAAACATAAATTTAATGGAATTATTTTCTAATTTTTTTAAATTATATTGTTTTCTATCAGTTTGAAGCATATTTTCGTCTATCGTCGACGTTTCTTTGCTGTCATTAGAGTATAGAAAATACAGAACTACTTTCAGCAAGTGATGATCTGAACCACATTATCAATTAACTTCAGATATTCTGTTCTTGCTTCCTACACAGCCTATGTATTTTCAACGAGCTTCTTCTTCCGACTTTTGGGGTAGATTCTGTCTGTGAAAGAATTAAGTGTATACATTGTAAATTAATTAGTAATCGTGTTGTTAATCTGTCCGACAAATTTAAATCAGAGTCAGATCATTTAATTTTGCCAATTAAATAGGTTAATATTGGTACGGCCCAGGTATTGACGGCTGTTATACTGTTCTAAACCCATAATTTTGCATTGAGTACTTTATTCTACTCCAGTACTTTTTTGTGAAGGTTTTCTTTAGCTGGATCTGTACAATCCAGTAGTTCTGCGGAATTCCAAGATTTTTATACGCAACATTCGGTTCCAATTCTTCCATACCGTGAAACTTGGTTCGCTTGTACTTTCATTTTATTAACATTTAGAGAATAGCAGTACTGTAGTGGTCCGCAGAACTTCTTCACATTTTTCTAGTGGTCCGGAGAACGAGAAGCGAGCCGAACTTAGTTTTAGTCCCTAAATCAAACCAAGATTCTAGTCAAGTATATGTTAGGCCTAATGGTTCATTTGTTGAGAACACGGAGAAACTATAAAAAATATATTCCTGCCAAATATACCGATTACTAACAAAATAAGCTTATTTAATCAAATACTGTTCCACATAGTTCATTCATCTTGTTATTAACATCAAGATTATAGGGCATTTAAAAATATAACAATAATACAATATAAAATTTACATGATCTTTGATAGTGGTTCTAGTTCAAGGTTTTCAGGCAATTATCTGTGCTTCAGACGTTCCTTAGTATATGTGTCTGTTGCCTACAGGTGTTCCTCACCAACTCATGAACTTTCAATTTGTCTGCATCAAATGATCTGAGAGAGATATTGTTCAACATGACGGTAAATTTGCTTCTTCATTTCGATCACAAGCTGCAGTTACATCTTTCGAGGTTAGAAAGATTGCATTAATTAATACTTTACTTAATTTATTATTTTGATTAATACTTCTCTTAAAGGTGTGGTTTGCTGATGATAGAGGTAAGAGAACATCCTTCCCCTGCGTACCCCAAGAAATTTGGGGTATGCAAGGTCAATAAACGCTCCAAGCCTTTGGTTGATAAACGCTTCAGCATGTGTTGCGTATGCCGCTGTCACAATGCCACAAAGCCACTTTGCCATCTCCAACCGCCTTCGCTTCTACCACTGCGCTTTCGCTATCTTTCCCACTTTATTCTCGAGTTATTTTTCTCGTCTCTCTAGTGACCTTCCTCCCAATGGTTAGTTCCAACTAGTTCTTGCCACACAAAATAACAAAACAACAAAATGTACATACTTTTTAATTGTTTGACTCCTGTGAATAAGTTGAAAATTTGTGAAAACTATAAATACAGGAGAGCAACATACCTTGCCATCGATATTAGTTCAGTATCTCTGTTGTCTGTCAATTGTTTTATTGAGCACGTTGCAGCAACCTTTGGATTTGCCATGCCACATTAACATTGGTATAATATAAATTGGGACACCGAGAAACTGGAGAAGACAAAGAAGAAGAAGAAGAGTAAAAGTACAAAGGATCTTGATGATAATCGACGACTTCAAAACACTGGTGGCACCTTGGGGTAGGCAGGAGAAGTAATGCCTTTCCTGATGAATACCTACTATTTTACTACCTTTTACATGTAATGAAATTTAAATAATTCTTACAGATTCTGTAAGTACTTTTCATCTGGAGAAATAAAATGGACATATCATTATCGCAATACTAGGTTTCGCTTTATTATACAAGTCAACGCGATCCTTCTAATTTCCTGTCATCATGCAGTGACTTGTGTCTCGCTGGGTAGGTTCAATGTTCGGAGGTTGCCTCGCTTCGCGACGTTTACTGAAATTATTTCACTCGTAAAATCAAAACCAATAGTGTTTAACTATTCATACAAAATGTCCCAGTCAGGGCGGTGTGTCTCAAAAAGTTAATCGCTTTTTCTATCCGATTTTTCGTACCGCTTGTTTCTTCTGGCCAATCATAAACTGTGACTCATCTGTCTTAGGCGGTACACATCGATCGCAATGTCGATGTGCAGTAAGCCGCGTATATACTATAACATAACCCCTTTGGTTTTAACATAGCCTTCAGTTATTTTCAATATTTGGAGCATTTTCGAACTCTGTTGGACGTAATTTCACTCGCGGAATAGTCCTATTAAATACCATCCGTGCTTTGGAAATGTTCAGATAAAGCCCCTCCTCACATCGCGAGTCGTGGATTTCGCGACAATTTCCGAAGTACTCGTATTACCTATGAAAAAAACCCGTAAAGAACGAAGAGAAATAGCAGACTTGCCCATACTTGACGCATGCTCGTTCAGCTTAGATTAGCAAATTCTTCCTGCCCGCACAGAAAACTTTTATTTCCAGTCATATTAGCAGCATAGCGAGTGTGTTTAATTGTCAAGTTAACAAATGGAGATAGTATAATTACTAATAAAAATATACTACTACTAATGTAGTAGTATATTTTCTATTAGTATAGATTATTTGTATGGGTTTCTTGGTTATCTACATTTAAATATATTTTACGTTATTATTATGTCTGTTAAAATGAGCTTCTAAGTACATCATTTCCTTCACTTACGGTTGTATAGGCGTGTCAAGCTGTGTCCACACGGGCTACCTTCTTCGAGCTTCTTCAAAGCATATTCTCCCCATCTCGATCAGGTTTTTCGTCCAGTTTCCCTGATCCTTTGAGCAAATGCTGAGATGGTCCCTTGTTTTGCTTCTGGACATAAATGTAACTTCATTATTTGTGCACGTCTTCTGAATTTCAGTGGGAAATATAGTTATTGAAATTATTGTTTTCCATATTGTCACGGCAAAAAGTATTATTCTTCCATGAAGAACATGATGAGGGTTAAAGGCACAAATTCAAAGCTAATTTACCTTTGAAAATATATTTTATTATGTAGGAGCGAATATTTTTGTCAACAAAACTTTAAAACATCGCTCTTTTTTCTGTATTCAAAATTCGACTAGGATATGATTTAGGATAACGATCACAGAATTATGAAAACATGCACAAATTTCACTTCTCCCATAGCTCGTCACACACAGTTTTAAACTGTTTTTGAGGTAAATAAATAAATAAATTCTATGCTCGAAGCGGGCTACCATATAATTCTGCGGGCTACGTGACCTGGGAAGAAGGACGCTCCTGCGCGAGCCAGAGAGTATAATATGGCGCGAGCATGGGCAACGTCCCCTGACTCCGCTCTCATTTCCCCCTCCAAAACCAGAAAGGGGTGGACACGCGCAGGCTGGAGTGGCGCAATGCGATGAATATTAGCTTCACAAGAAAATATATTTGCCAGATATGTTCTAACAAACAACCGAAATCTGAATTATGTTTATATTATTTACGGCATTACTATTTCATGTTTACATTCTTTTTATATTGTCTTAAGAACTATGGCAAAATGGATTGCAGGATGTCGCTGAAATTTAATCATATCCTGGACACTCACAAAGATCACTTCAAGCGGAATATGGGAGAAAATTCAGAGGAGCAGAGTACTGACGTTTCTGTTTTGTTTTATTTTGCGATTTTAACTTGTGTCAAGTATCAAGTACAAGAAACAAGTTTTGACTTTAAGTATTTATCAAACTGTTTGGGGGATAATAATGAAGGTGTCCTTTCATTACAAAACTAGTGGTGCTACGACACCCGATACTTTCTCTCGTTATTTCAAACATTTGCAATTTTGGAAAATTCAGACAGTTCAACGAAAATTAAACATGCATCATTTTAAGCGTCCTTTAATGTAAACGAGGGAAAAAATGTAAAGAAGAGATATGGAGCTGTTTTTGAGAAAAATATAAGTTGCATTATCTTCAAGTAGACGTTACGTAAAAACTATTCCTTTTTAAAGGAATTATACATGATCTTTTTAAAATATCTTTTTTTAAAACAGATTTTGTTAAAGACACAAGTATCTATCATCAATATTGTACTTTTGCAATTGTTTGCAATTTTCGAGAATACAGTTGTCGACGGAATGGGTCGACACTTCGGTGGGGTGAAGATGAGTGGTAAAAAAATTAGTTTTGCGGTAATAAATTAGTAATAAAATAGTTAAAAATAATGGCATTAGTTTGGTTTGATTCTGCTATAGTGGGCGGGCCAGCTTGATGGACCTCATGACATCACTACACTTTCACTGTAAAAATATAGAAATAATCAGTAGGTGTGGTGACCTCCTGCCCTTGCTCGAATTACTCAAGGTCGAAATGAATTAATTCTTGTGACTGCTTTTATGAGAAATACGGACTCAGAATTTTCGTTTTACAATTCGTTTCATTGACATTCGTTAGCATTGTATATGTAAACAGGCTACAGGCCCTTACGCATCGTTCGATGCATGGTTTAGCGGTAAAATAGTCGAAAATCACGTTTTCACACGTTTCAGAAAGCATACCAACGTGACCTTGCCAATCGTCAAATTAATCTTCATTTAGCAGCAATAAAAGATGACGAGCTTGCAAATACAAAGTCCAAATGCCAAAGTTACGTATACCTCCCTATTACTGGCCGTGAACGAAGAATCTGACGCAAGATATCGAAATACATGGAGTACGAGTGCCAAGGAGAATGTGCTAAACCTGATGAACAGCGAGAGCCGTGAACGCCGTGAATGAAAGGATGGGTAAAGGGCAGAGTGGTAATGGAAAGGGCGTGCGGCCTACCTACTTGGTATTTACAACTGGATCAGCTGTTCGAGATTTCTTCTGACCGGTTCGCCCTCGTGTGTGACGTGCATGACCTGTGCAAGAAATTTAAATGTCAGTTGGTTTGGAACACCGTGCACCAAAACTGTATCAGTAATGTGTGATTTTTGAGTCTTCGTTGAAGTGACATAGTTATAGCGGTGTAAAAGAAAGTAGAAGCAAATGAAAAGAGAAAGAGAAGGGAAATGCGTAGGTGTGAGTGGGAGTAATGAAACTTGGATTGCCCATTCCGTTTCTGAAGGGGTCAGGATTGTGAGTGTTGTTCGCACCGTTGTGGAATCATGTATTGCAAAAGTGAAGTAGACATAACCTAGACTATCTGGATTATTTTTATTCAGTTTTGAGAACTGCGGGACGAAACGAGTGTAATGTAATGCTATAACAGTTTATTGAGAGTGTGTATTGTTACTGGGCGTGAAATGTGTATGTATCATATACTATTACAAAGTTACTATTCAACTTATACATAAAAAATTCAAACATGTTGGAAGGTCTTGTAGCATGGGTTTTAAACAACTACTTAGGAAAGTATGTTGAGAATTTAAATACTGATCAGCTTAGTATTGCATTACTTCAAGGTAAGCAAATTTTACCTTTTGCTTTCAGAATTAAGAAGCTACTATGAATCTTCACTTATAATTTAACATTAATTGTGATTTTGTAGGAGAAGTTGAATTAGAAAATCTACCATTGAAAAAGGGTGCTCTTCGACACTTTGGAATACCTGTGGAAATAAGAGCTGGTTTTGTGGGGAAAATTAAACTTCAAATTCCAGTTCGCCAGTTGCGAAGTGCACCATGGGTTATAATAATAGAACAACTGCATGTTGTTACTGGACCATATCGTCTCAGCGAGGTAAATTGCATGACATTTTACTTTCAAAATTGGATACATTTTAGAGAACATTAGTCAACATTTTTATACCTATTATAGTGGGACGAAGAAGTGGAAGAATTAGCAGCTCAAGATTACAAGCTGAGCATCCTGGATGAAGTAGAGGCACGATGGCGTGCAAAAACAGATAATCCTCAGGAAAGTAATTATTATGCTTCCAGTTATTCATCCTGGATGAGCTATGGTACAGGACTAGTTGCTAACATTGTTGAAAATTTACAGGTAATATTTCTTCAAATTTGACATAAAATTTCTTTCCTAAATAACTTCTAAATGGAGACTGTTAATTTGTTTATTATTAGTACTAGTAATAGGTCATATAAAGTTTTAACTCTCAAATTATTGTATGTTACAGCTAAAAATCAAAGATGTTCACATGCGTTTTGAAGATGATGAGACAACGCCTGGCCAAGCATTTGCCTTAGGAGTAATGATAGAGTCACTAACAGCACAAAGTTGTGATGACAAATGGATGCCACGGTTTACTAATTGGGATAGTGGCAATATGTCTTTTAAATTAATGGAGTTGAATACATTGGCTGTCTACTTTGATTCTCTCTCTTCTGATCAACTTCTTGGTGGTTTGTCACTAGGAGATCTTGCTGTAAGTGAAATGTTCATTTGCTGTTTTGTTGAACATTTTCAATTTTATATTCTTCTCTTTATTAATTTCTTGTGTTATGTCTTTGTAGGTGGCAATGTCAAAATGTGCTGTCCAAAAACATCATTTCATATTAGCACCTGTTAGTGCCCAAGCTCATGTTAAAAGGAATCGAAGTGAACAGCCTTTGCGTTCTCGTACACAACCTCGAATTGTCTGTGATCTGCACCTTGAAGAAGTTCCTTTAACTCTCATTGATGTGAGTGTTCATTAAATTAAAATGGTTTATTCAAATATTTTTATTAATGATTCAGCTAGTTAAAATATATTAAACATAAAAAGAGTGTTAAGGCATCATCTGTAAATTACAGACCTCATTTGTGCTACAATAAATCTTTTATTTTTTAAATTTATTGAACATTCAAAAAAAGTTAAAAACTTTGGGAAGAAGTACAAATAAAGTGTACTTTAGAATGAAACAAACCAAAAAACCACATAGAATGAAAAGATACATGAAAATAACATTTACCCTTAAACAAATTCTAAAAATATACAACTTTAAAATCAAGAATCTATCACTATGGCAAATACAAACCAATTCCACTAAAATTATATTTACCTTAATCCCCAACAGTACAATATTCACATATTAAGTTATGTTATGACAGAAGTGTTGCTAGATAGTATTAATTATTACTACATATTAATAGTATATTGTTTGCTGAAAAATGCTCCTACAGATTTGTTTTATGGTTACAGAGAAATACTTGTAATTAAAGCAATATTTATAATACACATGACTTTTTATTTAGAGTTCATGTAATATTAGTTCATGTTAAAACAAAAATTTGCATTCCAAAGGTGATCTAGAAATAAATGGTTAACTCCATAACCAGACAGATGGAATAAGATTTCTCTGAAAGCTTCCTGCACAAGATAAGAAATATACACTGCCCATGTTCCTGATTAGGGATGAGATTAGCATACACACAATGTAATACCAGAGATACTCAAAGCCTCAATTCACTAATGAGGTTCATGGATTTTTCTCGCATCAGTCTTTGTGTTGACAAAAATTTCATTTTCTTGAAATGCATGAAAATGATATTGATTTTGATTATATTTTAATTTTCTCTTAAGTGGTTTATTACCCTTTTAATAAACTTATTTACTTTTGCGTTATGTCTGAGTCAGCAGATGCATATTTGATTGTACAGTTTTTAATGTAGATTTCAGTGAATGAATTGATTAATTGAAATCAGGATATCAATATTTGTGACTAAAATGGCGTAATTATTAAGAATTTGTAATTATCATTTTCAATTTATTATGCACTTCAAAAACTTATTTTTGTAATAGAGAAATGAAATTTTCAAGAGGTCTTGTTTTGAATGCTTAATAATAATTGAAATGAATTATTTCAGTGGCAATATGGACTAATGGTAAGCTGTTTGAAAGGTCTCAGAAGAATAGAACGTGCTCGTCGATATAGGAAGTGGAGACCAGATCACACTGTGGCTGAAGATCCTCGAGCATGGTGGATGTATGTGATTATATCTCGCTTTCCACATTGGAAAGAAAGGGAGCAATCAGAATCAGAACGTTGGGCTACAGCTCTTCAAAGGGCGCATGACAATGTTGCTTATGTAAAAATGTATGTACGACTTTTAGCAAATCCCACAGCCGCCCTTCCACCAGATTTGAAAACACTCAAAGACACAATGGAATTGCAGAGAGATCTTGATGAACTTAAAACTCTTCGAGAGGTAAGTAGCAATTTTGTTTACATACAAAGAATTATAGTGTAAACTATACTTCTTTAGTATAGTTCTTTGGTGTAAACAACATAGTGTAAATCATTCTTTTGTGTTAACTGAAGTGGAAGTAGTATGGAAAAATCTTTCAGAATTGAATAGAACTTTCTATTGTAAGATTTGCTCTTCAATTTATACGTGAATGGAAATCATAGATAAAGCTGATTATTTGTTAGCAACTAGGAATCGTTTTCAAGAGTAGAAATTCAAAAACTCAAAAATGTGCGTATTGCTGCGAAGTATCTACATTGAGTTCAAAACATTTATCTGTATGTGCCTAATGTTAATAATGTAATTTATGTGATCTCGTCTAAATTAATTATTATTAAACATTGTAACATTATTAAACATTAGAAATGTATATTTTACTTGTAAGATTGATGTAATTTTCGTATTATTTGTTTTGTCTATTTTCACCAGTTTTCACTGTTGCCAATGATTTCAACTTTCCTCTTTGTAGTGTGCCATGTGGCAGATGAGACAAAACACCCCAGTTCCCCCAGATGTTCCTTCAGTTCCTACTCCAAATGGAGCTGAGGCAACTGCACCTGCTGATGGTGGAGGTAGTAGTGCAGGCCGTGGACTATTGCTCCAATGGTTTCCTCTGTGGTGGGGCTGGTATTCCACGCCCCAGGCAGGCCCCACACAAACCACTGCCAATGCTACAACTTCTCTCGACCCATCAGCTACTGCTCCACCAGAACTGGAAGAGGAACTTTTGGATGCTTTAGCAGACACTGTAGAGAACAATACTTTATTACGCCGAGACACAGTATTTGGTCAATTTAATTTCACTTTAAAGAAAGGGGCTTTTAATTTGTGTACTTCTAAAGGTGACCATAGAAGTGAAAGGTGAGTTTTTTTTCTAAATTATCATTGACAGTTTATGTGCTGTGTTAACAGTAAATGTCATATTCTTATTCACTTTGCATTGTTGAGAGAACTCTAAGAAATGAGTGACAGAAGATCTTGAAAATTAAAATGTAATCCACTAATTTTATTGAATTATTTTCAACAAATGAATTTAAATTGATTGAGCTAACTTTTGGTCAAGAAAACATATTTTTAATTTTTATTTACTAATAGATTTCACTCTACAATTAAAAATTGATGTAAATAAATCTTATATAACTATATTGAAGTTTTAACAGTAATTACAATATAATCAAGTTTTGGCTTAACCTGTTTACTAGTTGTACTTGTTTCCATTTCTGAAATGGGCAGTCTTTGTCTTTCAATCCTGGAATGCAAATCCAGCCGTAAAAAAAAATTCATAAATGGCAAATTGTGCTTCATTATATATACTTGCATACTGATATAATATGAATCATTAATATTTACATTCATGTTATTACATTTGTACACACTTTACTTAAACATAAACATCAAAGGGAAGAAAACTGTGAAATGTAAATGTTTCTCTAATTCGTGATAAATTTAGTATAAGCCTTTGTGTTGAATGTAATTTAATCATCAAATTTTGTATTACTGTTATATACTTTTCAATAATTTTTTATTAAGAAACAATTTCAGTGGTCAATGATTATTTATAATTTTGTTTTCCTTCTTTTAGTGTTCCAGTAATTGAACTGCAATTTGAATCAATGCAGTTAGGATTGGAATCTCGACCTAGAACTGGCTCACATAAATTTCATATTACATTAGGTGCCATGTTCCTTGTGGATCACTACACTGAGGATTCAGAATTTCGTGTACTTGTTCGACCAGAGAATAGAAGACAATTTCAATCAGCTCTTGGGAGAGGAACTGGTCGACCATTTCCTCCTGGTCTTGCAAAGTTACTATCTTCTACTGGCCGTACTCCCCAGCCAGATGAACCTCTCTTTACACTTACTTATGAGTACCGTCCCTTTAGCAGCAACATTGACTACAGGTGAATTTTTTTACAGTTCTTTATTTGCAGATGCAGGAATACTCTATTACCCCAAAGAAAAAGTATTCTTTATTTTTAAAGTTTTTATTATTTTTTCTTTAAATTATTTTCTGAATTTTTCAAAGTCATAAATTACCATACATGTTTAGAGATGCAAAAGTTTTTTCCAAAGGGGCAAATTATCATGCATAATTGTAATGTACTACATTGTTTAATGTAACTCTTAAATTATGTGAATGGCTTCTTCAATTTCACAAACTAAGTGAATTATTTGTGGGAAATACTGATTAATTTTACTTTATCTACAGATTACACATCACATCCCAGTCTCTAGATGTTGTTTACAATCCATCTGCAATAAAATGGTTAACTGACTTTTTCACAAGACCTCATCAAAAACCAGATGCTCAGTTAAGACAGGCTGCACGTCATCGCTATGAAGCCATGAAACAGAAAACCAAAGAAGAACTGATGAAAAATTGGGAGCAGATTCTTGAAGGAGATTTAGTAAGTGAAGATGTCCACATTTGATGTATTTACTGTTCTTAAGTGTGTTGTTTATTTTGATTCCCCAAAATTATCTTCATATTTTTGTAAAGCAGATGGATCGAAAGATTTGGGACATCAAGCTTGATATTTCAGCTCCACAAATTATGTTGCTTGAGAATTTTTGCGATAAGAATGCCCTTATTGTTGTGGTAGACTTTGGAAAGTTCTACTTCAGCAATCAGTCAGAAATACCAGGTGTTCAAAAAGGTGTTTCTCAGCAGGCAGACAGTGATGATGAAGGTATATTTACAATCTTGTGTTAATACGATTTTTTTGCCTCTTTGTAAATAATGTTCTGTCTCAAAATCATTGGAATGTTTACCTGTTCTACATGAATATTCTTGGGCTTAAATGTTTTTTCTGTATATTCCTGAAATTACTACTCAGTAAATTTAACATATTTGTTTAATACTCTGATAGATAATTTCCAAACACCATGTTCTACGCCACCTGGAAGTGAAGCCAGTGAACCAGAAAGTTCCATGACCGTACCTACTGTGAACGTTACTTCTTCTCAGAAAACTGAAGAGATCTTCACTAATAATTTCTCTGAGGCTCAGTTACACCAAAAGCTCTATGATAGGTTAGTTTCTATTGTTTAAGTTTAATTCAGTATTTGTCTGGAAAATGCAGTGTTATTTTACATTATTTTTTGCTTAGATGCTAAAATCATTGCTGACATTTTAAATTGTCAGTATAATGTTGTACATGTTGTTAATTGCTGGTATTGGTTTTGGAAATAATATCATGTTTTCATGTTGTTGTTTTTTTGTTTCCTATACTACTGCTTCTTGTCGTAGATATACTATGGAGTTGGGTGATCTGCAGATTCTTGTAGGCAGAGTGAGAGATAATTGGAAGTATGCCCATCTCAAAGGAACTTCTACTCTTCATGTATTAGATCGATTCAATATCTCATTGACAATAGAACGTCGAATTGTATTCATGAACGATCCTCATTTTCCTTCATTGCGACTCACTGGTAATCTTCCAAAATTGGTAGTTCATGTGAATGAGCAGAAAGTGGATGCGCTCCGTACCATGGCTGCAATAGTCAGTGGCAAAGGTCTGCCTTCTCCATTTCGGTAAGTTTTTACAGAGTAATCTTTATTAAGTTTTCATTAAGTCCTGTAATCTTTAAAAAGTCCTTGTAACCTGTAATCTTTATTAAATGAGTTACTTTAAATTTTTTTGAGTTTGTAAAATTTTGATTATTTTTTCCAAACAGTGAAAGTTTAAATACCATTTAATATTTATAATGTTGTTCATCTGGTATAACACATTTTAAGATCATGTTTAATGAAATGATTTTGAGATTTCCTAAATTCCATTATGACATCTCTAAAACTTTTGTAGTTCGCAGTCAATTCCTTGTGAAGAAGAAACTGTTCCTCCTCCAGAACAAGATGTAAGTGTCATCTTAGATATGCAGGAGCCAGCAGGACGGGAATCAGCTCGTCTTGTTATGCTGCAATTCAGTGTTGAGCAGTTGGCTTTGGAGGTGAAATAATTTAATTCTCTCTTTTGATAGAATAAGTAATAGAATTTTACCTAATATATTGATAATATCAACTAACATTTCTCTCTGAATTTTTATGGACACATGTAAGGAATGGTTACATTTTGTTTTTGAGTTAAAGGAGCCTAGTTATATTCATTTTAATATGTAAAATTTGCATTGGATATTGTGTAGTGTCATTTTGTTACTAAACACTTTAAATAAAACAAAAAGATATTACACAGAACATTTTAAAATATGACTGTTATTAGTTCAGTACTTTGCTTCATTTGTTTGGTCCCTTTTTATATTTAAACAGCTATTTGCGATCTGTGGCACACATCCATTGATATGCGAAGAGTATCAAATAACTCAGTTCATGAAAGTAATTTTGCAAAAGGTCCTCCCACTCCAAAATATAGAATAAATGGTAAATTTAGCATTATGTAATTACAATACGTACAAAAAGGCACTATTTCGGGGACTTTTTTCTCCCCATTCTTTAAATTTTCTCCTTTTATATATGAAATGATGGTTAAAAATATGGTGCTGTCCTATTTTTGGCAAACTCTCCGTTTTTTTGAAAATTGCAAAAAGTTAACATTTCAAAACTACAAAATTGAAGATAAAGATTTTTCCTTTAGACAAAGTCTGTTGTAAAAAATCAGCTTTAAAAAAACAGTCAAGTACAATGTTTTGAAGAAATAAATAGATATCACATCATTTGTGCTTGAAATTAATGCAAATAAAAATAAAAATCATTTTCTCAAAAACCACTCCAAATTGTTTCCACTGATAGAAGAAGGGACATTTAAAGAATGGCTTAGATCTCTTTTTTGTTGAACTCTCTGGATTTTCGAAAATTACAAATTTAAATAATGTGAGAAGTGCTGCCCCACTAGTTTCACCAATAGTTTTACTAGTGCTGTCCTAAAAATGTCAGAAAAGATTCCTTGTGATAGCAAACAGTTGAATATACATTTAGGCGTTCAACTAGGCAAACTAAATTTCCTTACAAATAAATTCTGAGATATTATGTTATCCTGCTAAAGATCTATGTTATAGTTTATTTATTTTTTGATTTAGTTTCATTTATATGCTGAGTGATTTAAATTTGATGTTGTTTGCGAGGTGTAATTGTTTCCCTTATGACTCATGTTGCTTTGATGTATTTGAAAAAGGTTTTGTTGAAGATGTTGCCAGTTTCCTTAGATGATGTTACTGGTTGGTTAAAATCGACCTTTTCAATGTTTTTGTCCCTAGCTTTCAGTTGAACTATCATTTGCTTCATAATATTGTTTTAAAACATATTAGGCAGTTATCATACATTTTTATTATTGTAACAATTTATTCTTAAAATAAACTTTCTTTTTGTAGGTGCAGTCCAGAGGTCGAAGTATAGCAGAACTACAGGTATCAGGAGTACGAGCAGCATACACTCGACGTACTTATGATACCATTTTACAGCTTAGTGTTCACAGCCTGTTACTTGTAGATGCCCTGCAGACTTTTGGGCCTGATTTTGAACTACTAGTGGCCAGTCACAAGCATGTTGGGTAAGTATTGTTACTTTAGGGTATGACAAAAACTGTGTAATTGTATAAGTAACTCAATTTTTTTTTAAAAAATTGTAAACTTGAATAAATTCTTGTAGAACATTAAGTTTTATTGTTGTAGAATGGACAGTGTTAGTGGCAGTTTAAGAGACAGTGAGCCAACATCTCCAACATCACCTGGATCCCCAGATCCAACCAATCCACGAACAGCTAAAGCTACATCTCCAATCGCTCTCACACAAGCACTCAGCAATTTACAAACCGACTCACCAGCTTGGCATAGAGGTAAGATGTATTGAGTGATGTACTTCCATTTTAAAGAGTTAATTGCACTAGTTGTTGGGGCCTCACTTACTGAGGGTTTTTAAGCTAGAAATAAGAACATGCAGAGTGTATGATTTGTTAAGTGAATAAATTTATTAACTAATTTGTATTGAACATTTCTAATAATGTGTGTAAACTTATTTGAAAACAAAGGAAAATTAATTTATATTGTGGTGTAGGGCAGTAAAAACTGTGATATTTATCATCCACTTATGCAATGCTTTAATTTCATTTGTAAATCAGCAGTATTAATATTTATATAAATTACTTATTCAGTGAGCAGCTAATAAGCTACCATAAGTTACTGCACAATATAAACTGGATATTTGCTGCAAAGTTTCAACAAAATATCAATAGAAGTTTGGAAGCTCAACGTAAGATTTATTAGTGCATTCTGAAATTGGAAAGGAATAGCTTTTATTTCAATTTGACAGGTTACTGTTTCATATGTTCACAATTCTATCTGTTTTGTAAAAATCACCAAATTATTTTCTTTCAGTATTTGAATGAGGAAAAGGATGGAAAATAAAATATTAATGGAAGATTCATGTTCCATGATTTGAGCTGTGTTGATCTTTAGACACCATATTTGTTGAACTCTGAATTATCGGCTATTTCATTGAAATAATTGCATTACATTTGATGATGTTAAACTTCTGTGTGTATAAATTATTCAGGTTCAGACTAGGTGCAGGATTGGTTAATTTGGTTCTTGAGTAGATGCTGAAATTTAGATGTAGCCTTGTACTCAAATTTAGTAATGATCAATTGTGACGTAGATTGGGTTCTTCATAACCTTTGTTGAACAAAATGAACAAAATCTGTATGTTGACCTTTGTTGGATTTTTAGACCTGCTATTGGAGGGTTAAATTTCTGGCTCCAAGCAATTTGAGTATAAAGCTTGAATTTAGTTAAATATTGAATACAATTGGGGATGGCAGGGGGTCAATTGCCACCTCTTTCTCCCCCCCTGTCCTCTGCCCCTCCTCCTGAATCCCACCATTGCTAAAGATTTTAATGCAGATTTACTAATGAAATATCGTGTTATTTTTTCAGCTGTATCTCCAACTTTTCCAATGCCTGTATCACCTCCCGGTCCCACATCTCCACCACCTTCATCCTTTTCCTTCACAGGTCATTCCCAGTATCTTAATTCATCAGAAGTTTTGGATGCTGAAGCATTGATCACTATAGAAATATGGTTGGTAAGCCCTCAAAGTCCTGATTCAGATGGTGAAGCTTTACAGACTGCTTCTATCCAGTTCAATAATCTTGATATTATAGGTATGATAAAATGAATATTAAAGATCTTATGTATATAAGAGAGGAATAGATAGAAAATAATTTAAGTCATAATTTGTAATATTGTAACTTTTGAAAGACTTCTTCTTAAATTTCTTTTGTCATCATTACAGCCAACCAAGAAACAATTGTAGAGCTCATGGGCTTTGCAAGGCGAGTGTTTCCATCTTTGAAGCCAACTAGCAAGAGACCAGTTATTCCAAGTGCTTTAAACATTCAAGGACCAACATGTTCTTCAAATAGTGATACTCCTGCTCGTATGGCAAGCCCTCGCTCAGAAGTTGAAAGTGGAGCAGAACAGCCAACTGTGCCTCCAACTCGAACAGAATTGACTTTTGATTTTCATCGCCTTAATGTCCTACTTTTAAGGGCTGTGTATAAAGATGGCACAATTATTGGTCGGAAAATAGCAACTGCTACAATGTCTGAAGCAATGGTTCAAGCTACTTTAGGTGACAATTATTTTGTTCAAATTTGCTTATAAAGTTGATTATGTTCAAGAAATCTATATTGTGTATTGGTGAATTGTAGATCATTAATTTATTCTAATCATATGATAATGAAATATTCTTCAAATTTCAGTGTTGAGAGAAATACCATAGATGTGACAAATATTGTTGTTTCCATACAGGTACAGAATTGACTGTGCAGGGTTCTCTGGGTGGACTGCAGGTGCTAGATCAGACGCCTGAGGGTCAGCGACATCAACGCATACTAAGTCTAGGCAAGGATCCTCTCATGCACCGCACTCTTGACTTGGTTAGTTGCCTCAATGCAGAAATATACTCAATGGGTCAGACTGTCACTTTGCAAGATGAAGTTCGAGCTTTCAGCTTCAGTGTGCATCGTACATTGGATAGTGCTCCACAGGGTAAGCTTTCTGGATTCTAAAATGTTAAATATTAACTCATAGCAAACTTTCTGAGAAACAAAAGAGTAAACATAATGAATAATTAGTTGTTTGTTGTAATTCTTTTGGCTTTATAGATTGTGCAGATATAAAAGTCCGTATGGCCTCTGTATGGTACACTCATTCTCCACGTCTTATTACTGAACTGCAGTCATGTGCCTCAGAATTCAAACAATACCTCACTAATCTAGCACGATCAATTCGTTCAGCAGCTACTGAAATGGCTATTGGATTGGTGCATGCAAGGTGAGTAATTTTTTCTTTGTTTTATTTTTCAAACTTTTAATGTCCATTTTGAATTATTCATGTCACTTTTTTTAATTTTAAATATTTGCTTTTTCAGTGTGTATAAAAAGTAATGGTGTATATAAGGAATGGTGTATTAAGTTGCTTTCAGTTGTGATTGAAAGAGCATTTGCTTTCAAAATTTTCCAGTGTTCTGCACAAAGCTCACCTTGTCCTCAATAATTAATGCAAAATTATTATAAATTTTATTAATATCATCAATATATATTCTTATTGTATTGAAAATATTTATCATTATTATTAGTAGCATTATTGGCTTCCAAAAAAACATTTGTCTTAATAAAGTAAAAAATATCATGAAGAGAATTTCTTTATTTATTTGCAGAATTTTGATGTTCGTTCTGAAGGGAATGTTTAACCCATTAAGTACCAGCGTCCTCATTTGAGGACAGTGAATTTTTGTATTATTTCATTACATTATAAATTGTGTTCCCCATCACATTGTTGTTTGACAACACCGCAAAGGTTCATTCAACAGATATAAACATTTGTTATCGCTCACATTTATATTCTTGTATTTTTTCTAGCTTCCTAAGTTAGTGCATTTTATAATTTTTTTATGTCGATAAAAAATTTGATTAAATCTACTTTTCCAAATTTCGGTGAGTTGCTAAACTGATTACATAGTGTTAGTTTGTGCTCATACTTTACGAAGAATATAAAATTGTGCAGTTTTATGATTCAATGTTTTCGAGATGTTGATATTTTAGTGCCGTTCTCATATGAGGATGCTGGGATTTTATGTTATACAATTTTGTCGTGAAGTGAAGAACTTGTAAAAAGAGTTGGAATTTGCATTTCATGTTGTTGTTTTTTCTCCGAGGAATGATCGTGCCGCTAGATGTCGCATGATTGATTATGCAACTCCTTGATCATGCACCGCTAGGTCATGCGACATCTGCTTGAGCATGCGACATCCACCAGCACGACCGAGAAAGTCGTGATTTTTATAAAGCTGCCTCTCCAGATCCGTCTTCAAAATGGAATACATCACGGCATTTCGCGGTTTTCTCGGTCGTGCCACTAGATGTCGCATGATTGTGACCTATCAAGCACTGCTTGATCATACAGCATCTAGCGGCACGACCGAGAAAGACGCGAAATACCACGATAGCTTTCATCGTGAAGACGGGGCTTGAGAGGCAGTTTTATAAAAATTGCACTATAAAAGTTCCAAGAATCTGCAAGAAAGAAAGTATCAGTTTTGTCTTCTCCAGCAAGCGTGCTGCATAACTAAGATTCGACAGAAAAAGACTCATTATCATGAGGATTGCTTATGCACAAATCAGCAGCCATCATGCGTAAGCAAGCCTCGCAAATATTGTGCTAAATGCAATATTACTCTCCTTGTGAAATATTTTGGTCTATACCACTTCAGAAAGTCGAGTAATTTTTTCCGAAATTACTTTTATGCTATAATCTTAGCTGAGTACAATATCATTTTCGAAAATGTGTTTGTAGTAGAAGTCTGTTCAATTATTACCACCAAATTCTTTTTTGAAAATATTATTCTAGTGTAATAGTATTTGCTTTGTTGATACATTACAATAATTTAAGTAATTATGTTATTTAATTATTTTATTTTATTTTTGTTTTAAATTTCTTAAAGTAATTACTAAAATTCGAATCCAGTGGGCAGAAACATTTGTTATGAAGACTTATTTTTATTATTGTGGAATACTTCATACCAAGTCCCAGCGTCCTCATATGAGGACAGGCCTCCACACCTACCCAAATTAATAATTTTAATTAATTTCGATAAAATTAAATAACTAGCACTCAGTTATGATGATTTTTTGAATTTCATTAAAAAAACTGCAGAAAATATAATTTGGGACTTAATGGGTTAATCTGATGTAGAATAATTGTTTTCTTTTGTGTTTTTCAGAGCAGAAGCATTGGCGCAAAGTTTATACATGAATAGTCGTTTATCATCATCTTTCTATGGAGGATCTGCTTCGGAAGTATCATCTCCTCGTCGAAGACGTCGTAGTAGTGTGTCTCAGTCTACAGAGATGTTGGAGACCGTTGGAAGTACGCGGGGCACAACACCCCACACTCCTTTTAGTCCAAGTGATGATGAGCTTATTGAATCCTTCATTGACTTCAGGTGTGTTAAGACAGTAATCAAGAGAGATTTTATTTCTTTATTTATTGGATGCTATAAAAAGAAGGCTGTATTCAAAATATTTGCTATTCCAAGAAAAAATACAAACAAAATAAAATGCATAATTATTTAACATAATGAACATCATAATAATTTCGAAACCTTTCCTGTTAACACGTTGATTGCCATTGACTCAAATTGAAATGTTTGATTGTGCCAACCAAGAAATACAGTGTAGGCACAGTATGAATTTAAAATGCTTATAAGTGTTGCACCAATGCCCGCCTAAACTTGACACTTTAAAGCGTCACTGGCAGTGAATGTGTTAAGACAAAAATTCTTGTGCGCGGGTCCAAAAAGTACCATCAGTGCATTATCAGCATATATATATATGGGCACACACACATTGGACATGTGTGTTTACACATACATGTTACATATCACATACATACACATACAAGCAATTGTTTTTACACATACATATTGTAAATCTACAACATGGGACAGCTTTGATTGAGTTTGAACTCATGAACATGGACTTAACAGTCTGATAAGCTAACTACTGTTCAAGCCAAGAAGCCAATATTAAGTAACCCCCAATTACCCACAATTACCCATATTACCCACAATTCAAGAAAGATGTACTGTTGTAGCCAAATCGTCCAATATAACTTTAGAAATGTAATTTTTCTAATGTAACTGTTTTTCCAGATTGGATGTGGTACTTGACTCTCCTGTTGTAGTATTGCCTCGTCATCCCAGTAGCCCACAAGTTTTTGTAGCACATCTGGGAAAAATTTCTGTGAGCAACTGTATAGAAAGAGATGAAGAAAGTCAAACTGAGAATATAGGAATATCTTTAGAGCAAGAACTGTGGGGAATGGGTAGGCATGAGCAGTATAACATTGAAATTCGTGATATGAATTTATATTCATTGGACACAGAACATCGTCTTGCACATGAGACATCACATTCTTTACAGTAAGTATTGGGTAATTACTAATATGGCCTGAGCCTTGCCACAATAAAGGCATTTTTTTTATTTATTAATTTATTTAATACGTCAGTAGATTCTTTTTCTTAAATTGGATGATATAGCATAGATTTATGAATGTAAATAGACTTGCTTATATGTTAGTGCATGTGTTACCAACTGCTTGTTTGTATTGGAAACTAATTTGTGATTTTATGAATTTTTTAATAACTTCAATATAATTGTTGTTTTATAAAATGTTGTGTGTGATGGATATTGTCTTTAAAAAGATTTTAATTTAATTTTTACTTTCTCATCCTTGCTTCATAAGAAGAGAAATTACTGTAAAAGTGTGCGGAAAAAACAGCAAATGTTCAATCAAAAAACTCTTTTGTCATGCCCTGGCAACAAAAAAGTGGATAAATCTTGTTCCTCCTCCTCTTTGTCTTCTTCATCATCATCATCATCATCATCATTGTTGTTGTCATCATGAACAGCAGGATAATAGGTCTGGTGCCTGTTCTTATTAAAAGACAGTATCTGAATTGAATTGATGCTTTATTTTGCTGGCGAGACTCAGGCCATGTGGCCTGCTCTTCCTTCTGACCAAACAAATTTCGCTATGCTTCTTTCACCAACGTGGGGAGAAAGCAGGTATTACTTGGGCAATGAAACAGGCAATTTGAATTTAGCTCAGAGGCTTCATTTAGGCTTGAGGATCTTTTACATGCAGTAAATCTACCAACATGGGACAAACGGCTTTACTTCTCCTCTGAAGAAAGGTGTACGAAGGATTTTTTCGCCATTAAAAATCCATGGTTTCGATCGAGTTTGAACCTGTGAATTTGGGTATAACAGCCTGATAAACTAACTGTTACACCATCAACACCAAATAAATCTGGTGATTATTTCTCCAGATGTTCCTGAACCATCCATCTTTTGTTGGGTCTTCCTATATTTCTTTGCCCCATGGGTTTATGCTTTAAAACTGCTTTAGGAATTCTTTCTGCTTGCATTCCTTGCACATGTGAAAGCCATCTGCTCTGGTTCTCTTTAATGTCATCCACTATATTTTTTACTTAGAGTTTTTTTTTCTGATTTCAGTGTTTCTCTGTGGGTAATTCTTACCAAGTGCCAGAAAATCTCATTTGTGTGGCTAATCTCTGACAGTCTTGTTTTAGGGTCGTGATCCATACATTAACATTGGCTTAGATGTTATGTTGTGTATTCTTAGTTTTGTTCTCCTGTCATATCTCTTCCAAAGATTTTCTTGATTATGCCATTTACCCCATTGTATTTTTTAATTTTTATTTCTTGATCTTCTGAATTTTGTCCAATGATGTTTCCTAAATATATAAATTTTGCTACTTGTTCTATTATTTTTTCATGTATTACAATTTTAACCCTTCTCATTTCTTTGCCTTGGAATACCATTGCTTCAGTCTTATTTGTCGAGATTTTCATGTCGTATGTTAGGGCTACTTTATGAAGTTCATTTACTGTCCTCTGTAAGTCATCTTCTGATTCCAGTGTTAGGATTATGTTGTCTGCACAGAGAATTGTTTGGACCATTTGTCTTTTGTTTAACTTTATACCGATTTTCACATTTTGTTTCCACTTTTTGATCATGTGGTTGGCATAAATCATCAAATATAGTAAAATCTTATTGTTTGCGGACAGTATCAAAATTTATGCCAAGATTACTGATTTTAATAATGTCTACCACTTACAAGAGGATCTCTCTGCCTTCTCGCAGTGGTGTTCTATAAACAAAATGGAACTCCACACTGACAAATGTTGTGCAATGACCATTGCTCGGAGACATAATGCTGTGAACTTCTCATATTCTGTAAATGGTGAAAACTTGAGCTGTGTCTCTAACATCAGGGATCTCGGAGTGATTTTCGGCTCTAAACTTGATTTCAATACACATATTTCTATCACAGTGAATAAAGCTTTGCGTTCCCTGGGTCTGACTTTGCGCAACACCAAATCCTTCCGGTCCATTAATAACGTATTAAATCTTTATAAAACTTTGATTCGTCCTATTTTAGAATATGCCTCTGTCGTTTGATCACCTTACATGAATTTATCAGTCGATCATTTGGAAAAAGCACAACGAAAATTTCTACGACACCTAGCTTTCAGAAACAGGACACCAATTCATAGAGTCGATCATGACCTTTCAAAATTCTACTATCTATTTAAATTAGAATCTCTTCAAGATAGGGGAAAATTCCATGATTTAATTTTCTTCTATTAAATACTACATGGTCTTATTAATTTCCCTGAACTTCTTTCTCTTATCTGTCTTCACATCCTCGAGAATGAGGAATCCAACCTGCTTCTGGGTGGATTCATGTACCACTAACTACAGCTATTATGGTATCTTTAAGAGATTACCTAGAACCACCAGTAGCTATGTTGATAGGATTGATTTTTGTAATCACGACTTAAATAAATTTTGTAGTTCTCTTAAACTACTTTTTACTCACTTATCCTTTCACCATGCTTTAAATTTGTTTATTTTGTATCTGTATATAATTTTCTTATGTACTTGTTTGTGCTCTAACTTTTGTTATTTTGTATCCATGTTTTTGTCTTTATGTACTTTATGTGCTTGTATTTACCTTCATTTTTCTGTATGTTTCTATATGTTTTTGTCTTTATTTGCTTTATGTGTTTGTATCTGCTACAATTTTCTGTATGTTTTTGTATTTATTTGCTTTAAGTGCTTGTATGTGCTTTAATATTTCTGTATGTTTTTGTCTTTACATGTGCTTTTTGTTTCTGTAGAGGGTTTAGCCCGTTTATTGAAATAAATAAATGTTAAACAGAAATGGCAATAGCCCACACCCCTGTTTCAGTCCTCTGGTTGTTCTAAAAGTCTGTGTATTGCTTCCATTGTTCATTCTTACTTTAATCTGAGAGTCTGTCTACAGACTCTGGATTTCTTTTATTATATCTGTAAGTATATCCTTATCTTCTGGTATTTTCCACATTTTGTTTCTGTTCACCCTGTCCTAAGCTTTCTCAAAGTCTATAAGAAACCAAAGTTTTACTTATAAAGAGAAGGAAAGTTGGAAGGTTCACTTCATTTCGTTTGTCCAGAATTGTCTGTACTGTGGAAATAGCATCTTTCGTACTTCTGCTCTTTCTAAATACATATTGTTCCTATAAATAGAAATTACTTCCTCTAACACATTTAGTTAGAATCCATGGTGTGTGGGTCCTCACCATTTTTTTCACAACCTTCCTATTTTCAGTATTATGGAGAAAATAGTTTTAGATGAATTTCTTACTTAGAGGACTTTGTTTGTATATTCATTATCTTCATATCTACTTGACGTTTTTCCATTCTGATTGTATGGAAAAGCAATTTACTTCTGTAGTTTTGAAGACAATTTTAAAATAAAGATGTGAGAAGTAGGATATTTTTAATTTATTGTAATAAATTGTGAATTTTGTCATAGTTACGGTGTTTTCTAATGTTCTATGCAATATGTTTTTCTCTGTTTAGTCCTACTTTGGAAGTACCTCTAATGCGCCCAGAGAAGTTATATTCTTGTGCAGAAGATGGAAAGCCCATATTACACAACACAATTATTAAATTGCATGTGGACCGTGATGTTGGACGCAGCTTCATGCGCCAGTCAGATAGTTTGCCCACTTTACTCCTAGGTCAAGATGCAGGCACTGAATTTCATAAATTAGAACAACAAGATCTTTTACACGTGTGTAATTTTGTTGAATTATAAAGTGATAAAATGTGATGATTACGATTATTATAGTGTATTGTCAAAGTAAGAAACAAAAGTTTTATTTTTGATTCCAATTTTATTTCAGGTTTCTGGTCGTGTTGAAACTCCTCTGAAAGTCTCTCTATCCAGACAACAATACGAACAACTCCTTGATACTTTAGAGAGTCTGATGATCCGACAAGCCTCTGATGACAACTCCATGCAAGAAACACGACATTTATCCAATATTGAGGAAGAGGAAACAGATTTTCACATTGGGGTTTCAACTCTCAAAATGGATCCCACTGTTCGAGCTAAGATGTTGAATATTCCTACAGTAATAAACAGACAAAAGGCAGATACTAAACATACCCTTTCTCTGAAAGGTAATTGTGCAAAAACAAGAATTAAAAAGTTAGTTTATCTAATTTGAAACAAAATATTTTTTACTACAAATGATTTGTTTGAAAACTTGTATGTTATTAATATTCTTTAAATAGGCTGGCCACTATCTGGTAAAAGAGGAAAAACAGAAACTTGAGGGTATTTCATTGATGGGGGTGGGGGGGGCAACCTGCACTGAGAGCCTGGAACTTGTATGTTACTCGAGTCAGCTTGCGCCAGAGCGCTCCCGCTGAGCAACCTATTGGCCTCTGAGGAGGCAACTTCCTGTTCATGAAACGTGTAATATAGAAGATAGACTCAGCCTACCTGAGAGGTCATGACCGTGCGAGTGGGGTTGCATGCAAAGTCGGCTCCCAGGCCACCTCCGGCACGGAAATTTTGAAACATTTCTGTCGGGTGCATATGGGAGCTCTGAGGATCTCAAGAGGCGACGGCTAGCTCTGAGTGTAGGTCAAAGATGTCCCCAGGAGAGAGTAACAACGTAGATGACCAATAAGTGAGGAAGTTTGTGCATTGACTGTCTGTCAGAGAGTGACTGTCCCACTCTTTGAAGAATGTTTTGCTCACTGTAACAACATACGAGACCCTTTCGCTAGTGGCATGGCACAAGCACCTAACGAAACTTCGCTGTGGGGCTGTGGCAGTCGTGTGTTTCCTGTCGCCCATGTAAAACATTGTACTTGGCCCGCGGAGTCATGGCGGAAATACTGACACATGGACCTGCGGAATCTCAAGTAACATAAAACTTGAAACCAAAGCAACCAGCCATGGGTCGCCGCCATCGGTTGTAGCCCACGCATGACACGGTCTTTATTTCCACAGTGAAACTGAGTCGCACGAGGTCATCCAGTAAGTTCCCCATTGCATTTCCATTCTAACAAAAACGAGTGGTAGGAAAAGCAACCTCTTTCAATATCAGATAAAATAAAAATTTGAGAAGTTGTGAGGAAGAGTGCCAATAAAAAAAGAGCAGATGTTGCTAAAGAACTGGGAAATCTAGTAAAATGGAATTCCAAAAATATTGATATTTTGCTCATAATTATCAACTTCTGTTATGTGTTTTTCTCACTTATACTTTTTTCTCTTCAGTCCCCTGAAAAAAGTATATGTGAAGTTTTACTGTATTCCTTATGTAACATTGGAATAATTTTATTTGTTTTACAATTATTATTAATCATATATTCTTCACGGTGAAATCGGAAAGCCGATGAATAGATAATGGGCTGTAGTATTAAGTATTATGAATTTCAATGTGTTAGTGGAGAGGAGAATCTGAGATTCTAAAGGCTCAACTGTTACATCATTTTAATATCAGCAGTGTTATAAGTACACCTGTTTTATGTGGAAAAGTTTAATTCATTGTTCTGTCACTTTTCACACTCTTCTTTTGAAACTCGCCTAACATCAAGGAATTGGCTCACAGCTTACTTTAGTTTGTTGGTGATGCAAAGACACACATTACGGGGAATGCATTGGATTAGCTTGCAATATGCTGTCCCTTGCCCTTGAGCCAGAACGTGTCATAAGAAGGACAGTGGACATGTATAGTAGTACTAGTGCAATATGCTAGCTAGAGCAGCCTTTCGAAGAAAACCATTCTCATCACAGGAGAATTGGTCAAGAGAAAACATATCAGCAATCCTCACAGATTTTCTGATACCTTTTTTGTAAAGTTAAATGCACAAGAAACGATATATGTCCCCCCAAAATGGGCTTTGACATCAAATAAATAAGATTTATGTCTTGCAATCACACTACTGTTTAATTTCTACAAAAGAAAAATTGGAAGGGGTAGGTAAGTTGAAAATATTTCCCAAATTGGAAACTATTGCATTTATACATTTTCTTTAAATATTGTGAAAATCTACAAATTTTATCATGAAAAAAAAACGAAAAACACAAAAAGTGGCCAGCCTGTTAAAATGAAATCTTTAATTCATATACATCACCTGTATTTTAAACTTTGTGTTAGATTTCAGTATATTTTATTTTGTGTTACAGTATTATTTGAACTTCCTATTTTTACCGTGGAATTGAAAGGAGACTTGGGATCTGGTGAAAAGGGGCTTGTTGATATATCATTCAGAGATTTCAGCGTGCAATATGAAAAGTGTGATGAAGAAGAAACAAACATACAGGTGAGAGATAATATCCTTAATTGTTTTTTGAAATTCAGATCCTAATGTGAGTAGAATCGTATGAGTGGACAACTAGAATTTATGAATATTAATAAATTCATTATGTAACAGCATTAAAGTTAAGCTAAAGGTATTTCTAAGCAAAATTCTGTTTTAGGTACAAAGAGCTATTGTAGTATTTATCTGTAGTTAGTAACCTTCTCTGTCAAAATTTAAACATTTGTAATACATCAATGATTTACTGTTTTTTCTTAAAAGCCTTTGGTCATAAAAAAATTTTTTTAAGTTTTGGCTTGTTCATTTGGGATTTTTCAGTTTCATGAGTTAGATCATCTGCCTGTCCAGTGTTTAAGATAAAGCTATTAAGCATTTCACGAATAATCGGAGGGGTCATTCACTGTTTCACCATCCTGTTGTATTTAGTTTGTTTTATGTTTTTGAATTTGCACTCCAGTGTTGTTGATGAGGCCCCAAAGAACTTTGTTTTAATAAGGAGCTTTGGTAATTTTCTAAATGACTTCTTATATTTGATGTGGCCTTCTATACAGTTAACTTAGTTGGCATAGTACAGTCCTGAGGCATCTATCGTTTTCTGATTCCTGACACATTAAAATAGTAGAAAAGCAGTTTTTCAATGAAATTGTATTTCTTTGTGTAGTTGATGGTAGTTTTACATAGATAGTCCACAAATGTTTTTATCAAAGCTTTTTTTTTTTAAGGTAAGTTCATGTAAGTTTAACAATACTGAAAATCTAGAGTTTTTCAGATGTCTCTTCGTTCACTGCTGATGGAAGATCTGTCATTTGATCCAGAATCAAAACATCGATGTATTGTAGTATCTACTGCTGTCTCTGAACCGGAATTGGATGCAGCAAGCAAGCGTGCCTTATTTGTTTCCAAGTCATGTCCAAACCTCGCTAGTCACATTCCAGTCTTTGATATCCGAGCCTCTCTTCCTGACCGCCTGGAGGCTGATCCTGCTTTTAAGGCCTTTACGTCCTCTAACAAAACTAGTGCAGGTGAGATTTGACTGTAAAGAAAACATCATTTCCCTTGTCAATAATTATCGGTTAAATGCCATTGTGATCATTGGTACTATACATGCTTCTATTTGCAGCTCGACCATCACAACGTGTGAAGTCAGTGGCCTACCCTT
The DNA here is from genome assembly GCA_031308135.1 of Acheta domesticus. Taxonomy (NCBI): domain Eukaryota; kingdom Metazoa; phylum Arthropoda; class Insecta; order Orthoptera; family Gryllidae; genus Acheta; species Acheta domesticus. The sequence continues at coordinate 199,464,575 of JAHLJT010009419.1, read as the reverse complement.
GCACTCCTCCCCCTTCACCACGTGTTGGTGGTTCTCCTGTTGGAATGCACAGACATGATAATTTAGTGCACATCAATGTACTGATCATGATGGATCCTACAACCAACACAGTATGTATGTTTTCGTATTTGCACGGTAATTAATTTCTCAGTTTTTTTAATGACAAAGAATTGTTGCAATGGAACAAGGCAGAACCTGAAGAAGCGACACAAAAAACCAGCAAAATGTTGTACATTTTAAGCATGGAACAAAAGAAATATAAGTGCCCTTTTTATTACGACCTGTGTTGTGCCTGTTATTAACTCCTGTTTTATATACGATTGTCTATAATACATAAGAATTGTGAATCAGTAACCTCTTGAACAGACTATCAAGAAACTACTCTGTTCTCAGTATTTAGTTCAGTAATAAATGAGAGGTAATTTTATTATTAAAATATTTTTGTAATTTATTTTGCCTTTTTTAATTATTTTTTGTTCTTTTGAATGTATAATTCAAAAGTTAGGAAATAGCTTAACTCTGAAAGTACTGTTGTAAGGTACATTTAATAAGAGTATTAGATTTAATGCTCAAAGTTAATAATTTAATTTAATTTTAATTTGATGATTGTAATAAACTTGTTACATTAGCAGAAGAATCCAGATGAAAGTAATTAAAACAGTGTAGTATCTTTTCATGATAAAGATATTGAGAATATACTTTCATTAATATCTTCTTTAGGTTCGAAGAAATGTAACAATTGACTTTAATTCTTTGGATATAATTGTTAATATGGAGTCTTGGGCAGTGGTTTTGGATTTCTTTGGGGTTGGTTCGTCCCAAAGCCAGCCTTCAGAAGATAAGACAGACGCACCCCAACCATCTTCAGCTGATACCCAAGCATCTAATCAAGGTAGAATAGCATTTCAAAGTTTAGAAGCTCAAAATTATGAGAAAAGCAATTATAAATTACTTTATAACTCCCTTGGGATGTATTGCTTTTCAGAAGTACAGAAATTAATTCGCTCCGAGGTATATATTGATGTGCGATCCTTCACATTGGTTCTGAATCGTTTAAATTATGAAGTTGCTCGAGCTAACATTTCAAATTTAACTACAAGTGTACGATCCAATAGCTGTGAAACAATAATTGAGGGACATATAGGCAGCATGTCTTTATTGGATCTCTCTCCACATGGTCAACTGTATTGTGAACGATTTGTCACTTCTGGTAGTGAAGCTCTCAACTTTCACATGATCAGGTGAAGAAAAGAAAAAGGTTTTGAATATTTTTGTAAGCTATGTTTTTTGAGTTACAATTTTGTTTTCTTGATTGTTTGACTTCAGGTATCTCAAAGATGATCCCACTTTACAAAGAGAGTGTGATTCAAGACTTTCATTAGAGATGTCATCTGTGATTTATGTTCATACCCGGAGATTTGTTGCAGAGCTTCAAGCCTTTTTTTATCGATTCTCTCAATTACAAAGTGTTGTTGCTAGTATTCGTGCTGCAGCTACAGGATCAAAGGTATATTTATGTGTACATGCATTTTCTTAAGCATAGTATATTTGTGTAAGGCAGGCCAGTGTTGTTTCTTCTTCCATATCTGAATTAAGAATTTGGACTTATTACTTTAAAAGGTGACTGTTGATCATAATTTGTGAATTAAAAAAAATATTTTTTGTGCAGGTCCAAGAACATAAAAAAAGATCTTCTCGAATGCTTTTGGAACTTCATGCAGGGTCACCTGTCATATTGTTGCCATTAAGTTCTCGCTCCACTGATGTACTTATTGCAGATTTGGGAAAGTTGTCAATTAGCAATTGCTTTAAAATGTCAAATGCCGAAGGCACTCTTGGACATAAGCGACGACAGTCAGGACGAATGGATACAAGTGCTCAGAAGGATTCCTACTCTCCTGATGAACCCCCACGTAAGAAAGAAAATTTTGAATTAACCTTTATTTATTAGCCTTTCAGCATGAAGTCAACATTGCAAGGTTGGTATTCCAACACATTCTAAGATGGGTGAAGGTGTAAGGCTATATATACATACGGTCAAACAGGTAGTGAGCTGGCTGTGCTACTGTGGCAGCTGTCTATGTCTAGGCATCATCGCACTGCAGGGAGGAAAATTCTTTGATGTCTAGGGACAGAGACTGAAGGAGGGACAGGGAGAACAAAGACAGAGACCTGAGAATAGAGGTGAAAGGAATGTGATTTCTCAAGATGATATCCGGTTTTAAAGTGTTAACACCAGTTTCATTTCTAAACACTGTCCTGTCAATAATTATTAAGTTTGAGGTTTATTTGTTCCTTACTTTTATTGATAGCCAAATAAAATTGAAGCACAGTTTAGTTATACATGTTGCACATTATTATAGTGTTTATCAAGAACAAATGAAGCCTAAATAAATCTGCAACATGTATAATTCAACTGTGCTTCAATTTTATTTGGCTGCCAATAAAAAAAAAGAAACAAGTAAACCTCAAATGTTAACATTAGGTATTAAAATGAAAATATTATTTTGTTAAAGAAGAGAAAACGTGAGATATTATTTTAAATAGTTACCTTTTTTTAGAGAGAGAGAGAGGGAGAGAATACAATATTTATCATAATATAATATTTTATTGAAATGTTGACTCCATTTATGTAATATTTTTTTTGTTTTGTTTTCAGCTCCTTGCTTAGTGGATGTAATGCAAATAGATCTGGATAATATGGATCTTTACTCAGGAGCAAGACAACCTCAAGGTACTTCTCCTTTAAGTTCACCTGAGAAGAATGCATTAAATTTTTCCACTTTCATAGTGAAGAGGAAAGGAGCACCTCTGCTGAAAGAGAAGTGCCATTTAAGATTACAAGTTGAACGAAACTTAGAATCACTAACAACTCATCAAGGTATTTTGTAAACTGCAGAGTTAATTTTTGTTTTGTATAATATTTTTTCATACTTAGTATGTCTTAATTATTAGTTTTTTCATTATTTAAACTCTAGTACCTGACCTTTTTGTAAATGGGAAGCTGTCGGCTCTACATGGTGCTCTAGACCTTTCACAGTACAAGTTAATACGAGGACTGCTCTCGTACAATTTGGGAGAAGTAACCCCTGACCTAGATGCAGATCTCAGTTCACGATCTTCATCTAGTAGCCAGCCTCAAGTGAGTGTTGAGTCATTTCATTTGTCTCACTGTTCCCTTTCCATAGAACTTGGTGTATAGGCATATGTTGTTGATTTTCAAAAATAGTGATTATGTGTATTCTTAGTGTGAATTATTACACTTAACGACTTTTTCCCTGCTATCTAAAACAGTGTACTTTACCACTTAATTTCTTTCTGTAACATAAAGTAAAATAAATATTTTTATATTCTCATACCAACCATTTAGAGAAGAAGTACTCAATGCTACAGGAAATTGTCAATATATTGGCAGAAAAACCCAATTTGTAGAACCCTCATACTGATTTCTCATTAAGGTGTTTTTTATCTTTCTCATATACATATGTATGTATGAAGTAACATACATAGTACAGAGAAAGTTATATAGTAATAGTACTTACTATATAACTTTCTCTGTACTATGTATGTTACTTATGAATGAATACTTATGAATACTTATGAATGTCATAAGTTATGAAAATCAGTTTTGAGATTTCAACAGAAATGCACCTTTTGAGGTCCCCTGATACCGAAAAACACTGCATGCATGTGCATGCGTTCACGGGTGCGTGTTTTATATCTATCGGGGAACATTAGCATTTAAACTATTTGTAGGATGTTTTTCAAAATGAATTTTCCTAGATCAATCTGGCCTGACTTGAAGCTCTCCGGTTTTGCAAAACGTTCTTTAAATTTTGGAGATATTTATATGAAGCCTCTGGAACATTTTCAAAAATTTTCTTAAAAATGGTTCCAATTTTTTCCTTTAAATGTCTGGTAAGAACACTTATAAAGATGACATAGGTTTGATTTTTGCTGTTAACTCTGAAATTTCAATAATTGCAAAAGTACATTTTTTGGGCGGGCATTTATCTACATCTATAAAATTGGAGAAAAAATTTTTTATTTAAAGAAAATTTGTTCTGCACAATTAGTTCTTTAATGAATGTCATAAACATTTTTTGAAAATTTTAATAGTTTTTCCATAATTTTGAGTGAAATAGAGGAAAAATTTTTTTTTTTAATTTTCTCAAATTTCAGAAAAGATTTTTTTTAAAATATCTCTCATGTCATTAATATTTATATTATTATCAGTTTGTATCATTGCATGTGTGCGTAGAAATGCTTCAAATGATTTCCAGTTGAGTTTCTCAAAAACTCAAAGTTTTTTGTGAAAATGAGATCAAACTTGGGCATTTTCTGAAATGCTCAAACTATGTACATTTTCTCAAAAACAGTTTTAAATTTTTCAAAGTAAATTCCCACATAGACCCAGGTTTTACTCTTCTGTAATAGTCTTAATGTCATATTTTAGTCCCACCATTAGTGGACCAAGCAATTGAGAAAATGTTGAAAAAGGTACTTTGGGTGGCAAGAGATGGCAGTTGGAAAGAGGGTGGGGCAAAACTGAAAAGCTACCTCAGGCCAAAGAAATTGAAAAACTATTACAAGAAAGTCTGTGCCATTCTATAGCACCACTAGTTTGTATATACTAGATATGTAGATATAATATAACTGTTACCAATAATGTGAGAAAGTATGTGCTGTTGGACCACCACTAGGTTTTACTTTTATGTAGGATTACTTTTCTTACTAATGTATTGTATATGATTTAATTTGTGTTTGTGTTAGGTAACTGCTAATGAACCAGTGTGGCCTCTGACTTCCATTTATCTTGATTTGGAAGATGTAACTGTGAAATTGCAGTTGTGTCACGGAAATAGTGAAACACCAGAGTCTTCATTAGCAGGAGTGAATTTCATCAAATCTCGTCTTGTAATAGAGACTTTCAGTGATGGCTCAAGAGATATAGACTTAGAATCTCGAGAAATACTGGTAACAGACACTCGTTTCCAAGGTAAGAATAGGAATATTCAAAAGATACCTAACCTTGTTGGAGTGTACATATCCATTGTCAATTTTGGTTTTGACTTTGTTTTAGCTGAACCTGCCAATAAACGATCAAATGTATTTACGAACATTCTACAACCAATAAATATGGCTGCAAAGAAGGATGATGTACAGGCAGAAATACATCACAGGTGGTGTGTTATAAAGAATAACATTTTCTTTGTCTAAAAGACCCACTTTATCTGTTTCAAAAATTGTTCCAAAAATAAATGATTTTATGTTATGTAAAATTCAAAAAATTTGTTCTTTTGTTATTGTGGATCAGGTCAATCTAAAGATAACCCTTTATTTCAAATATCCAAAATAAAGATATGAAAATTTCCTGGATTGCCAGTTAATATTCGCTTTATCCAAAATGGGTAGATTAAGTCCAAAGTAGGAATTTACTTCAGACTTAAACTGGTAAAATTCACATTAGCCAATGCAAAGTGGCAAGGGTAGGTTGATATAGGGGTAAGGAAAAGCAGATTATGTGATAAACAAGTATCAGATTGCTAGTGGGAGTTCTAACTGAAGAGGAAGAGACTAGGTGAATGGTTTGGAGTTCCACTGTGTTCAGTCATAAGTTTCTGTTTACACGATACCATCTAACCTAATCTGATCTAACCTAACCTAACTTAACCCAATCTTACTATGCGGCCATCCATAAATTACGTTATGCAAATGAGGATTATATTGAATACCCCTTCCTCCCCACTGTAATACACCCACAACACACGCTCTAACTCCCCCAGAATACATTGCACTTGAGACATCCCCCCCCCATATACAAGAAATAAAAATAAATTATATTACAGAGAAAGTAATTTGTATTAATTTTATTTGTGTTCTGTTTAAAAAAAGAAAAAGAAAATCTGAAATAATTGGCGATGCTGACTACATGTAACAATAACATTGGGAACAAGTGTTATGTGAAGGAAAGGCTCACAGACATGAAAATTTCTTGCAAGTCGTGGATGACACATGAGCTTCAGTCTACTAAGCCAATTTAATTGGACACTAGAATTTACGATAGATTAGTTTTGAATATTTTCATTGTAATCTTACAGATTGAATAAAAAATTATCAAATATTTCCATTTATTAAACAAATTATGCAATAATTTTAAATTATTTATGTTTTTAAAAAGTAATTCATATTTTAATGTTTTGGTGTAAGACAGAAAAATAGTAAATTTTTCACCAGATGTCGAAACATTAAAAATTAATCAATGTTGTGTAACACTAAACTAAAACCCTCTACCCCCAAGTAACACAGCATAATGCTGCGTCAAACCCACTCCCCCTCTCGTTAGATTATGTAATTTATGGACAACCTCTGTATAACTCATTTGAGGTTTCGTTCTGAATTTCCAAGTCGGCAATGAAGCTCCATCCTCCATCCTTCATCCTTTACATAATAAAAACCTTAAGTCTGTGCAATGCATAATTTTCAATGCATTTGTATGCCAAAATCCTTTTTGCAAACATACAAGATACCTTACATTTGTACAGCAACCTTTCTTTTACCAGCACTCTGAAGCTAATGCCAATATTAGCTTGAGGAAGTCAGAAAGAATCTGTTCATTGTCATTGATGATACAGCTTTATCCAGTCGTATGGCTAATGCAAATTAACCAACTATTCCTAGCATTACCCATATTTCAGACTTCAGTAGCAACATACATTGAATTGCGACATGCTTAGATTCACAAAATTTCCTTTGGCTTTCAAAAATTACAAAAATGATGAATATTTCTATGTTGCCCTGACCCTTTCACTTGGGTAGAACTTCTAATTAATTTTATTGTTTGATTTTTTGTAATTTAATAATTAATCAATATTTTTTACTTAGGCGCAATCAAGGTTTCTCTAAATTTGCTGTGTTACTGAAAGATATGCGACTAATGGTAATATTGGATTGGTGGGAAGCTGTTCGGAACTTCATCATGGATAATAGTGATAATGCTGAAGTTGGTAAGTTAACAGCTGTACCAAGTCTGTTTTTTTTAAATTTATTTTCAAATCTCATTTTGTGTTCTTAATTTTAATTTACTGAGCACACATTTCATTTCAAATAATATAAAATAAATTTAGTGAAGAAGTGTGAGTAATGTAAGTTTAAAAAATTGCCCTGAAACTTCTACATTTTGCTTATTTGCCTTATAAGTTCTTGTTTAATAGGAAGTTCATTAAGGTTTTTTCTCACATGTGTGTAGTTCATTATGATAGATATTTTTTTCAAATTATCAATTACTTCCTGTTTTCAAAATGAACTCTTCAATACTAGCCAGTGAGCCTGTTCCTCGGATGTCTCCACCTGCTGTGACACCAAAATCACTTGCTCTGGTGTCAACTGTTGGTATAGTAACAAAATGCCCACCTGTGTTGGATGTAGAGAAGGCTGCTTTTGAGCTGAAGTTGAATATTACAAGTTCTGAAGTAGTACTGGTAGAAGACACATCACAATGGGATACAAATGCTGTCATTCTCAAGGTGAACATATTTGGAAAAATGAAAATATATTATTTTTTATATCCTATAAGATTGTTAATATCTTTTTGATGTTAAAATTATTTTTATGGCTTTTACACCAACCATTATTTTATGTTTCTTTGTAAATCCATTGATACAGTAGTATTTAATCATAGTGTGCTACAGTAGTTTAATCATAAATTAAGCAACTTAGTAAAGCATATTTCAAATAGCAGGAATAATGAAGCAAGTTTATTGAAGATGGATGATTTTTAGACACTGATTTATTGTACATAAGTTTGAGTTAATTTGGAATTTTCTTAAATTTTTTTCTTATATGTTTTAGAGCAATTCAGTAATAATGTACAGACCACAGTTACCTGACAAACCTCTTTCATGTGACTTGAATCACTGTGAGCTGTTCTCATGCATTCTTGGGATGGAAGATGAGACTGCCCTGTCAATTGTAGATCCTGCGCAGATCTGTATTGAAGTAGCTCGACGTCCTTCTACTTCTCGTGGTATTGCTGATGTTATGACAAGTGCTGCAGATAGAGTTTTGGAGGTTTGTAATTCTTAAATCCTTTTTATGTACTTTATGCTTGTGAATTTATCTCTGAATTCATTTTAATATGTTTGTATAGGTTCATTCAAAGGATCTCACCGTACGCTTGTCATATCATGACATGTGCATGTTCACTCGTATTTTGCGCAGTTTGCCTAATCAAACTCTATGGGCCAGGAGCCAAAGTGTGGAACAGGATTTACAGCCTGCTAATATTAGAAGTATGTGCTTTGTGCTTTTTGAAATACATTCTCTTTGAAACATTGCCAATGTCTATTTTGAATTGAGAAGATACTAATTGTTAGGAATTATCAGAAAAAAAGGAAGGACTAGTTCTGCTCTATTGATTTCATCATTTCAAATAATTTTAATTAGTTTCTTATAGAAAACAAATCGATTTTTTTAAAATAAAACAAAAAGTCTATCAAATATGAAAGATTGAAGATGAAAACAAAAATGTTTAATTCATTATCCAAATAATAAACTTAAATATGAAGTGAAATAAACATAGACTCCTCCCATTTTCCAACAGTAAAATATACACCATTTTAAGATACGGGGCCATCCATAAATTATGTAACACAAATTTCAAGTTTTTTCAATACCCCCCTCCCCCTTGTAACACACTTCCCTATCTCTATGTAATGCAGCGTAATGCTGCCTCAGACCCCCTCCCTCCCACTTTAGCTTTACATAATTTATGGATGACCCCTAAGAATAGAAATACTCATTCTGAAATGGAATCTTTAAACTTCAATCATTACCCATTTTCATTATCCTATTTATGATTATTGATGAATTAAAACATCTTTTCAATAAGTTAAGCTTTTGTCTGTAAATGCTTATCAGAGATTTTCTTAATGAAATTCCAGTTTTTAAATTATATTCTCATTAATTTCTATTGGCCTAATTGTTTAGAGCAAAAATGTATAATGAAATTGTATTTTGCAAATCAATTTCATATTTTAAACAGGTCAAGTAAATAAGCTTGTGGCATTGGGGTTCTATCCTGATGATTGTGTGACAGCTCTAAATCAATGTAATGGTTTGGACGATGCAGCTTTATGGCTCACTCAAAATGCTGTGCCAGTGGATACTTCTACACGTCAAGCGGCTGTTTCTCCTGGTGATTCCCCATTGTCTTTTGAATCTATATCGGTGAGTTGTTTCATGTTAATAATTGGGGGGGGGGGGATTTAAAGGGCAATATTAGGTAAATGAAAACAAAACAAAAATGTTACAACTCTTTCATACCAAAATAAATCTCAAACTTAAGTTAAATTTTTTATTGCTGGCTTGACTGTTTTGGTTGATTCATAAGTTTGTGTGATCTATCAGCTTATCTCAGTTGAATTGGATCAAATGAGTTGTTGTCATATGTGAGTTTTTTTGTTAGGTGGACATGGCATGTGTAAGAGTAGTAGTAATTGATGATTGCCGAGATGCTGATGTCCCTCTACTGGAATTGTTACTGGCTCGCCTGCAAGTACAACAATGTGTGGGAGGGCAGGGAACTGCCACATGTCAACTGTCGTGTGACTATTTCAACCGAACATTGTCGGGCTGGGAGCCCTTTATTGAACCATGGGGGTGAGTTATTGGCCTGAGACACATTTATTTCTTTTAAAATAGAGAGAACCTGATGTCTGATGAAATCATTGAATCTATATCAAAAATGAATTTTTAAGCTATGTTGTTTATTTATTTATTCAATGGGATGAACCCTTTACAAAAACTAATACATAGTATGATACAAAATAATTAGACAATAAAAGCAGTAAAATAAGAATTGTCATAATATATAAGCAAAATAGGAATCTGTTTCGAACTCTCTCAGTAACATCAATACAAAATTGTGTATAAGGGTACCAGATCACGGACGCATATTCCAAAGGAGATCAATGAAGGAAAAATACAAGATCTTGAAATGTCACTAAAGTCGCGAATGTTTCTTATAATGAAACTCGAGAGTTCTCAATGCATTGTTGGTGGTTGTAGAAACATGTAAATGGAAATTCAGTTTGCTGTCAAATATTATTCCAAGATCTTTGATGTTATCTACAGTTTTCAGCGGACAACCATTCAAGGAATACTGATAATGTATGGGATTTTTAAGATGAGAAAAAGTTATGGCAAAACATTTATCTGTGTGTAGTTGCATCGCATTAGCAGTGAGTTATAAATTTATGTTACCGGTCATTATTTTTGATAGCTTTAAATCTTTATTACAGATGTGAGGTGATGTGGGAACACTTGCCTCCAACAAGTCCAGTGTCTCAGAAAAACAAATTGCAGATAAGTGTCGCTTCAGAAGATCTTTTGAATGTTAATGTTACAAGCACATTTGTTGATCTGTATAGGATTGTAAAAGATAACTGGTTACAGGATTACAATAGTATCACTTCTCGAGACAGGTAAGCTGTTTATATGACATTCTTTTGAAAAAAATGTTTTCTGTATTTTTAAATTACAGTGCTCATTGTGAATGCAATTGGTTGATCATATGAATTAAAGGATCACACATATCTGTTGTAGATGTGAAGTAGGTCCAGTGAAACATATGGGTAGCCCTCCAGGTTACAGGCGGCGCTTACCTTTTGTGCCATATGCTGTTCGCAATAACACTGGCTCTCCTCTCTGGTTTACTACACACATAACAACTGTTGATACGTATGTATTATTTCAATAGTTATTTTTATATTAGTTCCTGTATGTAATTTAATATTTTTAATGAACATAATGCAATTCTAGAAGCTAAATAATAGTTATGATTTGTTACTTTTGTAGTCTCTCTGGAGGCCTATCTGCTGTTCTAGAAGTTGATGAAACGTGGGTGTTTGTTGATGTTGATGCAGTTGTTCCTTTTACTTTTGAAGGTCGTGGTGAGTACTTTTAACAGAAATGGAGAGTTAATTATCTTTCTCTTTTGATCGTGTCTTCTTTTTTGTATCCTGACTTTCATTTAGATGTTATTGAATATTTTGTGTGAAATTCAGGAAAGGTGCGTCATCGAAACACTCACAAACAAAATATCCACCAACTTGCTGTTAAAGTTGAAGGCTGGAACCCAGTGACTCCAGTTTCTGTTGACAAAGTAGGAGTGTATTTCAGGCAAGCTCGTCCTGAAAATTATCATTCTGTAAGTAACTATCAGTTATTTTGAAATGCCTTCCACTCCACCATATGTGTCTCGAATAACTTATTAACCTGTTTAGTTCATTACTAGTTTCCTTATTCACAGTACTTTACCTAATGTGAATAAAATTTAAAAAATTATATTAATCTTCAACATAAATAGGTACTTCTAAGAGTGTTGAGGATAGTATCAACATATATCCATTTAGGGTATCACTAATATAAACATTTTATTTTTATAGTATATAGATCTTCCTCAAGCACGTCTTGTCTTTGAAGTGACATTGGATGGTTCAGCTAAAAAACTTGTGACTGTTCGCTCAGCTCTTATGTTGTGTAATCGTTTGCAAGAATCAGTAGAAGTAAAATTGGAAAACCCCAGTATCCATACTAAAGGCAAGTATTATTTTCTTTTTATAAATTGATTCTGGTGATGGTGTGGGAAAACATTTCTTATTTCCATAAATATGAATTTTTTAGGCCAGTTGGTTGCATTGACATCTTTGCTACATTTTAATTTTTTTAATTAAATTTATTTTAATAAATATTTTGAATTGTGCAGGTCCCACTATAAAAACTATGCATGTTGCATCTGGAGAGGTTCTTCCAGTTCCTCTGACTCATGTTCATGCCCTTCTTTGGGTGCGCCCACTTGATCGCACCCATCCTGGTGGGCAGTGGTATCAGTTCTGTAGTAAACCTTTAGATTGGGCTCAAGTAACTAAACCTGGAGATCTTGCTGAAGAAACACGTTTGTGTCATAGTAACAGAGATCACAGCTACAGGTAAGACTTGCCTTCCATTGCTTCAGTATTAATAGAACAAAATGAACTTCTATTCACTTTTGCCTTAACATATATTAATTTTTAAATATATGTTAAGAAAGGGTACTGAAACTGTTTGTAGAGCTTTTCACTCATGTATAATTTTTATATGGATTTGTAGATTTTGTGTTGCAATTCGGAGAGAGAATTATCCAACTGAGAGAATTCCTGGAGTTGCAACTCACAATATTTGGGTGCAGCCTGCTCACTCAATCACCCTTTTAAGTCCAGTCACTGTTACAAACCTCCTTCCCCATGAATTGCATTTCAGTCTAAAGGATTCTGGTATTGAAGATAGGATAAGACCTGGAAATTCAGTGACTTTGCAGCAGGTTTGTTAACAATGATTTTTGACATTCAAAGTATAATTTCAGAATTTTTCAGCAAAGTTGTTGTGATTGTATGTTAATCAAAAATATGCTTATGCACCAGAAGAAAATCCAGGGTTTTTAAAACATATTCTGTATCAGGTGGATCTTGAAAACTCATTGGAATTGATGTTTTGGCTGGAAAATTATCCTGGACCAGGTACTTTGGTGGTACCTCCTGGTGCTGGTCATTTGAAAACACGAATTAGACTTCAGGACCCTCAAAGCCGTAGACTGCTTCTCCAGGCCGCTGTCTTTGCCCGTCGTGGAGGTGGACTTTCTATTTGTATCTCAGCTCCGTTCTGGATTATCAATAAAACCAGCCTGCCATTAGTATTTCGACAGGAAGGTGTTCCTAATGATACTGCAGGGCAGGGCGAGGAACATGAAGTAAGAACTAATTTCACGTTTTATGTTGTATGCTGGTGTGTCACATTTTTGTTTCACGAATATTCTATCTCTGTCCTCAATTCTCTGTTGATACTCAAGTTATAATGTTGTCTGATATGAGAGTTCCTAATGTTTGAAGTAAGTTATCATTGCAGAGAACTGAAAGTACTTCACATCTAATCTTTTCCTTTTAGGTATAATGTTTTATGTGAAACATAGGATTTCTTAAAATCAAGTTAAAGTAGTAGTAGTAGTAGTAGTTGTTGTTTTTAGAAAGAGATGGGAAGATTATACACGTATGGCAGATTAACTATTCTACTAACAGAATAAATTCAAACTGTTTACATGTTAAATTGGAACTGGAAGGTATTCAAACATTTGACTTTCTCTTTTATTTCTCTCAGGTTGCTCGCATGGTAGCCCCTTTATTATTTTCTTTTGCGGATCATGAGGCTAGCCCATCAGTAATGGCACGAGTGGGCAATGGTGTGCACCCTGATGGAATGCCACAGTGGTGCCAGAATTTCTTCTTGCACAATGGTGTTCAGGTGAGTGACTAGAGAAAAGTGTAGAATGTGTAAGATACAACACTGTCTGCATTCATTTAAGAAATTTAATTGCAATATTCTTGTAGACTTCCCATTGCTTGTGTTTGCTTCTCAATGTAAGTTCTAAAATAAACTTTATATCTGTGAATAGGTGCGAAGACTTCGTGTTGCACTGAGAGATGGGCGCCCAGACCTTGTCTATTTGATTGGCATTAGTGTGAGGGCAGGCCGTGGTAGATATCGACATACCAGTGTAGTGACACTTACTCCTCGCTTTCAATTGCACAATCGTTCAAGTTTCATGTTACAGTTTGCTCAACGCTGTTTTGCTACTACATTGGTTTGTATTGAATTTACACTGAAATAGAGTGTTTTGTCATATAATTTATCTTCTAATAAATGTTTATATATTGGTAGAATGATCCTGGAGCAAAAGCCACATACCTCACTGCTGTCCCTGACTGTTGCCTGGCTTTTCATTGGCCACGTCTGGACAAAGACCAACTTTTGTGTGTACGTTTATTGGATGTGCAGAACTGTCTGTGGTCTGGAGGTTTTCTTATTGAATCAAATTCTTCAATGCATATTAACATAAGGTAAATTTTTTTTAATTCATATTTTCTGGATGATGTTTGGATATGAAAATTCAAATTCAACTGGTTAGTATCAAATTAAGTAGATATCTTTAGAAGTAGAAGTAGATGGCTTTATCAATACTGACTTTAACTTAGAAAAAACGTTAATGTATTTCAAAACAAATTTGTTTCACAATGTTCATAAATGTCTAAGCAATTTAAAAATAGTTCTCTGTATTGTTATTGCTCTACAAACCATTGTCTTCAATGTTTATTTCTGTTTTGTTCAGTAGAAATTTCTTCCCTTTTTAAATTTTTTTTTTAGCTACAGAAATACAGTAGGCTTGTGATTATCTGAGATGATTGGAACAGAGACTACCTTGGACTGAATCAAAATTGCATAATTTTGGGTTAATTTATTATTCTTTATTTCAACGTCTTTCCTGTTCCATTGCCAATCATCAACAGTTACTTCACTGACTCTCCATGATGACCTCCTGATTTTGGGAATTTTTGTTGTGGTTGTTGTTTGTTTTGTTTTTTATTATTTTATTTTATTTGTTGTGTCTTTGTTGATTGTACGCGACTCCGAATTCTTGTTGGGTGTTGAGCGCTTGCCACGAAGTAATACTCCATTATTATCTTCATAAAGTCACATGTCGCTGTTAGTCAATGCCTTTGACCAGGTGCTTCAGCAATGCCTGTGACCAATGCCTTAGATCCCGGAGTTTCTAAGCAGTCATCCAGGACGCTGCAAAGTTTCAAATTCACATAACCTTCATGACTTCATGGAGCATAGTAAACAAATTTGGCTATCAATGCTGGCTAATTCTAATAATGGTTTATATTTCATCCATAATTCCAAAACTGTTTCAATAAATTGGAAGAATCCTCATCAAAATGATTTTAAGTTGTCACTGAGTTGTTGGAACAGTACTCAGACATTTTGAGATCCATTTACTAGTTATTTCTTTCATTCCTCTATCATAAAGTACAAAATTTTATAACATTTTTTATGAAGGTAAATTAATAACATGATCCTTAAATATATCCATATTTAGTAGAACCTCCTCCTTTACACTTTTCAAGGGAACAAAAAATAAACTTTGTTAATCACAGGAAAATGTAAATGGTGGGAAATTACTTTTACATGTCTGAAAAAAACAACAGAAAAGTCTGAGGAAACATGAAAATCCTGTAATGTTAAATTTCCTTGCTAGATAAGCATTTCAAAAGTAATTGCTTTATCCCGAACAATGTTTTCAAAATTATAGTACTTGTAATGCCTATTTACTTTCAGAATTTCCAATATAAAGTCAGCAACACTTTGGCCTCAAAATTGGAAAACCTATTTACAAAATAATGTACTTAATGACCAATTTTGGTTCTTTTGACAGGAAGAGCTCAGGCTAAGATCTTATCAATACCTCCTCGCATGAACAATATACATAAACTTTGTTTTTTGTATATTTCTATTAGGATCTTTGCCTTTTAGAATTTTTTTCCTTTCATTGTATTTGTACTTCCAAAAGTAACCTTTTTACTGCCAAAATTATGTCCATGGGATTATGTAGATGCTTTGTGTAATCAGTAGTGTCATAAGGTAAACTGAAAATAAAATGTTGCCTCAATTTTATTCAGGGACAACATGGGCCAGATGTATTTCCTTCATGTTGAAGTGGTTCTCCAGGAAGCTATGTACTTCATAGTTTTTACTGATGCTGACACAATGCCATCACCCTTACGTATTGACAATCTTGCTGCTGTTCCTCTCACATTCCATCAAGTAATGTTTTCTGTTGTTTGTTTGTTTTTGTGCATTTTATGATTATATAATGAAAAAATTTTACTTAATGAACATATAACAGGACTGTTTATAACTTTTGCAGAGTTGTGTAACTACAGAAAGCCTTCAGACAACTGTACGTCCTTATTCATCTGTACCATATTCTTTGGATGAACCTACTCAGCCTGCCCTAATCACTCTGCATGCCCCTGGAGGAGCAGCTGCAGAATATGATCTAAAGCAAATGGGAGAAGGAAGAGGCCTCACTTATGAGAATTTCATTTACATAGCATTGACTGGTACATTTGGCAAGTAAGTGTCAGTTTGTGTATTTATATTGGAGAGTTGCAAGTTTTAATAAGCCAGCCAATTATTGACAATCTGGCAATAATTGCAAACTGCAGTGTGTCACCATGATCCACTATGATCCAGTAATAAAAGCTACAATCTATTTAATATTCTTTACATCTTTACACAACTGTCATTAATTTATTAGGTTGTAGTTATGGTTCCTTGCGTTTTTAAGTCTTGCTTTATTGTGTTCAGAAATTAAGTGTCACTGCATATTTTGTTGGGAACAAATATTTATTATGATTTAATAAAACTAGGTACTCATACAATATTCAAGTCAAACATTATTTTATCCAATTTTTTATCTTAGTTTAATACTCTCTCATAGTTATAAACAATTACTGTACATAGCAACTCTCCACAGCCACACCCTATTATAATGTCATCACATACATGTGATTTGTACATAACAAATATAATCAGTTAACTGATATAATAAATATTTTTACTAACAAATTTTGTAGTGGCACATGCACAGAAACATTTAATATTAATTGCAAGAGTTTGTATGAGATCTCAGGTTATGACATGTTTTTAACAAGTAGTCAATTAAATAGAAATGATGGAATTTGTATTTATACTAAAAAAGATATCAAACATAAAAACAGTGTTATCAATATTGGAAAAATGAAAGCTATATTTACAGAGATATCAACTAACACAGATAGCATATTTATAACTTCATTTTATAGATCGCATGGTCTGGAAATCACTGACTTTCTTAATGAACTCAAAGAACATTTAATTCATCAACTTAACCTTAAAAATCATCTTATTATTGGTGATATGAATTTAGACTTATTAAAAAATGATAATGTAGTTACTGAATATGTGAGTAATTTCTATGAGACTGGTTATATCTCTTATATAAATATTCCAACAAGGGTCATCAGAGACTCGAGTACTTGTATTGATCATATTTTTGGTAAAATTGATACAAGTATAAGGGTTAAACCGTTTGTTTGTGACCTTAATCTGACAGACCATCAAGCAACAATACTATTAGTAAATGCAGACAAAAAATTACATGATATTAATAAAGGCCATATACTAAAATCTAAAATTAATTTCAGAAAACTTCTAAACATCATAAAAAATACAAATTGGAATTGTGTTTATACAGAAGAAAATGTAAATAAAGCTGTTTTTAATTTCATTCAAATTTTACAAGATGCCATCAATAAATCTAAAGTTACATTTAAATTGAATTCCAAAACTAAACCTAGGAAACCATGGATTACAAAAGCATTGATTAAATCTTGCAAAATTAAAAATCATTTATATAAACAAACAAGATCATATCCGCATGATAATGTTATTAAAGATAGGTATCTTAATTACAAAAAAAGATTAGACATATTAATTAAAATTGCTAAAGACTCTTATTATAATGGTATTCTGAAAGAAATATCTGGCAATGTGAAACATTTATGGAATTTCATAAATGAAACACTTGATAAAAAGAAAAATGATAATACACCAATTCAAAAATTGTTTGATGATGTTAATGGCATTTTCATTGAAAATGATATGGACATAGCAAACAAGTTTAATGACTTTTTTGTGGAAGTTGGTCCCGATATGGCTAAAAATCTGAATGTGATACCAACTGAGACCACATTGAATTTTGATCGATCCCCCACACATTCTATTTTTTTAAATCTGCTACGGAGCAAGAAATATTGAATATTGTAAATGCCATGAACAATAAAAAGTCTGCGGGTGTCGATCAAATCTCAATTTCAGTTGTTAAACATGTTTCGGAACATATATTAAAACCATTAACTTATATATTTAATAAAAGCATTGAGACAGGTGTATTTCCTGAACACACTAAAAAAGGTGAGATTATTCCAATCTACAAATCAGGTGATAAAAATAGAACCACTAATTACCGACCTATCTCACTAATTTCAAATTTTGCGAAAATATTTGAAAAATTATTGAAAGTTAGATTTGAAAACTACTTAAATAAACATAATATTATAAATCAATTCCAATTTGGTTTTCAAAAGAGTAGAAATACTGATGATGCTATTAAGTATGTAACTAGTCAGATCTGTACTTCAATGGATGGAGGTGTGCCCTGCATATCTATTTATTTGGATTTGGCTAAGGCATTTGATACTGTTAACCATGAATTGCTACTGGTGAAGCTCTGTAGGTATGGCTTTCGTGGAATTACTTATGATCTGATTAAAAGTTACTTGACTAATCGTAAACAAGTAGTGAAAATAAACAATGTTATTAGTAGAGAACAAGTGGTCACTTGTGGAGTTCCACAAGGAACAATATTGGGACCACTATTCTTTATTCTGTACATAAATGACATGTTTCTAACCTTGCCAAAAGGAAATTTGATATCTTTTGATGACGATACTTGTGTTAGTGTCACAGATAAATCATGGACTGATGTTCTTCAAAGAGCTGAAGTCAATTTAAATCAGTTAGCTAATTGGTTACGTGCAAACCATCTTAGCCTTAATATAACAAAAACAGTATACTCTACTTATGGCTGCTATATGAACAGTGTTCCGGATCGGTGTGCTTTGAGAAACATAAATTCTTGCAATAGACAAAACTGTACTTGTCCAGAGATAAAAAGAGAATATTATACGAAATATCTGGGTATTCTTGTAGATTGCAATTTAAAATGGGGACACCATATATCAAAGATTGCAAATAGGTTAAGATATCTCATTTATATTTTTTATAAAATTACTAAAATATTTAATACAAAACAACTTCCAATGATATTTTATGCATTTTATTGGTCTATCGCTACATATGGTATAATTGCATGGGGAGGAGCTTATGCTAATTCCTTGAAACCTTTGAGTGATATTCAAAAACAAATCATTAAACTGATAGTTGAAAAGAATAGAAGATACTCTTCAGAAATCCTATATAGAGAAAATAAAATGATTGATATTAGGAAATATTTTCTGTTGAAGTCAGTCTTGGAGAATTACTCTTATTTACAAAATATCTATGATGTAAAAGTAAAGGCCAATAAAAGAACTTTATATTTGCAACCTCCAGACGTTAAAAAAGATATTGGTAGAAGAAATTTTGATTATATCAGTTATAAAGTTTACAATTTGCTTCCACATAATCTGAAAATGTTGAATGTGAATAGAATATCAACTAAAATTATGATAAAATACTGGTTGATAAACTCATCTGAGACTGTTCTGAAGACCATAATTGAGTAATCCTCTGTTTACTTTGAAATCCTTCTTCGAAGTAATATTATACCTATTGTAAATTATATTTTGGCTTTTATATATGTATCGTAATAGAAAATATGTTAGATTTTTTAATTTGTCTTTTTTCATTTGTATTTCATCGAGTATAGTTCTGTAAAGTTTCTTTCTTTTCTTTTATGTAATTAGTTCTAATGTATGTTATCTCTATAAAAATTGTTTCCTTTTTTTTTTCAATTTATATTTTATTTCTTTACAAGTGTACTACCTTTAGTGATATTATATACATAATGCGTTTTTCGGGTTTGCGCACAGGCTTTGGCCTCAGCGAGGTGCGGAGTATATGTATTGTATACCTCATGCATATATATATATATATATATTTTTGTATCTGTATATGTATATACAACCTGAATAAACTACTACTACTGCTACTACTACTACTACTACTACTACTACTACTACTACTACTTTTTTTTTAGTTTTTTTTTTTTTAGTTTTTACGAGGGAAACTGTGAGAATCCATCATGGACACTTGGGAGGCACCGCTCTCCCGAAGTAGTGTGAGACTCCTACTCACTAAACTCACTAACCCTTTCTAATCGACGTGATTACTGCCCCGGAACCGCGTTAGCATTACTTCAGGGCAGTGTTGATTCTAATTGCCCTTCCGGGCTTCTCTTTCAATTTAGTTTCGCCTTGAGTTTATTAACTCGTCACTGTCACTATTTTTGCGTCTCAGAATGCACTCCGCAAAGGCTGCTACTGCACACCAAGATTGGGAGTTGCGCAGCATCAAGTGATGATGTTTCCTGGTGTCCTACTACTACTACTACTACTACTACTACTACTACATAATTTTTGCCCATTGTATAGCAAAACTGACATAACCAATGTAACATAATCCTTTATTTATTGTGTTGAATCAAGTGAATGCATTTCTTCTTAAAATCAGGAAAAATTGTTGACTCTAATCTACATTTTATGATCCATTTCATTTAAATCTCTTTTATAAATGATAAAGATATTAAAAACAGGAATACAATCATAGTTCTAAGCATATTTTTTGTGAAACAAGGCCATTTTTGTTGGTATCAGCCACTCATGAGGGCTTGCAAATAGTGATTGTGACATGATGTGGTTTTTAATCGTGGCCAGCCAGAACAATTTCAATTACACACTCAGCCAGATTGAAAAATAGAATCTTCAAATGATCAAAGCATGTTATCATTAAGGTGAAGTAATTATAGAACTTTACTATCATGGGCAGGACATTCTCTGGGATCCGTTTTAAAGTTAGCTTAAACTTTATATAATTTTTGTGCAGACGTTTTGCCATATTAAACAAAATTTATAGACTTCATTTTAAACTTATGTCCCCACATTGTATATCCTTAAAAATTAACAACCATGTTCTTTTAAATTCACTGGTAAACCTCTACAAACTTACAGTTGATTGAATTTGTTGCGAGACTACAGTATTATTATGCTAGGAAAATTTATGTATTAGATGTATATAAATTCAAAACATAAGTATAAAATATATGTATTATGTGCTATTTGCTATTATCCATTTTTTTCAGAGGTAATGGTACATGTGACACCGCAAGAATGGATCCTTTGGATGTTCAGAGTCAACAACTTGTCTTAGAGGTACCACATAGTAGCACACGTGTGGTATTGGCTCGCAAAGAGCAAGGAAAACGTTCTCAGCTGTGGCGCATGACTGGAGATGGTCATTTACAACACGAAGGTAGTAGCCCTCCTCGGGATCCACGTGCAAGAACCCCTACTCATTCTGACTATTCTTTGGTGAGTTGATTTACTGTTATTTTCTTTTCTTATTCAGAGTTCGAACTTGATTTGACTAATTTGAAGTGTAGTAAATCACAATATTGCCTCTTTCTTGATTTCAGTTTTGAAAGTCAATTAAATTGATCACTTATTTAATTAATTTCTTTGCTTGTCAAATACCCTCAAGTAGTCAGGTGCATAGCACCTGATTGTCTATTGTGTTTTTAATCCCCTGATTTCTATTCTGTAAATGTTGATAAGAGCAATTACATTATCATTAGAAACATTCTATTATCTGCATTGCTAAATTCCAATGTGTGCAGAAATTGAAACCAAAAGATGTAGCTTTTGGCCATGTGAGAGATGTCTATGGTTTATTAGGTACCGGGGAACTTGGGAGAAATTCAAGTTTCGATTTTGACAAACAAACAAACAAACCTCTAAGCAAAAGATATTCCGAAAGAAATAAAAGAAAATCAAAGTAAATGGTTAAAACATGAAAAGAGAATGAAGAATGAAAGTCTCCAAAAACTGGCATTAAAATACAGACCTAAGAGCCAAAGAAATGTCAGAAGGCCAAAGAGAAAGTGGAGAGAACAGAAACATCTGGAGGTATAAACCACCAGGTCTTTTGTACAATTAGGAACAAGCAAAAGGCCTAACATCCTACAGTTCATGATGACGATAATGTGATGATGATGATGGTAATTTAATTTATTACAGTGTTATTCAAGAGCATTTTATTTGTAGTTCTTGAGCAGTGTGCATGCTATGTTTTGGAAAATCATTTTGTGTGATGTCCGATACTTTTGCTGTCGCAAGCCACTACTTGTTAATTAAATTGCAATTGTAAATGTAATCATTTTCAGTCATTGTGTTATAATTTTAAAGTATGTAGACATTAAGTGGATGAGCACCTGCAGTCAGACATTGAACTTTCTAGAATCGTCTACAAGTAATGCTCTCCAACTCTCTTTCACTTTCACAAGAAGTGACACTAGCTGCCACAATTTCTCTTGAAGTGTTGAATTTATTTGTAACAGGGCAAATGCAGGAAGATTAAAATTATAAATTTCCAGCCAAAATAGCTGTTAGTTTATTCTTTGTGTGATTTGATGTTAGACATCTTCATTTCAGATGTAAAACATTTTTGTAATATATAGAACTAGTGGTGCCACAACAGCCCATACTTTCGCTCATTATTTGTAACTTTGGCAACTTTTTGAAAATTCAGTGTTCAACTAAAATTGAACGTGTGTACTTCGTTCTATCTGAGAAAAAACTTGAAGATTTTTGAAAAATCTTGTTATTAAAATTGTCTGTATTTCACTTGAAAACTACTAATAGTTTCAAAAAATTGAATGTTAATATATATAAAGATCTGTCTTGAAAGAACAGATTTCATTAAGGCAAAAAATCTCTATCTTCAACATTTTAGTTATAGTAACAAAAACAAATTGAACTTTTGAAATTTTAAGAGTTCAACAAAAATGAGATCTGCCCAATTTCTTTAAAAAATCCTTTGTTCTATACAAGAAAAAATTATTCCAAAAATTTGGAGCCATTTTTGAGAAAATTTTGAAAATTTGAGTCTTTATGTAAAGTACCCCTCAAAAATCAAAATAGCCATTTCAAATACCCAAAGCCAGATCAATCAGGCAATGTCAATTTTCTAGAAAAATTGTCTGAGCAGTTTAGGTTTAATGTTGACCACACACTAACAGACAGATAGACATATTTTGTCGTCAATTAATTTTTTTGTGTCAAGAATACACAAAATGTGGATTCTGACTTCACAATGTTTTAGAGGAAATGATTATTACATATGGGAACAAGATTTATCAACTTTTTTATATCTGGACTCCTTAATTTGTTGTTGTTGTTTTTCTGACAAAAAAAAAATCTGTACTTTCCACAGCAGCCTTACAATACTTTTTCATAAATATGTAGTATAAGAGAAAGTAAAAAAGACTTAACCACAGTTTTTATATGGCGTCCTCTGACGTTTATATGATGTCAACTGACGTCTATAAGTCTTGTCAGTTGTCAAGAGCACCACCAGGTAGCATCTCCACGTATGCATCTCTCACACATGCTTATATGTCACTACCCAGAAGTCAGAATTTGGAAAGAATTAGGATAGGGGTATGGTTTAGGACGCCTCACTTAGGACGACTAGTTCCTTTGAAGCTGGCAAACTCATTTTGCCAGAACAAATTTCTTATGAATTTGTCAGGGAATGGAACCTGGACCTTGTTGGTGAAAGACAAACAACTTTGCTTTGTGCCATGAATACCTTTTGTCTTACACAGTCTTATAAGGTAGTTACAAATTAGTCAAGTAGTCTTACAAAATAGTCTTACAAAGTTACCACATAGTCTTACAAATCTGAAAACATATCGTTACCCTTCAAAATGATTAACCACCAAAGATAGGTCTGTTCAGTGTTGTGGCTTTGCTTAGAAGTTTTATATTTTACCTTCAT
This sequence comes from Acheta domesticus, assembly GCA_031308135.1. Lineage (NCBI taxonomy): Eukaryota > Metazoa > Arthropoda > Insecta > Orthoptera > Gryllidae > Acheta > Acheta domesticus. The sequence continues at coordinate 199,441,043 of JAHLJT010009419.1, read as the reverse complement.
TGTTTACAATAAATTATATTTGAATCTTTTATATATTTTCTATCTGATTTAGTATTATACACCAAAGTAGAAGGAAAAAGCACTTTCACGTCATCATGAAAGTGAAATGAAGCTTTTGGAAATTATGCAAAATTTTTTGAGTGTCCAATTTTAAATAATAAATTTCATTATACCTTTTAACAATATTTAGAATGAACTAAAAGAATTTCAGTATATTCAATAAGAATTAAAGATTTTTAAGTTTAAAAATCAGCTTTCTGAAATGTGGAGGTAAATAAATGAGACAGCGATGTTATAGTAGGTCACAGTCAACTCTTAATTGGATACTCTCAACCTATGTACCTTTGGTGGTTAATGACTGTGGATGAGGGGTTATAAAATTATGAATCCTTATTCTTTCTCCGTGGTAATTTAAATCCCATGACTTGGAAAATTATACATATTGTTGTACATTATGCATATTGTCATAGGTTTTGGACATTGCTGGTCCGGCTCCACAACCATCTCATTATGTAAATCTTGAATTGAGACGCCCAGATCGTAGGCGTACTTCAACCCAGACATGGCGGTTTACTGATGATGGTAGATTATGTTGTGCCCACAACAATATGTGTGTTCAAGCTAAGGATGGCTTCTTTGGTTTACATCAAGGTAAAATAAATAATTTTATTTTTCACTACACATATTATAATAATGTCTTCATATTTGTGAAGAAAAAACAAAAATTTTGTACATTGAGTTTGAATAGTAAAGTAGCACAAGATATAATTGAATTATTCATGATCTCATATTTTTATAACATTTTTATATTTTTATTTTATATCGGGACCTGTGCTTTTACGCCCCAAATTCGGCTGATCTCGATTTCCAAAGTCTTGTATTTAAGACGTTTCTCTGCCTCCTTGGTAACGACGTTTTGATCGCAAGGTACAGCAACATCGATAAGTAAACACGATTTTTTCTCCAAATCCCGGATAACTATATCCGGTTTGTTTGCCGCTATCGTGCGATCAGTTTGAATTTGTTGGTCGTACAATATCGTACACAATCCAACAGACGTCACCGGTTTTGGTGAGTGTTCGTACCACTTGGGGCATGTGTTTGGAACTTCGAGTGCGGTACAGATCTGCCAGTGGAGGTAGCTACACACCCTGTCATGTCTTTTCAGGTATTCAGTCTTTGCTAGGATTATTATTATTATTATTATTATTATTATTATTATTATTATTTGTAATATTTCTGCCCTTAATTTCTTTTGTGGTTTTCACATGTAAACAATATTAATTTATGAGGTGTCAAAGGAAAGAGAATTTCACAAAAATGAGATAAACTTTCCACTTTCACTTTATACATATTTGGAATTTGTGGAAAATCATGAATGACATGAGATCTTTTGGGACCTTCTATTACATTCTGTGGGGTTTGGTTCCTCAGAATCTCTAATTGTATTAGAACATTTTTCGTCAAGTAGGAAATGAAAAGACTCTATTTTTACGAGAACAAAAACAGGAAATGATATTCTCTTTTTGATTCAAAACATTCTTCTTAGGTTTTTGATTTCTTGTTTATACACATTGTAATAAAAATAAAAAAATATTTTTTTGAAAAATAATTGAATAATGTAGTATGAAAAATGTTTTTTTGAATTTTATATTAATAATTCTGAGGGTTAAAAACGTTAATTTTAATCTATTCAATTTTAAATTATTTATTCATTTCATAAATTTATTATTAATTGTTATTTAACATTGTACAATTACTATATGTCATCTGTGCTTCATAAATAACAATAATAATAATAATAATAATAATAATAATAACAATAACAATAACAACAACAACAACAACATTATTATTTGGCACCTCTTTTTGAAAATCTGGGTCATACCAATCCCCATGGTTATATACAAAATATTTGCAAATTGAATATTAGCTAATTTCAGGGTAATATTGAATAGCTATTCAACTGACATTCATTAATGAATGCAGTGCTTCAATACAACCATTTATATACTTTTTGTTATTGGAGTACATTAAATAAAGTTATTTCTCATAGAAGATTCAAAAAAAATCTATGTTTCTTTAGATAATTCTTCTTGTTTGAAATGAGTTAGTAATTTTATTTCATATTAGTTAATGAAAACCCTTACAGTACTTCCAGTGGAGATTCAACTGTGCTACATTCTTTAGGTATGGTGCATGCTATTCAGATCATGTAATTAATTTTATTGTAGGAAATTTCTAACAGGTGCATGGTATAATAAAAATGTATTCCAGTTATTAATTGAAGATTATTCCAGATTTTATGAATTCATGTTTTATCTTCAAACTAACTTGGAGCATAAAGATTTACAAGTTTTACCATCTACATTCAAGATATTTAAATGAATAATGTGGCATAAAGCCAAAGCATTGATTTTTTTAGGACATTGAGAGATTACCCTTCCTTGATGTAGAATTCCTGTGATCTTTTGGGGAATGAGTTTTCTAGACGTCTTAATTTTCCCTTTGCCTATTTTTTTATTCCAACACTTTTTCACGTCTGCACAGCTGAAATAAAGTTTTAATTCATGTTTGTGTTATATTTTTGAAATGTTTGTTTAGTTCTTTATCTTTTTTGGAGTCATCTTTTAAAAAAGTTTTTCTTGAAAAGTATCTCACAAATCATTAAGAGAGAGATTGAGAGATTCTTGTCTTCTTACAGTTTCACTTAAATTTACTCATTGCTCTGATAAAAATGTAATATTTTGTTTGGTAGGATCTAGACATGATATTCCTTTTTGCCCATTCCTGAATTCAGTAGATATCTCATTGTAGCCTGTAGTAGTTCACATGTAGCAATTAATTTCTTCATTTATTTGGGTATATTAAAATTTTTGTGTAGCTGTAAGCAGTTTAGAACCATAATGATGTGGGCATGTTGAAAATCATTTATTAATATGAAATCATAGTAATTTCTTGAGTAAGATATGAAGTAGTATTCCTAACATTTTGAGGTACTTTTTGCATGCACTTAGTTACCTTATTATTACATGTTAATGTTTTACAGGGGCAGCAGGGCGTGTAGCTTCCTGGCAAATGTGTATGTATCATTTCTTTTCTTGTTTTGCATCTCAGTTTGGAACATTAGGTCAATTTGGAATATTATCTTTTATTTACTTAATTTCTTATTTGTACAGTTTCCTTCTAGAAAACAAATTTTCTTCACCCTTATAAAGAGTGTGCTTCAGTGCTGTGCAGGCGTTTCCTATCCAACTATTCCTTGTGGTTTTCTGTAGCAGTATCAGAAGGATAGCATACCAATAAATGCATGGGGCAGTAGTTAGTTAATTTGATCTTACTGTCTTTGCACATGAAGTTGAGGTTTTTCCTCCTTGAATTTAGTAGGCATGGTATTGTTGAGATAATCACATCTTTATAGTACTTTAGATACTCATGGAATATAAAGTTCATGTAAGAATGTATTTGTTTGCTGTGTCAGCAACCAAAAATTATCATTACCTGAAAACTCAAGTCTGTGACATAAATATGAAAGTGGTTAAAAGATTTAATCACTATTCACAGATTTCTATGCAACTGCCAAAATATGTATTTGGAATATATTGTACAAAAAACTAATATTATTTCTCATGTTAATGGTACCTAATGATTCAGAAATACCGAGAGCTAGAAAAAAATTGGAGAATTAGTTATTGTTTAGAAGTGGCATGGAAATGTCAAGAAATGTTATTTACTGGTAAAAATATTTTTGTAAATTTTTCCTTTACCCATTACAATCCTTCACATTGAAATCAGTATTTTGTTGAATATAAAATTCAGTAACATACCTTTTCTCTTCCGTTAAGCTGTTTCATCAATTTTCTAATTTGTTAGAAAACTAAGTACAAAGAAAAGAAAGCAATTGTTACCTCATTGTCTGCTCTTGTGCCAGTGAAGATGGAGATATTAACAATCCTGCAAATTAAATAAGAATCATAATTTCAAGAAAGTGGGAAGCACACTTTATAAAAATGAGGTTAAATTTTAAAAAGAAAAATGTAAAATCATTTATGCTTGCATGTGGAGAGGCTATAAACCATACCCAAGTGCATGAGTATTAAGTGAGATCGCAGACATGCAGGCATGCCTACCTGCCTGCATAAACATGAGTGTGGGTGAGTGTCGAGGTGTGTGTTGGTGTCTGTCTGCCTGTGGGTGGATGTGTTTTGCACCACTTGTAATGATGAATTGCCTTATTAAAACTAATTCACAGTTCACTCTTTAACTATCTTATTACAGCCAAGTTGTCACAATAGTTACAGCAAAGTAAGTAATGGAATGTGCAAATAAATAAATGTGAGCCTGTTTATTTCATTTGAGCACTTCTTGAAATTGGATGAAAGTATTAGTTTCTATTATCTTTCTTATTATCACTCTCTTGTCATTTAATAAATTTTGTGAAAATAAACCAAGAATGCGAATTTCTAAGTAGGTAAGTATGCATGTTTATTGTGCATTTCAAACCTGATTCTGTTTTACTGTAACATCTTACCTCCATCTGTATTTCAAAATTCAAGAATGGCTAAGTAATTTGTGTTTGAGACTAAACTGTAGATTCATTTTTTTCCCCCCAATATTTCTTTTAATCGTTCAAAAAATGGTTTCTGATTATTTTGAAATTAAAAATATTTCACAGCTTCTATCTGATGAGAAAAAAGAAATAGACAGTGGGAAAGCCATAATCTTTGGTGTATTTTTATTATATCATTATTTGTTTTTAACTTATTAAAAATGTTTATTTTCACCTCTATGAGTGGAATAAACCTTCATGTTGAATGCCCTTTCAAGATGCTAGTGTTGATAAAGATGAAAATGAAGGCTTCCTCAACAGGGGGTTGATGAAGTTCTAGCAGATGCTGCATCCTAGACATGTTTGTCCTCATTTCAGTTGCAACATCTCCTGGGTGATAATGACTAGCGATAGAAATATTTTGAAGTTTAAACTTTAATAATTAATTGCATTTTATTTTATTATTTATCTTGTGACAAATCTAATTTGGAAATATGGATGGTCATGGCATAGTGGTTAGAACACGTTTGCTAACCTGAGGGACTGAAGTTCAAACCCCATCAAAGATTGGAATTTTTACCTTGCTGTGTCCTATTCAGGGCAATCCTGAGGTTCATTCAGCCTCCTTTCAAAATGAGTACCAATTTTGAATGGATTTACTTATTACACTGAATATTGGGAAAAATATGCACATGAAGCATGGCGCTTGCCATGCTTCATGTTCATATAATCACATAAAATCACATAAATTCACATAAAATCTTCTATGACTCGTTAATCTACAGAGGAACCCTAGAAGAGGGAAAATAAATGCCAAAAGGCTAATATAGATGGAGTCCTAACCCCCCTGTAACCCTGAGCAGGTGGATCCTACAATGAAAAAAAAAATAATAATAATAAAATAAAATAAAATAAAAAAAAGGAAAATTGTCTTAGTAATTAATTAATAATTTAATTTAATTAGTTAAGGAATTAAACTAGGCAAAATGCACAAATTTCAATTTTGTCTCCTTTTTGTTCACAGTAAAGTTTTCATTAGAACTTTTAATATAAAAGGCAAAAGGGACATAAATATTTTTAGCATTATGTAAAAATGTTGTCAGAAGTTGACAATTTTGGTGTCTCAGATATGCTTCATGCTAGAGATGTCAGATATTCAAGTGAGATCTTGAAAGTTTAGGTGCATTTTTTATTATATTAATATTAACCATATGAAAATTAAAAAAAAAGATTGCTTCACATGAGGCACTAAGAGCATAAGTGGACTAACCCACATTCTTTGTGAATGTGAGTTATTGGTATTAACTGATAACATAATACGATATGTAATTTCATATTACATTATCAGTTAATGTCATAAAACATGTCATAATGCTAGTCATAATACAACATTAACATCGTATTTTATTATTAGTTAATGTCAATAACTCACATTCTGAAAGAATGTGGGTTAGTCCACTTGTGCTCTCAGTGCCTAATTTGTTTCTTCAATTTTTTTTGTTTGTAAGACTTTTTTGAAAGTGTATGAAACTTATAAAAATGTATAATGTAAATGTAATTTTTATTAAATCTGATGGAGTTATAAAAGATACAGTCATTCAATTTAGTTATGTAGGTTTTATTACTCACATTAAAGTTTTTTAAGACAGTTTATCTGTGTTAGAAATTTACAAGCACACATAAAGGGGCCAATTACAGTCTTCCACTTTATGAGTGCTTGGAGAAAAAACCTAAATGAAGATGTATAAGCTATATTGAAATTATTGTTTAATTTTTTTGAAGGGTGTTTAGTTTCAGAGATGCAGTAAGTATGTTCTATGTTTATGCCCAACAATAATACAATTTGATATTTACCATCATAATAATGACATCAAGACCTGATATTCTCCAAAACTTTTGTTTTTGTAAATTTATTGAAATTGGAGAAAGTCATTGTGACAGTATTGACGCATTGGTGCAAAAAAGATGGGATACTTCAGTATGCATGTGTCATATCATAATTACATGAGGTGTAGACAGTCCTAGTAGAAGAAGAAGTTCCTAAAGTGTCAAATTAAAAAGCTATAGTAAGATGTGAATGGTAGAGTACAATTTATTGACATTTCCTATGTGTCTGTCAGAAGAAAGATTTACTCAGCTGAACAATTGTTCTTGTTTGTGTTCATTTGTGATCCTCACAAATCCAAAGTAATGTATCATGCGTGCATTTTAATAGACTCTCTTTCTTTATATAAGAATGTTGTTCAATTTCTATTGTTTCAGGGAGTGATGCAGTTCTTGGGCCACCTCAACCCCAACATCATCAGCTGACACTGCTTGGTGTGCCCCTTGAACAGGCTGTGAGTCGACAAAGGTTGCGTCCTGGTTCTGGTTTCTTAAGTGTACGTGTTCTCACTGATGGCCCTACCCGAGTGCTCCAGATCACAGACCTGAAAGAAGGATCTCCTTCACCATCTGCTCTAGCTGTAGGTATCTGTCAGTGTCACAAGGTAGAAATAAACTTGGTTCAAAGTTAATGAAGTCTCTTTTTCAGTTAACTCAAAGTGTAATAGAAGACAGGCAATGGCCCCTTCCTATGATTGCTCGTCCTATTACTTTGCATACACCACCAGCTGAAGTTGGAGAACTTGAGGTAAATTTAAATCCTTTTTCTGACATTGATGTTGAATTTAGACTTAGTTGAACTAGCCGATTGCATACAAATTACATATGTGAGAGGTAGACATACACAAGGTCACAGAAGAGCAATCCTTCCAACATATCCATCAGCAATCCAGAACACCATAATGTCTGGAAATTAGTTTGTCTTAATATCAGAATAATTTAATTTTATTGCATATTTTTTCTACATTCTCTTGCAATTTATAAACAAATTTATGTCTCCTTTTTCTTCTTTTCTAAACTCTAGATGTTTCAATATTAATTTGGTTTAATGGTGAAGATTAACCATGTTTAAAGAAAAAAATACATAGATCTTCCAGTGACATAATTGTCCATTGCAAAAATGTCCAATGCAGAATGTCCAAAGACAGAAATTTCGAACTTTTATTTTGTTATTGAAGTTATTGAGACACAGAAAGTGACAAAAATGTAATTATATTTTGCATAATGTAAAGGTCATTGCGATTATAACAAAAGAGAATGGCTATTTTTTGTTTTAAACTGTGTGGTCAAGGAAAGTTGGAACAATGCAAGAGTCAGATGGCCGGAGGTGTTTGGGCGAGATGCATTGTGTAGAATGAAACAGCAGATCTCGAGTAGGAACTTAGATAAAGTTTTGAGTTTAATTTGAAAATGACATTTAGCATTAATAGTAGTCTGGGAGTGTGGAATCGGAATACATATAGAATTGGAATGGAAATGGATCTGAACACGGACGCAGATGCAGGCATTTCAGCAACAATGCGTAGAGCATCACCAGGGAAGTGATAAACTCGTAATAAAATTTTGTTAATTTTAATAAAGGCCAAGATTGTTTTATTATTATAAGGGTAATTAGAATGACCATAAAGAAAAGATTTATTAAGTCCAATTAAAATGAAGTGGACTTGTATGAATGAGCAATAAAAAATATGTGTAAATAATTTTCATTTGTAAGAGTGTTTGTTTTTTGTTGAAAGGGTATACTTTATGTGTTTTATTATATGTAATGTGTTCAATTGGAATTGTTTTCACTGTATATTAAAATCAGGTTCCCTATTAACTAAGATTATTAATTGCATAGGAGTAACTTTGCGAACCCACAGAGAAAATAATTTGTACTATGGAGAACATAAATCGAATCAATTTGGAAGTCATGGTGGAGTAGAGGCAGGGTATTCTAATTCGAGCATAGGCTTGTTTTCAACGCAGTGTGGGATAGAAATATAATTTAGTCGTAATTATCAGTATTGATCCGTGGCATGGGGTTTATGTTCCACCACAAATGGTGACATATGCACGGCTTGTGATCAGACTTTTTGCTGGCATTCCCTCCCTCAAAATTTCTTCCTAATCTTATTGTTAGGTTCAGTCAGCATTGACAATTAATTCCAACTTTAATTATCATAAATTTTAGTATACAACCCCTAAAAAATGAATACAATTTTTTGACTGAGCTGTAGTATATTTTCACTTTTTGCATTTATAAGGGATAGGTGGATGTCGCGAGTGTTACATAATTATTTAGAGGGAGTTCAATCGCACATTGTAGGTGCATTACAGAGGGAAGAGGGGGTATTCCAAATTTGCGTTATGTAATTTATGGGCGGCCATATTAAGATGGACATTTTGTCATTTGGACCATTTTGTAACAAAATTTTTGGTCATTGAATAAATTGGACATTTAACTCTGGACATTTATTACAATGGACATTTTTGTAGTTTTGACATTTCTGCACATGGACATTTCAGATTGGACATTTTAACCTCCAACCATTTATGTTTATATTTCTTAAAGACTTTTATCCATCATTTAGATTTTAGATGGTGAAATAACCATTTTAACGTAAGTAATGCCATGTTATATAAACAGACATGAAGTAATTGTTTTAAGACTCTGAATTAACAATTTCTTTTATTTGCTTTATTTGCAGGTTAATCTCAAACTTCCAGCAGGAGTAGGAGTGAGTCTTGTGTCAAGACGTCCTGCTGAAGAATTGTTATTTGCTCACTTGGCTGGCATAGAAATGGAAATGCTTCGTGCTGCTGGTCAGCATACTCTCTCATTGCGAGTGCAAGATATCCAAGTAGATAATCAATTGTATGAGGCCCAGTGTCCTGTTGTAGTGCATGTAAGTCCATCTAATAAGCGTGGAGAGGAAGAAATCCATGCTCAGATGCCAGCACTTGAATTGTCAGCAGAAAAATTACCTTCTCCTAGCCTCAATGCACAAATTTACAAGGTTAGTACAATATAAAAATTCTCTTACACATAAGTTGAGGTATGATGTACTAACCAGAATTTTCTTTTGCAGCATTTAATTATGAAAGTGAAGAACTTGTCTGTGAACATTGAAGAGCGTTTATTACTGAAGCTGTTTGCTTTTGCTGGTTATGGTAGCAATGAAATAGCTGGAGAAATACCAGAAGAAAATGATATTGAGACACAGCGAATTGTTATGGAAGCAGCTTCAGTGAATGCAACACGTTACTACTTTGGTAATCTACGCCTTGAACCTAGCCAGGTATTTCAAAAAATATTATTTAATATAATTATTCAAGTTGTGAGTATTATTTTTAACAAGAACCCAAATGCTTTTTCAGGGCTGATAATATAATGTTTAGAACTATTAACTTTGTAGTAAATTTTAACATATGTTGCATCTCCTGTAGAAATATGACACAAATGCAAAAAAATTATCCTAGGAATTTTATTTCTCAACTATGATTCCTTAACCCTAACATCAGTTATGAGAATCTCATTTAAAATTGACAACTTAAAACAATTTTATGATTTTGGGCACAAAATAATTCTATAATCACAAAATCACAAATTTAGCAGTAGTGACAGTTTTTATGGGAGGTGTGACCTGTAACTAAATTTGAATTTTGTCATTGTTCTAATAAAAGTGTATGTAAAAACATTTCATTTTAGGTGCGTTTGAGTGTAATCACTACTACCAAATTGCCGTCACAGTTGCAGAGTATTAAAAAAAAATTGGGCCTCACGCTCATTAAGTTTGAAGATGCAGCAGTAGACCTCAAACCTTTTCTAAGGGTACATCCTTTTGAAAGCAGTCAGTTTTTGTTACATTCCATCATTAAACACTTCAAAGATGTAAGTTTGATAATATTATTCTTATAAGCACACAGAAATACATTTGTTTTGGAAACAAAAATAATTGTGTTAGTGTTCAACATATGTTAAGTATTTAAAGATGTATCTTAAACACTACATAATGGATATTACTTTTTTGTAGGAACTAATGTGGCAAGCAGCTATAATATTGGGATCAGTGGACTTCCTTGGCAACCCACTTGGCCTAATGAATGATGTTTCTGAAGGAATGTCAGGCCTCATATTTGAAGGGAATGTTTCAGCCCTTCTTAAAAATGTTACTCATGGATTATCAAATTCAGCTGCTAAAGTAACAGGTGAGGAAGCACATTAATGAAGCAAGATCGCTTTTTACTGTGCTGTGTCATTTGCTTTCCCTACACAAAAAATGACCCAACAGGTGCTAGGGACTGATGTATGGGCTAATACATGATATGTATGTATATACCGTATTTACCCGAATATAAGACGAGCATTTTTTTCCGTTTTTAACCTTTTAAAATAGGGAGTCGTCTGATATTCGCATATGATGAAAAATGCAAAATGAACGATATTATGTCGTTACTGGTATAGTACAATTTACTTCAAAAAGAAACGTCATTTGCAATATAAACTCTTTTTTCTTATTATTGGATATGTTTATGAAATTGATATTTACGTAACTACTACAGAATGGATTGATCGTGGTATATCACATGCGCGTTATGTTGACACGCGTTGTCGAGGAACAATATCTTATGTGGCCAAAGTGCTCGTGTGCCATTTCACATAAGATATATTGTTTTTCTATGACGTGCATTACTTGTCGCGCGTCAACGCAACGGTCGTGTGCAGAGGCCATAAAAGTTATGACGTCATGAATCAAGATGGCTGCCGTCTCGAATATTAAGAATGATCTGCCATCTGAATATGAAGAAAGAGCAATTAATACTTGTAAGTTTCCGAGAATTCTTACTAAAACATAATGCACGCAACCCCGAAGAACATCCCTATCACAAAAGCTGCCTGCAGATTATGAACAAAAACTTCTGGAGAACCAAAATTACATTATACATTTGCGCCATCAACACAATAATTTGAGTCAAAAGGAGAATGCCTTGAAGACCCCTCTGTACTTCGACATGCCTTCTAATAAAAGTCTGTAGAAAAGGGTGTAAATCAGTTATAATAAAAACACCTGGGAATGCGAAAATGCAAGTTACAGTCATGCTGGGAGTGTTGGTAGACAAAATAATGTTTGCATAATAATGTTAATAAACATGTAAATAATAGCTATAGATGTATTTTTTTTTTTAATTTCATTACCTAGTTGGAAATGAATTTCAAGTTATAGAAACAAGGGTCGTCTTATATTCGAGTGTGTTGTTTTCACCCAATTTCGATTTAAAAAAACAAGGTTCGTCTTAGATTCCGGTAAATACTGTAATATGAAAATAGACGCAGTTTAATGGAAAAGAAAAACTTCTATAACATCAGAGCATCTGCAAAAACATTTTGTTTTATGTGTGAAAGAAAACTAGTAGAAAAAGCTAACAGTTCATTTATTTTACGACACTGTAAGACTTATACTCTCTGGTAAGACCGCTCACTTCTCTCCTCTCGCTTGCTCCTGCCTGCTTCCTAGCCCAACATTACAACCTCCACTCTGTTACCAACATAACACATTTCTTAGAAATAGAAGAGAAAGTTTAGAGAGAAGCATTTGTGAAGAGAGTCATTGAGAGACAATATATAGGATACAAATAAATGAATTTAAAATAAAATGAATTCCAAAACAATGAAAAATTAATTTTACTGTTAACATTGTGTGCATATGTGCTGTAAATGTTTCTTTCTTCAACATTGGTTGCACTTACAGTGTGAACTCTTATTGTTAATTTTCTCACATAAATAGCATCTACCTCTCTCTTTTGATTGGGTTGCTGAAACTTCATCTTGAAAAATGTATGTTGCATATTTTATTTTTTCATTCACATCTCTTACGGCTTTTGATCTTGGAAAGTAATTTCTTCTTTCTATTTGTTGTTTCACCAATGTCATCCCCAGATCATCTTTTTCTAATTTTTTTTTTACTCCCAATTATCAGTAGCTTTCATGTTTAAAACATAGGCATTCTAAGCACTTACATCTACCATATTATGAAAGACAATAAGTGGCCAACTTTTGGATTTTTCTTTTTGTTGTGTAACATGCAATCTCCTTGGTTATTGTGTCAACTGCTCCTTTTGTTTTGTTGTAGATAAGTATTATTCTAGGCTTTTTAGTTTTTTTGCATACACACTTCTTGTTCATATGTAATGCACTCAGCAGTACAACACATTTGTTGGATTTTTCTGGAAGGTATGAAACCAAACTGGTATTACACATAAATGCAACTTTTGAAGATGTCTTGGGTTAGATATCTTTTGACTGCAATGTTTGTGAAGGAATAGAATCTTTATTTTTTTTCATTGTGCCAATCATTGTAATATTTCTCGTGGGTAACATTTGACCCAATTCATAAGAGGAAAAAAAATTATGTGTGGTCTTTCAATCCACAAGACACATACCTTGAGTTTTTTCCAGGAGGTTTCCCTAGATAAGGTTGAATATACCACATAAGATGTGTTATTATTACATAAAACCCAAAACTTTATACCATAACATGCAGGCTTATTTGGCATATATTTCCTATCTGGGCATCTACCTCAGAACGCATTGTTCGGAGGTAGAGACAACTGTTCATGTCGTATGCATCTGAGTTGTATAGAGAAGGAAAAATTTCAGCCCATTTATCCCAAACTTCTCTGATGGCTGCAAATTTATCCTGAGCTTTTCCATGAGTTCATGTTTCTTTATTGTCAAATCTTAACTAGAAATTCTTTTGAAAATTTCCAAAGGCATTGTTACACAAAAAATTGCTCTACATTTTTGAGCAATTTCATAAACTTTCTGACAATTCATTGTGGGCTTTGAAAATACCAGCTAGAATCAATAAACAGAGACAAGAATACAAATCCTGAATATCCAGATCTTTCCAGAATTCATTATATATTTGACAATCTTCTACATTCAAATTTGTCAAAAAAATATTCTCAATTGATGGTGGAAGAAACAACATAAAAGCTAATAATTCATCTCTCACCCTCAAAGTGACATATCTAGTAAGTCCAGAGGGTCAAAGTAAGAATATTGTGAGCAACAAACAGTCCACATTGTCCTGGAGGATTAGACGTCCACTCAATTTTCTTGTCCTTTGATAACACAACTTTCGAATTCAGGTATTGAGCATTTGGTTTCTTGTTTCCTTTGTCATCATCTGATGAAATGGAAATACGATCTCCAGTTTCAGAGGGCATTTCTTCGTCTGTATGATCCCAGTCATCCGAGGAATTTTGATAGACATGTCTTCATTAGAATTTACTGCTTCTTCCAGTTCATTTTATGGCAAGTGTTCCGAATACCTTGATTGTCTTGAAGCCATGATAGTTCACACCATGAACAAAATGTAAACAGTAACTGTACAATGCAAACTAAAGGGACATGGAATGCAGTTTTTATAGATTAGAGGATTTGCAAGTCCTAACCTGTTCATCTTATGTGAACTGTAACATCTTATGTGAACACTGTTTTGAAGTGACAAAAGTGTAAATACTGTTTTATTTTATGTGAAATCGGATTCATGAATGTCCTGAAAATAAAATCATGAAAATTTAAATGCATAAAGCATTAAGTAATGAAATTGTCAATAAAAGAAACAGCTGTTGGGTCAAAAAAGACTGGAATGGTGCAGCTTGTTTAAAAAATTCTGTTTTCTTCTGCCTTTCAGAATCTCTGTCAGACGGTTTAGGTCGTGTTATAATGGATGAGCAACATGAAGAGACACGACAGCGAATTCGAGGTGCACACAATATGACAAGTGGTGACCATATAATTGCTGGCTTTAAAGGTCTTGGTTTTGGACTTCTTGGTGGTTTCACAAGTGTATTTCGTCAAACATATGAAGGTGCAACTACTGAAGGAATGCAGGTAAAACTTCATGTGTACCTGTAACAATTGTACTGACTTGTACTTGATACATGTCACTAGGTGGTGATTTGCCTGTATATTGTAGATATCTCCCGTACAAGAGATAGCTGTGCGAAGGTTATGCTTTATGCTTAAGGCCTAGAGGCCAGACGTTCAGGCATTTATTTTAACTAAAACGGAAGCAAAGAGGGCATTTATTCTGATTAAAATAGGCATGTAAAATAAAACAAATTATTACTAAAAGGATATGTAGACAAACTAATTTCCAACATTTTTTTAAAATTGCAAAATAAAACAACAATAGAAAATATGCCATTGCCAAATTCCTGCACTTCACATACTGCTTTGTGGCATAATAAATTTCATCATGATGACTACAAGTTTGTTTCATTGATATGCTGTCTCTACAAAGTGATAGTGTGTACTGCAATATTCTCTCTTAAATCCTCAAATGGCATCGGTGAAAACACTACTTCTATTTTTGTTCATTAGGCTTGAATAAAAAAATAATCAGCACTGATAGAAATTAAAAGTGTTCACTTTTTCATCCAAGAAATGTAATTAGTAGTTTTAGTGTGTATCATGAGGAAATGAGAAAGAACACGAAAAAAATATGCTTGTCCTGTTGAACATTCATGGAAACGATATAATGCTTTAAAAAAAGGAACTAATGGTGCTATAACAGCACACACTTTCTTGCATTTCTTGCATTATTTCTAAATTTGCTTTCACAGAGTTCAACAAAATTGAGACCTATGCCATTCTTTTAAACTCCCCTTCTTCGATCCATGCAAAATATTTGGAATTTTTTATTTTACTTTCTCTCATACAATGAGGCAAGTGCTTTATAAGAGTGAATAGAACTGCAACGTAGCACACATAGCGCTAGTAGTCACAAAAATTTGGAGCAGTTTTTGAGAAAATGTTTATACATATAATCTTGTTTTTTATAATTTGCATTAACATCAACAAGAACTTACTAGTTTCTTTCAAAACATTGTGCATGACCTTTTTTAAAGAACGCATTTATTAAAACAGATTTCATTTAAGACAGAAGTCTTTATCTTCAGTATTTGAAAATACAATGAATTTGCTGGAAATGAGACTAGCACCCCTTTTTGTATCATCCTTTGAAACAAAGGAGGAGAAAATTGAAAGAAAAAATTTAGAGCTGTTTCTGAGAAAAAAAGAAATTGTTTAAAAATTCCCTAAATTTCACACAAATTACACAAGTACTACCCATAATTTCGAAAAATTGTATGCGACCTTATTTCAAGATGTATCTTTCGACAATAGATGATATTAAGGAAAAGGACTATCTTCAATATTTTAGTAATAGGAAGACACCATGTTTAGAACATGGAAATTGAATATAAATCGAGGGATCCATTTAAAAAAAATATTTTTAAATTCTTTTTTATATGCAGATGACAAAGTGATAATACAGGACACTGAAGACAAAATGCAAATGGCAGTATATAGATTAAATCAAAGTGCAATAGAATATGGTTTTAAAATATCCACAGAAAAATCTAAAACTATGGCATATAAAGGAAAATACCCAGTGAGAACAAAGATTGTGATAGATGGAAAAAGTATTGAACAGGTAAAATATTTCAAATATCTAGGTTGCTACATCACGTTTGAAAGAGATGTAAATTGAGATAAAAGATTAAATAAATTGAGAAATATCTGTGGCACAATACACAGACTTATAAAAAATAAAACAAGGACAGAAACAAGAATAAAACTCTTCACCACAGTAGCTCTGCCAGTGTTAAGGTATGGAGATGAAGAAGAGTGACATTAAAAAAAAGATAACTCTAAAATCCAGGCAGCTGAAATGAAATTTTTGAGAATACTCTAGGTTGTAACATCCTAGATAAAAAGAAAAATTTGGAGATTAGAAATAAACTGGGGGTCGAACCACTGCTGGAAAAATTGGAAAGAAATCAGAAAAGATGGTATGAACATCTTATATGAATGCCCAGTAGCTGACTACCAGCACTCACAGTGGACTACAGATGCAGAGGAAGAAGAGATGTAGGAAGGCACAGAAGGAAGTGGACGCCGGAACAGGTTTTTCAACCTAACCCTTGAAGTGCAGAAGAAGAAGAAGAAAGATGCTGAAAAATATTTTGAACATTTGCAATTTTCGAAAAATCAGGGATTTCAATGAAAATGAGACCTGCACCATTCTTTTAAGCCTTTGCTATGCTATGTGAAGACAATGTTTAATAAAAAAAAAAAAGTGGAGCCATTTTTTGAGAATATTTTGAAAAAAAAATCGAAGCTGCATGTACAGTATCACTAAAAATTAAAAAATCCATTTCAAACTTGCAGGGCCTCTAGATCCTTAAACCGATTGGGGAATATCAGTTTTGGAGAAAATCATCTGAACAGTTTAGGTGACCACAAACAGATGGTCAACAATAATTATTGATTTTTTTTTTCTTAATGAAAATCCATTCATCAAAAACAGACCTTCAAATAAAGCCATGGTCATAAACAGATTTTATTAAGGGAAAAAGTTATATCTTTATTATTATAGTAGTAGGAAGATGCTAAAAAAATTTTGTACCCTTGCAATTTAAAAAACATCAGGTAGTGCAATGAAAACATACCCTTTGCGCATCTTTTACTCTATCAAAAGAAAAAAATTGAAGTCGTTTTTGAGAAAATTTTGTTGAAGCTGAATGTAAAGAGCCCCAAAAATAAAAATATCAGCTCCAAATTCAAGGGGCCGCAACATTGGGCAGATTGATTGAGAAATAGATAGACGGATGGATCAGCAGACAGGTAGGCGGCAGGACAGACGGAGGGACAGACATTTTGCTGTCTATCAATTTTTCAGTATCAAGGACCAACTAAACTGATTATAGGTGGTAGAGGAAGTGATTTACTACATATAGGAACAAGATTTTCTACTTTTTTTATTACTAGGGCCCTGCAATAAGAGTTTTTCTCTTGAAACCGTCACCATTTTCTCAGCAGCATTACTTTCTCTATACTGCGAGAGCAGTATGTGAAAAAGTTAAAATCTCAAACAATTCTCCAAATTTTGTTTTGGATAGCACAAGAAAGCTTAAAAGTATGGGGCAAGTCCTATTTTCTGCAAACTCTCTGGATTTTCGAAAATTGCAAACAAAAATTAACATTGTTAAAGTACTAAATTGATGATAGATTACATTAAAGACAGAAATTTCTGTTCTTTGAAACCAGGTCTTGAAATGTAAATAAAGATTTTTGAATTTTTCAAAATTGGTAATTCAAATTTTCAACTTTTTTTTAAACATCAAGAAGATTGAGTTTAATTGTGAGAAAGATATGCTGGTTTGAGGATAACATGAGTGGCGTGCTAACTCTAAGAACTAGAGTTTGAATCCCAGCATGGGAAACTTTTTTTGTTGTTTGGAAACACTTTTGCATATTTATGTAGTATAAAATTGTGTAGCCATTACAAATAAAGCAAGATTTTTAATCTGAAACATTTCAGATATTACCATATGTTAAGAGATCTGTTTCACTTTGTGAATTGCTTTATACAGTAAAACCCCGCTATAAGAGACCCCGTTATAAGAGAATCCCGCTTATAGGAGACAAAATTCACGGTCCCGAGGTCAGTTGTATATAAACAATGCATTTGTTTCCCGCTTTTTAGAGACCCCGTTATAAGAGATTCCCGCGTATAGTGGACAAGATTTTATTCTCCGCCATCCGTTTCTTCTCGCTTGTAAGAGACAAAGCGTGGAATTTTCCTCCAGGTGTGTTGGGAATTTCCTCAGCGTGATAAGGGTTGGGACACGTGCTTAAAATAGGCTGGAGCAGGGGTTCGCAACACCCGTGTCACCGGCGGGGGAGGGGGAGGTGTGCGAAGTTCTCGTGAAGAAAGCTCAATCGGTAAGCTTCTTGTCTTTTGGCAACAAGGAAGACACCTATAGTGCGACTTTTGTAACCGTGCCTCTAGAAGGTATCAGCTGTTTACAGTTTCATCCAATCGGAAGCTTCTGTGATGTCACGATGGTTGACTTTCAAGCTCCCGATTGGATGAAACCGCCAGCGCCTGCCAGAGGCAGAGTTCAATAAATCACAGAATTTTGCTTTTAGTATTTTGACCAGTGTTTCCTATTGTTACTTTCTCGGATACGTACATATACGTAATATAGAGAAAGTAATGTATAGAAATGTATATACGTAGTAGTAAAGTAATGTATATACGTAATATAGAGAAAGTAATGTATATACGTAATATAGAGAAAGTAATGTAATGCTGCAGAAAATCGACTCCGAGATTTTAACAGAATGCATGTTTTGGGGGTCCCCAGATACCGGAAAAGGTTTGTTTTGTTCTTTCAATACTTCCCGTCGTCCGTCCGTGAATAACACTAGCGCCAAAACTATTCGTACGTTTTTTTTCAAAATGAATATTCCGCGATCGAGCTGTTTCCGCTCGAAACTCTGCGGTTTTGAAAACCATCCTAAATTTTTGTGGGTACTGTACATGAAGCCCGTGGGATATTTTCAAAATTACCCCAAAAATGGCTCCAAATTTTTTCTTTAAATTTCTTGTAAGAATAGAGTGAAATTCACTTATAGAGATGGCATTGTTAGTATTTTCACTGTTAACTCTAAATTTTCGAAAATTGAAAAAGTTTGCAGTTTTTTCAGTTTTTTTCTACAGCTACTATTTTTTTATAATAAAATTTTTTCTCTATAATTAGGTCTTACATTAATGTTATGTACTAAAAAAAAAGTTTTGACATAATATCGAGTGAAATAATAAACATTTACAAAAACAAGATTTTCTCAAAAGCGGCTCCAAATTTTTTCTTTAAACTTTTGGTAGTGATAGTTAAGAAGGTACTTATAAGAGACACTTAACATCATTTTGCTCTATTCATTTGTTTTTTTCAAAAATTACACAAATGTAATTTTTTTATAATTCTCGTGTCAATGTTTACATTAGAGGCGATTTGTTCATATAATCCATTTAAGAGCACATGTGCTTTAAATGTAATGAAGTTTACTCAATAGATCTGGTTAAATGGGCTCTGGAATCAACTAATTTATGTTTCCTCAAGTTTAAAATAAGTGCACAAATCATACTAATCCACTAAAAATATGGTAACATCTCATTAAACACATCAAAAATGTATTTCCCACTTATAAGAGTTCCCGCTTATAAGAGACAAAATTCCATTCCCCCAGGTGTCTCTTATAAAGGGGTTTTACTGTAGTTGGATGCATATTGGCTTTTTTATATTACTCAGGGTTTCATCTCAGGCCTTGGGAAAGGTCTAGTGGGAACTGTTACAAAACCTGTGGTGGGTGTACTTGACCTTGCATCTGAGACCGCTAGTGCTGTCAGAGATTCTAGTAGAAGGTAAGAAAGAATTGAAATCTATAATTTAAAATGTCGTTAAAATTTGAATTTCTGTGTTAATTAGTAGTTATAGCTATGAGTGCATTTCTTAATTGTTTCAAATTTTTTTTTTTTGTACAGCTCTCACCGCTTGGTTCGCCGTCGATTTCGGACTCCTCGTTGTGTAACAGGGCCATCTGGCTTACTCCCAGTTTACGATAAACAACAAAGTGAAGGGCAAGAGTTATTGTATAGTCTTAATGAAAGAAATTATTCTGAAGTGTAAGTATGCTGCTTTAAGTGAACTACTATTATTTCAGCAATTATAAATTGCAACCAAAAATTGTTTTCAGAAGTGCGATAGTTTATTGAAGATTTTTTAATGAAATAAATAAAATAGTATTTTTTCGTAATCATGTTGAGAATTGAAGCCCAGACATAGAAGGGGATAAGCAACTAACATAAATTGGGGAAGTGGATTGTTACACTAAAGGCAAAATTCAATCAAAATTTGCGTACGCGGTAGTGAGAAAAGATTGTAATGCTGCTGTGGTGGGAAAAGGTCAATTTTTGGCAGAAAAACATATTGCCGGCCCCTGGTAATGAAAAAGTGTATAAATCCCATTACTAAATTTAAGGAAAATCCTCAAACACATGGTGTAGGCAGAAACCATATTTTGTGAGTCCTTGATACCGAGAAATCTATTAACGGCAAAACATATGCCCGTCCATCCATCAACAACGCTGGTGAATAAACCATTCAGCCGATTTTGTCTAAAATTGATATTCCCCAATTGATCTGACTGATGTTGAAGTTCCTTAAATTTGAAACCGTTGTTATAATTTGGGCAATACTTTGCATGAAGCTCCTGGAGTATTTTCAACGGTTTCAAAAAAATGGCTTCAATGTTTTTGATTAAATTTTGTTGTTGGATAGAGTGAAGGATGTTTAAGAGAATGCTGTAGGTCTCGTGTTTGTTAAAAATCCTGATTTTTTAGGAAAATATAAAAGTTAAAATTTTTGTGGGCATCTTCCCACAACTATAATGTTAAACTTAGATGTTTTGCCTTAATGAAATCTGTTCCTTAAAGATAGATTTTAAAATAAGGTCAAATACAATTTTTTGAAAATTTGAGTATTTTTCACATAATTTTGCATGAAATATAGACAGTTTTTAATTTTGTTTCAACAAATTTTTTTCTCAAAAATGGCACCAATAATTTTGATTAAATTTTGACCTCAAATAGCATATAGGATGCTTAAGAGAATGGTGCAGGTCTCATGTTCGTTAAAAATTCGGATTTTTGAAAACTGCAAAGGGGCCATCCATAAATTATGTAATGCAAAATAATTACGTAACACTTGCGACATCACCCTTGTAATTGCAATTGTAATGGCTCAGTAAAAAAATTGTATTAATTATTTTGTGTGTATTAAAATGTATTATAATTAAAGTCGGAATTAGTTGTCGATTCTGACTGCACCTAACTCTAACTAACAATAAGGTTGGGGGCAAATTTTGAATGAACGAAGGACACGCAAGCGAGACAATTTCTGATCACAAGCCATGCACACGCTGCCATTGCATGCACACGTTGTGAATAGCACATGGGCGAGAGTCTACCACATATATTTAATTATGTTCTACAAAATACTACAGATCAGTTTTATTTGTTTATTTATCATAATATGCAGACAATTTTCCCATTAATGTATAAATATTAGAAATAAAGTACTAAAAGTATGCGTAAGTAATTCTGAATCAAGGAATTATTTAAATGTAACAAGAAAGGAAATAATTAGTAAACAAATATTCATAATAACAAACATCTATCCAAAAGATATAAAATTATATAAATTATAATAGTAAATTATAAAAATTCCAATACAAAATTATAAAAAATCAAATATTCTACTCCTCACATCCAACAAAAAAGTATTATCATGAAACACATTGATTGATAAAATATTTGTCAGCTTTCACATATGGTTTACAGGATTGTTTGCTGTATACGACCTATAAAATTTTAAGTCAAAGTATCACTATTTCTAGAGTTGAAAGAAGGTGACTTACACTGCAGCATGTCAGAAAGAAACATACAACTCAAATTACCTCTAATCAACGTGTGCAAAAAGATCAGATCATTCAGAGAGCATTAGGATTTAAGAGCAGGAATGTCAAGCCTTGATGCATGCATGCATAACTATGTTCTATGAAAGGATCCTGTACCCGCATGCATTGAGCGGCAATCCTGAAAAATTTATTTGAATATTTTCTTCATATTGTATTCATATTATTTTGAATATTTAATTTGTGATTCATATAGATTCAATACAAAATTGATGAAAAAAATATTTCCATTTATTAAAACTTCTAATAACTTTAAATTAATGATGTTTTAAAACAAATTAATTATATATTATTTTAATGTTTTAGTATAAGACTCAAAAAAGGAAGTATTTCAACAAATGTTAAAAATTGTAAAAAAATATCAGTGTTACATAACACTAATTGAACCCCTGCCCTAATGTAACACTGCCTTAAACCCCCTCTCCCCCCTCTTTAGCAGTATGTAATTTATGGATGGCTCCAAAAATCAGTGTCTTCCTACAACCTCAATTTTGAAGATAAAATTTTTTTTCGTAATGAAGTGTGTTAGTCAAAAATATGAGTATTTTTTGCAGGTCTCATCTCTCTGTCTCTCTCTCTGTTTCTCTCTCTGTCTCTCTCTGTCCCTCTCTCTGTCTCTCTCTCTCTGTCTCTCCCTTCTTCTCCCTCCTCTTCTTTTCTCTTAATGAAATGTGTTCATCAAAAACAGATCTTCAAATGCCGTTGTGTTGAATTTTTCAAAAATATGAGTATTTTTTGTGTAATTTGATGTCAAACATGGCCCACTTTGAGTTTCTCACACTTGTGAGCATAATTTGAGATTTGTTTGGAACCTATTGCTGTTCTTATACAAGAAAGTAGATTGAAGGAAAGTATTAAATTTAACTTACTTCTTTACTTCGAGAAATTTTGATCACTGTTTATGGTATGTTTCATTTGTAAAAGTTAGTTATGACAACTGTTCCTGGCTATCGCTATAAATGTTGGTATGGACTTCATTTGAATTGGTTGAGTTTGGATTATATTAGCATTATTTCTAGTACTTAACATGAAAGAAAAATTGAATTATGAATTTTTCTGCTGAAAATTTGCTGCTTTTCCCTGCAGCAATACACAACTTTCTCTTCTTAAAAAGTACTGTCCTACTGTGGGAAAGTAAATTTGTACAAACATTTTAACTTTAATTTCATATTACCAGCTAGGCTGCCTTAGGAAACAATGCAGCGATGGAAATTTGAGAAATTCATTCTTGAACAGCAAACAGGATACTATAATGAAATATGTTGAATTCTTCTCTTTGTTGAACATTGGCATGGAACCATTATGCTGTTCACTTGAATCTTGAAAAGAACATTTGTATTTAATATTATTTAATCATTAAATCTATTTTAAATTACGTTCTTTAATTGAGTTTAATGTTAAAATGTATAGATGATTCACTTTGCGTAATAAAATCTGGAAATGATGTGTAACACATAGAAAAACCAAGTAGTTTTGATGAATGTAACAATAAAAAAGAATCTTTGTTGATGAGTGACAATTTTCTTGTAGTTTGAATGGGTTGTTTATTATGTAGCAAAGTCTTATTTCTGTCTTTTGAGTATTCATAGATATGTATTTTTTAATTACTGTTTGGATGCCTTCCTCTTTAAGAACTTCCCATAATTTTTCTATTAGTAGTATTTTAAGCTTGTTTGTATATGAATAAAATTAATATTGGTCTGTGCTTTTCTCCCTATTTGATAATATTTGACATAAAATCCACCTTTACATATTACACCCTCGTAATGATATAGATAACTTTTCTCAATTTTGACACTTTGCTCCTTTGTACTCATTGTAAAACTATTTATTTACATAGTACATTTAAACATGATACATGTGACTTTTCATAAATAATCATAACACATTCTGGTTTGGCTGTAGTTATAGTTCACTACCTGGCTTGTTTTTCAGATTGGTATGGTATGATTGTTTGCTAAGTGGACCAGATGGTTTACGGGTCCTTGTTTCCAGTGAAAGAGTTCTTGTGTTCACCGGTAGCCCTTCAGGGGGAGTCAGTACAGTTCTTCAGACTCCTCTTGGGTAAGTGTTAATCATTACCACTATTAAGCACAAGTATGTTGATTTACATTTTAAAGAGTAAGTTGTCGTCTGTTATCTTGCATTTCCTTTTATTTCCTGTGCTAAATATTTTTCAAGTTGTACTGGCTGGGCACAATTTCTTTCTTTTTTTTCTTCAAAATACATACCTATTTATAATATTTTTATTAATAAAAGATTATGATTATATGGATTGAGGACATAGTTGTTCCTATTTGCAAGTAATGAAGGTGATATTTATTTTAATTAAAAAATGTAAATATTTCCAATATTTTTGATTATTATTTTTTTAATACAAATTTTAGTTGATAACGGTCTCTTCAGACCCTGAATCCTTTAATGGTGGGGATATTTTAAATTTTTTGTTGTACCTTTTAAAAACTGTAGTTATGATAGGGTTAAAATAGGATTCAGTTAATTTATTGAAGACACTGGATCCTATTGGTGCTACTAAGAAAAGCTGAATGAACAAAACCTTGAATTGTCAAAATTACATTTTAAAAAGCATCAATTTCAAATACATTAATATCAAATACATCAACTTTAAATATAAATATATTTATATATATGGTGAGGGCCCATATTGTATCCTCATTAAACATAGTGTTAATATGCTAATATTAAAAATATTCTGACCTTTTGACTATGAGTTGTCCAGGTGATTTTAACATGTTAACATCAATAAACCCTTTGTTTTTTTCTCTAATGACTTTTAATATAGACTTTTTTTTTTTTAATGATACTCAATCATTTTAAATTTTAGCAAAGTCATTGTACAATCCTAGACCCAATGAACAATGTTTGAAAAAGACTCCAAAAAGAATTGAAATATTAAACAAAATAAATTATTGAAAAATTGTATCAATGTCTGCCTATTTTGAAAACAAGGTCTGAATATTTTTAACAAGTACATTTAGAAATGCTTTCTGCATACGATACTTTAAAATTAATTTGATGGATATTGGAGAATTTACTTGAAACTTACTATGTAGGGAGCTTGCTCAGTGCTCATTGCTGAGTCAACAATCTCCTGGTGATTCGTCAGTTGCACCTTATATTGAATTGTGCAATCAGGATGCAAGCAGACGCCCCAGGGTACGATGTGATGATATAGAAATAGCAAAGAGGGTGAGTTCATAAAAATTACTTTCTTTATGTGCTTATTCAATTATGCAGAAATCCACTCAGCCTGTTGCTCTGAATAGTAGAGTCAGCTGTGAATTTACATAAGTTACATTACATTGAATATTAATTTTTCATAGACCTAAATCATTTCCCAGCTCCATCTGAACCGCTTGAACCACACCATGAACCACGTAGGAAACTCGTGAAGTGTAACTTTCAGTGAGAAAAAATTGTTTCAACTCCGTGCTATAGTTTCAAGCAACCCATCTGTATTCTCTATTACATTCAGAGTACTCAAGCTTTTTTGTGACAGTACATCAAGCAGCTTTCATTAATTGATATCTTGAGATTTGGTGAGAGGAATTATAATTTTGAATCAACTTTATTTGAATAATTAATTTTAGTACAATAATTTCAGATTGTATGTCGATAAAATTTGTTTTAGAAACTATTTAATTTTGACTTATCATGTAAGATAAACCAAATATTTGATTCAACAGAGGATCATCAGAATTTTTTGGTTAGACAAGTCAAGTCATGTTAGGGCTTTAAAAATACTTGTCCATACAAATTAGTACAACTTGTTTTCATGTGTCAAAATGTCTGGTAAAAAAAATTAATGTTGGGCAAAGCATACTTAATTTGATGACTTCAAGCACAATCAGCAGAGTGGTGTCATGATTCAGAACTGTTGTTCTGAAAAATTAAACTTCAAATTATATTTCCTGTCAAGGAACACATCAAATTCAGTTTTGTTACAAACTGTTAGTTGGTCCTGTTACTGTCCAGAAATATCACTCTTCCAAATCAATAAATGCAATATTACTCCTTTTTTCTCAGTGACTTATTTAGATTTTATTATTGTGAAAAAAATGCTTTGAGAAATGTTGGATGTATCCAAAACAATTTAACTAATCTGACAATTTGTTTCTCTTAGACCTTCTCAGCTCCTTGGAGCCCAACCACAATTCCTCTCACCAAATAATTCTTAATTAATCCAAATATTTAATTTAATCCAAATATAAAAGTAAGAATTTCCTGAAGGGTAGGAAAAAATAATAAGGAAAAGTTTTCTTAAATTGCAATGCTTTTTAATGAGGTTAAAAAAAGTTTGATAGATTGAATCAAGATATTAAAGTGAAATTATTCAATATTCAGTCTTATTAAAATTATTGTAATCTACTTAAGATTTTTTTTGCAGGTGGTACATTATATCAACTATGCAAAGAGTATGTTTGAAGAACGCCGCCACACAGTAATACAAGTGGCAGACAATATTTTAGAAGACTGAAAGAATGAAGGTTCTGTGATGTACCTTTTTGTTGGGACTTCACTGTAAGTTTCTTACCAAAGAAGGAGACTGATGGCTGATACCAAAAGCCAGAAATCCAGTACATGTAACTTGTGGTGCTTTGTTTTTCTTACTTAATGTATTGTTATGTTTCTGTAGTGTACTTTTCTTTGTTGAAATAACTTTTAAATTATTTATTTTAATTTATATGAGAAAAAGTAGGTACTTAGCAGTAGCAGTTTTCATCAATTTGTAATGCTGTTAAAATCTTTATGCAATGTCGGTAAACATTCAATAGTTAACCATCTTGAGGCAGAATAATGGGTTTTACTCCAAATTTTTTCAACTTTTTTAACCACAGTTTCAGTATTGTATTATGATATCCCTTTCCTTTTTTCTTTTTGTAAATTAGAATGAGATCTGTTGCTGCAAAGTTTTGAGCTGTGTAACAATGCATATGTATGTATGTATGTATGTATGTGTAAGGGTAGATGAATCAAAGCATGATTGCAAGTATGTGATAATTTTATTAAGAGTGAGTGCAGCTATGAGACATAAGGTGTCAGTTACTAGTAGACGTTTTTAGTACAAATTCGTAAATCCAATATAGCCATAATAGCCAACAGTTTGTGGTAAAGAACAAAAACTGATCTTCTAAGGGCCCATTCTGTTTCTAGTGCCACAGTACCAGGTCAAAAATTTAATGAAGCAATGAATAAGATTATCTCAATGTTACTGTGTGAAATTAATATTTGTTTGGAACTATACTGAGAACTAAAGAAATACTTTGGCATTACGAAATTATTTTTGTGACGAAAGATTTTCTTTTCTTTCTTTGCAAATGACTTACTAGTACAGTGGCTAAAATTCTGGGTATTTGTAGAAATTGTTATGAAACATAAACAAGAAAACAATAGAAATTTATTTTTTGAAATAGTACACAAGAACTGTAACTTGTTATAAGCAATTACATAACATAAGTGTGTGTAAAAACACAAGATCCTCCTTTGTAGAGTTGGTTGAATGGTAAGACAATTGCCTCAATCATTACTATGGAATACAGAGATAAAAACTCATAAAATCATCCTCTATTAATGTAATATGTGTCACAGTAAAGGGATCAATTCTATATAGAGCTCATGTATAGAGGTTAGAGCTATTTCTTGAAAATGTCAAGAAAATATCTTTCACCTAAAGAGCATTAATTCCTGTTGTGTTCAACTTATACCTTTTGAACTGAATAACATAAGCAGTATTAATATCTTGTTCATATAGTATTGATCAGATCATGATCAAAGATTCAGTTAAAAATTGCATTATAAGTTCAATTTTTCTTATTTTCAATCTAGATTTTTACATTTCTGTAGTACTCAGGAATTACTTTCTTATTTACCCCCTCTTTTACATTTATAAACTAGGCGCAGGTTTTGTGTCCTTCCTCAATGGGCATAATAAGTGATATGGCATCATTTGAATTTTGAAAGACCATTGTGGTTAGGAAAACATTAATGACAAGGATGTACAATATGGTTTGTTGGATTGATCTACAAAAAAGTTGATCTCTGTCTTTCAATAATGCATTATAAGTTATCACACGTGTTGTGAAAATGCCACTCTACTGAGGAAAATATGCAAAAGGATTCTGTTACTTATGGTGACCTAGTGTTGAGTTTCATTCGTACTGTGTATAGGCTATCAGATGGTTTCAAAAATCATCTAAAAAAACACTATTTAATATTTTTGCAACTTAACTAGTTACAACCTTCAAAAACAATCTTGTTTGTGTGAAAATGATGTGACATATTCCTGTTTGTTTTCAAGTTAATTTCATATCTAATTTTTTTGTGCAATAAAAATAGTTTTCATGATGTTCTGATTTTCATTACATTAGAATAGCTTCAACTACTGACTTTTTATAAATTGGCCTATTAGCACAAATGTTTATTCCTGTGAGAAAAGGCAAAGGTAAAAATCACCATTCAAGAAGAAGCAAAATCATTCCTATCTTTACAGCCAATCTGGCATTCTGTACAGCACACTAGTGGGAAAGAGTACTGTTTAGTGGTGATTTGGCTTTTTCTGTTGACATTCCCCAAAGAAATATTTTGTGGCAGATACAGTATTCATGATGAATTTCAGATCAAACATCTCACAGTGCAATGAATCCTAAGTTACAATTACACAATAAATTTGCACAAGCAAACCAAGCACAATACTTACAGCTCGCACAGGATAGAAACCCCAACAGTTAGAAATAAAATTTTTAATTGGTTCATAAAATGTGGATTTATTTGACACTGAAATGTATAATTTTCACACATTCCATATTCACATTTTTATTTCAAATCATTATAGATCTTACTTTGTAATGTAGGTAGTATGGCTTTACCAATTGCAAAAGTGCAGAGAATATGACAGGGCACATATGAAAGTAATATTCGAAATCTTCAGGTGCTTATCACTTTAATTATTTTAAGAGTAATTTGACTAACTCTTTTCATGCATCTATTTATTTGCCCACCATATCTTTTTTCAAATATAATCTCGCTTGCCTAATACTAGTGTGACTCCAATTTGCTTTCATCTACCAAAACATGCTCACAAGGCCAATTCTGAAGAAGTACTGATCAATTAACTCTGCATACAGTTTATCCTGTGAAAGGTTCTCAAGCACTCACAATCTTCTGAAGATCTATTAACATAAAAGTATCTGTCTAGAAAGATTGCAAGACAATTTTTCATGTTAGTATAGATGATCAAATGCTATTGAGTTTGAAGAGGGAAGGTGGAAGCGGAGGAGATGAATGGTCATGCTTGGAGTGCTATTCATTGGCCATTCAATGTAACTTAGGAAGTATTCTGATTTGCTGTAGAACTTTTATTAGAAACAGGGCTAAATTTTCTTGTATCCCTCAAATCCTCTGTAATATCAATAATACAAAAATGTAAGTAAATTTTTTTTGGAATTATAGTATTCAAATGCTTCATTGGGTCCACCGATGTAACAGCTTTTAAGAGTCTTGTAATAAACTGCATTACTTGGTCATAAAATCAAAATTAAGAATTGTTTGTTTAAATGTACTAGATCAGGGGCTTCCAACTTCTAAGGCCTGTAACTACATTTAATATAGTTATGGGTCATATTTTCACTACTTGGGCAATCCTCGCCTGACTTCCCTGTATTGTTGATCTCAGCAATTTGCCTGGCTGCTCTGAAACAGGGAGTGTGTGTGAAGGAACCGTGCACGATATCTGGTCATACCATGCATACAATGGGATGGGAATTCAACAAATTAACAACACATTGGGATGATTTTGAATTACTGTATTTACTAAAAAGAGTCCTTAAATCTAAACTTAACCAACTTTTATATTAAAGGGTGTAGTGACCTCAGCAGGGCACTTGTTGTAGGTGCACAATGTTCTCGATCGACATGGAGGAAAGGCACTTCCACTTTGACTAATAACCTTTCGCAGGCCACAATGGCACTGCAGGCTGCATGCGGCCCACCACTTGAACAATCCAGTACTAGGTGAACAAAAAAAAAGCATTTTTTCTCAAAAATATTTTGGCATATTGACAATATTTCTAAATGGCAGTTTTGTAACATTTTCCACATTCTTTATCCTTAGAATACTTCTTTTCAATCTTTGTTTAAGATATTTTGAACATTTTACATTTATGTCATACATTTTGATGGAACACACTTGTATTTCCAGGAGAAATAAATTAATGAGAAAAGTGTAAATACAAACAAATCAAAATATATATTTATAAACATTTTGCCTTTACCTAAAGACATTTAATACTGAGATCAAAGCATATTTCTTCAAAATGATTGTCCCAGATAAAGATGCACTGTTTCAAAAACCTCGTAATTGGCAAAATTCTTATACAGCTGGTATTTGATGATAATCAACCCAAAAAGTTTTGGAGGTTCTTCCATAATGATAACAATTAAAGTTCTCAAATTGAAAAGCACTACAATAAAAGTCACTGGAAAATCATTTCCATATCACAAAAGATTTTTAAAAAAACAGTTTTCACAGTTCTGTTTCATCTTAAGATTACAATATCTCTCTAATTCTTTAAAAATCTTTATACAAATATCATTAAAACTAAAAATCTTGCACAAAAACAATCCCTTGAATGATGTTTCCAATTTATAAATTAACAATGTCTACTCCAAATAAGTAATAATATGAGTTTCTAATCATATATCCTAGTTCCTAAAAACTAGTTTTTTTTAAATTTTGAATTTCAGTCTTGGAGATGCTAAATTACAACTCTACACTTTTAAACAAATTTATAGAAAAATACAAAGTAAATTTTTGTTCCAAGGAATACGTCTATCTAAAGTGATTTCCAAAAGAAAACCACATGCACCAACATTTTTTAACTTAGAAAGTAATTTTTCCACCTATACATCCAGAGAGAAAATCTGAAACCTTAAATGCATTTAAATACTTCAGTCTTTTCACACAACTGACAATAATAAAATCTTGATCTAGGCACTAAATGGACATTGATTGCACACATAAAAAAGTTTTCAAAACAATAATAGCTTTGACTTAAATTAAAAAAGTATTAATCAAATATATAAAATATAATATTTTGTACATAGTTTCTTTAAACTATTTCAGGAACTGCAGCACTATCAGAGTTTTCAGAATCATCATATAGTCCAGGATTAAAAAAAAATTTCTGAAACCCCCAGTTTTCAAAACTACTTGTTTGCATACTTCCATTATCTGCAATAAGATGCTTTAGTTTACTGTCAACCTGCAACAATACAATGTCATTAATAAAATTAAAAATAGCATTGCAGAGCAAAGTATAGCCTTTATGTGCAAGTCATTCCGTCATATCAACACAAATTGTTACCTTGATATTTCTGAATATTTGATTACTCATTTTACTTTCCTATATACATATGTATTACAAACAAGTAATATACATAGTACAGGTAATGCTGCATGAAAAAACAGCAGATTTTCGGCAGAAAAAAATTAATTGCAGGGCCCTGATAATGAAAAAGTGGATAAATCCAGAGGCTAAATTAAGAAAGAATCCCTGTTTTGTGTGTCCTTAATTCTGAAAAACCAACTGATGAAACCAATTGAAGAAACCCCTGTCCATCTGGCCTGAGTCAAAGCTCTGAGATTTTGAGAAACATTCATTAATTTTTGGCGGTACTTTACATGAAGGACGTTTTCAAAATTTTCTCAAAAAACTGCTCCAAATTTTTTCTTTAAATTTGTCGTAAGAGTACAGTATTATACACTTATAAAGGTGGCATACGTCTGATTTTCACGGTTAACTCTGAATTTTCAAAAATTGCAAAAGTTTGAATTTTTTTTGAATCTTCCTAAAACTACAAAATTGAAGGTAGAGATTTTTCCTTCAAATAAAATTTGTTCTCCAAAGTGAATTCTTTCATTAAGGTCAAGGTTTGAAAATGTTAATAGTTTTACTGCAATATGTGCAATTTTAAAAAATAACAAAAACAAGATTTTCTCAAAAACGGCTCCAATGTTTTACTTTCCCGTAACATACATATACACGGAGTGATACACTTAGTATAGGGAAAGTTATGTAATGCTGCGTGAAAAAATGGCCAATTTTCAGCGAAAAAAATTAATTGCTGGGCCGTAAAAAGGAAAAAGTGGATAAAACCAGTTGCTAAATTAAGAAAAAAAAATCCCCTAACACATGCTGTAGCCAGAAACCCTCTTTTGTGGGTCCTTGACACCGAAAAATCAATTGAAAGGAAAACGTCCGTCTGTCTGCGAATACTGCTAGCGCCTAACCGTACGTACAATTTCTTCCAAAATGGATATTCCCCAGTCGATCTGCTTCTAGTCGAAGCTTTGAGATTTAGAAAAAGATTCTTCAAAATTGGGGGTACTTTATATAAAGCCCCCCGGGGATTTTCAAAATTTTCTCAAAAACTGCTCCAAATTTTTTCTTTAAATTTCTTATATGAATAGAGTAAAATACACCTATTAACATGGCATAGGTCCGATTTTCACGGCTAACTATGAATTTTTGAAACTTGAGAAAGTTTGAATTTTTTCGGCGTCTTTCTCCAACTAAAAAATTGAAGACAGATTTTTTGTTCAAATAAAATTTGTTCTGTATATTGAGTTCTTTCATAAAGCTCATGTAAATGTTTTTCAAAATTTTGGTAGTTTTCATGCAATATTGCGTGCAATATGTGCAATTTAAAAAAATTACAAAAAAGAGATTTTTCTCAAAAATGGCTCCAAATTTTTTCTTTAAACTTTTGGTAGGGATAGTGGTAAATGTACTCTATCAGATGACGTAAAAGCCATATTGCTCTATAGGTTGATTTTTTCAAAAATTACAAAAATGTAAATTTTTTCACATGTTTCTCATGTCGATAATATTTACTTTAGCGGCAATTTGTCCACATTATAATATTTACGAGTACATGTGCTTTAAATAATGTCAAGTAAAGTTTCTCGAAAGCACAACAGTTTTCTGTGAAAAGTAGCTCAAAATTTCGGCATTTTCAGAAATGCTCAAACGCCATTTTCTCATATATGGCTGCAAATTTTTTCTTCAAACTTTTGTAACGGATAGTGCTAATTACACTCTGTAGTATAGCGTAAAGTTTATTTTGAGTTATTTTTCTGTTTTTTCAATAATTACATAATTGTAATTTTTTGAAAGATCTCTCACATCTTTAATATGCTTATTACCAGCAATTTGTAAACATTAGTATATTTGTGAGTGTAAGTGCTTCAAATAACTTCAAATAAAGTATTTTGAAAACTCAAACATTTTCTGCGAAAATGAGCTTCAAATTTCGCATTTTAAGTAGCACTAAAACACCATTTTCTTTAAAACGGCACATCATTTTTAGAAGAAAATTGCCATTAATGACTAGGTTTTTGTCTTCTTTAATATTCTAAAATTGATGTTTTCATTCTATTAATAGGAAACCGAAAAATTAATAATGTTGTCCTTTTTTGCACAAATAAGATGATGATATTGAACGAACGACTTTAGGAGTGTGTTCAGTAATATCTTCTTATGAGTGCAAAAAAGTAACTTTATAAACGAGTTGCATACATTATTTTTTTGTATAACAGTATTATGATTTAAGGAAGCGAAATTAATTTGGATGTTAAGTTATAATTCGTAGTTTATTTTTTGAATTCATATTATGACGTCATGAATGCTACCTAAGCAACTAATATATTTACAAATGGCAATTAGTTTGAAAGTCACGATTCAAAATAGTTACGTAATTCTGATTTTGTAGAGCTCAGAGTATGTATTAAAGAAGTCAAGAACTTCCAATAGTTTGTGCAAGGGTTTCCGGAATCAGAGAATATTGTGAGTACTGTGAGTTTCTCATTTATTTCATTCAATAATTAATTGTAGTTATTTAGTTTGTTTCTTTCGTGCATTTTCTGGAATTACATGTAGGCTGTTGGATGTAAGTATTTTCTATGACAGTCATTAATAATTTTAAAGTTCATTATAAATATTTCAACAGCTGGGTTTCATTGTAATATTTTCAATTTTATTTCTCCAAGTAATTTTAATAAGAAAGATGACATTGTTTGCTGGTGGAAAAGTTTTCTCACACGGTTAAAATGCACATTTCCAGCCATTTGTAAACACTATTGAATTTGTGAGTATAAGTGCTTTGAATGACTTCAAATGAAGTTTTTCGAAAACTCAAAACTTTTCTATAAAAAAGAGCTTCAAATTTTGCAATAACAGTAGCACTTAAATGCAGTTTTCTTGAAACGGCTCCAAATTTTTCAACGAAAATTGCCATTTATGGCAAGGTTAAATTGTTTTTTTATGTTCTTAAAATAATAGTTTTGTTCTACTATTGGAAAACTGAAAACTTAAGGAAATGTCGAAAAAATGTAGTTTGGGCGGCGATAGATTGCAGCTGTCAAGAGTATTGGCAAGTCCGAAAAACTAGCCGAGACCGAACGCAACAGAAAACTAATACGGGAAAGTCTGTGCCATTCTGTAGCACCACTAGTTTCTTTAAACATTTGGTAGTGATAATGCTAAATTTGCTCTATAAGATGACATAAACATCATATTGCTCTATGCTTTTTTAATTACAAAAATTTTTTTTTTTTACTTCTCTCGGGTGGTTAATATTCAGCAGTGATTCATTCATATTACTATGTTTATGAGTACAAATGCTTTAAATAATGTCGTATAAAGTTTCTTGAAAACTAAACCGTTTTCTGTTAAAATGAGCTCAAAACTGCATTTTCAGAAATGCTTGAACGCCATTTTCTCACAAATGGCAGAGAGTGCTAATTGCACTCTTTAATATGACGTAAAGTTCATTTTTTGTTTTGTTTTTTCAAAAATTATTTTGAAAAATTTCTCACACTGTTAATATGGACATTCCCGGTAATTGTAAACACTAATGTATTTGTGAGTTAAAGTACTGAAAACTCAACAATTTTTCTACGAAAATGCTTCAGGTTTTGAATTTACAGTAGCACTCAAATGCCATTTTCTTAAAAAACTGCTCCAATTTTTTCAAGAAAATTGCCATTTAATATGAGGTTTTAGGGTTTTTTATTATTCTAACAGTAATATTTCTGTTCTACCATTAGGAAACCAAAAAATTAAGAAAATGTCAAAAAAATGTACTTTGGGCAGCGATAGATGGTGGCTGGCACGAGTATGAGGCAATTTCAAATAGCTAGCCCAGACCAAAGGAAATACAAAACTAATACAGGAAAGTCTGTGCCATTCTGTAGCACCACTAATTTTTTATTTTCAAACCTGTCCACCTCCAACGTTAAGACACTTTGCTTTCTCAATGCAATTTTACCCCTCAATTGTAGAAAGGTGGAAGTTTCAATGTACTGCAGATTCCCACTAATTTCATATGTGAACTTCTCCTTAAGCTTTCCAAACTGATAACTTTAGTTTGTTTTTTATGGACTTTCAGAAAAAAGTAGGAATCTGCATGTTCATGAACTAACTTTCATTGAAAGAAATAGAGCTTAAATGTGTTATCTCATCGAAAAACTAATGTGACATATCAATCTTTTGACACATACTTCTCGTATTGGACTTTTACGTCTATATTTATAACTCTAAGACAAAATGTGTCCTGTCAAGTTTTAACATTTTCTGATGTGATATTTACATTTTCTCCATCATTGCCTTTTCCTCTTTCCACTATAAAAGGCTATAGGGAAGAGAAGTATTGGAATCATCTCAACAAAATAATCTTTAATATCAGTTACAAAATACTCGAATAAGTGTAATCATATAATCCTAATGTTCTGCTGTCACATCACACACATGATGTGCTAAACATACCACTGTCAGGAAAATATGTCACAAGTAAGATTAGTTGTGCCATTCAGATCATCAAGAGAACTTAAAGTGCTTCAAAATGACATTTTTCCACACAGTTTTAAAACAGTTTGATTTTGATTTATAAGTACTTTTTCAATTGTGTGCATATGCTACGTTCCAAGTATATGAAAGGATATTCATCAAACATGTTGCAAGGAGTGATTTGTATCGCAAGGAAACATCAAATAGCTTAAAAACAACCACACCTGAAAGTAAAATTAGGAGGAGATACTTGAAAGGTCAGAGAAAAGTGGAAGAAGACAAGGAATCTGAAGTTCTGATGTACCGTCCATTCCAGAGCTAACGAATCTTCATCTGGATTTTTCCCATGTACAATGAAAAAAGCCCAAAATTGGAACGTCCTACATAACCAATTCCTGCCTCAAATAAATGAGTGGTTTAAAGAAAAGCTTGTCTTTCCGCCTATGGCCTAAATTTAATGCAGAAATAAATCAGGTACAAAATCTTTGGTTTAAAGAAGAGAAAAATAAAGACCAATATCAATAGGGTGCTGTAATGATTCAGGATCAGTTACAGTGATTTACTACGAATTACGGCAATTTTAAGTTATTCAATAAAGAACGGAGTATAGAAAAAAACAAAAGATAGCCGCATTGCTTTAGAACAATACTTTTAGTTTATTAAAATGCGCAGAAATAAAAATAATTGAACATGACAATTAAATGGCCACTGATTTAAGAAGAATTACAGTGTTTGTTTCATCGAAATCAAACCACGGGTTGTGTAATTAGAACAGTTTTAATAAAATGCATAAGTGAGCTTCAATGCCATGTACGGGAAAAATAAACATTTTCAAGATTGTAAGTGAAACCCGTAATTGTGCCATAATGGTAATTACAGGTCGGCATACCTGATTTACGGCAAATTTATGAAATTAGTGAAAGACTTGCAGGAGGCCGTCGAAGTTTATTTTCCATAATTTTCATATTAGAAACCAACAACGGAGAACAATTGATGTGTAAATGTACAAGTACGTAAGATAGAAATAAGCATTTTTCGGCGTAATTGGGCAGAAAATGCGTGTGTTGGGAAACTAAAGTGAGACATTGGAATCGAATGGCAATTTTTGAAAATTTATGTGAGAGAACGTGTTCGTATTTGAACTTTAAGTTTGAATTGAATTTGTTTAAACAAAATTTAGTTACAAATCAATGTAAAGTTGGAACAGTGTCGATATTTTGAAAATGTGACAGTGCGCAAATTTCAAAGTTTATTTTTTATTATTATTTTTTTTTTTTTTGCGATAAAATAGAGTAGTCGCGTCAATGGTGATTCTAATGTAAAAACTGAGTTGATTTGCTGTGGACAGAGTGCGACATATATAAGAGGACTGCTTGTGAAGCCCAGGAGATGTGATGTGGTGTCTGGACATCTAGCAGACTGCAGCAGCAAAAAAAGGGAAGTGTATGCGGTTTATCTTTTCTTTTTCAATTTCTTGGCAATACATGAATAACTATCCAAGACCAAGATTGTTTAGTAGTAATCGATTAATGAATGGCCATGAAAAAAAAAAAAAAGGCCGTTAAAGTGTGCAGAAATTTCGATAGTATTCAAATCTCATTCAGGATTTTTTTTTAAAATAATAGGCAGATTTACATTTATAAGAATAAAATCTAGAAATATTAATTCAATTTTAAAAGAAAGTACGTGCCAAAAGGAAAGCACGTGCTAAAAGAAAGGAATTCCAAGGAGAAACTGTTAAAACTTATGTGTATATTTTGTTGGTTGGTATATGTTGTTTTGTTAGTGTGATATATATATTTCAGGATTTTGTTTTATTTATGTGTATTGGTATGTAGGTGATGGGCTGGTTTAATGCAGATCATAACAAGTGGATGCAAAAGGGGAAAAGATTTGTTTTGTGAATAAATTAAATGTCGGAAGGCGAGGCTGCTGACCGAGTTTTTTTTTGCTCTCTCACACTAATCTGTCTCATTATTTCAGTAGTTAGGAACCTGGATGCACTGCAAAATTTAAGCTACAGTTTATGGCTTTCCGTACGGAACCGGTCACGACTCACCTTGGAAACAAATTTTCTGTAATTGTGTATTATATTTTTTGAGAAAATCGGGCATTTTAAAGTATTTGAAAAATAAATATGTTATGAACGTTATGTGTGTGTATGCTGGAATGGAAGTTGGGCAACCATGCGTTCATGTTTTACGTTGTGTTTTGACGAGTTGATTGGTAAATAAATTAAGTAAGCATAGCCGGTGCGAAAGGGGAATGCACGTATTGCACCACGCGTGCGCACACGCATGACATTGCAATAAATAGTTGATGGTGAGAAAGGAGCAGGTAGAGGGAAACAGATTACAGTGGCACCCAGCATGGGGCGTGAATAAACGGAAACCGATTACAGTACACACATAGAAAAACTTGCTATGATCTGGCAAAATGAAACTGAAATTAAAAGTCAAAACCTATTTTCAGTATGCCAAACAATATAATGAATATATTAAATAAAAAAAGAAAAGGTATACAAAATATTATATACCAGTAGAAATAGTTTGACGTGTTTGTCTCTTGACTTAAACTATAGTTTTGAACAAAAGATAAATACATTGATATAGAATGAAACAAAAAGCAAAAGTTTACACATACGAGGGTCGTTCCGAAAGTAATGCCTCCTATTTATTTGTATGACAACTACAGAAAATAAAAAAACAAACTTAATACAATGTGTTAGAACAGAGTTTTTAAAACACAACACTATTTTTCAATATAGTCCCCCTTTTTTCTGCACATTTTGATCACAGATGAACAAGAGCCTCCATGCCATGCTGGTAAAAGTCTGTACCAGCCGAGTTGATGTAAACGGAGAATTCTTATGGCGTCATTCCATGGATTGTCGTTTTATTTCTGGCTCATAATGGTGACATCATGTCTCATAATCAGTTATTATTCGATCCAAAAAACCACCACCTTCAGCTTCGTATTGGGTCGAATGCTCCTCACAACGTTCCGTTCGGTGGTGTTGGTGTTCCTGTGTGAGTGATCACGGGACACACCTTGCGCACAATTTTCAGAAAACTCAATTTACTCAGCGTTACCTCTAACACATTGCAATGTTCAGTGCTGTATGCAGTTACCCAGCACCATATATTGCCTCTCATGAACCTATTCACGAGGAAGAGCTGATCGAGGCACCCCTTCATTCCATGGTGTAGCACCTTTGCGTGGACGACAGCAACGTGGTATGCCATTCACGTCGCTGTCACCACCGCTGAAACGCACTACCCATCATCACCACACTGTAGTGACATCCACGGTATGCTTCCCATAAAAGTTCAGCAAGACACTGGTGATGTCGATAGCAATTTCCTCTGAAGTGAGAAATTCAGTCACGCATCTCTTCTGACATGTGTTCCAGCTAGACGCCATTTTAGCGTTCTGCATCTATGCTTCTATCTGACGAATAGCAACAAAATTAAACGAACTTAACGAGAAAGTTCATATTTCACTATGACACCACTCGCATTCGTTTTTGAAATCATATGCCTAATTAAAAAATTGGGAGGAATTACTTTCAGAATGACCAATGTAGTATGTAATGCTTTGACTTGCAATACATTGGCAAGTTCTTAAACAAAAATTCTGAATTAAGGAGTTGAGACCTTGAGGACTTGAAATGGAGAAAGCAGATAACAAATCCTGGATCATACAGAGTTCCACAAAAGTCCTCTCCGCAGTGAGCAGAGTCAGGGCCTCCTATTAAAAAGAGCATTTATGTTGGTAGCAACCAGATCTCTGGGAAACAAGTGAACAACACTCAACATCTATTATGATTGTGGTGGGCATGCAATTTATGTTTTCAAGCTGCGGCTCATTTTACCAACATAGCTTCTGTTGCACACTCATCAGCACACTCATCAGCAAGGTGCCACAGCGGAGAAATTGCTTCCTGTCATACAATACAATGCACATACACACTATACATTGCAAGTAATAAAATAGAACAAACCATCATTAGCATCTCTTGTATTTCTGTGTCACAAGCATGCTCCATGAATATTTCACATATTGACTGTATGTACCATGTGCCACAAAAAATATCTCGATTGGATACGTATCCTAAAACAATAATGTACATCAAACAAAAATTCACAAAATACTAATTCCATTTTTCTTTTAAAAGTCATATCAAGTAATTTGCAAATACCTGGGAGAGTTGAATATGCTATCAGCATATCTGAATAGGTTCGAGCCTGGGCATTAGGAAAACCATCACTTACAACTCGAGGTCTCAGCATTTGTCTTTCTACTGGCCGTACTCCATAGTCCTCTTTATCTCCTCTACATTTCAAAACATGGTAAGCAAGACATATTCAAAGAAAAACATCAAGGAGAGTTTTCATAAAAATGTGCGATCTTTCCACCAAATACAGCTACAAACCCACTTTTGAAACTTACCTACAAGTCTGAAAAATAAATATTTTTGGTCTCCCCATAAGATTTGGGCAATGGTAATGGTTGAAACACTCCAATACCCATGAACTAGATAAGTGTAGCCCATCTGCTGCAGCAAAATTAGTACTACCAGGTTCCTCTCCAGAAAATCCATGACTTAAAATTGCCACAACACAAGAATGAGCACGTTTGTGCCCTTCCATTTGAGCAAATTCTTTGATTTTTGTTTTCATTTCCTAGAAATGATTATAAATTCTTAACTTCTTTTATTAGAATATCTTTTTTTTGTTTTGTTTTGTTTCCACTTTTTAACTCACAGATAGTTGCAAATTTGTATGTGGTATAACTTCATAGCCCAGTTCTTGAAACAAAATTGTCAAATTCAAATCATCTACATGAGCACCAGATCTCTCGTCATAAACATTATTAACGAACTTTATGTTGTTTATCAATAAAAAATAACCTTTGGGGCGGGATCCCATGGGGTACACCTGTAAGTAATTAAAATAATATAAACATCCTTAAATAATGGAAGTATACAAGTGAAACTCATCAAGACCAAAAATCTGTTTCAAGATTAATAGAGTGGAAAATAAGTAATTCTGTTACCGCAGTTTACTTAATATTTTTCATTAGTTAAAACATTAAACTTGTCTTTTAAACACATTTTAATAAGATATTGCTTTTAAGAAATTTTTTAAAAAAAAGTGATTATATTTTTATTTTTTCTGTTTTGTAACTAATTCAAAAACAAAATAATCGATAATTTAATACAGCCAAACTCTGCAACTTTTGTGATTTCACTAATCAAAAGTAAAGAAAAAATAGGAACACTAATAGAATGAATAAGGTAACGGGGGTAACATTGCCACATCTTTGTTTCTTTAAAAGTTCTACTTTGTTGCATCATCTTCACAATAATTATTTTGACAATTTAATCCTTCACAAAAGTACAATGTTTCTTCAAAATACTGAAGCCATAGCTTCCATAATTTGAAAGGTTTTATGGCTTTTCTAAAAGCAAGCAGAGTGGCAACGTTACCCTGCAGGGGTCAAACAATTGCCACCTCTATTTATTTCCAAATCTCTAGCACTGTGCTAAACGTGTGAGAGTTGGATAGGAAACACAAGCACATACATATGCATCAGAACATTATTAGCTGTTGATTTTGACACTTTACATACTACACACTGGGATAAACACTGCTTTGAAAATTAATTCTAAAATAAGTTTTATTATCTTTTTTTTATTGTGATAAAATGCAATACGGAAAACGTATTTTCTCCTTTTTATATTTAGTCTGGAAAGTGCAGCAACAATATTGTATTTTGGCATAACACACTCATCCACGTCATTTAAAGTGGGCTTGCTAATTTCATAGAGTTCAATAGCCTTATTGTACTTAATTTTCCACCATTTACTTTTTTCCATTGCTTAATGCATTTTAAGGTCATCATATGTTTGTAAACCTTAGATATTGGATTTTTTATTTGTCTATGAGGCAAAGTTACAGTGCAAGTATTGCGACAACAAAAATGTAATTTTGTATCAAATGTAATTAATCAACATTCACAATTTATAAGTCATATGCTTTAGAAATTATATATAAACTCACAAATGTCAATTGTTTCAATGTAAGAATTCCTTCTCAAAGGATATAAATGTATGGGCAAGATAGACATTATGGCAAATTTGCCCTGAAAGTAGTAGATGCTATTATTACATTGTGTCCCGTTTATAATGAATTATGAAGTCATGACATAGCATGCCTAGGACATGACACATTTACTTATCTATGTTGTTTAATTTAACTCAATTAATCGAAAATTAACACAGTTTCAATTACGAGATTTGGCTGAATAATAGTACGCCATACATATTTACTGACATTTTAGGTTACAACAGTAACCCAATGCAACAAACGATTGTATATATTTCTAAAAGAGGTAGCTAACTATGGGAACTCACAAGCAAATAAATTTATGATACAGACTGCGCTACTTAAATTTTCTGAATTTGTGGCAATATTACCCGTCGTTACCATATAACTTGGATGTGATTACATATATACATACATATATATATAAAAATACCATATTTACCAGAATATAACAAACTGAATATAAAATGACACCCTAAATTTGAAAAGCCTTCTAAATTTTTAACTAATTCTTTTTTTTTTAAATTTTAAAAAGAAAATATTATTTTAAAATATAGGTCTTGTTTAATGCTGAATGTACAAATGTAAGACCATCAGTACTTTTGATATAAAATGTTTAGGAAAAAATCCTTGTCTTTGTTTGGGAAAGAAGGTGACTAAAAAACATCTAAAAATGGCCAAGGCGAGTTTAACTTTTATACTGAAAATATAAAACATTGCCAATGAAAAGCAAGGTGCGCCCCAGGACAACTTGACTGAACCACTTGTTTTAATTTCTTAAATAATTATCACTATCAAAATTAATTAAACTTACCATAAGATTTGGTTTTGAAGATGGTAGATCAGAACGAGAAGTTGCATTTTTAACCTGCACTCTTAAAGGTTCAACATTCAAATTAATTCTTGCATTAGGATGAACTCGATGCAATTCTTCAATTCGGTTTTGAATTTGTTCAGGATAGTATTCCGGCAAGTTACTAAGAGTTGTACTACAAAATTAAATTGTATTAGAACAAGCAAGTGCATATATTATTTGAACATGGATGTACAAGAACAAATAAATGTCAATAAATATCAATGCACAAGAACATGTACCCTGAGTGATGACTGCCACCTGGAAGAGCATCACGAGCCACAGATTCCACTCTATTTAAATGAGGCTCTATGTTTACATCTGGCTGCAACAATATGGCTAATGAGTAATGTTTTGTTTCTAACAGAGATGCTACTAATTTTCTGAAGGCTAATGGACCTCTTCTCTGTATATCCAGATACAATGCTGTTTTTCGTTGTCGAACATTTAAACCTGCACTAG
This sequence comes from Acheta domesticus, assembly GCA_031308135.1. NCBI lineage: Eukaryota > Metazoa > Arthropoda > Insecta > Orthoptera > Gryllidae > Acheta > Acheta domesticus. The sequence continues at coordinate 199,397,944 of JAHLJT010009419.1, read as the reverse complement.
GCTGTAAGGAAACGGATTATGACTCAAAAGAAAAAATCTGGAAATAGTTACAATATCGTTAGAAGTTAAAAATAAAATACATAATCATACCAAATACTTTTCAATCATCATTGACGAAAAAACTCCCTTTTCAAGCAGCTTGGGAATCAGTACGTCTATATTAGTTTCGTCGACGAGCCTCCCAATATTTCGGGTAATATTACGCCTGTCATCTTCTTCCATGCCGACAATAGGCATGGTAACCTGCAAATCAAAGACTTACACAATTATCAAACTGACCTTCACAACATTACAAGAAGTGAATGGCCGTCCTTGAACCTCCGGAGAAGTCAAGGAAAACTAACACAATTTCTTAAATATTGTGTCATAATCAGCCGTTCATTTCGCCTCAAGAACGTTCATTATGTATTCGATGTACACATATCCTTCATGAAAGATCAAAACTTATTTTCCTGTACACGATTCATTTTGAACTCCACATCTTCCAACCATGTAAAAAATATTTCATGTTTGTCCCCACTTACCCTCGAATATTCGGATAACAAAATATCAATCTTCAGAAACCTACTTAGAACGAGAAAAATAGCACCACAAATTCTTGCGCATTCCCTTCACTGCCGGGGGCAGAACCTAGGCAGAACGCAGAGACGGTCACTATGCTTCCCGGTTCCCGCCCTGCCTCAAGCCAGTGCCCTCTGGAATATTCTATACTGCGATTTTTGTAGGAAGAGCTCTCAAGGCCACTCAAATCCCATCTTCGCGTTGGAATATGTCACGGCATTTCGTGTCATTCACAGTCGTTCCGCTAGATTTCGCACGATCGCGACCGTATGAAGCAGTGCTTGCGATCATGCGACTTCTACCGGCAAGACCGAGAAAAGACGCCAAATGCCGTGACATATTCCATCGCGAAGATGGGATTTGAGTGGCCTTGAGAGCTCTTCCTACAAAAATCGCAGTATATATATTCTATATTATAGAGGGCGCTGCTCAAGCCCAGCTCAAGCCCCTGTGGATCGCGATGGAATATGGCACGACATTTCGCGTCTTTCTAGGTCTTACCGGTAGAAGTCGCATGATCGCAAGCACTGCTTGATACGGTCGCGATCATGCGAAGTCTAGCGGCACAACTGAGAAAGATGAGCAGATTCCATCGCGAAGATGGGCCTTGAGGGGCAAAGTTAGAAAAATTGCAGTATAGTTAGCGCGCGCATCGCAATGCCGGTGGCGTACCCTGCGGCGCACCCACGACACGCCTTTTGGTTTGTATTCTCCGAGTGATTCTCCGATTTAAATAAATTAACTTGACGTACAATAAAATAGGACACTACCGTCGAAGAGAGTCAACACGGATTAATATTGGATTATTTCATCCATGGCGTCAATATAAAAACAAAGTCATAACGAAGCCCCCGAATAAAAAACCACGTCCAGCTACCTTATTTAAACAAAGTATACGCAGAACACAGACACGGCACATTATATAAATGTCACAGTCTTTTTATACTGTAATGTATAATTTATCAGAGTTGGCCAAAATGCTTGAAAAAGAATTTCAGATACAAAATATTTCCTCGATAGTATTTTAGATACCAAATAGAAAATACTTCCATTAAAGTATTTTAGATACAAAATAGTATTTTAAAATACTTTTGAAAATACAAAATACAACCAATAGTGATCCAGAATCACAATTTATTTTTCGAAACTGTTATGATTTACAGTAGTATGCAGTTGGACACGTTTCCTTTCAACACTACTAGTTTTTCAGACACTGTATCACTAATATTTCTTCTTGTAATTGATAAGGATCTCATTCCATCAAAAACTAATTTTGTAACAAGATCATCAAATTTTGTTTGATCTTTTTCTTTTCCTGCGTATTGAAGAAACCAGATGTTAAACATGTTTGTTTTAACTTCTTGGCATTACTATTTCCAGTTGTAGTGTTCCCAGAGTTGGGCAGTATCGAAAATACTTGTATTTAAAATACGTATTTTCGATCCTTTTGTAACTTGTATTTTGTATCGAAAATACATATTTAAACATGTATTTTGTATTTGTATCGAAAATACTCGCTGATAGTATTTTGTATTTTCAAAATACAAAAATACTTTTTCTTAATTCGTCACAAACATTGAAAATGGAGAGGGTCCCGCCACGTGGACGAGTGCGACCGGACCTCCGGTTCCTCCGATTACGTTTTTTTCCCTCCGTCGGTTCAACCGGAGATAACCGTAGGAGCGCTATAGTCACGGTCAAGATATATTTTTTTCACCGTGGCTGTAATCGCGAGTTGCGATTCAATTTCTCGGAGCGCAGGCTCCGCGTGCCAGAACGAGTGCTGCCCATTTGTGTGCATGGCCCTGTGGTTGAGCGCAGTGATTAAAAACTTGTGCTTGCGTTGTTTTTAAGAGCTGATATTTCGTTATGGTATATATTTTTTTCCTGGGTACCTTGTACTAAATGAAGCTTTATATATTCATTTTACGTTTATTTGAAGTAAAACTCGTCAATTTTGTAGCGCCTAAAAGAGCTTATTTCAACATTAATGCCTCTTTGTACCTATTTTACATTTAAAAACCTAAAATGAGGCTAATTTACCTAATTTCTTTTGTCTATGGCTTCTTTTACCTTTTTCTTTCGTGACGGCACAACAGACAAGGATGATATTTAAAGATCGAATTTTCGTGCAGTACAACTCCCTAAAACTTGCAATAAAACACCAAAACGTGCAAAAACATGCAATAAAAATATCAAAATTTTGCAAAACAGTGTTATGAAACCTAAAAACTCCAGTTAATTCATTTATCAACTTATTTTATATCTGGGATGTGATATTTAGGGTGATTGAACTATGATTTTGGTGTTTTTGTTATAAGGTTGTACATATTGTTTAATCCTCGATAGTACTAAAAGCATGATATTCAAAAGCTTCTGATAGCAAAAATGATATTCAAAATTACCGGCCAATTTCTCTTTTGTCAGTTTTCTCAAAAATATTAGAAAGGCTTTTCTACTTACGAATGGAAATAATAATGAAAAATAGTCAGGACATTTTGAGCGCTAATAACAAAACTAAAGCAATGTGGGATATCGTAAAAAATACAACCACATCATCTCGATACCTTGTAGAGAATGTTATTTTAAAGGATAATGAAAGAGAAACGAGTAATCCGGAAAAAGTTGCCAATCTCTTCAACAAACACTTTTCCAGAATTGCGTCTGATCTCACGAAGGGACTAAAATCACAAAATTCAACATTTTAAACTTCCCAAAAAATTTCAGATACGATGTTTATTCCCGAAACTTCTCCCAACGAAATCCTCAGAATAGTCAGTAAACTAAAAAATAAATATTCATCTGGTTTAGATGAATTTCCGGATTGTTTATTAAAAACTTGTGCACCTGCCTTTATACATCCGTTAACTCACATTTTCAATGCTTCTTTATGTACAGGAATATTTCCAGATATTTTCAAAACAGCAAAAATTAAGCCACTTTTTAAAAAAGGGAACAAAAATGATATTCAAAATTACCGGCCAATTTCTCTTTTGTCAGTTTTCTCAAAAATATTAGAAAGGTTTTTCTACTTACGAATGGAAACATTTCTCAGGAAAAACAGAGCGTTTTCAGACTCACAACACGGTTTTAGAAAATCAAAATCTACGGAAACTGCCATTGTTTCTTTTCTCAAAGATGTTGCTTCATCAATAGACCAAAATGAAGTACCCATTGGAATATTCTTAGATCTCTCGAAAGCTTTTGACGTTATTGACCATAAGATCTTGCTCTCAAAATTACCTTCGTATGGAATTCGTGGTATTGCCCTAGATTGGATAACTTCTTACCTTAAACATCGGACTCAAAGGGTAGAAATACCATACTGGCAGGAAAGGACATTACATACTTATATTTCCAATTCTTTGCCAATTGTGCATGGGGTCCCGCAAGGTTCGATCTTAGGTCCTATTCTCTTTCTGTTATATGTAAACGATATGCCCTCGTCTATTAAAAATGGAAGAACGGTTCTGTTTGCTGATGACACGAATGTTCTTTGCAAAAAAGAAGCAGTAAATAGTACAATTTCAGAAGTTTCAAATTGGTTTAATAATAACAAATTAATTGTTAACGAAAGAAAAACTGTTTCAATGCATTTTTGCATCTCAAATCGGAAATCGCATGTTCCACTGAAAATGAACAATATGCAATTAGCTGATGTTGAAGCAACAAAATTTTTAGGTCTTTCAATTCAATCAAACCTCAAATGGAATGTACATATAACAGAATTAAACACTAAATTAAGTTCATTATGCTATGCATTCAGAATTCTTTCAAATTCTGTCAGCCTTCATGCAGCTCGTTGCGTTTATTTTGCAAATGTGCATTCCCGCCTGAGATATGGCATAATATTCTGGGGAAGCTCATTCTGTAGTATTCAGACCTTCAGATTGCAAAAGAAAATTATTCGAATAATGAAAAAATGCCTTCCACGTGATTCCTGCAAGCCTCTTTTCATTGAGCTGGGAATCCTACCATTGCCTTGTCTATTTATTTACGAATCTGTAATATTTGTCAAAAATGACCTACTTAACGGAGGGAACATATTTTCATGCAATATTGATATTTATAATTACAACACACGCCGTAGAAATCACGTGCATCAAGTGTCAGTATCAACAGCTCAGTACAAGAAATCAACATACAATACATGTACGTTACTTTACAACGCATTGCCAGATAACATAAAACAATTAAAGTCGGTACACAAATTTAAGTTAAAAGTAAAATCTTTTCTGCTGCAAAACTGTTTCTATACAATTAGAGACTATACTGATCGTGAAAAAGAAAAATAATGTTTAATGTAACAAAACAAAGATATATAATGAATTAGTTTATGTTTGCATTGTGTACATTTAAAAAAATATTTAATACGCCTGTAACAAGTAATGTACTTCAGCTTCCGGGTCAATGACCCCCATCTCGATCAGGTTTTTGTCCAGTTTCCCTGATCCATTGAGCAAATGCTGAGATGGCCCCTTGTTTTGCTTCTGGACGTAAATGTAGCTTCACTGTGCGCACGTTTTGTGGAGCACTCCTTTTGCTTGTAGTTCATTTACAGTTGAAATTGATTTTCTACAACTCGGGAAAAAACATTTTTCAAATATCTTTATTTTTCTAAAATAATTATTTTCTAAATTAATTTTTTCGTTTTTTTTATTCTGGCCCTCAAGAAAATGTGCGCAGATAAATTTCTTTCCCCACACGTCATATACAGTTTTTACTGTTTTTTTGACAAATAAATAAATAAATAAATCAAATCATATTTGACATTTTAAATATGCGCCCAAAAATTAATTTAGCATAAAAATACAAAAAAGTAAATACAAAAAATGAAAAAACAAATAAACGTTCAGAAATCAAAAATAATTAAGTTGAAAAAATGTTCTAAATTGTTTTCATTAGAAGTTACAATTATGTTTGTACTTGGTGCGACAGCCCTCGTACGGGCCAAGGCCTTCCAGCAGCGTTCCGGCCTCACGACCATGAGTTAAGGGTATACGTGTGGTTAGCACAAAGACATCCGTACACTGTATTCTGGTCTTCTCAACCTGAGAAGTGATTTTTCTCATCGTCACACAGCAACAAATACTCGGACATTTGGAGGTAAAACGGACACTATAAATTTGCCCGACCGGGAATTGAACCCGGAGTCGTATCATAGAAAGCGAGCACGCTGACCAATGAGCTAAGCCGCCAGGCACAATTATGTATATTTCCAAATTATTTTCTGAGAAAGTATATCTTCTATCAATCTATGTTTCAGACAGGGAAAGTTTCCTTCTACATTTGCATTTGTCTGTGTGCCGAACCTCACTCTAGCGTACGTGTGCACGCAGCTAAAAGCGGTCAAAAACTGCGTTTATTCTCTCTTGATTTCCCAGGGCATAATCTGCTCCGAGAATTTCGATGAATTTGAAACGCAGTGCGCTTGCCACCAAGCTTCGCGCCCGAACATAAGGTCAAATGTGACTCGCGCATGCAGTCTCGTGTTCGTAAGTTCAACGAAGTTGACACAACGGATATATGATCTGATTGGGAAGATAGACCCTGAACGTAGCGTTGGCTGAGCTGCCGAAACCAAGGGCCACGGACCTAGTTCGTGGTAACATCGCATATCCGTGCTGCAGTAGCTCACTGTCGGGAAATTTTAATTAGACAATAATGAAATGTATAGACGCTCAGTTCACAGCAGTGGCGTGCGGTGATAATCTTAGTAGGGGAAGCACTTTTGAAGTCCAAGCTATAAACAACGTAAAACAGTTAAAGATGATATGAATTTTCACAAAATGTGAATATTAACCCGGGCGTCTTGCATACAAACGTAACTGGTCGCCCGGGAGAAAACAGACCCTGGGGGAAATTTCGTTGGCTAAATGCCTTCCAACATAATGCGACAAACTCGTCTCCAGTTGGGCGCGGAAAACGTGGCTGCCGGTTCGCTCAATGGGTAGAAGGGCGTGCCTAAAATGAAGGGCGTGGGTAGAAGGGTGTTCGGGCCCACAGCAAAGCAGAAACAAATACGTTTATTTCACAAGCAAGGCAGAACAGTTGAATTGCGTAATCGGCAGAGCGCGGCCGTTGACCGCTGAGATCAAGTATCGCCTTCACATCCGTTGTTCCGGTATTCTTCAACGGGCGGCAACGGACGGGCGTGGCCGCTCGTACGTGTCCGCCTGCCCATCTCGCCCCCACAGCGCGGTCCGTTGGAGGAGCAACGGACAAAAACCGCCAGATCATTGCAAATCCAGATCAAATGGCAAATGGTAATTGGCCATCGCCATCCCCACCTCTGCCGCGAGTGAGAGCCCTTTCCTAACGTCTCTCCCCCAACCGAATTCGGCTTAACCGACTTCGTTAGTTCGCATAAAGACACCGTGCAAGATAGCCGCGTGTGTTCAGGGCTCCGCGCGTAAAGCGTGTAAAGAATGTATAATCGTGCAAATGAGCTGCATACGGCTCGCATATAAATTGTTTAATCGTGGCAGTGCACGCATTAATTGTGTCTGTCGCTCTTGCGTGGGTTTGCGCCCGCAATTTTGGTTGAACTATGTAACTCGCGGCTGCTTCTGGTCGGCGCAAGGTAGCCACGGCGGTCCAAGGTGTCATTACAATAACTACGCTTGGACAGGTGTATTAATGCACCAAGAGAAATTTTCATCTTAATTCTGTGCTTCTTGTGCATTTACTGTGTGAATACTGTGCATTTACTTATTAAATATTGTTTGTGCTGGAAATTTGCTCGTATATGCATCCTGCACTCCTGCGCCAATCCGAAGAGCTATCAAAGGGTTTCAGGACTACTGTACTTCATCACTACAGTCCATTCATACAGTCCACTCATGAACATTAAGTGTATAGTAGCCCCGAACAAAGGGCGTGCCGCTAAGAAATGAGAGACGTAATCATGTTAACAAACAAGTGGCATTTATTCAGCAAAGAAAAGAAAAAAAGGTCATGATAGTACCACTCATGTCGGCGAGCATACTCTCCTTTTCCCCAATTCCAAAATTACATGCACACAAAAAAAATTGAAAGGTGAAATTATTACAATAAATTTTACAAACTTCCACGCTGATTCCTTCTTGATGGCCAAGCGCGGCCGGGAATCTTAGCTTCTCCGCCCGGTCAAAAGGTAATGGAAATTGTTCTCTCAACTGTTTATCACTTTTGATCACGGGCGCGCCTGAAAGGCGTAGTACCGCCTTAGCGGGGCGACTTACAAAACCAACCAGTGGGTTGAATGACCTGGGCCGCCAGCTGGCGGGGAGGGCGTCGAGTTCGGCGCGCACTCTGAGGGGGCGCCGCTCGGAGGGGTAGAGCGAGCAGGTCGAATCAGGTAGCGGTGCCGGGCTCTTGAGTGTCGACCAAATACACAGCGCCGTTCACTCGCAGCTACTAATCACCAGATAATGTCTGCCTGACACAATGATCTCATCACCTTCAGTCCACTGCTCTGAACTTTGGAGATCGCGGCAAGTTCGTAAGTGATCTGATTACTTCACTATAACACGCTCAAGCACGAGTACGCGTCAGTCACTTTCCCAGCGCGATTCTGATTATAAATGGGGCGTCTCAAAATTCACGGTCTACGGCTATTTAGAGACCGCGCACATATTCTCCCTTTCTCACAAGTTCAACACAGAAAAAAATTATCTCTCCGGCGCCGGACGCTGCAGTGATCACGACCTCTGACTGCCTCTTACGTTCTCTCTCGATGCTGCGTCCGCGAAGTCCTTCGAGCCTCCCTTCCCCCACCAAATTCATCCAAAATGTTCTAGAACTTTCGAGAATTTTGCTTAAGACCGGCGGCTATTGGCGAAAGGGTAGTGCGTCGCAAAATAATTTCGTCTAATCATCGGAGGTTTCCGAGCCGAGAATTGAGAGAGAAACCTGCACTCGTTCCCTCTCACTTCAATTGTCTGTCAAACAGGGGTAGTAATTAATGGCCGGGGGAAGAAACTGAGAATCTCAAGGGAGGAGGTGGGCGAGGGGTGCCGCGGAAAAGTACCCGGGGCAGGCTCGGGCGCACGTGCAGCTCCCTGGCGTCTCGAACACTTGTGCGTGTCTAAAGGGGGGTGGGTCAGCGGGGGGCTCGGACAGAATCCTGGCGCCGCCACCGCTCTCTCTGTCGTGCTTCGTGGAGCAATTCTCGTGTTTGCAGCCGTAATTAATTCGGTGCCACTACAATAATAAACAAATATTATTCAGTATTTACGCGACTGACAACTTAACCTTATTTATCGAGTACTTAGTTATTTAAAATTATTAACGCATTAAGGTATTTTTTCTTTCATAAAATGAAAAATAAGTGCTTAAACTTTAATATATGGTGAATGTTAATTTGAAAATTTATCTACAGAGTTCAGTAATAATGTTTTTCACGACCTATAGAAACAATGGATGTGATGTCCGTTCTACTGTTTTCTTACACTTTTCACATTCTCTGGATGCTTTGCGGTTGAAATTCTTCGGACAAATTTCACGTCCGGTCTTTCTTGCATCTTGTGTTTTTTGCTCTGAATGCAAATATTACTATTATTTTTGGTATCAACTCTCGCGACAATCCTGGTGGAATTTATCACATAATAGACCAAAGGCGAATGCGATCCAAACTTCCGTCTGCAATTCTTATGTTTGGTGATTCCTCGAAATATCAGTAATGTTTTATTCTTCTGAAAGTTAATCGTGCCTACTTCGAATGTATCACCGGAAACGGAGATTATCGCAAGGGCGTTGCGCCGCGCCTTCTCGATGTCCTGTCAACGCGGGTTGTTCCCACTTTCCTCGCTAGATGCCATGACTACTGCGCGGAAAGAGTTCCCCGATGCATTCCCTTCTCGCAAGGGAGAAATGCAAAACAGAACGCAAAGAATTAGTTTGTTTAGAATACTTTCTTTAACATAATATAAACGTTCTCGGTATTATTAGGTGCTTTATACTTTCATTGTATTAAAATGTAGTTAGCACGTACGTAAAACACTCTCAAAAAGCCAAAATAATACTTTCGAATTTGAAATGCTACCAGTTGATCACAACGGAACGGATTCTCATATTCATTATCCTCGCGCACTCACGGACCGACCCGACTTTTAACGAGACAGGACGAAGTCGATCGCCTGCACCTTCGAAGAACGAAGCTTCGCTGACGTCACGAGACGAATTTACATAACGTTTTGAAAACATCGATTGTTACGGTTCAACCACTCGTATTTAGCTCAGAATCTGAGTTGAGTAAACAGTTTTGCTCTGGTCACAAGCAACGAATATTTTAAATATAGAAAGGATTTTTCTGTGCTTTCCTTAGGGGAATGACTCATTCCCTTCATTCCATGGAATGCACACCACTGGTTCATATGGCAACAAAATGCGGAATTAATACATATTACACGGTTTCACAGACTACCCGAATGCAATACTGGGTTATGACATTAAAACTTTTTCTTACATAAAACATTTTAAAAATATACATTAAAGCAAGTTGATAATACAAAAATTATATTTTAAGCAATAAATTATGAATCATGCAAATTCGTCCAGTAAAATCCCAACATTTGCAATTTTCTGGCAGCATTACCTAAAACGTACAATATCGTGCAGTAACCCCAAAACGTGCAATTTCGTGCAAAATAAAACTGGTATTAAAATAACGTCCGTTACATTATTCAAATTTCTGTCAAGGTTTCATCCAAAGTTAGCAAACAAAAGATGCAATTGCACGGGAATTCGGTCTTTAATGATATTAATTGTAAGTTACTTTTAACAACCTAAATTGCATTCGTCCTCTTGTATCTTTTTATTCCCTTGTCTCATTTTGTCGCCTGTAAGAGAGCGAGGAATGAATATACCGGACAAGGATCTAGCGATAAGTCTCCATGCCACTACTTCCTGACTTCGCGGAGAAGCTGCCTCCATTTCTAAGATAAAGCGATTGAATTTCCCCGAAAGCAAAGTGATTTTGACCGATAAGAAACATCCATTTTCTCTTGAGAACTTGGAGTATGTATCAGTAATTTATTGTGAGGCGAAATATGGTAGGAATAATTCTAACTATAAACAAACTTGTTCATAAATAGTATTATCGCAAAATGTTCAATACTGATTCTACATAATATTTTTTATGCTCGTATCTTTGAGAAATATAATGAATGGTCAAAAAGTGAATTTTCTTGTAAGTTTCGAGTTTTAATTGTGCAAATTCTACCATTTAAAAAGCCTAACAGATGCTGAAAAAATCTATTTTAGGCACCTAAAATGCATATGTTAAAACCTAAAAATCCGCGGTATTCATCAGATATACATATCATTTATGATGTATGTTCATACTTTAAGTCTGAAAGGCATCTTGGTTAATTGTCTGTAACCTGCAATATTTGTGCCAAACTATCACCGCCCTATCTCATACGGATACCAGAAATGGATTGAAAATTTCATTTGAAATTTGAATTTTTGTATAAAGAAAGTTATATATTTTTAATAATAAAATTTTAAATGTGATGTGTTCTTTTATTGAACGTGAATGATTGTTTAAAAGAGAAAAAATAGGATAGAAAATGTGTAAAACACTGTTGTATATTTTGTATTTTCAAAAGTATTTTAAAATACTATTTTGTATTTGGTATCTAAAATAGTTTCATCGAAGTATCTTGTATTTTGTACCTGAAGTACATTTTTCAAGTATTTTGCCAAACCCTGAGTGTTCCAGGGTGTTATATAATTACACTGGTGTCGCATTTAATACAGTACACACTATTAAATATGCCACAAGTACAACCACCAACTTCAGCTTCTAATACACATTAGAAACATACAAAATTACAAAATAAGAAAACTCAAATATCAATTCCCAAAATTACAAATATATTGAAAACCAAATATCCATTACAAAATTACAAAACATGAAAACTCAAATATCAATTGTGAAATTACAAACTAATGAAAATCAAATATCCATTACAAAATATCATTTACGGTTTGATCCCTTTATTATATTATTATATGTACTCCTCCAAGTATTTGGGCGGTTTTCTCTCACGAACCGATCTTCTATTACCTTTACCTATCTGCTCTTCACTATTTGATTCTTCCAGTACTTCAGGTGCTGGTGCATCTATTTTTTCGGGAAAGTCATTGTTTCTCTCAATCTTCACCATTTCAAGTTCTTCTCCTTTTCCAAGTTCTTCTTCACATGATTGACATTCCTTTGATAAACATTTCCCGCAGGTGAGCATACGGTAATTCTGTCCCTATGTTTATCTGTAACTCTGTACTTCACTTGACTGTATTCAGACTAGAGTTTATTTATCTTAGGTTGCTTAAAAATTACCGTATTTCCTGATTTAATCTCAGATTCTTTGGCATTATTTTTCTTATCGTAGTACTCCTTTCCTTTTTCCTTCCTCCAAGCATCTCGTTCTCTCACCTCTTCATCCAAAATCTTCTCTGTCGCAACTTCAGGAGGCGTTGTCCTAATATCATTTCTGCCAGTGATATATCAATTGTAGAGTGTGGAGTGAACCTGTACATCAGCAGATAATCCAACAATTCTTTACGCCAACTTCGTTTCTCGATTTGTGCAATCTTCAGTCTCTTAAGTATACTCCTGTTCTGTCGTTCCACTTCACCATTAGCTTGCCGGCCACAGTGGAGCAGAATGTTAGATCTTAAACTCCCGTTCTTTTGCATAATCTTAAATTTCTACGCTACTCATCTGTCTTCCGTTGTCACATACCATCACTCGAGGGATACTATGACGAACATATCTCGTAGTGCTTGTATTACATTTTCCGAATTAATATTTCGCATCGTCGCTACTTCATTCTTGTGCTGTGGATTCCTGAAAACAGGTGTGCTTTAATTCAATTTTTTAACTAATTGACAACCTTTGCATGTCTTCACAAATTTCTCAGCATCCTTATCAACTTCATCCCACCAAATCTTGGAACGAAGACGATTCTTCGTAGCTACTATTCCTGGATGACTGTCTAATGCCACTTCCAGAACTCTGTGACCGAACACGGCGAAAACATAAACTGCAACGCGTGATGATCAGTTATGAGCTCAAACTCTAAGCCATATATAGTAATTCCTCAACATTCACGAGAGTTAGGTTCCCAAAAATCATCGCGAATGTTGAGTCTATCTTTCAATGAAGAAAGGTGGGTAGGTTTCTGGATATCGAAAAACTCTTTGAAAAAGAAAGAAAAATATATCTGACAAACAATTAAAGTAGAATTGAGTGCTACTACAAACAGAATTCATAATTAACAACCCAAAGAGAAGCAATAAAACCATATTTGAAACACATTTCAAAATTGAAAGTGATTGGTTATAGAATTTGGTAATTTTTTTGTTTCGTCACCCGTCTCGTTGTTCTAATATCCAAATATGGAAGAGTTGCTGCCTCTCTTTCCCTCTTAAACTTCGAAGTTAATTTCATATTCGGATCACATTCGAATGCCCTTTCCACCAGAGCTTGTTGAAGTTTTAGAGCGCCATTAACCATTTTGAAGTTGTTCCGAGACGCAGTTTCGCTTCCCTTACTCCATCATTTCGTTCGATGAGGTTTTCTTCGCTGATGATTTCCCGAAGTTGCTCTTCAGTGAGGTCATTATAATGAGAGTTGCACATATTCTGAATGGCTTTTCTGATCAGTGGCCAATCCCTTGTCTCCAATTTGACGTCACTGAATTGAATTATTTTACATTTTTGCTATTCTATTAATGCGAATTGACATTACAACTTTGAAATTTTTGCAGAACGTGATAATTTGACCGCCAGTGTCTGCTGAGCTGGGTTCCCAAATGACGCTGATAAAGGAAATGAAACGTGTTTGCTTTCAAAAATTGTAATACGATCAAACGACGCACTCGCGAATGTTAAAACCGGTAGCATTTCTCTAATCGCGAATGTTCGGAACTTGCGAATAGCAAATTCGCAGATGTCGAGGGATTACTGTATCATTAAATGAAACCTTTCACAAGCACTGTCTAAGGGCCGTTTCTACAAACAGGGTTTATCTCGTGGTCTCCGTATCCGTGGAGTTAAGTTATCCTTCTGGTATAAGCATCTCATGCATTCTACAAACGCAGTTACACCAATGTCATAACTATCCCTCGCATGGAACACGGTAGCAATAGTTGGTAGTACTGAAGCATGAAATTGCAATGCTTTCTGGGTATTATCGACGTTCCGTGGATAAGATTTCAGCAGAGCATGCTGACTTGTCTCCAAGGAGGTTATAATACATGGAGGCGGCATGGCCGACCTTTCCCATTGCGGAAAATGAAGCCAGCCCCTTGCAAGCTCGGTTAGGCTACCCGCTTTGCAATTAGCCCAAAAAGCCTTAAGTCTACCATTCCACCCATGTATTTTATTTATTCATATTTTAATATTTCCGTAAGAAAGATGTTTTATATATAATTATTTGCAATTAACAGACATAAATACTCAGATAATGAAGAAAAACTGACCTGGAAAATATATTAAACCTCCCCAAAATTCATTGTCAGAAGAAATATTTTTGAAAATGTTTCATTAATTGTGTAAAGCTGATAAGAATTTAATTTATGTACATCTTAAAAAAAGGGGGGGACACAGTCTGAGTACAACAGCTTTTAGAAGGTTCAACAAGCAAGGAGTTGAAACTAATGTCACGTAAATTGATGTGAAAACTGCTAATCATGTTCCAAATTTGACATAAAGTAATGAAAATTGTAAATTTGGAAGGGGCCTGAATATTTAAAAATTCTAGAACGAAATGGTAACAAATTGCCTGAACAAACACAATAATAAATTTACATTCCAATTGCCTTGCACAGAAGTATTTAAGGCTTTAATAATGGAACTGAGGAAAAATCTATGGACAAGAACAAAATTTGAAATATGCTCAAGTTTAGTTTTTCTGAAGCCAAATCAATTTGAAAATGTTTTTAAAACAAATATTTTTCTAATGCAAATTCAATATTGTATTTGGAAAAACAAATATGTATAATTAATATAACCTTTCTTACAGGAACTCAAAGGGATTCAAGGAATTCAAAGAGGGAACACATTTAATATTTTTGTAATTAACCTTTTTTGTAAAAGGTAATCAGATAATACAAATGTTTTTCAGATGTACAATTTTACTTATTTTAATGTTTACAATTGTGACATTACTATTAAATAACGCAAAATAATTTTACAATGTAGGGGCGAAAATGTAAACAGTTTTAACACAAAAACTCTCATTGCCAGGCCAGGTAAAAAAGTGGGTAAATCTTGTTCTTATTTATAGTAAATGACTTCCTTGGATAGTATAAAGGATGCTTGAAAGAACAGTGCAGGTCTCATTTTTGTTGAAATCCCTGATTTTTTTAAAATTTCATTAAATCCGAATTGTTTCTGAAGTCTTCCTACAAATCCAATATTGAAGATAGTTTTTTTGTTTGTTTGTTTTTTAATGAAATATGATATTTAAAAACATCTTGAAATAAGGTCATGTACAATTTTATGAAAATATGAGTAGTCTGCAAAATTTTGCATGAAATATACAATATTTTTAAACATTTTTTTCATAAAAATTACTGCAAATTATTCTTAAAATTTTCATGTGTTTATGAAAAGACTGCAAAAAACTAGAACAAAAAGCAAACAAAAATAATGCTAGTCTCCCTTCCAGCTCGCTCTCTGTATATTTTAAAAATTGCCAATTTAGAAATAACGCGAGAACATAAATTCTGTTGTAGCACAACTAGCTTGTATTTATACTTGTCAGAGTAGATCAAAATCTTCACATTTAATTAGAACTTATTTTAGTTGGTATAATTAATGTTTTCAATACAACTGATGACAGACTTACAGAAAGAAAAAGCAAAATCAAGTCGCTAATCAACAAAATAGTTACAGTGTGAAATTATTGATTTTTATTAACATTGATTCTTGATAATACTGCAGTATTTAATGTTCAAATTTTGTCAAGCATTGGTGGTGACTGCAGAGTCAACTGAGCATGCAATGTGTATGAGTAGGGCCCAGATGTTTATGACCTAAAAATGTTGGAAATATGTAAGCATTTATAACCTAAAAAATGTGAAAATATAACCGTAAATATGACTTAGAACATTTTTTTAGGCATTTTCAAAACCTTCAAAATCTTGCCGCTGTTTATATGAAATATACCTCCA
The DNA here is from genome assembly GCA_031308135.1 of Acheta domesticus. Taxonomy (NCBI): domain Eukaryota; kingdom Metazoa; phylum Arthropoda; class Insecta; order Orthoptera; family Gryllidae; genus Acheta; species Acheta domesticus. Next base: position 199,382,216 of record JAHLJT010009419.1, on the reverse strand, counting down.
AACAATTTATTTCACTGAGAAAAAATGTTCATTAAATGTTTTCTCCCAAGAATAAAAATAAATACCTCGCGGTACAGAGAAACGCAAAGCAATAAACAAAAAGAATGTAGCTAGCAAGCCGAGACGCACTCTAATGTTTTGGGCTACAAAACATGGCGGACGCACCAGCGATTGGCTTCACTTTTGGGAGCCGATGTCGCCTCCATGTATTATAACCTCCTTGCTTGTCTCGGGCGGGAGTGCAAATTGCGGAGCCATGAACGTATAACGAACGTATATACGAAGACACCCGAGCGTTCGGAGAGCTTGAGCTTGCGCCACTGGTGTCGATTTGAGCCGTGTGCTCTCTCGAGACAAGTTATTTACATTAAAATAGTCCAATTCGCAAATAAATTAATGTATCTTACTGACATTTTAATTAACTGTTTATTATACGTGTTTAAATAATCATGTTTTATTCTGACTAGTATCTGAGAAAAAGATGTTTACTTTTGGTATTGCCTATCACTCCAAAATAAATTAAAAATAACTAAAATTTTTTTTAATTCTAAAAGTAATGGCTTTAGACAAAAATGCTACCATAATTATATTAATCTACAGTCTCTTAACAGGTTCCTAAATTATTACTTTAATTGATTGAAAATTAAATGGAGGAGATGGGTAATTAAATGGGCAAGATGGAGCTTTTTAAATATGAGAGAGAATGTAAGGAAAATGAATTACCGGGAAAGTGAAAATGAAAATTTAAGATTGCGCATACACAGTTTATTAATAATTTCTTTTCTTCTTTTATTGACTTGACTATGCAAAATTACTATCCAAACAAGACTACGCAAAATTAAAATTGCATTTTTTTTACCAAGTGTAACACCCTTCACTTTTCATTCTTGGATTATTTTTTTAGACCTATTTTAAATCTTTACACCACATATTTTATACATTCTTTTTTTTCTAATAATAAAGTTGTCTCTATAGATGTTTAGTTTCACAAGGCGACTAAAAGTCTTTGCATCACCATCCCACAGTATTGTTGTATATCTAAAATTCTGAGACAGGACCCTCTTCCTCAATATCTCAATTGCAGCTACCCATACTTATACTCTCTGCAGCTACCTCCATTGCATTTGAAAATTCATTAAAATTATTATGACACTTACCACTTAAATCATGAATTTCTTTTAATTTTTTATATTCACAGCTTTTTTCTCCTAATTTGCTCTTGTTCTTTGCACAAGTGCCACTGTATTTTGACAAAATGAAATCAGTAACAAGACAAGACCAGTCAAGGTATCGATAACAATTCCCATTCCATAATGAGGTGTATGTATGAGATGTATCGCTTATGCCATGTTTCATCATACAATACTGATAAATTTATAACTTCATCACTAACTGAATCTAGTACATCTGTGTAAGCTTCATGTATGGCTGCATATGAAAGCCTCAAAATTTCCTCTTTCATTTTGGTATTATTTTTAAATAACAGCAAGAACACGAGAATTGCAAGTTGAAACATTCATTGATGGTAAACCAATTACCATTGAAACTGCCCTATTGCTGAATAGCCCCTACCTATTTGCAAAGAAGCATCCACAATTTTCCTATTCACTTCATATTGTGACCTAGTACAAGATGATGTTACAGGAACACGAGGGCTAGTTGAAACTTTATTTAACACTTGTTCACAATTATTATTACACTTGCTCACTATCTGATGAGCAAATGACCATGATTGTTTTACTTCAATGCATAGGAGATTTGAGGATCCACAGACAGCACTCACACACATCCTTTTAGTAAATGTTTCCAAACACACTTGTGAAGTAACATGTAAGTGCAATTCTCCTCTTCAGATATTTAACTGTTCAGCAAAAAAACATTAGTGAACATAGATGGTGTGACCGGTGTGATTTTGTCAGATAATGAACAATGCTTGGCATCTGATTCTAAAAAAGTTTCTTCTTCCTCAGCACTGGCACTTTTATTTATTTATTTATTTACGTCAAAAACAGTTAAAAACTGCGTGTGACGAGCTATGGGGAGAAGTGAATTTTGTGCACGTTTTCATAATTCTGTGCTCTCTATCCTAAACCATATTCAAGTCGAATTTTGAATACAGAAAAGAGAGGTTTTTTTCGAGTTTTGTTGACAAAATATTCGCTCCTATATAGTAAAATATATTTTCAAAAGTAAATTAGCTATAAATTCTTGCCCTGAACCCTCATGTTCTTCATGAAAGAATAATACTTTTTGCCGCGATAATATGAAAAACGATAATTTAAATAACTATATTTCCCACTGAAATTCAGAAGACGTGCACAAATAATGAAATTACATTTATGTCCAGAAGCAAAACAAGGGACCATCTCAGCATTTGCTCAAGGATCAGGGAAACTGGACGAAAAACCTGATCGAGATGGGGGCCATCAACCCAGAAACTGTGGTACAATACTTGTTACAGGTTCTTTAGAATTATACAGTCCAAATGATAAATAATTACATTAACTATCATTGTTAAAATTAATGCTACTTTACTTTTTGATGCTCGGTATAGTCTCGAATTGTATAGAAACAGTTATGCAGCAGAAAAGATTTTACTTGGGACTTAAACTTTTCTATCGAATTTAATCGTTTAATGTCTTCTGGCAAAGTGTTGTAGAGTAATTTACATGAATTGTATGTGAATTTTTTGTAGTGAGCTGTTGATACTGCCACTTGGTGAATATGATTACTACGTCGTGTGTTATACTTATAGACATGGGCGTTTGCTGAAAATATATTCCCGCCCTTAAGTAGGTCATTTTTGACAAAAACTACTAATTCGTAAATCAGGAGACAAGGTAATGGTAAAATTCCTAGATTAATAAAGAGAGACTTACAAGAATCACGTGGGTTGGATTTGCTTATTATTCGTACAATTCTTTTTTGTAATCTGAAAGTGTGGGAGCTATAAGATGTGTTTCCCCAGAATATTATGCCATATCTCAGGCGGGAGTGAACATTGGCAAAATATACACAACGAGCTGTATGAAGGCTGACGGAATTTGAAAGAATTCTGAACGCGTAACATAATGAACTTAATTTTGTGTTCAATTCATTTAAGTGGGCATTCCATTTGAGGTTTGACTGAATTGATAGACGTAAAAATTTTGTTACATTAACATCAGTCAATGGCACACCGTTCATTTTCAATGGAGTACAGAATTTTTTATTTGATATGGAAAACTGCATTGAAACAGTTTTCTTTTCATTTACTATTAATTTGTTATTACGGAACCAATTTGAAACGTCTGATATTGTACTATTTACGGTTTCTTTGTTGCAAAGAATATTTGTATCATCCGCAAAGAGAACTGTTCTTCCGTTTTGAATCGCTAAGGGCATGTCATTTACGTATAATAGGAAGAGAATAGGGCCTAAAATCGATCCTTGCGGGACTCCACGTGCAACTGACAAAGAACCGGAAAGGTGTGTACATAAAGTTCCATCATTCCAGTAAGGTATTTCTACTCTCTGAGATCGTTGTTTAAGGTATGAACATAACCAATCTAGAGCAATACCACGGATTCCATATGAAGGTAATTTTGAAAGTAAAATGTTATGATCAGTGACGTCAAAAGCTTTTGAAAGATCTAAAAATATCCCAATAGTTGCTTCGTTTTGATCCAATGATGAGGCAACATCCTTTAGAAAAGAAAAAAATGGCTGTTTCCGTAGATTTTGATTTCCGGAATCCATGTTGGCAATTTGAAAACGCGTCGTGTTTATTGAGAAAGGTTTCCGTTCGCACATAAAAAAGTCTCTCTAATATTTTTGAAAAAACTGACAAAAGATAAATTGGCCGATAATTTTGAATTTCATTTTTGTTGCCTTTTTTGAAGAGCGGCTTACTCTTAGCTGTTTTAAAATTATCTGGAAAAATTCCGGTGCATAAGGATGCATTAAATATGTGAGTTAACGGGTTGGCTGGCGCGCATGTGTTTAACAAATAATCCGGAAATTCATCTAAATCGGCCGAATATTTATTTTTTAATTTACCGATTATTTTGAGAATTTCATAGGAAGAGGTTTCGGAAACGAACACAGTGTCTACGATTTTTAGGGAAACGTCAGATGTTGAGTTTTGTGGCTGAAAACCCTTAGTGAGATCGACAGCAATTCTCGGAAAGTATTGGTTAAATAGATTAGCCACTGTTGCCGGATCGTTCACATCTCTATCGTTATATTTTAAAACAACATTCTCTACAAGGTTTCTAGTTGGTTTGGTCGCATTTTTTTACTATATCACACGTTGATTTTATTTTGTTATTTGAGTTCAAAATATCCTGATCGTGTTTCATGATTTTAGCCTGCCTTATGACTTTTCTTAACAATGATTTGTATTTTTTAAAGTACAGGAGAAAATCTTGAGATACGTTATGATGCTTAGAAATGAAAGAAAGAACTCGTTTGTTTTTACATGATGTTCTAATCCCTTGTGTTATCCAAGAATTGCTTTTGCGTGAAATATTTAATTTTCTTTTCTGAATATATGCAGTATAGTGAAAGTTATGTAATGCTGCGCGAACAAATGGCCAATTTTCGCCAGAAAAAAATTAGTTGCCGGGAGCCGATTAGGAAAAAGTGGATAAAACCAGTTGCTAAATTAAAAAAAAATCCCCTTACACGTGGTGTAGCCAGAATCCCTCTTTTGTGGGTCCTTGATACCGAAAAACCAACTGAAAGGAAAACGTCCGTCTGTCCGTCCGTCTGTGAACACTGCTAGCGCCTAAACCATAAGTACGATTTCTTCCAAAATGGATATTCCCCGGTCAATCTGGTTTGAGGCAAAGTTTGGAGACTTTGAAAAAGATTCTGTAAAATTTGGGCGTACTTTACATGAAGCCCCGAGGACGTTTTCAAAATTTTCTCAAAAACGGCTCAAATTTTTTCTTTAAATTTCTTGTTAGAATAGAGTGAAATACACTTATTAAAGTTGTATAGGTCCGATTTTCACGGATAACTATAAATTTTCGAAAATTGCAAAAGTTTGAATTTTTTTCGGCAGCTTCCTACAAGTACAAAATTGAAGATAGAGATTTTTCCTTCCAGTGAAATTTGTTTTCCAAAATTAGTTCTTTGTATAAGGTCATGTACATTGTTTTGAAAATTTTAGTAGTTTTCGCGCAATATTGCGTGCAATATGTGCAACATTAAAAAATTACAAAAACAAGATTTTCTCAAAAACTACTACAATTTTTTTCTTTAAACTATTGGTAGGGATAGTGCTAAATGTATCCTATGAGATGACATAAACTTCATATTAGTGTATTCTTTTGTTTTTTCAAAAATTGCAAAAATGTAATTTTTTTGACTTGTCTCTCACGTCGTTAATATTTACACTAACGGAGATTTTTTCACATTATTATATTTACGAGTGCATGTGCTTTAAATAATTTCAAGTAAAGTTTATCGAAAACACAAACGTTTTCTGTGAAAACTAGCTCAAATTTCCGCATTTTCAGAAATGCTCAAACGCCATTTTCTCATAAATGGCTAGAAAAAATGTCTTCAAACCTTTCGATCGGATAGTGCTAATTGAATTTTTTAATATGACGTAAAGTTTATTTTGAGTTTTGTTTTAAAAATTACACAAATGTAATTTTTTTGAAAGATCTTTCTCATTTTTAATATGCGTATTACCAGCAATTGTAAAAAATATTATATTTGTGAGTGTAAGTGCTTCAAATAAAGTATTTTGAAAACTCAAAAATTTTCTGTGAAAATGAGCTTCAAATTTCGCATTTTTAGTAGCGCTAAAACGCAATTTTCTTTAAAACGGCACCTAATTTTTAAAAGAAAATTGCCATTTAGGGCTAGGTTTTTGTGTTCTTTAATATTTTAAAATTAATATTTCCGTTCTACCAATAGGAAACCGAAAAATTAAGAAAATGACAAAAGAAATGTAGTTTTGGTGGTGATAGATGGTAGCTGGCAAGAAAGAGTATGTGGCAATTCCGAATAGCTAGCGCAGACGCAAGGAAATAGAACCTTAATACGGGACAGTATGTGCCATTCTGTAGCACCACTAGTTCTTTTTTCGCTGCAACTGTTCACTAAATTATTTGTAATTAATTTACTGTCAGAACCCACTCTTGCAAACCGAAGTGGATTTGATTTTTCCGCAGACTTCACAGAAACTACAAAAACAAAACAAGCATTTTTTCCTGGACTATCTCAGCTAGCGTCAGGGTTGGTCAGATATTATAGTTACATATCGTCACTTTTCGTGCATTCTCGAAAGTGTTTTCGGGCCCACACTTTCTAAACAACAGTAGTTCGTAATTCTGCCGTCTGCAAATGTATAATGAACGAGTAATACCTCTCTCAGAAAATAGAAGTATATTTCCTTTTCTCAATATTCAATCTGTTTTTGTCGAATTTCGTCCTACTTAGCAAAAACCCATAATAAGAGAATTTTTTTTTCAAATTTATTTTATTTAATGTCGCATCAACGACAAGGTTAATAAAATTCTTGGAGGACATGAAAATACTGGCAATGATTCTCCTCAATTTCGGAAATGGAAATTGGCTAATTTCGAGATTATCGCTGGCGATTCGCGCGCTCTTGTGCCACGAATCGAAAAATTTTCCCGCGCAGTGCGCGGGAAACCATCGGAGCAGTCGGTTGTGGGTCTCCAGTGCCTAAGCGTCCTAAAATTATTGCTTATGCTATTTGTGATTTATTTTTGGTAAGCGTGTTTATTCTATTGTTTTTCGTGGCAAAAGTGCAGATGTGTGGTGCAAGTGTGATGACTCGAAGAAAATAAACATTTTTGTTCCAACGATTGTCGCCGAGTGCTGACCGCGGGACGTCCATTCAAGGCGAGTTTCCTTGATTTTCAGCCATTTTCTTGTGATAGAAGATTATTTTATGTTATGTCTTTGAATTCATAACATATTTTTCTTCTTGTGGCTTGGAAAGATGATTTTCGTACTCGGTTCTTACGGTTCCTACTTAGAATACATCACTTCATCATAAAAATTAAGAATGGGTAAAAAATGAACGAAACCTTAATGCATGTAAACTGACGTGCGGCGAAGCAAGTTACGAAATGTCGAATAAGAAATAATTTCGTGTTATCCACTTTTCCATTTGAATGTATTGTTGTTGTATTGAATGTATTATCTATCTTCATAATTTTAATGTTTCTGAGGAGACCTTTGAAAAAAAATCAGCCGTACGGAAAATATCGTTTCGTTTCTGGGCCATGGTATTCCATTAACGGCTCATCCACACATCTACTTGACCAAACATGTTCGCATCATGCCACCATTTTAGTCATGTGATGATCTACCTGGTATTGCGCAGGTCATTTTATTCTTCGCGATTTGTTTGATTTTCACTTCAGCGTTTCGATAGATATTGATTAAATAAATATCACTTCTTGATATTTATGAGCCTAGCTTATAGTTTGCGGTGTCTTTCTCGACTACTTTTAATAGCAAATATATTATGGGCATTTGAAAACTGACCTTACAGAGAAATTTGTAAGCTAATACATTATAACGAGTAGTTCGTTATACAAAATTTGCAGTCAAGGTTGGGAAACTGTTACAGAAATAAGAGCTTATTACAGAATGCCCTTACTAAGCGGGAGAAAAGTTGGAAACGTGAACAATAGCTAGGCGAACATTTTATGCATGACGATTTTGACGACAGTCGGTTTGCTTTAAGTGGTGCATGCAATCTTTTATGGCACAAGTTTAGATGTATGGACTTTGATGATACCTCTAGAAAATTGTCTATCCCATTTTTACGTTTTCATTTTTGGATACTGAAGAGGTTTCGGTTTTTGCATGCACAACTACATTTTACAAGCAACTGATTCCACAAGGAAAGCGCGAGTGAAAGATAAGAAAAGGGGCAACTGCAACGACGATTTTATTTACATTGTATTAAATTACTCCGCAAAAATCCACGATCCAATATTGTTCTTGACGTCGTTACGTAAAGAAGTTGATCATAATGTAAAACTGAATAAAATTTAATTGACAAAGTTCTGATTCTTTATGGATGGGAAAAGAAAATTATTATTAAATGTTTATTGATTTTTTCAATCCCACAATTTTAGCTACAGAACCTAACTGGTGTTCGAGACTAGTTCTCGAATCTTTCTTTATAAATATTTACCCTTCGATGAATTCTAATCTTGAATGCAATCAGTTTGCACAAAGTTATAATTCGACATTAACAAAATTTAGTAGAAAATTGAAAAGTCGTCCAACAGTTATTTCAGATAAAGTTATCCTTCCTTCTATCCCTACCCCTCCCAGAATTCTTGAGGCCTACTAACATTCATGTTCGTACTCTATAAGAAGTAGGGGTGGTCTGAGTTGAGCAAGCAGAAGAATAAGAAAAAAAATAAATTTCTTCTGTCGTCTAAAAAAAATTATATTCTACAGCTTCATGTTATGATTAACATCATGTAACTAAGTTACATTATATTATATTTAAGGGCCTGATGATGGAGACACATCTAGTCTCCGAAACGTAGCCGAGTGAAAAATAATATGTGTATCTTTAAATAAACATTATACTGTCTGAAAATCATATGGAACTTTCATTAACTTAATTATTTCCCTTCTCTCAAATCGTTGGAATTTACATTTGCCATGAAAATCTTTCCTCTAGGTGTACAAAAATTAAAAGTAAATTAATTAAAGATATCTGTGAACTTTCTTAATTAGTAAATTAGGCTTATTAAAACTGTTATTATTTATTATTGTTATCGTATTTATTAGTATTGTAATACTTACTACTGAATACATTGCTTTATTAAATGTATAATTATAAAATAAATAATATTAGTATTAGTGTCGTGAATGCAAGTGCAGTGAAGTGCGAGTGTCGCGAAGTGCGAGTGTCGCGAAGTGCGAGTGTCGCGAAGTGCGAGTGTCGCGGAGTGCGAGTGTCGCGGAGTGCGAGTGTCGCGGAGTGCGAGTGTCGCGGGGTGCGAGTGTCGCGGGGTGCGAGTGTCGCGGGGTGCGAGTGTCGCGGGGTGCGAGTGTCGCGGGGTGCGAGTGTCGCGGGGTGCGAGTGTCGCGGGGTGCGAGTGTCGCGGGGTGCGAGTGTCGCGGGGTGCGAGTGTCGCGGGGTGCGAGTGTCGCGGGGTGCGAGTGTCGCGGGGTGCGAGTGTCGCGGGGTGCGAGTGTCGCGGGGTGCGAGTGTCGCGGGGTGCGAGTGTCGCGGGGTGCGAGTGTCGCGGGGTGCGAGTGTCGCGGGGTGCGAGTGCCGCGGGGTGCGAGTGTCGCGGGGTGCGAGTGTCGCGGGGTGCGAGTGTCGCGGGGTGCGAGTGTCGCGGGGTGCGAGTGTCGCGGGGTGCGAGTGTCGCGGGGTGCGAGTGTCGCGGGGTGCGAGTGTCGCGGGGTGCGAGTGTCGCGGGGTGCGAGTGTCGCGGGGTGCGAGTGTCGCGGGGTGCGAGTGTCGCGGGGTGCGAGTGTCGCGGGGTGCGAGTGTCGCGGGGTGCGAGTGTCGCGGGGTGCGAGTGTCGCGGGGTGCGAGTGTCGCGGGGTGCGAGTGTCGCGGGGTGCGAGTGTCGCGGGGTGCGAGTGCCGCGGGGTGCGAGTGTCGCGGGGTGCGAGTGTCGCGGGGTGCGAGTGTCGCGGGGTGCGAGTGTCGCGGGGTGCGAGTGTCGCGGAGGGCAATGCAGAAAAGAACAGTGTATTCAAAACCGTGTATTAATTTGTTTTCTGACTATGAGGACGAAGGCACAAGATGATCAAGGCGAAGGCAGAAGCGAAAGAAGACGATGGCACAAGAGGATCACGGCGAAGGCAGAAGGGGAAGGAGACGAAGGCAGAAGAAGATAAGAGCCAAGGCAGAAGAAGAAGAAGACGAAGGCTCAAGAGAATCAACGCGATGGAAGAAGACGAAGGCGCAGGAATATCAAGGCGAAAGCAGAAGAGGAACATGACGAACGTAGAAGAGAATCAACGCGAAGCCAGAAGCGGAAGAAGGCACAAGAGGATCGAGGCGAACGCAGAAGCGGGAGAAGACGAAGGCACAGGAAGATCGAGGCGAAGGCAGAAGAGGAAAATGGCGAAGATTCAAAAGTATTAAGACGATGACGGAAAAGGAAGAAGACGAAAACACAAGTGGGTCAAGGCGAAGGCGGAAAAGAAGGAAAACAAATGAACAAGTGCACCTTGGTGAAAACAGTCGTGCAAAGCTTCCTCTAGGTCTACAAAACGTCAACAGTAAATTAACTTGTAATATTTGTAAACTTTATTAATTATTAAGTAGGCTTACTAAAACATTTATGTGTATTTATTGTTATTGTTTTATTGACATTCAGGCAATTACGATTAAATTTATTGATTTAATAAATATACAATTATATTCAAAGTCTTGGAATTTTAGTGTCGTGTCGTGTTGTGAAGTGTGTTGCAATAGAGAATTACAATGTGAATTACACGTGTGGTGAAGTGTTGTGAAGTGCAGTATAATACAAAATCGCATCAATATTAGTTATATCTCTGCTGGACAGGCAGAAAATGTATAGTTAATGCTATATTTTTATTACTTTGTTATCGTCATTGCTATATTGTTATAATATATTAAATTTTATTATCTTAAAGTATTAAGCAATAGAGTAATAAAAAGGCAAGTGAATGGCAAGTGTAGTGAAGTGCAAGTGTTGTGAAGTTCACGTGTAGTGAAGGTCAAGTCAGTGCAATTGTAGGGATGTGTAAGTGCGTGTAAAACGAGTGTAGTGAAGTGCAAGTGTAGTAAATTGTAAATGTAATAAGTGTAAGTGTAGTAAATTGTAAATGTAATTAAGTGTAAGTGTAATAAAATCCAAGTGTATTGAATGAAGTGCTGTGAAGTAAAAAGCAATGTATTCAAAAGTCGTGTATTAATTAATTTTATTTTCTGATGAAGAAGACAAAGGCACAATAGAATCAAGGTGAAAGAAGAAGCCGAAGAAGACTAGGGCACAAAACGAATGCAGAAGAGAAAGGAGACGAAGGCACAAGAGAATCAGGGCGAAGGCAGAAGGAAAAGATGACGAAGGCAGAAGAAATTCAAGGCGAAATCAGAAGAGGAAGAAGACTAGGGCACAAAACGAAGGCAGAAGAGAAAGGAGACGATGGCCCAAGAGGATCAAGGCAGAGGCAGAAGCGGAAGGAGACGAAGGCAGAAGGAGGTAAAGAAGACTATTAAGGTAGAAGAAGGTAAAGAAGAAGGCGGAAGAAGACTGGGGCACAAAACGAAGGCATAAAAGAATGCGAAGGCACAAGATGATCAACGCGAATGCAGAAGCGGAAGAAGACGAAGGTACAAGAGGATCTAGCCGAAGGCAGAAGCGGAAGGAGACTAAGGCAGAAGAAGGTAAAGGCCAAGGCAGAAGAGGAAGAAGACGAAAGCACAAGAATATCAAGGCGAAGGCAGAAGAGGAACATGACGAACGTAGAAGAGAAACACGCGAAGCCAAAGCGGAAGAAGGCACAAGGGGATCAAGGCGAATCCAGAAGCTGGAGAAGACGAAGGCACAAGATCATCAAGGAGAAGGCAGAAGAGAAAGAAGGCTAAGATTCAAAAGTATTAAGATGAAGGCGGAAAAGGAAGACGACGAAAACACAAGAGGGCAAGGCGAAGGCGGTAAAGAAGGAAATCGAAAGCACAAGTGCATCTTGGTGAAGGCAACCGTGAAAATCTTTCTCAGGGAGTACAAAAAGTCAATTGTAAACTTATCATATTACTAATTAACATCTAATACATGTAAACTTGATTAATTATTAGTAGGATTACAAAAACATTTATCATGTATATTTATTTTTATTGTTTTATAAACATTCACGCAATTACCATTATATTGTTTAATAAATATATAATTATATTCAAAGTCATGAAATTTAAGTGTCGTGTCGTGTTGTGAAGAGTATTGCAAGAGCGAATTACAATGTGAATTACACAAGTGTTGTGAAGTGCAGTATATTAAAAAATCGCAAATATATATATATATATATATATATATATATATATATATAAAATAAAATAAATATATATATATATATAATCTCTGCTGGGCAGGCATAAAATATAAAGTTAATGCTATATTTGTTGTTACTGTATTATTGTCAATGCTTTATTTATAATATATTAAATTTTATTATCTTAGTGTTGAGCAATAGAAAAATAAAAAGTGAAGGGCAAGTGTAGTGAAGTGCAAATGTAGTGAAGTGCAAGTGTAGTGAAGCGCAAGTGCAGTGAAGCGCGAGTGCGGTGAAGCGCGAGTGCGGTGAAGTGCGAGTGCGGTGAAGCGCAAGCGTAGTGAGTGTGTGTGGTGGTGGTGATGCTGCTGCAGGTGCTGCTTGTGCTGCTAGTGCCGGTTCTGCTGGTGCTGCAGGTGCTGTTGGTGCTGGTTCTGCTGGTGCTGCTGGTGCCGGTTATGCTAGTGCTGGTTATGCTGGTGCTGCAGGTGCTGCTGGTGCCGGTTATGCTGGTGCTGGATATGCAGGTGCTGCTGGTGCCGGTGCTGCAGGTAATGCTGGTGTTGCAGGTGCTGTTGGTGCCGATTATGCTGGTGCTGCAGGTGCCGGTTATTCTGGTGCTGCAGGTGCTGCTGGTGCCGGTTATGCCGGTGCTGCAGGTGCTGCTGGTGCCGGTTATGCCGGTGCTGCAGGTGCTGCTGGTGCCGGTTATGCCGGTGCTGCAGGTGCTGCTGGTGCCGGTTATGCCGGTGCTGCAGGTGCTGCTGGTGCCGGTAATGCCGGTGCTGCAGGTGCCGGTTATGCCGGTGCTGCAGGTGCTGCTGGTGCCGGTTCTGCCGGTGCTGCAGGTGCTGTTGGTGCCGGTTATGCCGGTGCTGCAGGTGCTGCTGGTGCCGGTTATGCCGGTGCTGCAGGTGCTGCTGGTGCCGGTTATTCCGGTGCTGCAGGTGCTGCTGGTGCCAGTGCTGCTGGTGCTGCAGGTGCTGTTGGTGCCGGTTATGCTGGTGCTGCTGGTGCCGGTTATGCTGGTGCTGCAGGTGCTGCTGGTGCCGGTTATGCTGGTGCTGCAGGTGCTGCTTGTGCTGGTTTTGCTGGTGCTGCAGGTGCTGCTGGTGCCGGTTCTGCTGGTGCTGCAGGTGCTACTGGTGCCGGTGCTGCTGGTGCCGGTGCTGCTGGTGCCGGTGCTGCTGATGCTGGTGCTGCTGGTGGTGGTGCTGCTGCTGCTACTGCTGTTGCGTTTGTTTTTGTGTAATAATTGTAGTTTTATTCAGTTGTTTATTCTTTTTTATGATTTAGGTCCCTATTGTTTATTATTTAGTTTTATACTTTGTCTCCGATTATGTTTTTGCTTTTTTTATAGAATTTCAGTGTTTTTAATATATTTGTTTTGGGGATATTTATTGCCCAACCTAATTTTTTCGTGATAGGGCTAAATTAATGCAGATTGTGGGTAGAAACTTATTTCACCTTGTTTACTATATTTGATGATTTGGTGATATTAATATTTTCAGTTTTACAGATTACAGAAGACTGCTGTAAATTGTTTTAATTTTTTATTATTTTCAGCCACATTGGGAATATATTTTGCTTCTATGTTCATTTGTTTTTTCTCACCTCTTCCTGAAGTTTTTAATGTTTTTTGTGATGATTTTTTTTCTTGAAATTACTATAATTACTATTTTGTGTTTCGTTTTTACATAGATGACTATTTTTTTAACATTAGGTTGAGTTGGAGAGTCAATCTTCAGTCATAGGCCTACTGGGGAAGGAGGGCTCTATAAATATATACTCCTAACGAGTGTTTTGCCGAACCGCTAGGTCACTTGGAAGACGGCACTTTCTTTCTTCCAGAATAAATTTAAAAACCTGCTACAAGTGTTGTCCATTTCATATAATACGATATTTACCTGCCATGGGGACTCTATTTCAATATGTCTCAACAATGTTGTACGATGCAGTCTTCCCTCTTCAAGGCCACCCGATTGTAACTGCTCCTTCTCAATTTATTTGCACTGTTATTTAATTATTTTGGTTGGCTAGCTCGGTTTTGGATGTCTAATTGGGCGCTGTTATTCTTACTATCTCAGGGATGGTCTGTTTCTTGCGGGCTGAAAAATATATATTGCTTGTAGGAGGATCCATTTTGGTAAAAACCTCTATTTACTTGAGGAATTTATTAACCCTTCTGCTACCGTGCTTCTGCTGCTGAGTTACTCCAACGCATATTTTATTGTTTTATCATTTATATGGTTTTACTAGTTCATTGCTGTATGTTTAGGGTCCTGAAACAAAAAACACTATGTTATACCTAATACCCTTGCGGGCCTTTCTGATCTTTGTGCCCTCGGGCACTTTTTATGACCCGCCCTAAAATTGATCTCGTCACCTTTTAAGACCTTACTTTAGTAAGGACTAAAATTCAACTTATGAAAAAGGTTACTGCAAAGCGTCATAGGCTATTTTCATTTATTTTTGTTGGCAGTTGTTGCCAACATTACCAGAATTACCCGATATATATATATATATATATATATATATATATATATATATATATATATATCGTAATAGTACGAATAGTGACATGTTTTTGATTTACGTTTGCAACAAAAAATGATGACTTCCGGGGATTCCGCCAACATTTCAATCGTGCATCTTCATTGTGATCGTTTGCCATAATTCCGAGTGAATTGTGCTATTGTTTTCATAATTTTACATTTGTTTTGTTTTAGGCATTTCACGTCTTGCAATGCTATCAGTGAAAATCCTTATTATTACATGACTTTCCTCAGCTACTATTTTGTCTGTTGATCGGTTATTTACATTTTGGTATTTTAATTTAAGGTTGAATCAATTATTTTTTATTTTATAGAATACTAATTTATTACTTGCTCTGTTTCATTAGATTGACCTGTTTCAAAGTTATAAATGGCTCAACCCATGTCATATAGACTTGTTCTAGGGTAAAAATCAAATAAATTCAAAATTAGCTTCAATGGAAATAAACATTGACGATTATGGAAAGAATTAATGGATGAAGGGACTCGTGTTGCTCACATCTTTGTTACATCATGGTGGCAAAATTATTCGAAGCAAGTGAATTCCATTTCTGTTACCAGTCCTATTTTTTTAACTGTTTATAAGAGAACTTTCCGTATTTAAATATTCATTGTTGCTAATGATCGTTAACATAAAATTTTAATAAATATAATTATATTTTACAAAGATATTATGTGTTTATAGGTGGGTGTGACCTGAGTTGCATGTCATGATCAGTTGCTGTATTATAAGCAAAGCAAAACCTAAAACAAAAACATCTCGGTTCACCTGAAAAGAATGTACACTGTCCTGGAATTAACACATTTGCTAAGAATGCTATTGCAGTCAAAATCTCGAAGAATTGATGATCAGGTTATCTACAGAAAAGTCTAATAATTTATTTATTGTTTATACTATTTGATACTTTATGAAACCATTATCTATAATTTATAATATAACTAGCGTACCCGTGCGAGAACTCTCGCATGTTAAATCCCACCCTTTCCCTATCCATTTGTCTATCCTTTCCATAAAGGAGAGAACTATTACTGTACTTACAGAATATCAAACAAAATAACAATGATGTTTGAAACAAATTTTCAATTAAAGTTTATTCAACATTATAGTGAGATGTTCTTGGAACAATTCATACTTTTACTTTCCCGTATACGTACGTAAACACGGAGTGATATACGTAGTATAGGGAAAGTTATGTAATGCTGCGCGAAAAAATGGCCAATTTTCGTCGGAAAAAAATTAATTGCCGGGCCGTGAAAACGAATAAATGGATAAAACCAGTTGCTAAATTAAGAAAAAAATCCCCTAACACGTGGTGTAGCCAGAAACCCTGTTTTCTAGGTCCTTGATACCGAAAACCCAACTGAAAGGAAAACGTCCGTCTGTTCGTCCGTCCGTCCGTCTGTCCGCCTGTGAACACTGCTAGCGCCTAAACCATACGTACGATTTCTTCCAAAATGGATATTCCCCGGTCGATCTGATTCTAGTCAAAGCTTTGAGATTTTGAAAAAGATTCTTTAAAATTTGGGGGTACTTTATATGAAGCCCCCCGGGGATTTTCAAAATTTTCTCAAAAACGGCTCCAAATTTTTTCTTTAAATTTCTTGTATGAATAGAGTAAAATACACTTTTTAACATGGCATAGGTCCTATTTTCACGTATAGCTCTGAATTTTCGAAAATTGTGAAAGTTTGAATTTTTTTCGGCGTCTTTCTCCAACTACAAAATTGAAGATGGAGACTTTTTCTTCAAATAAAATTTGTTCTGCATATTGAGTTTTTTCATAAAGGTCATGTAAATGTTTTTCAAAAATTTGGTAGTTTCCATGCAATATTGCGTGCAATATGTGCAATTTAAAAAAATTACAAAAAAGAGATTATTCTCAAAATTGGCTCCAAATTTTCTCTTTAAACTTTTGGTAGGGATAGTGGTAAATGTACTCTATCAGATGACGTAAAAGCCATATTGCTCTATAGGTTGGTTTTTTCAAAAATTACAAAAATGTAAATTTTTTTACTTGTCTCTCACGACGTTAATATTTACATTATCGGCGATTTTTTTACATTACTATATTTACAAGTACATGTGCTTTAAATAATGTCAAGTAAAGTTTCTCGAAAACACAACCGTTTTCTGAGAAAAGTAGCTCAAAATTTCGCATTTTCAGAAATGCTCAAACGTCATTTTCTCATATATGGCTGCAATTTTTTCTTGAAACTTTTGTAACGGATAGTGCTAATTACACTCTTTAGTATAGCGTAAAGTTTATTTTGAGTTATTTCTTTGTTGTTTCAAAAATTATATAAATGTAAATTTTTCGAAACATCTCTCACATCTTTAATATGCACATTATCCGCAATTTGTAAAGATTATTATATTTGTGAGTGTAAGTGCTTCAAATAACTTCAAATAAAGTATTTTGAAAACTCAAAAATTTTCTGTGAAAATGATCTTCAAATTTCGTATTCTTAGAAGTGCTAAAACGCCATTTTCTCTTAAACGGAGCATAATTTTTTAAAAGAAAATTGCCATTTACGGCTAGGTTTTTGTGTTCTTTAATATTCTAAAATTGATGTTTCCGTTCTACCAATAGGAAACCGAAAAATTAAGAAAATGACAAAAAAAATGTACTTTTGGCGATGGTAGATGGTAGCTGGCAAGA
This sequence comes from Acheta domesticus, assembly GCA_031308135.1. NCBI lineage: Eukaryota > Metazoa > Arthropoda > Insecta > Orthoptera > Gryllidae > Acheta > Acheta domesticus. The sequence continues at coordinate 199,365,025 of JAHLJT010009419.1, read as the reverse complement.
AAGAGTATGTGGCAATTCCGAATAGCTAGCGAAGACCCAAGAAAATAGAAAACTAATACGGGAAAGTCTGTGCCATTCTGTAGCACCACTAGTTTAAAAACAACATTTGAAGAAATGTTTCAATCTTCCTCGAGAGTTAGCTTTTCGCTTTCCTTAATAGTCAAATAATAGAAAAGGTTTTTACTCTCGAGAAAGCTAAGTAAAGTAGTGCGAAAATACCGGATCGGGCAAGAACAGACCTACTTATTGCAATATTATTTAACTTTCCTTGATTTGTTATGAAGAACCGAGTGGGTTTTGGAGAGTCAGGGTGCCAGCTTGCTGGGGTGAGAAAATTAAAAAGTTATTTGCATACTAAAAAGTATTGAATAATTTTCTGCATCCTCACGTACCTCAAGGAAAGCAATTCCGAGCCAAAAAAAATAATCAAACTAATGTTTTCACCTTGAGTACTAAACACCATTTGTTAGCATTAGAAACAATTTAGTAGGCATTAGGAAGCCCACTTCGGTGCATGGGAATGTTGCTCAAACGATATTTGCATTTTTAATATCTTAACGAACCGACACCTTGAGTTTAATATCAAACGGTGTTTTATTTACAATATGAGTTTGCAGCTGGGCGTTGGTGTACATACTTCCAGATACCGCCAACATTTAAATCGTGCGTTTGGACTGCGATCGTTGGCAGTTGTCGGGTGACTTGCACTATTCTTTCTATAATTTTTAATTTAGTTGGTTTTTAATTGATTCACGTAGTATTGTAGGCTAGCACGTTTTGATTTTTGTTTTCCATTTATTTCAAGCTATTTTACTTTAGCTACTTTAAAAAGTTTGTTCTTTGTGTTGTGCCATAGCACAAGTTTTCCCCCACCATCTCTGCGTACCCGTGCGAGAACTCTCGCATGTTAGACCCCACACCCATCCCTATCCTTCTATTTTTATTCTAAGAGGGAAGTTAACGAAACGTGTCTAAGAGGGAAGTTAACGAAATATTTATTCAAAATCATGGAGAATTTGCTTGGAACAATTCCCAACACTCACTTAACGACATTTGAAGTAATTCAATATGCTTTGTAATTCAATATTCTTTGTCAGTTAGGTTTTAGTTTTTCGTGATAGTCACAAAAATATTAGCTTTTTACTTTTGAGAAAGCTACGTGTCTGAACCCGTTGACTTGAAAATTTCATCGAATGATAACGAAAATATTGGTACAGGTAAAACATAAACACAGTCTTCACTCTTCACTGAACACCCACATCTCGCCACAATTAAGTACACAGTACTTATAGACCATGAAAAAAGGTTAATTGAATAGTTTCACTACACGCATAAGAAACAATCTTCATAGGTATCAAGCAACTATAATAGTACTTCTAGTTGTTGCTGGAGAGCAAATATTGCTTTAATGATTATGCAAATAAACCTCGTCAGACTGCACAAACTCCGGTGTTAACAGAAAGCGTAAATAAAGATTGTCGAATCTTAAGCCTTCTAAGCGTGTCGCCAGCAGGAAGGGTTGAAATATTGAGGTGGCCTTGATAGTATTGAAGCGTGGAACCGAAAAGTTAATTGAATGGATCGGAGAATGTCTCATCTTGTAGATTATGGTGTGAAAAACGTTTCTTTGAGGCCTTTGGCCTCAAAGTTTTACTTTTTAAGGCTCTAAAATGCTTTGTTTATGAGTTATTTGCCAATGTAGTTGACATGTGATACGGGTTGCATTTACATGAATATTTCGATGCGTTTTTTTAAAGAAATCATCCATATTTTTAAAGTCAAAGTGGAATTCGTCAAGTCTCCGTGAAATTCTCTTTCTTTAGAGCCCTCATTTATAAAGATTGGTTGCGTGTGAGAGCTGGAACCCAAAGGTATACTACTGAAATAATACAGGAGACGATTATTATACTTTTTCTTTGATTGTCAAGTGCTTTAAGGATTACTTATTGAAAATTCCATAATAATAAGCCTACAAAATTTCCTGGCTTACTTGCTATAAATATACAATTCTCGTCAGTGTTGCATGACTGAAAAGAGTTAAAGTGATTTAATAAGTAATCCGTTCTGCTTATTTATTAGAACTTATTTCTAATATATGTCCAAAGGAAAAGAGTTGAAATTCATCTTTAAAGTTCTAATTACGTAAAGCAATGTATTTACTACATGATTTTATGTAACCCAGTGGCGTGCGGTGATAATTTTAGTAGGGGAAGCACTTTTGAAGTCCAAGGTATAAAAAACGTAAAACAGATAAAGATGATGTGAATTTTCACGAAATGTGAATATTAACCCGGGAGAGTCGCATCTTGCATACGAACGTAACTGGTCGCCCGGGAAAAAAACAGACTACCGGGAAAATTTTGTCGTGGTCGTTAAGTGCTATGTACCTAATTGTGGAGGGTTGTGGGTGTACAATGAAGCGTGAAGACTGTTTGTGTTTTACCTTTACCAGTATTTTCGTTAGCGGCAGTGATTCATTGAAATTTTCAAGTCAGCGAGTTCAGACACGTAGCTTTCTCAAAAATCAAAAGCTAATATTCTTTGTGACTATCACGAAAAGCTAAAAGCTAACTGTCAAAAAATATTGAATAATTACTTGAAATGTCGTTATGGAAGTGTTGTCAATTGTTTCAAGAAAACTCTCCATAATACTGAATAAATCTTAGTTGAAAATTTCTTTTAAACGCCAATTGTTTTTACTTTCTCGCCTTACGAATACTTCGTAAGAAGAGAAAGTTATGTTATCGTGCGCGCGGAAAACGGGGAATTTTCGCCAGAAAATCTCTTATAGCAGGGGTCTGATGACAAAAAAGTGGATAAAACTTGTTGCTAAATTTAGAAAAAAAATCCTCTATCTCGTGGTGTAGTCAAAATCCATGATTTGTTGCTTCTTCATGCTTCAAAATCGATTGACGGCATTCCGTCCGTCTGTCCGTCCGTCCGTCTGTCCGTCTGTGGGTCAACGCTAGCGCCTAAACCGTTCGGTCGATTTTCTTCAAAATTGATATTCACCGATGGTTTTTACTCGTCTCACGGCCTCTTGAATTTGAAACCGATATCTTAGTATTTGAGGATACTTTACATAAAGCCCATTTTGAGATTTTGTAAATTAAAAAAAATGGCTCCAAATTTTTTGATTATATTTTGTTGTTGAATAGTGCGAAGAACGTTGAAGGGAATGACGTAGGCATCATTTTCGTTGATTGGCCCTATTTTTCGAAAATTGCAAAAAACTATTTAAAAACTGCAAAATTGAAGATAGAGATTTTCGCCTCAGACAAAGTCGATTGTACAAAATTAGCACTTCAAATAAGGTCATGTACCATTTTTTGGAAAAACGAATAGTTTTTGCGTAAATTGCGATTCAAATTTACAAAAAAAAATTTTCTGGTTTATGAAGTAGTGGAATAGCAATAAGGACCGTATAGAGGCATAGCGAGAAAGTATGTGCGTTGGAAGCACCACTAGTTTTATTTTTATTTGATATTGTGTTAGTACATTGCAAGTTACCTTTATTCATTTTTAAATAAATAAGCATGTCTCGTTGACAAATTTCCCTCTTAGAATGGAAATAGAAGGGATGAGTGTGGGGTTTAACTTGCGAGAATTCTCGCACGGGTACCGCGGAGGAAGTAGGGGAAAACTTGAGCTATGGCACTGTTGGAGAACAAGCTCAGTTTATCTATTTAAGTATTACTGTAGCTTTGACCCAATAAATACAAGGGGTTTTTGTGAGGAGATAATTCGTTTTATTCCAGACAGAAAATCATTACAACTTAGTTACGATCAACAACCCTCCTTTGTTTCTCCATTGCATAACACATGAACGTGCCACACGAAACCTATGATATATGTTTACCAACAAATTTCCCCCTTTTGTGTGTGCACGAAAATATAATTCTCATACCAACATCCCCAATGATAACATGTGACGACTTAACGTATTTTTGTCGACGTCTTTGGTCAATATGTCCGCAGTCATGTCATAAGATCTGTGATGTTTTATAATCATTTCTCTATTTTCAATATCTTCTTTCACGAAATTAGATTTCCTCATAACATGTTTATTTCTGGCAGTCATTTTGAAGTCATTAGCCCAGTCTGTAATTGATTTATTATCAGTAAAAACTTGTATTGGTCGACGAACCAATTTCTGGAAGCCGATGTCCTCGATGAGTGATACAATCCATTTCTCCTCGCAGATCGCCTCGCAAATTCCAATCAACTCTGACTCCATTGTTGATAATGCGACCATTTTCTCCTTCTTACATTTCCAACCAATCAATGATTTTCCTAGCATCATCGTATATCCCGCAAATGATTTACTATCTTTAGTAACACACCAGCTAGCGTCTGAATATATATTCAGAACACCTTCATCGGATATTTTCAATTTAACGTGTTTGTTTCCTTTCAAGTACCTTAAAGCTCTTTTAATGCCTTTGCAGATGAATAGTTCTAGGATCCCTCGAATATTGAGATAACTTGCTGTAAGTATACGCCAAATCTGGACGAGTGGCAGCCACAAGGTATCCTAGACAACCCAGCATTTCTTGGTATAAACTGATGTTGACTTTATCGAAGTTTTCAAAGTCATCCATTTTTACTCCCATTACCCCAGGTGTACTTACGGGGTGACATTCATTCATTTTAAACCTTTCTAATATTTCTTCTATAAATTTTTCTTGATCTAGTGAAAAACCACGATTCCTTCTTACACTCTTATACCCAGAAACGATTCATTCAAATCACCGTCCATTACCATTATAGTAAGATGTTTCTTTAAATTCGTTATCAAATTCTCAATGAGAGTTGTATTCTCTCCTATGATGATACAATCGTCTACATAAAAACCAATGATCAAAATATCCTTATTTTGAGCGTTCACAAACACGCAAGGGTCACTTTTACATGATTCCATTCCACAACGCTTGAGAATACTGCATAATTTCTTGAACCAGGATCTTCCGGCTTCAGGTAGGCCGTACAAGCTCTTCCTCAGCTTTAAAACTTTATTCCCCTCTACGTTCAAACCGTCTGGAATTTTCATGTAAACGTCGCGTTCCAATTTTCCGTTTAGATAAGCAGTTTCTACATCAATGTATTTCACATGATAATTGTTCATTGCAGCCAAAGAGAGTAAGATGCGAAACGTTTCCAGCCTCATCACTGGACTATAAGCACACTCAAAATCTCTTCCGCTCACTTGTCTGGATCCATCCACTACTAACCTCGCTTTGTATTTCCCCTTGTCTCCCACGCACTTTCTTTTAAATATCCATTTGTTCCGTAGAATATTTTCGTTCATTGACTCTTGCCGTTCTACTACATTCCATGTATTATAGTTTTGCAGACACTGCAACTTTTGTTTTATTTGTAATGGGACGGTCGCGCACGTAACAATGTTGGCGTGTGCGAAAATAATATTTTATTTAACGGGGAGTACTGGAAAACTTGGTTTCTAGAAACGTGCGCTTTTCCGCTACCTGAGCGGTGCGAAGGGTAGGCAGGCCGCCGATGGACGCGGCTCCCCTTTGTTCAGAAACCGTTCGTCGCACCTTGGTATTTCCGCGCGCTGTGTCAGCGCAACCCCGCGTCTTCTCGGAAATTGCAGTGACGTGGACCTCCCACTCGAAATCGGTTTCCAACCGCCGTTGACCGATGGCAATTGGCCGGCACGCATCGCGCGATTCGGCTGCGCCAATAGACGAGAACTAGGCGGGGGCGAGACACGTGATCCCGCGAGCGAGGGAGGCAGTTGCGGGGGTGATATTCTGCCATTCCGATGTGAACGACGACAGCAAGAGGTCTTTCCGATCTGGGCGACTGTAGCGAGAGGTCTTTCTGATCTGGGCGACTGCAGCGAGAGGCCATTCCGATGTAGGCGACCGTAGCGTGAGATCGAGCTTTCCGATGTGAGCGAGAGCGAGAAGTTCGGCCGTCCTGATGTTGACGACGCTAGCGTGAAGCAGAGCTTTCCGGGGGGTAGAGAGAGGCCACGCCATCGCCGCGAGGCGCTAGACCGCCGCCGGCAACGCATCGCCGTCACGTCGCCACCCGCTCATGTGTCGCCTGAAGGGAGAGGCGGAACACTGTACGAGTGTGGGGACCTGAATGGACGAAGGAGCGTCCGGACTTGGCCTGAGGGCCGGCCGCCGCTGAAGGACGCATTCGAGCGGCGCTTCTTCGCCGCCGCCGCAGCCGTAGCCGACGCCGGCCGCGCGCCAGCCCCGCGCGCCAGCCCCCCGCGCCGCCCTGCACCGCTACCGCAGCCGCCGGCTGCCCGCCTAGTCCAGGGGACGAGGAGCGCTGCCGCTCCGCCGCCCGACCCCACTAGGGATGCCGCGCCTGGAGGGGCGGAACGCCCGGGCGATGACCCAGAAGGGTCGGACTTTAAGCTAAGTTAGTTGTAAGTTAGGTTAAGATATTGTTACAAATTGTAGGAGGCTTCACCCCGTTGTTTACCTTTTTTATTTTGTTTTAATTAAATTCAGAAACTCAGGAAAGAGTGTTTCACTGCCTAATGCATGAAAATGCCCAGTCACGCATGCGTCCTGTCCAAATTTCAGCCGGGCGTATGAGGCAACAGATGAGTGCAGACAGAAATCCACAGGTGAGTCGGGTCACGCCCTGAGATCCATCCCGCCGAACTCCATGAGAGAGGGGCGGGGTGTTACATATTGTTTTCTCCCCTTCATTGCAGTCGGGTCCATTCATCGCGTTTTGATATGTTTTGGGGGTTGTCTCCACAGCCATGTTCGCAGCAGCATCGTACCTTACAACAGGGCGTCTCGTTCTAGACGATTTGCGAATTCTTGCTTCAGAATCCACCAGAATCGTTACCAGAATCGTTTGAATGATTTATAACAATATTCTTCGTCTGATTGTTTTCTTCTTCAGTTTCTTCATTGATTTGACAGACATTTTCATCGATATCTGAGACAGAATCTCTAACGACCCGACCCTTCTCGGGGGCGGTGTCGAGGCGTTGCCAGGGGGCCTGGCGCCCCTGACAGGGGCACCCGCACGGGTTGACATTTGGCAGGCTGCATTGCTGTGTCGGCCGGAGGGCGGTTTCCTGGAATGTAATTTTTTTTGGAAACGAGCTTAGGGGGAGAGTAGTGGGAAGCGAGGTTTAGGGTAATTTATGATTAATAAATTAATTAGTGAAGTATCAATCTGTGTTTGCTTCATGAAGAGCAGGAGAAACCCTAACAGGAGAGAAAGAAATCTGATGGCAGCGATGGTGATGTCGGAAGAAAACTGGTGTTAATGGAAGTATTGCAAGTGTGTGCAACTTATGGGAACTGTATTTGTGTGTGTAAGATACACACTAGTACGCAACGCCGCAACTTTATGTGAAACGTATGTACGTGAATCACGGGAAATGGTTCGTGAGAATTTGTGAAAAGTTGAACTGAAAATTGGTGACAGAATAACCAATCCTATGAACTGTAGTGAGCGCACTGTTTATGCGAGATGTCCATGTATCTATCACGTTGTGTTGTGTGACTGGACCAGTGACGAGTTCTGTAACGGAGCTATCAAGCGAAGTCTTGTAGAGTTGCAGAATCTGTCGGAGGCGACCGGGAAGCGACCGGAGAACGTGAGCTGATGGTTATCGAACTGTGGACTCGTAAATGTTTCGCTGTTGCCATGTGACGGAAGCAGTGGCTACATTCTGTGGCGGAAATATCAAGCAGAGGTCTTGGAGAGTTGCAGAATCTACCGGACGCTGCCTGGAGGTGACTGAAAAACAAGAACGACTTTGAACTCTTACGGACTTGCAGTGCCTTGTGATGGAAGCAGTGGCGAATTTCTGTGACGGAGACATCAAGCAGAGGTCTTGGGGAGTTGCGGAATCTGCCGGAAGCTACCTGGAGGCTTCTGGAGAACAAGAGCGACGGTGAACGAACTCTGTGAACTTGACTGTTGGAACAAGAATAATTGCTAAAGTATTATGTTAGGTGTGTGATGCCAGAATTTATCTGCATCTGGTGATAAAGTGCTGATAAATCAGGTGAGCTTACTTCCCTTGTTTGCATGCAAATTGTATGTAGCTTACTATTCAGCTGATTATTGCTATTGTATTGCATTGTTACTTGTAAGACAAAATGTCGGGATTATCGAAAGATGTTTTGTTAGAGCTCGCGGAAGCACTAGGAATTTAGTCGCCTCTGAATATGACCTTAAGACGTCTTGAAATTGCAATTGAGAGTCATTCGTATTTCGATGAGGAATGGTTTCAAGGGAGTCTAGAGAGAATAGAACTAGCTAGAGTAGCAAAAGAAAATGCAGAATTAGCCAGATTAGAAAAAGAAAGGGAAAAAGAGTTAGAATTAGCTAGGATTGAGGCTGAAGTACGAATCAAAGAAGTTGAAACTGCTTCTAGAGATAGGTCGGTTTCAGATGACAGTCATGTTACTGGACAGAATAATAGATTTCACGAAAGTAGGCAATCCTTGTTAAAACAAATGGGTAAATTTCAACCGGATGTGGAAGAAATTTAGCTTTACATTCAAAGATTTGAGCAGAATGCGAGAGCGGATAACTTGGATATAGAAAGATGGCGGAATATGTTCCGCGCGAAAACATGGATGGAGTTGCATCTTATGAGCAGATTAAAGAGTGTCTAATTAATAAGTATCAAGTGACGCCGGAAAAGTTACGCCAACAATTTTTCGAAATTAAGAAAACCCCGAATCAAACTTGGAAGGATATTTCTTATGAGCTATACACGAAATTATCAGGTTGGGTTAAGTGTATGCAGGTAGAGACGTTTGACGAATTGTTATCATTACTCGTGTCGGACAGAATGAAACGGTTAGTTCCATACCAGGTAAGAGAGCAGCTTTTGATGTAGTGGCCCAAATTTAGAAACCATAAAGAGTTTGCTAATATTTTGCAACAATTTGATGATGCCAGGCCAGGTAGTGGGTTCAGAACTAGCGATCAGCTCATAACGGAAAATAGAACCAAAAGAGGGCAAGCGAGTAATATTAATAATGGTAAGTAATATTTATATTAATTATAAATGGTCGAAGAGCGGAACAAATAATTCTGAAAAGGGTAAATTTGGAATAAAAGAAAATAGAGGTTCTCGGGAAATAAAATCATCTCCTACACAGATTAATAAAATTATTCCTCTTCCTGCTGATGCCCAGAAAAGAAGGGCATTTACATGTTATTATTGTGGATCAGTAGGGCATATTAAAAGGCACTGTCCTAAATATAAAAGTGAAGTAGATTCTGGAAAATGTGAAAGGGTTCAGGAAGTAGAGGTGCAACCTGTCTTAGAATTGAATAAGGTAGGACTAGAAATTCAAAATCCAGGACTAGGGAAAAGTAATTGTCAATTCGATCTGAATGATAGGTACAGCAGCAACTTAATTGACGGTTATTCTATTAAAGTTCTTCGCGATAGTGGGGCTAGTATTGATGTGTGTGTGATTTCCAGGAAGTATGAAGATAGAAGTCACTTCACGAGGGAGTCTGTTTGGGTTAAAAACCCTCTAGCAGAGGAACCGGTTTTCTTACCTGTGGCAGAAGTTGAAATTGTCGGATCATTTGGAAAAATTTTCGGTAGAGCAGTAGTGGTTCCTGATAGCCATGAAGTTAATGAATATTTGCTTGGGAATGAACCAGCTAGGAAAATTGATGAGTTAAATGACAAAAGACTTATAGAAGGAAATGATCTCACTTCTGAAAATAAAGATGAAAATGAACAAGTCGTGAATGTGGTTAAAACGTGGGCGGCTAGATTAAAAGAGGAGAGAGAAAAAGAGCGAGAGCAAGAATTGTCAATAGTGGAGCAGCATGAAAGAGAGCTGGATTCTCAGGAACAGGAAGACAGTGATAGGGAATTAGGGAATTCTGAAAATGAATCAGATGAGGTAGAAGAACAACCAGTGCATTGTAAAATAGCATGTTTTACTAAAGAGAAATTCATTGAGACTCAGGAAGGAGATATTAAATTGAAAGAACAAATAGATAAAATACACAACGGGGAACGTGATGATAGATTTATAATCAGGCAAGGTGTTCTGTTATATAAGCCACCTAACAATGATTCGGAAGGGTTAATAGTTGTGTCAGAGAGCTTGCGAAATGATCTATTGTCTTTTATTCATGATCACGCAGTGGCGCATTTGGGAATTTATAAAACACGGAAAGCTTTGGAAAAGTATTTCTATTGACCAAATTTCAAAAATGATGTAACGAAATTTGTGCGATCTTGTGATTGATGTCAACGAGTGGGTTATGGGACAGACAAGGGAAAAGCACCGCTAGTTCTCGTTCCCACTGTAACGGATGTTTTCGAGAAGGTGTGCATAGACACCGTAGGACCGTTTCTAGTCACTACAAATGAGAATAGATATATTCTGACTCTGATTTGCGAAATGTCGAAGTATCCGGAAGCTGTTCCTTTAAAAGACATACAGTCAGAAACTATTGTACACGCTTTATTAGAAATATTCTCCCGGATCGGATTTCCGAAAGTGGTGCAGTCTGATCAAGGCAGGTCATTTGCTAGCAATTTAACAAGTGAGTTTTTGGAAGAAATGGGAATTCGAGTAGTGCACAGTTCAGTTTATCACCCCCAAACAAATTCAGTAGAACGCTGGCATAGAAGCTTAAAGAAGGTGTTACGAACCGTGTGTCAAAAACAACAAGAGAGTTGGGATCGTTACTTACCGGGTGTCCTACTATGATTTCGAACAGTTGTTCATCAACTACGGGATTTTCTCCATCCGAACTAGTTTACGGTCGGGAAATTCGAACTCCTCTGAGATTATTGAAGGAACAATGGCTAGGACAGAAAATGACAGATTCATCAGAAATACCTGTAACTGAATATGTATTCAACATAATAAATCGGTTGCGTAGATGCAGAGATCTGGCGATCGAAAATACCAAGAGAGCTAAAATTAAAGGTAAGCGCTATTATGACAAAAACGTTAGAGTCCGAAATAACAAACTGGGAGATAAGGTGCTTATTCTGTCGGTATTGGGGGGAAGTAAATTAGGAGTAAAATGGAAGGGGCCAGGTGAAATAACAAATTTCACCAACCAATTATTGGGTTAAATTCCATGATACTAATAAACAACAAGTGTATCATCATAATTTGTTAATGCCTTACTACGAAAGAATAGAAAGAATATAGGTTTATTAAGCAGTATCGATGAAGAGGTGAATAATGATGAAATCCTTGAAATAGAAGAGAAAGAGAATCCGGAGTGGATTAAAGAAAGCAAGTTAGAGGAAAGGGTAAATAGTGAGCAGGTTGCCCAAATAGTATCATTACTAGCAGAGTTTAAAAATGTATTTTCGACAAAACCCGGGAAAACTGATGAAGTAATTCATGACATCCAACTAACTGAAGAACCCTCGTTTAAAACAAAATGCTATCGTTTCTCTCCTAGGCAAAGAGATATTGTACAGAAGGAGATTAAAAAGATGTTAGAATTGGGAGAGAGTGTTTCAGATGTGTTATCTCCCATGATTTTGGTTGAAGCGCCAAATAGAGAACCTAGAGTTGGTGTAGATTATCGGCAGCTGAATGCTATCACGAAAACTTGCATGGAGCCGATGCCTCATATTGAGGACAGGATCAACGAAGTAGCTAGTGACAAATTTATTACTCTATTTGATCTTTCAAGGGGCTATTGGCAGATTGGCATGTCTCCAAACGCACAAACGTATGCTGCTTTTGTGACGCCGGATGGTACTTACCTTCCTTTAAGAATGCCATTCGGGTTGCGTAATGCACCTTATGAATTTTGCAGACGTATGCGGCATGTGTTTGAAGGTCTTACACTTTTACACGCTTACACACTTACACACACACGCTTACCTATTTAGATGATATTGCGGTAATATCACCCACCTGGGAAGCTCATTTAAGAGATATTCGCCAAGTGTTGGAGCGAGTAGATCGGTTTGGTCTTACGATCAAACCAAATAAATGCAAAATTGCGCAGGACCAAGTCTGTTATTTCGGACATTTGGTAGGACGAGGATGACTTAGTCCGGTTCAAAGGGTAAGGCTACAATTCTTTTGTCCTTCTTTACTATACTGGAGACCGATAACAAGTTCGAGTTCAAACATGGTACATGTAGCACCTTTTCTAGATTGACCTTGATGAGGTCATTTGATTTAGTGCTACAGTATCCAGAACGTTTCCGATAGCGTCCGAACATATTTTTCTTCCTGATTCTGCGGTCACAATTTCGATTCGCGCTGACATCTCATTTGCCAGTAGACCGTCCCTCGACGTCATACGCGATGTGCAACCGGAGTCCAAGAGCCACCTAATTTTCATCCGTCGCTCGACACGGTTTCTTTTTCTTTTGCCACCATTGCTTGCATCTTTTTCGGGTAATTTAATGAACTGCGTTTTCGATTATTTAAATTTCTTTCTTCCTGATTTGCAAAGGTTTCGCTGCTGTTATTGTAATAGCTTTTATGCAGATTTTTAGGTTTGTTTTCTTCTTCGGATTTGTTTTCGTATCCGCTTTTTTTATACCAACAATTTTTCGCGGTGTCGCCTCGTTTCCGGGATTTGGAGAACAAATCGTGTTTAGTTGTCGATGTTGCTGTACCTTGCAATCAAAAAGTCGTTACCAAGGAGGCAGAGAAACGTCTTAAATACAAGAGTTTGGAAATCGAGATTAGCCGAATGTGGGGAGTAAAAGCACAAGTCGTCCCGATAGTTATCGGAGCTCTGGGATTTGTTCCGCAAAATTTGTGAAAGAACTTGGCTAAACTCCCAGGTAATTCAAAACACTGGGAAGTGCAAGAAATTGCTTTATTTGGAACAGTCCACATTTTGCGCAAAGTATTGTAGAAGCACCGACAGTCACCGGATCTGCTCCTTAGGTAGCTGGTTGCAACTTGGAGTAGATTTTATATTCAGCCGACTCATAACATCTTTTGTCGTGATGTAATGGAATAAAATAATAATAATAATAATAATAATAATAATAATAATAATAATAATAATAATAATAATAATAATAATTCCTGGTAGTCCCCCGGGATGGATAAGATCCAGATTTATTGGATTAAGAAATTAACAGCAATACATTCTCATCTAGCAAAGGCTGTTAATAAAATGTTTGAAAACCCAAAGGAAATCCCGGAATGGCTCACAGGCGGCATCACGATTTTGCTACCCAAAGCGGGAGACAGTTCTTTGGCGAAGAACCACAGGCCAATTACTTGTCTGCCAGTACTGTACAAAGTTATCACTGCAGCCATAGCTGACAAAATGTACAGACATCTAGAGAAGAATCATTTAATGCCAGCTGATCAAAAGGGATGTCGTAAAGGCTCTTATAGCTGTAAGGAAATCTTGCTACTGAATAAAGTCATTTTGAATGATGTAAAGAAACGCAAACGTAATTTGAGCGTGGCTTGGATTGACTACCAAAAGGCCTTTGATAGTGTACCACACGATTGGATTTTGAAGACCCTGGAGATCTATCGATTTCATCCTAGACTTATTGAATTTTGCAAGGCTAGTATGAAGTCGTGGAGTACCAGGTTACTAATACACAGCGGAAAGGAAGCAGTAGAAACCAGAAGTATTCAGATTAACAGGAGTATTTTTCAAGGAGATTCACTATCCCATCTGCTGTTTTGCATTAGTTTGATCCCACTATCGAGACACTTGTCGCAAGCTGACTTTGGTTTTAAGCTCCATGGGGATGAAAGGTCAGTATCACATTTGTTTTACATGGATGATCTGAAAGTGTTTGCTAAGAATTAAGCTATTCTCTCCCAAATGCTGTCTGTCGTGAATGACTTTAGCAATGACATCTGCATGAAATTTGGTCTTGACAAGTGTGCAAAAATCAATTTAAAAAGAGGAAAACTGACAACGTCTGAGAACATTGAAATTGATACGCACACTGTGATTCAAGATCTTGAGCCAAGAAAAACTTACAAATATCTGGGCATTGAAGAATGTGAAACCATCTCGAACGACAGAATAAAAGAGAGAATTCGTAAGGAGTATTATAGGAGAGTGAGACTGGTCCTGCAGTCTGCTCTGAATTCCAGGAATAAAATATCTGCAATAGGTAGTTTGGCGGTACCTGTAGCCGAATACAGTTTTGGACTAGTGGACTGGACTGAGCAAGAAATTCGCACCATGGATCGAAAAACCAGAAAACTGCTAACAATGCATCATGTTTCCCACCCTCGAGCTGATATACATAGACTTCATGTGCCACGTAAGGAAGGAGGAAGAGGCCTCAGACAAATTGAGGCCTCCTGGCACAACGCAATAGTCAGGTTGGGGAAGTATGTAGTCAGCCGTCAAGATGACCCTCTAATGAGTCAGGTCATGAAACCTGACCGAAGAATGGGAAACAGAGGCATTGTTAGTGTAGCAAGAAGCATTGCGAAGAAAACTAGGCAAGACACGTCGAATAACACAGACACTGAACTTCTGATGCTGCTAAACATGAAGTGTGAGACACAAAAAATGTTTAAAAAAATCGTTGAGAGACAAACCACTCCACGGACAATACCTAAAAAGAATGGACAAGGTGCAGATCAATAAAGATCAATCATTTATGTGGCTTAAAAGGGGAAGAATGAAGCCTGAATCAGAAGCAGTTCTAGTAGCTGCTCAAGATCAGGCGTTGAGAACACGACATTATGATAAAGCGGTTCTCAAAATTTCCCAAGATGACAAATGCCGAATTTGCCAGGAGCAAGTAGAAACCATTGATCATATTGTCTCAGCTTGTCCAAACGTAGCAAAGACCGAATATGTGAAAGGACATGACAGGGTGTGTAGCTACCTCCACTGGCAGATCTGTACCGCCCTCGAAGTTCCAAACACATGCCCCAAGTGGTACGAACATTCACAAAAACCGGTGACGTCTGTTGGATTGTGTACGATATTGTACGACCAACAAATTCAAACTGATCGCACGATAGCAGCAAACAAATCGGACATTGTTATCCGGGATTTTGAGAAAAAATCGTGTCTACTTGTGGATGTTGCTGTACCTTGCGATCAAAATGTCGTAACCAAGGAGGCAGAGAAACGTCTTAAATACAAGAGTTTGGAAATTGAGGTGAGCCGAATGTGGGGCGTAAAAGCACAGGTCGTACCGATAGTTATCGGAGCTCTGGGATTTGTTCCGCAAACTTTGTGTAAGAACTTGGCTAAACTTCCAGGTCATTTAAAGGACTGAGAAGTGCAAGAAATTGCTTTATTTGGCACAGCTCACATTTTGCGCAAAGTATTGTAGAGGCACCGACAGCTTCTTTGGTAGCTGGTTGCAACCTGGAGTAGATTTTATACTCAGCCGACTCATAACATCTGTAGTTGTGATATGAAGCAATAATAATAATAATAACAATAAAAAACAACACACTCGCCAACAAAAAACACTAAATTACACATGAGGATAGTAGTTTTCTGGTATCAGTTGAATTAATAAACTATTTTTAAGTATAGCACTTCTTTTTATTTTATTGTTCTTGATATTTTAAATCTTTATTAACACGAAAAATACTAATACATTGTTAGGACTAACATTTTAAGTGTATAATTGACACAGATTTTTTTTCAAGAGATCACTGTTAGGGTTATTTTTTTATTCGCACAAAATATTTGTCAATTCCATTACTCGAAAACGATGTCTATATTTATTTATTTACGTCAAAAACAGTTAAATTGTCTTATTTCAATTAGTAGTGCACTCAATTCACACTCATTTACGAATGAGTGTCACCTAATATTGCATCTGTTTCATTCTAACGAAAGACGAGACACAAGGATTATCACATAACAAAAAAAGACTTTCATGGCAGAGAGTCTGACTCTGATGAGGACAACAATCAACTGTATGAATTCTATCATCCGGAGGGTGGTAAGATTCATAGTTTCAAGTTGGTTGTTCTGACCGAAAGTAGGTTCGGATGCCACATTGGACATTTAGTCCTTACTTTAATGACGAAAACGTGACGAAATCAATACCAACACAACAAATAACATTCATTTGTTTAAATCTTTGAAACCGTTGGAGCAAAAAATTAATTTTTGGATATTAGGAAAGTACAAAAATAACACAAAATTCTGAAAATATTTGTTCAGAAAGAAAAATTAAGCGAGAAATAAAAAAGCAGTCGAATTGTGTAAATTGGGTGCATTTTTATTTCTCGCTTAATTTTTCTTTCTGAACAAATATATTCATTTGTTTTGTAAATAATAAACAACTTGTATGTTTCTGGAATGTTTCTATGCTTTCATAATGCAAATTTTTGCCTAGAAATAATTTTTTCAAGCCAAATTTTGAGTGCTCATTGCGGGCCAACTATTTGGAATATGCACTTAGTTTATTAGACAAAATATGCTTAGAATTGTCTTAAGAGCTTATTTTCGAAGTTTCGACGTTTCCTCCCCGGATATCTTGTATATGTAACATTTCTTTTAAATAATATTGCATCTTGTACATGTTATTTTTGTTTGGTCACCTTTGAAAATTGTCATTTTATGTCACTTTTTTTTCGGC
Source organism: Acheta domesticus (assembly GCA_031308135.1). Classification (NCBI taxonomy): domain Eukaryota; kingdom Metazoa; phylum Arthropoda; class Insecta; order Orthoptera; family Gryllidae; genus Acheta; species Acheta domesticus. The sequence continues at coordinate 199,348,488 of JAHLJT010009419.1, read as the reverse complement.
GACACCGAATATCGGTGTGCTTGTTTTTGCAATGCGCATGCATTTGCGTTTTACTGCTTTGTGTGGGTTGGTAGTGTAAGTTTGCGACAGACCTTAGTCGTTTCCTAATTTGGTGGTTTGTTTAGTAATTGTTGTGGCTTTGTAGTTTTCATATTTGTGAGTGTTTCTACGCACTCAATATATCCGAGGGCGGAAACTCTCGTCTTTGTCTAGTAGTAAGAACATGTCGTCCCAACTGAGCGTCGCCGGAGCTTCGTCGAGTTGAAAGGCTTAGTAGGCTTCACTGAATGGTGGCCGTCTCAAGCATTGAATGAAGGCCTCGATATCGAAGTCCTTCCAGAGTACTTTCATCGGTTTCCGAAACGGAGAGCGCGCTATGAGCCGCAGAACTCTATTCTGAACCTTAAATGTATCTTTGTACTTCTTTGCTGTAGTCCACCATGTCACCGCAGTGTAAGTGGCCACAAGCCGGCATTACGTTTTATAGTGCCGGGCAAAGTTCCAAGGGGTGTAATGGTTCCCTCAGAAGAGGTTGTAGAAGACGCACCCTTTGCTAAATTTTTGATTGAATTTGCCTGACGTGTATGTGTCAGCACATCATTTGACTTTATGGCCAAAATGTTTCTCAACATTTCTCGCTCTCCATGCAAAATAGCGGTGTCTGGTCTGGCTTTTCAAACGGGAGTGCCCGTTCTGTGGTTACGTAGTTCGTGATGCAAACTGGTGGTGCGCACAACGAGCAAAGAACGATGCGCCTCAGTAGCTCACCCATCTCTTTCCACCACGATTTGACCATAATTCACAATAGAAGAAAGGTTCACCCAAGAGGATATTTATTGTTATTTAGTTTTTACTGTATTCACTACGCGATTTTTCATATTTTGAACACTTCTCTGTATGGTATCGATCACACTTTTGATTGCACAGCTCACAGGCGCACTTTTCAGTAGGTTTATTAAAAAATGTGTTTTGCAAACTTAGTGATCAACGCCGTGTTTTGCATAGCGGGTCACAACGTGTCTTTGCTCTTTTCCCAGTTCCGGGGTTTAGCATAGCACCAGTGCGGTAGAAATCTGGCTCTATCTGCATCCATTTCTGTCCTCTTTCTCCTAGAAGTGTGTCGTACGGAGCGGTAGACGATAGCAGTAGGGTCACTGAGAGGTCTTCTATGTAGAAAGTGTCTTTTGCTAGCTCATATGCTAATCTTGTAGGAGCTGTTTTTTGTACTCCTAGCGCTGTTTTGACAAAGCGGGCTTTTACTTTTTCTACATTCTTAAGGTCACTGAATCTCCCACATATCCATCCCGTATGTGATTATTGGCGAGATTGTAGTGTTGAAAAGTGTCATGGCTGTGGCTAGTCGTCTGATGTTGGCGATGCCGTATATCGCTTTGGTGGCAGCAGCTGTCTTTTCCTGTATATACTGGCTGAATGATGGCAATGTTGGTTGTAGTGTTATTCCTAAATATTAAAAGATCTTTGCTACTTTCAGAGGTTCGTTTTTTTAAAAATAGTGTATCTTCTGTTGAGATTCTTCCACCGTTTCTAAAAACCATCGCCACAGTTTTTTCCATGTTGATGTTGAAGCTGTTTTCATCAACCCATTTCCACATTCCGGGCCCTGGACCCATCGAGGTGGGTTGGTCCACGTCCTCACGAGGGGATGCAGAGAAGGCTCTCAAGTGTTCCTTTTTCTATTTTTTCATCTTCTTGCTTCTCATTTCATGTCATGTACGTTCTTTTCACTCCTTTTTCTTCCTCACTTTCTTCCTCACTGGCCTTCTCTGTATGCTGAACGCCCACCCATGTGTTTGCCGTGCATGGCGACCCGTGTCGGAGGGAATGTGTGTCCTGGCAGTTGAGGGACTTGTTTGTTTCCCTATTTAGTCCTAGTGCTACTGTTCGCCTTGCACTAAGGGGTACGTTGATTACGTATTTTGGGGAACATTCTCTGTAGGTTCCAACACACTCGCTTTGGCCCCGGACTCTTCTAGACGGGCGGTCGGGAGCTAACCTACTCCCGATCAATCGGCTCGGACTAGGTCTTGTACTGAACTCCAGGGTGAGCGGGGGGGGATCCACGGCGGTACAGCGCTGTGTTATTCCCCCACTATATCTCCGTGGCAACCCTGGCACTCCGATGGAGTATGCCCTTGTTGGACTCCGTGGTGGGCGGGGACCACGGGGACGAATCCGATATCCATCTATGGATACTTCACAATTCCCCCCGCCCTCTTCCGCAAGGAAAAGGAGATGTGCAGAGAGAACTATCGATTTGAATAGTTTCTTTTCCAAAGACGAAGATCGACCCAAGAAGCTTCGTTTCCTCCTCATGGCATATGCCCAGGAAGGTAAAGCTTTTAAAACTGTGAGTGCTGTCCGTCTGGCGCGACCCATAGAAGAAGCTTACGGGAAGCTCCAAGCGGTCGTGCGACAGAGGAATGGAACGATTCTTTTGAAGCGCGTACCGTCGAGCAAATTGGGAAAATTCAAACTATGAAGCAGATTGCCGGCCTCCAGGTAGTAGTCACGGTTCATCCCACCTTGAACCTGTGCAAAGGCGTAGTAAATCACGAGGACTTTGCTACAGAAACGGAGGAAGATCTTGTAAACTTTTTCAAGACCTTTGGCGTGACTGAAGTGTATAGGATCAGAAGGAAGGAGCAAGGGAAAGGGATCCCTACTTCGACCTTGATCCTTACTTTTGACCGTCCATCCCTCCCGGAAAGGATCATTACTGCTTTCTACAACCTCCGTGCAGCAGCAGTAGCTTCCGAACCCTTTGCGCTGTTTCAAGTGCAAAAGGTTTGGGCATACCCAGCAGCGATGTATGTCCGAAAAAGCGGTTTGCGGGAAGTGCGGATCATCAGTTCACGACCCACAACCCTGCGACAAACCACCGTACTGTGTAAATTGCAAAGGCAACCACCCAGCCAACAACAACCAGTGTCCCACGTTTCTCCGGGAAAGGGAAATCCAAAAAATAAGAGTGACCGAAAAGGTTTCCTTCCTGAGGCGAAACGTAGATACCAAATCAGGAAACCAGTGGACCTGTCACTATCTTTTTCCAGTGCTGTAAAACCTAAGTCCCCGGGGGTAACAGCGAGTTGTCAAACTCACTGTACCCCCGCTGTAGTTTCACACTTCAGTTGTCAGGTATCGCCGATAGACTTCCCCGAAGATACGGCGTGTATTCAAGGTGGGAAAGTGATCATTCCCACAAAGTACAAGAAACCCGCTCAAAAACTCCACCAGACATCGACCACTTCCACTGAGACTCCTACTGAAATCGATCTCAAGCAGATACCGCCTCCCAGAAAAAATATTTCATCGACATCCCGTCCACCTCTTTCTGTTTCCGAGATTCACATCGGACGATCCTCCAGCCCCTGTAGATCTCGATCACCCGTGGCCAAAAGCCGAGAAATCCCCCCGACACAGGCGAGCATATCCAGCAGCAGTCAGGATGACTCTGCAGTTGATGAGGAACCCCACGAGAGTTCCTCTACAACCCTTCAGAAGGTGAGAAAGAAAAAAAGCAACCAAAGAAATAATTTCTCATAATAGCTCTCTCATGGAACTTAAATGGTCTTCGTGCCCACTCAGAAGAATTAAGATTGATAATTTCTCGCCACAGACCATTTATAGTCTCTCTTCAGGAAACCCATCTTCTTCCTCATCATCCCCTGTGTCTTCGCGGATTTAACATCTATCGGTTCGATCAAGACGACGGACTTCGTGCTCACGGCGGTGTCGCGGTACTCATCCGCGACTCCCTGTTCTCTGAGGAACATAACGTTCGAACCGACCTCCAAACAATTTGCGTTCGGGTACACCTACCGTCCTTATTTTTTACGGTGTGTAGTATATACATTCCCCCTGGCCAAGTCATGTCACAAGAGGAACTCGAAGATGTTTTTTCTCAGTTGCCCACCCCTTTTCTTATTGCGGGGGATTTTAATGCCCACAATTCCCTCTGGGGTGGCACGAGGACCTGCCCGAGAGGTTCTATCCTCGAAAATATTATTGACCAGCAAAACTTAATTCTTCTGAATTCCGGGAATCACACTTATTTCTCCATGGCGTCAAACTCCTCGTCAATCGATCTGGCACTCTGCAGTCCATCCCTATCTACCATGGTAGAGTGGACTGTCCTCGATAACCTACATGGGACTGACCATTTCCCTACTCTGGTCCACTTTAATATCCCTGATTTAGGCGTCATCCACCCTCCTCGCTGGCTAATCCATCGAGCCGACTGGGATACATTCAGCGAGAAAATTAAAATGCCAGATCATTTTTCAAATAAAATCGATGCCTTGGTGGCCCAATTCACCGACGCCCTTCTTCGCGCAGCCACCATTGCAATCCCGACGTCTACGTGTCGGCCACGACGCGTCCCTGTACCTTGGTGGAATGCTGACTGTGCCACCGCGGTGCGTGACCGAAAGCGAGCACGCGCGAGGCATCAAACCTGATCGATTACAAAAGAAAGCGGGCCAGAGCCAGATTAGTAATACGTGAAAGTAAAACCGCTTCCTAGAGAGCCTTTATTTCTTCTCTTTCTTGCCATACCCCGCGTAAAGTAGTATGGCGAAAGATCCGGCAGATCGGAGGAAGATTTTCCCCACCATCTGTCCCAGGACTTCTTATCAATGGAAATCTTATTACTTCCCCAGAAGAAGTAGTTGAGGAATTGGCCTGTCATTATGAAAATACCTCCAGTTCCTTACACTACTCCCCTAACGTCTTGAAAACGAAGAGTAGAATGGGGAAATACAGATTGGACTTCTCAACTTGCTTGGAGGAAGATTATAACGCCCCTTTCTCCATGGATGAATTTTCCTGCGCGCTCGCCCGTGGGAAAGATTCTGCTCCAGGACCAGACCAGATACACAACCAAATGTTAAAACACATGCCGGAAGAGGCACATATTTTTCTCCTCCGTATCTTCAAAAATATTTGGATGGAACATTTCTTTCCTAGGACCTGGCGCGAAGCGATTTTTATTCCAATTCCTAAAGAAGGAAAGGACTCGACAAAGCCGTCAACCTACCGCCCAATCTCGCTCACAAGCTGTGTATGCAAACTTCTAGAGCGAATGGTGAACACGCGTTTGGTCTAGCACCTGGAACAGAGAAACCTACTTACACCCATCCAATGTGGTTTCAGGAAGAACAGGTCAACCGTGGACCACCTTGTCACCCTTACCACACAGATATTCACCGCTTTCGTGCTACGTCAACACCTGGTAGCAATTTTCTTCAGTGTAGAGAAAGAATAAGATACTACCTGGAGGTACGGCATTCTTCGCACCATCCATTCTTGGGGTCTTAGGGGCCGGCTCCCCCTCTTTTATAGTAGCCTTTCTTTCTTCAAGATACTTCCGCGTCCGCTTTGGTGACAGGGTATCCGCCAGCCACCATTTAGAAAACGGAGTCCCTCAGGGCTCAATTCTGAGTGTCACTCTGTTTGCCATCGCTATCAATAGTATACCGTCGATAATCCGAGAGCCGGTGAAAGCATCGCTCTTCGTTGACGACTTTGCCATTTTCTGCTCTTCCAAGAGTATTCAAGTGATAGAGAGACAATTACAACTTGTCCTCAACAAATTGCAGGAATGGAGTGATGCGACAGGTTTCAAATTCTCCGCATCAAAAACTAACTGTATGCACTTCTGCAGAATTCATCATCTCCATAACCACCCCGATCTTTTTCTTGGAAGCCATCTTCTTCCTTTTGTGGACTCTGCAACTTTCCTTGGGCTTACTTTCGATAAGAGCCAAACTTGGCGAAATCATATCCGTAAACTGAAAAGGCGATGTGTCTCACCTCTGAACCTCCTCCGCACCCTTACAGGAAGCTCTTGGGGAGCAGACCGTGTGTGTCTCTTGCGTTTGTATAGAACCCCCATCCGCTCTATTTTTGATTATAGATGTATTGTATATGAGTCAGCGTCACCATCAACCCTCCGGCCATTAAATACCGTTCACAACGCCGGTATAAGGATTAGTACAGGCGCCTACCGCGCGAGTCGCATCGAATGCCTCTTGGCCGAAGCTGGAGAACCATCTCTGAGCCGAAGGCGAGATATTTTATTTGCCTCTTATGGTGCTAAAGTGTCGGGACTGATTGACCATCCTTGTCGTCGTATAATCATCCACCCAAAGTATGAGTCCTCGCACATTCTTCGAACATCGTTACCCCATCCCCCAGGTATTAGATTACGAAATCTTCTCCGGGAATTAAATGTCGAACGTCCCACCCCTGTGAAACCCACAAGTGACCGGATTCCCCCTTGGAAACTCCTCCTTCCCAGTATTGACTTCAGATTTTCCAATCTATCCAAACAAACTACTAGTCCTCTTGTTTACCAGAAGCAGTTTCTGGATATGAGAGAATCCTATCCGGATCATTTATTCTTATAAACGGATGGTTCATCGTGCAGCGACGCGGTAGCATGTGGTTTTTACTGTATCAGGGCCATCAAATCATTTCGGCTTCACTCCAAGTGCAGTACATTCACTGCCGAAATGCATGCAATTTTTGAGGCCCTAAAATACATTGAATCAGCGACGTTGCGGCGAGTAGTTATCTGTTCTGATTCTCTCAGCTCTCTTCAAGCTGTCTCCCGCCTTCGTCAGGCTACCTGACGTTATCCGTTCAAAGCCTGATTCATCGTCTTCTGTTCCGCCGCTATGACCTGGTACTTAGTTGGGTCCCAAGCCACGTGAGTACCAGAGGAAACGAACTGGCCGACCAGGCGGCGAAATCAGCGACTCGTAAAACTCGTATCGACATTCTTCCGTACCATTGTCCGATGTTCAGTCCTTCTTGAAACGATCCGTGCTTAGAGCGTGGCAAAGAGTGGCACAATAGCACTTTCAAACTAAGTGCGATAAAGAATTCTGTGTATCCCTGGCGCTCCTCATCACGGTACTCTAGGTGCGAGGAAGTTATTTTAACCCGTCTTCCTATCGGACACTGCCATTTCTCTCACGGTTTCCTTCTTCGAAGTGAAACTCCTCCCATCTGTGACTCGTGCAAGATTGTTCTTTCCGTGGAACACGTCCTCCTGTACTGCAGGAAATTTGTTGGCAACCGACGAAGACATGACCTGGGCAACTCGCTACAAGTGGTGCTCGGAGATGACGATGCGCTCTCAAAACTTTTTTGTTTTTTGAGAAAAAGCGGAATATATAATTTTATTTGAAAGATAATAACAATGTTTTATGTTGTTTTTTGGCCCCTTTACAGCCAATTTTACATTTTAAGATAAATTTTCCGCGCCCTTTTTCTATTTTCCTTCTGCCATTTCTACATGTATGCTTGAAGCAGAATTCAAGCCCTCTTTTTATCCAATGTACATGATTTTAAACAACGGGTAAGTTGCATATGCAACACTGAATAATTTTTCTCCAACAGCGGGTAAGTTGCATATTCAACACAAAATAATTTTTCTCCAGGGCGCAAATGACCACAGTAGTTGAAGCGCCCTCTAAACCCCCTTCTCAATCAATCCGGGCCCTGGGCACGGGTCCATCGGGCCCGTGCGTTAACGTGGGCCTGCTCTCAGTTGGTTGTGGATCTTTCCGTGGCTTTGAATTTGCATTTCCTGTGTCTTAGTGCAATGAAGAGATCAGTTCTGGCTTCTTCTACTACTCGTCTAGTTTATTTCTCTAGGAATTCTGCTCTTCTTTCTTTTATGAGTATTATGTATGCTTTCCTTTTCTCTGCGTAATTATTCAAACTTTATTTACTTCCTTTTCTCCAGGCTCTGTGTAGAGCTTGAAGTATCTCTTGAACAGTTTGGCGTAGCATTCTTTATTAAATCGTGGTTGGGATTTCCTTGGTCTGGTCGGTATGTTGATTTTTGTATGATGTTTGTTTCTGATGCTGCCTCGTTTACGTGTCCGTCTGCTATTAGTAGTCTTGCTTTGGGTATATCGCCCTCCTATTTTTACTTTCCCGTATACGTACGTATACACGGAGTGATATACGTAGTATAGGGAAAGTTATGTAATGCTGCGCGAAAAAATTGCCAATTTTCGCGGAAAAAATTAATTGCCGAGCCGTGAAAACGAAAAGGTGGATAAAACCAGTTGCTAAATTAAGAAAAAAATCCCCTAACACATGGTGTAGCCTGAAACCCTGTTTTCTAGGTCCTTGATACCGAAAAACCAATTGAAAGGAAAACGTCTGTCCGTCCATCTGTCCGTCCGTCCGTCCGTCCGTCCGTCCGTCCGTCCGTCCGTCTGTCCGTCCGTCCGTCCGTCCGTCCGTCCGTCCGTCCGTCTGTGAACACTGCTAGCGCCTAAACCATACGTACGATTTCTTCCAAAATGGATATTTCCCGGTCGATCTGGTTCTGGTCAAAGCTTGGAGATTTTCAAAAAGATTCTTCAAAATTTGGGGGTACTTTATATGAAGCCCCCCGGGGATTTTCAACATTTTCTCAAAAACGGCTCCAATTTTTTCTTTAAATTTCTTGTATAAATACAGTAAAATACACTTATTAACATGGCATAGGCATGGCATTTCACTGATAACTCTGAATTTTCCAAAATTGTGAAAGTCTGAATTTTTTTCGGCGTCTTTCTCCAACTACAAAATTGAAGATAGAGATTTTTTCTTCAAATAAAATGTGTTCTCCAAAGTGAGTTCTTTGTTTAAGGTCATGTACATTGTTTTGAACATTTTAGTAGTTTTCGCGCAATATTGCGTGCAATATGTGCAATTTTAAAAAATTGCAAAAACATGATTTTCTCAAAAACGGCTCCAAATATTTTCTTTAAACTTTTGGTAGGGATAGTGCTAAATGTACCCTATGAGATGACATAAACGTCACATTGCTGTATTCTTTTGTTTTTTTTCAAAAATTTTAAAGATGTAATTTTTTTGGCTTGTCTCTCACGTCGTTGATATTTACACTAGCGGCATATTATTCACATTATTATATTTATGAGTACATATGCTTTAAATAATGTGAAGTAATGTTTATCGAAAACACAACTGTTTTCTGTGAAAAGTAGCTCAAAATTCCGCATTTTCAAAAACGCTCAATCGCTATTTTGTCATAAATGGCTAAAAAATTCTTTAAACTTTTGTAACGGATAGTGCTAATTACACTCTTTAGTATAGCGTGAAGATTATTTTGAGTTATTTTTTTGTTTTTTTTTTGTTTCAAAAATTGCAACGATGTAATTTTTTGATATGTCTCTCACGTCGTTAATATTTACACTAGCAGCAATTGTTTACATTATTATATTTACGAGTGCATGTGCTTTAAATAATGTCAAGTAAAGTTTCCCGAGAATACAACTGTTTTCTTTGAAAAATAGCTCAAAATTCCGCATTTTCAGAAACGCTCAAACGCCATTTTCTCATTTATGGCGACAAACTTTTTTCTTTAAACTTTTGTAACGGATAGTGCTAATTACACTCTTTAATATGACGTTATGTTTATTTTGAGTTATTTTTTTGTTTTTCCAAAAATTATATAAATGTATTTTTTAAAGGAACTCTCACATCTTTAATATTCACATTATCAGCAATTTGTGAACATCATTATATTTGTGAGTGTAAGTGCTTCAAACAACTGCAAATAATGTATTTTGGAAAATTAAAAATTTTCTGTGAAAATGAGCTTCAAATTTCACATTTTTAGTAGCGCTAAAACGCATTTTTCTTTAAAAGGCGCATAATTTTTAAAAGTAAATTGCCATTTAGGTCTAGGTTTTTGTGTTATTTAATATTCTAAAATTAATATTTTCGTTCTACCAATAGGAAACCGAAAAATTAAGAAAATGTCAAAAAATCTACTTTTGGCGGTGATAGATGGTAGCTGGCAAGAAACGGTATGTGGCAATTCCGAATAGCTAGCGAAGACACATGGAAATAGAAAACTAATACGGGAAAGTCTGTGCCATTCTGTAGCACCACTAGTTAAATTGATGTAGAGCCTCTCCAAATTAAGATAGAGAGCTGGAGCAGGTGTAATTTTTCAGCTTTCGTTATGGCCTTTTGTATGATATACAACTCAATAGCGGTTGGGTTCAAAACGTTATTCAAATTTGAGTTTAAAATTTTGATTTTGAGTTTTTTCAAAACGTTCATCTTCAAAAAAATTGAAAAAAATCTTAAATAATCCGTATATGTTTCCAAACAGATGGTGCAAGTTTAAACATGGGACTGTAATGGGTTCAAATAGTAATCTTTACTTAAATGTACAATATTTACTTTAGATTTTACTGATTTAAAATGCAATGCAAATTTGTCTTTCCTTCACATTCACCATCGATAATTCACTATTGATTCAATCAATGAGGATTGATATTCAACCAAAGATATACTACATATCTGTGTATTCAACGCAGAAAGAAAAAGAAAAGTGTTGGAGCCCAAGTCAACCCAATCTGTAATAATATTGCCAACTTATAGAAGTGAAAACTTATTCGAGGTACTAAATTTCTTTTTCTTAGGTATTTTTTCTAGAACTACAATGCTTCACTTTTAAATATTTATATAAACGTATTTAAATGCTCTATTTCCATTTACCAGTAGCTGATGTTAATTTCCTAGATGTAGTAGATGATTGACTAAAAATTAAACTTCAATTTAAACACACCACCATGGATGAGTATTCATGACATAACTTCAAAATCACAAGCTGGTCGGAAAGGGGGCATTGCCATCAATCGCGAGCTCCAATGCCAAATATTTAAGTCGTTACGAAGTTCTCGATTAGATGACTGTCCCCCCTTTCCATCAACTTGGTCTTTGAAGTGCCACTATGCTTAAATTGGAGTATACTACAGTACCGACAGCGTATAAGCGACTCTGGCAGTTCTCTCGCCACGTGCTGTGGTACGTCTTGTAACCTTCTCTGAAGCAATCATCTCGCGAGGATTTGTGTACTTTCCAGTGGCGTAGCGTCAGGGGACGCTAAGATGCTGAGCATCCCCACGTGAAATATTAATCAAAGAAGCCTAAATATTGTATTGATAATCTTCCAAGTGAGTGAAACACATTCAGCGAAACATGTTTGTATTAATTTTGAAGTGATTTCCTATGATTGAATTCCGCGCGTTTTTACAAGCTGGCCTCTGATTGCTTGGACGCTAAAATGCTTCTAGCGTCTGCCGCGAGGTTGCGACGAGCAATGACGCATGCGCAGACGGCGAGGTTCCCCCCTCCCCTCTGCACCCCTGCCCCAGGATTCTCGAGTCCCGAAAAGCTAGCATACGAATACGGGCAGCAAAGGCTGGTGAGAAAGCACCGTGTGAGAAAGGCTTATGAAAGCAAGTTGCTCGTTTGTGCACGAGAGCGCAGCACACTTGAGGTTGTCAGAGACACGTTTTTCTTTCTCACTCGTGATTCTGTGCTTGGTCATGAGCACAAACAGTAGATATAGTGCTTGCCTACTAATTCTCAATTAATATCTAAGAAGTTGAATTCTGACTTAAATATATTAAATTTTATTTTAGTTCGAAATATATCAATTCACAAGTGATCTCATTGTCAAACGCGAGTGAGAACTAAATCTGAGCTATTTCATAATTTGCTTTCAAGAAGTCTCCTGACATAAATCTGTTGAAGTAGTGTAACATTTGTTTCAATAACTTAGATTCTAGAGAACATTAAGAATAATGATGCCTTCAGTTCGCATTATTGTTGAGCATCCCCAGACAGACGAGACACGCTACGCCACTGCGGCACATATATATAAATCAACACAATTTTACATCACCATCTCATATTCAGATGAAATTTGACACATAGGTAGTATGAATGAAGAATAAGAAAACTACAAGTTTTGAGTAAACTATTTCCACCCGTTTGTGAATTACAGGCATGTAAAATTTTACAAAATTGGGTTCCCGAAACTTTTTAAATTGATGTAGAACCTCTCCAAATTAAGGAAGAGAGCTGGAATAGGTGTCATTTTGCAGATGTGCTTTAAATAATGCCAAGTAAAGTTTCTCGAAAACACAACCGTTTTCTGTAAAACTGGTTCAAAATTTCGAATTTTCCGAAACGCGCAAACGCCATTTTCTCATATATGGCTGCAAATTTTTTCTTCAAACTTTAGTAACGGATAGTGCTAATTACACTCTTTAGTACAACGTAAAGTTTATTTTGAGTTATTTTTTTGTTTTTTCAAAAATTACATCATTGTAATTGTTTTGAAAGATCTCTCACATCTTTAATATGCACATTACCAGCAATTTGTAAAGATTATTATATTTGTGAGTGTACATGCTTCAAATAACTTCAAAAAAAGTATTTTGAAAACTCAAACATTTTCTGTGAAAATGAGCTTCAAATTCGCATTTTTAGTAGCGCTAAAATACCATTTTCTCCTAAATGACACATAATTTTTAAAAGAAAATTGCCATTTATGACTAGGTTTTTGTGTTCTTTAATATTCGAAAATTATTGTTTTCGTACTACCAATAGAAAATTTAAGAAAATGACAAATACTTTTGATAGATGACAGCTAGCAAGAAAGAGTTTGTGGCAATTCCGAATAGCTAGTGAAAACCCAAGGAAATAGAAAACTAATACGGGAAAGTCTGTGCCATTCTGAAGCACCACTAGTTTATTTCTAGCTTAATTTTCCTTTCTGAACAAATATATTCATTTCCTTTGTAAGTAATAAACAATTTAAATGTTTCTGGAGAGTTTCTATGCTTCCATAATGCGAATTTTTGCCTAGAAATAATTTTTTCATACCAACTTTTGAGTACTTATTGCGGCTCAACCATACGGAATATCCACGTAGTTTATTAGACAAAATATGCTTAGAATTGTGATAAGAGCTTATTTTCGAAGTTTCGACGTTTCCTCCCTGGGCACATATTGTGTGTGTGTGTGTGTGTGTGTGTGTGTGCGTGTGTGTGCGTGTGTGTGTGTGTGTGCGCGCGCGTGTGTGTGTGCGTGTGTGTGTGTGTGCGTGTGCGCGTGCGCGCGTGCGCGTGCGCGTGTGTGTGTGTGTGGGGTGTACATCGTAATTATCAGTGGCGTAGCGTCAGGGGACGCTGAGATGCTGAGCATCCCCGTATATAAGAACCTTAAGTACTGTATTGATAATCTTACAAGTGGTCTGTTGAGCGAAACACGTTTTGTATTAATTTAAAATTGATTTCCTATGATTGAATTCGGCGGGCTGTTGAAGCTGGCCTCTGATTGCTTGAAAGCTAAAATACTTCAGCGTCTGCCGCCAGATCGCGACGAACAATGACGCATGCGCAGATGGCGAGGTCCCCCTCTCCCCTCTTCACCCCTGGCCCAGAGAAACCCGACTGCTTTACGCTAGCGTCTACTGCGGAAAGAAGCTCGTTTGTGCACGAGAGCGCAGCACACTTCAGGCGTTCAGTAAATTATCTTTCTCTCTCGCACTCGGGAGTCCCCGCTTGGTCATGGTACAAACTGTAGAAATAGTGCCTGACTACTATTTCTTAATTAATATCCAAGAAATTGTATTATCTCTTAAATAGATTACATATTATTTAAGTCTGCAATGTATAAATTAACAAATGGTCTTATTGCCATTCGCGTATAAGAATTAAAGCTGAGCCATTGTATAATTTGCTTTCAAGACATCGGCAGCCCTGACTGCTGTGAGGATTTTGTGGGAAGCGCCTACACCGTCGTAAGCAATCGAGATCGTGGAAGTAGTCCCAGAGTATCTGCCTTGTGTGGCGTTCGCCTGTTAGACGAAGTAGTTGATAGTGACATTTTGTGTGTTATTGTTGAGCATCCCCAAACGTGTGAGTCACGCTACGCCACTGGTACTTTCTCACAGCCAACGGTCAGAGTTGCCGCTCATCTGACTTACACGAAGCCGCGGAGGCGATAAGGTTCGGCTGTGCCGAATATTATGAATATGATATCAAGACGTGTCGTCACCTGACAGTAAATGTTAATGTTTTGAGAATTAATTCATCTGTCATGCAGGTGGTGTCATGAACGTAGTAATGTGTGGTAACAATGCATCGAACTGTCAGAGTCGCTTATACGCTGCCGGTACTGTACCAGAAGGCTACAAGAGGACTAGAAATTTTTTTTAAAAAGATTGTTGCGTCTGTAATTGACGCAACGCGTTTCGAAACACCTAGGAGGGCGTTTAGCGCTTCCTTAAGGAGTAATCCTCCGTTATATTTTTTTTTCGTTATTTCAGGTTACTAGGTCATTAGCGACCACAATTGGATTAACGTAATGGTATGAGGATGAAACGATATGGTGATGATAGGGGGTGAAAGGACGAACACATACAACTATGTCCAAGGCGGGAGTAGAACCCGCGACCCCACAGTCCGAGATTATTATGGCACTAATGTCGTAACAACCTCGGCCACGGGGCCGGCTAACATTTTTTAATTATCATATTAGACTACTGTTCAGTCTCGTCGCCGTCACTTGTCAAGAGGACCGCCAGGTAGTATCTCCACATACGCACCTCTCATATGCGCTCCTCATCACCACCCAGCGGCCAGGATTGGGAAGGAATTACGAAAGGGGTAGGATTTAGGACACTTCACACGGATGGGACTAGCCCTTGTGAAGCAGCCAAACTCGTTTTGTCGGAACAAATTTCACATGAGATTGTCCGGGAATCGAACCCGAACCTCCTTGGCAAAAAGGCGAGCGACTTCCCCGAGCCACGAGACAACCAATTATTGTCTTCTAGGTGAACTAAATTCTCATGTAATTAGAGAGAACAATTATTTGAAGTGCTTACAAAATTTTAAATCATTTATGTACTTGAAGTATTATAGCTGGACAAAGTATCATTTAGTTATACACAAAAAGTTAGTTTTTAATACATATTCTTGCTGATATGCAGCTATGGAAATCCCCGATTATAATACTGTTCGGCTGCGTTCAGTTCTCCAGCATATCTAGTGCTGGTAGATTATCTGGAGTATTGTAGAGGAATAGCAATTTGACTCTTCGTGCGTTTTTTCAGACTTCCACTTGTCTCTGTTATCCATTTCACGGATAATTTCGGTTTAACATGTCAGAGTCACTTTATTCCGATAATATCTGACGCCACATGTCGGCTCCTTTTTACTTTCCCATATACGTACGTATATACGGAGTAATATACGCAGTATATGTAAAGTTATGTTATGCTGCGGAAAATCAATTTCGAGATTTCAACGGAAATACACGTGAAGGAACCCCCTGATTCCGAGAAAGTGGCTTTTTTCAAAACGTCCGTCAGTCTGTGAACAACACCAGCGCCTAAACCATTCGTGCGATTTCTTCCAAAATGAATATTCCCCAGTCGATCTGCGTCCACTCGATGCGCCACGATTTTGAAAAAAATCTTTAAAATTTGAGGGTACTTCACATGAAGCCCCCGGGTCATTTTCAAAATTTTCTCAAAAACGGCTCCAAATTTTTTCTTTAAATTTCTTGTATGAATAGAGTAAAATATACTTATTAAGGTGGCATAGGTCCCATTTTCACGGTTTACTATGAATTTTCGAAAATTGCGAAAGTTTTAATTTTTTTGGCGTTTTCCGAGAACAACAAAATTGAAGGTAGAGACTTTTCCTTCCATTAAAATTTGTTGTTCAAAGTAAGTTCTTTCATTAAAGTCATGTACATTTTTTGAAAATTTTAGTAGTTTTTGCGCAATACTGCACGCAATATTTGCAATTTCAAAAAGTTACTAAAACCAGATTTTCTCAATAAACGGCTCCAACGTTTTTCTTTAAACTTTTTGTAGGGATAGTGCTAAATGTGCTCTATGAGATGACATTAACGCCATATTGCTCTATTCTTTTGTTTTTTCAAAAATTACAAAAACATAATTTTTGGACTTTTCTCTCACGTCGTTAATATTTACATTAGTGGCTATTTGTTCACATTATTGTATTAATGACTACATGTGCTTTAAATAATGTCAAAGAAAGATTCTCGAAAATTTAATAGTTTTCTGTGAAAACTAGCTCAAAATTCCTTGTTTTCAGAAACGCTCAAACGCATTTTTTCAAAAATTGGTTCAAATTTTGGTTCAAACTTTTAAAATGGATGGATAGTGCTAATTGCACTCTTTAATATGACGACCCCGGGCGACCAACGGTCCCTCTCTCTGCCCGGGGTATTTCCGCCACTGCCGAAGGAGCGCCGCGAAGCGCACACAGAGGACAAGTACATTTTTTTGAAAATTATAATTGTTTTCGCGTAATATTGCGTTCAATATTTGCAATTTAAAAAAATTACAAAAACAAGATTTTCTCAAAAACGGCTCGAAATTTTTTCTTTAACCTGTTTTTTTCCGGTGTTCCCAAATGGGAACTGAGTGTAATCGAATGATCCCTCTATAATCTTTTGCTTCTGGGTGATTGTTGGCTTATCCGGCCTTTATCTAACGGTTGCTGAAACTTATCGGTATCCGTTGGAATGTCAGTTGCAATTGAATGTTTTATTTATTTTTTATTTATTTACGTCGAAAACAGTTTAAAACTGTGTGTGACGAGCTATGGGGAGAAGTGAAATTTGTGCACGTTTTCATAATTCTGTGATTATGAAAACGTTATTATTCAACGAAATTATTCACGTTCATTTGAGTTTCATCGGAGTTCACGTGAAGTATTGGTCCATTTAGTTCGCAGTATTTTTCTCTGCTCGCATGAGTTTGAGACCGTAAGTATAAAAGAGTTACAGAACTTTATATTTTAACAATAATGTTTTTAATATGTTTGGTAAATATGAATAATACTATTTGAGAAGTATAAAATTTTTTAAAGTTTTATTACAAAGTTATCAGCATTTTATTTTGGTTCTTCCCTTTTGGGAACACCAGGATCATAGAGCTCTTTGTGTAGTAGTACCGTCCCGTACTGCGATAATTTTTTTTTTTTACTATGGTACAATATTCGAAATTTTATAGGAGGCTGACGGCGGAAGAAATCCTTTCTTTACTGGATGAAGAAGAGCTTTCAGAGGCAGATGTCTACTTATTTCCACCAGATGACGGAGCAGATATTGAAGGGGACAGTGGTGATGAAGAAGGTGCAATTGCTAATAATCTTTCAGATAGTTGCAAGCTAATACAGAAGCGCGAATCCAGACAATGAGTGGTACACACTGGAAATGATGATCTAGAAGATAATGATATTTAAATATCGATTGTTGATTGGTTATATTGGTACAATAATGTCTAACAGAATAGGAAAATGCCCCTTGGCACAAAATAAAAGTATTGAGAAACAAAAACAGGGTACAATTGACTACAGTTCAGAAATAAATTCAGGATGTGCTATAGTAGTATGGAATGACAATCGTCCAGTCCATGTGGTAAGCAAGTGGGACACTGTATTTCCAATTACTGAAGCAAGTAGGTGGTCACAAAAGGAAAATAAAAAACATATTATTGTACCTCAGTCTCACGTAATTTCTTGCTATAACAAATATATGGGCGGAGTCGACCAAATGGACAAGAATATTTCTAAATACAGCGTATCCTTTCTATCAAAACAAATGGTGGTGGCCAATATTCGTATTCTGCATAGAAATGTCTGTACAGAATGCCTGGCAACTTTACAGAAATCGAAAAAACAACCAAATTTTGGACAGCTTGGCATTTAGAAGACACGTAACACAAACTTAATTGCATAAATATGCTATACCTCCATCATCGGGAAGTCGGCCTAAAACTTCAAAATCTCTACTCACACACACACAGAGAGAGAGAGAGAGAGAGACGAGAGAGAGAGAGAGAGAGAGAGAGAGAGATGCAGCAAATCAAAACAGATACGCTATTTGCAAAAAAAAAAAAATCCCGAAAATCTTGCGAAAAATGCAAAGTAAACTTACATGGCCACTGTTTCCAAGATTATCATACTAAATAAAACATTTCACATCAAAAAACATTTGTTAAACTTCTGTTCTTATTTGTGCAATTATTTCTCAAAAAGAAAAAAACAATTTGTATTTCAAGTTTTGATTTTATTGTTTTTTTTTGTGTTTCTAATAATATATGTTATAAATAAAATATTTCGAATTATTGTGAAAAAATCTTTGAATATTCCTGAAACGTATACCTAAAACAAACAATATTTGCGGAGATTTCGAAAATCCTTAGTGTCCTGGTGAACACAAACGTGAAAACTGGATTCGCTCCTGGTGTTTCCATTGAAACAAGGCAGTGGCGTCTCCTGGCTAGTAGATGTGGGGATGCGATCATGATATTACAGATTGAACGCATAATTCCAAATATTTAAAGTCTGCGTCATTCTACTTTACTCTGAAGTATTTTAGAAGTGTATGTTGCAAATTAGACACATTCTGAATCTTCCTTGAAAATCCTAATTTTCTCATTGCATGCACTAACTTACATAAACAAAACAATAAAACTAAAAAAATAACCACAAACAAGTACATACCTAATTTTTGAACTCGAGATCTATTCGCGTTGTCTTGGTTGTCCATCACTATCTACCTTACGTTTTTCGGAATAGGAGAAAGAACTGCACGGAATTTCACGAAACCTGTCTACGACACAATGAAATGTTTCACTACTGTTCCCTGCCACAAATACCTCACCCACTACCACAAATGAACTGGATGAGCTCGCCATGTCGCACACGCACACACACTCGCAAGTTTTATTCTTTCGCATTACAATTTCGAATTCACGATTCTCTTTAACATCTCCCCAACTAGGCAAAGTAGTCTATTTAACGCACATTCAGTAGTAAACAGCATTTACGCTAGAACGCAGGACACACATGACGAACGAAATAACATCGCGCGCACCGTTTCGAGTTCACAGATTGTCTCTGTCACACCATTTCCTTACATGATGGGAATAATCTTGTTTTGTCAGGCCTGCTAACACACACCGAGTTACCCAGTTGTACTGAATCAGGTTGAAATGTGATTAAGCATAGTTGGCAGACTTGCTTGACTTGTGAAGAAAGACAGTCGTGCCGCCAACCCCCCGCTCCCCGCTCCCGGTCACAATAGTGGCACATGACTTCTGGGATTCCCAGGCGTGCTGCCGAACTATGAGAGAGAGGAGGGCATCAGAGGAGGGGGTATGGAAGGTTATTGGGAGGGGATACACGAACGCCAATGAGAAGCCTTTGATGTGAGAAGCTATGTCACATCTCCGCAGTCGAAACCACGCAGCTTGCACACAGTGCATGGCCGTGAGTTCAATGACCTCGCCAACGAAGTGAGCTCAAACGCCATTTTTTCATAAACGACTCCAAATTTTTTCTTCAAACTTTTGGCTAATTGCACTCTTTAATATGACGTAAAGTTCATTTTGAGGGTATTTTTTTTTTCAAAAATTACACAAATGTAATTGTTTTAAGATCTCGCGCACTTTTAATATGCACATTTCCAGCAATTTGTAAACACTATTGTATTTGTAAGTGTAAGTGCTTCAAATGACTCCAAATGAAGTTTTTCAAAAACTCAAGTTTTTTATGGAAAAGAGCTTCAAATTTCGCATTTTTAGTAGCGCTTGAACGTCATTTTTTCAACAAACGGCTCCAAATTTTTCAAAGAAAATTGTCATTAAGGACGAAGCTTTACGGTTCTTTAATATTTTAAAATTAATATTTCCGTTCTATCATTAGGAAACCGAAAAATGTTTTAAATGTCAAAAAATGTACTCTGGGTGGTGATAGATGACAGCTGACACGAGTATGTGGCAATTCCGAATAGCTAGCGCAGACCCAAAGAAATAGAAAACTAATACGGGAAAGTCTGTGTCATTCTGTAGCACCACTAGTTAGAGTATGGCTTGAAAACCTGTAGTAGTATAAAATTTGGGTGTTTCGGGAGCAGCAAACGCTTCTGCAATGACATAAATATCTGGATTTTTATTTGGATATGACGCAACGCTTAAACTTCAAAAACTTGCTATTCCTTAGACCTCCAGCGGTCCAGAATAATATTTTGAGGCCAGTGTCCAGGCCCAGGCAAGGGCCCATTTTAATTTCCCGTATACTATACGTATAGTAGAGGGAAAGTTATGTAATGCGCGAAAAAACAGCGGATTTTCGGCTGAAAAACTCTTATTACAGGGCCCTTTTAACGAAAGAGTGGATAACTCCAGTTGCTAAATTAAGAAAAAAATCTCCTAGCACGTGGTGCAGACAATCTCTGTTTTGCGGGTCCTTGATACCGAAAATCCATTTGAAAGCAAAACGTCTGTCCGTCTGTCTCTGAACAACGCTAGCGACTAAACCGCCGCTCAGCCGATCTTATCCAAAGTTGATACTCCCCGATCGATCAGGCTGATCTCGTGCCGCCTTGAATTTGAAATCGATATTTTAATTTTGGGGGTTCTTTACATGAAGCCCCCCAGACATTTTCAAAATTTTCTGAAAAACGGCTTCAATTTTTCTCTTTGAACTTCTTGTAAGAATAGAGTAAAACGCACTTATTATACTGCGATTTTCGTAACTTTGCCCCTGACAGGAATAAGCTGTTTCGCTACCATCCAATCAGGAGCTTATATTTCGCGACAGTGACGTTACAATGGTGACATTCAAGCTCCCGATTGGATGAAACCGTGAACAGCTGATTTCTGTCGGAGAGAAAGTTACGAAAATCACAGTATAAGGCGGCATGGGTCCGGGTTTACTATAGGCCGGGGCACGGTTTACTATAGGCCGCTATACACGGCATAGTTTTCGTGTAGATTCTCATACAGTTTCTATATAGAAACGTCAAAATCTCAAACTGAACGTATAAAAGCCAAAACGTAGCGCATGCACAGTCTATACGCTTTCTATATGCTTTCTGCATGAATCGCCATAAGCCGCCGCCAGGGGGGGCTAGCGGGAAATAACTGAATTGCGTCGTCCGAGTACTTTAGGCGCGTCCACACGATGCGTCTTTTCTGTGCGTCACGGGAATAAAATGGCATGCGCAAAGTTGAAAGACGAACGTTCCACACAGCGCACGTGCGCTACCCTGTCCACACGGTGCAACTCTATGCGGTGCTTGTTCTATTCTATACAATGGATCCAGCAGCTATTTGCACGACAATTTCGGCAGCTTATTTTATAATCAGTCGAAAGAAGAGAAAAACTTCCTTTTCCCTATAATCTTGAATGAACTGAGGAGTGAGTTCTTTGTTTTCAAGCGACATTCTGAAAATACATAACCTTAAATAACAGCTATTGCATTTATTTGTTTCAGATATATAATTTATTACATAAATTTCGAAAATTTGCATTACCGTAAAAATAAAATAAGAATAAAATAATAAGGGAGAACTAAATATTATCTTGTCACTACAACACATCGAAAATAAATTGAAATCATCACATGTTTATTTTCACTAGTTCCCACAATTTATCTTAATAAATGTATATGTTAAAAATTGATATTACCGTAAGTATATAATAAATGAATAATCTGCAACAAATTCGCAATAAAACGCAGACGGACAACACAAAATAATTCAGAAGACTACCAAAGAATTCTTACGGCCCGATATTCCGGATGACTTCGCTATGAAATACACATTCTTTGGAGGAAGTGCACGAGAAAGACGAACGAGATTCCCGTCAGCTCTGGGAAGCTTGCGCTATTGCATGCGTCCATCGTTTTGACGAAAGGACGCATGCCCCAAACGCATGCGCTGCTTGCGCTAGACGCGTGCGTTGGACGCATGCGCAAAATTGAACGAAAAGACGCATCGTGTGGACGCGGCTTTTCAGTGATGGTATTTCAATGCGTGCGTTCTGATTATAATCTTGATTTAGTATTAATTAACCATGAGGGGCATAGAGTATAAAAATGGGAAGGCAGGAATAAGGAAAGAAGTAGTTTATCACAATGTATCACTTCATACAATCGCACCTAACCACAAAATCGACATGGCCGACATTACCGTTAGTGAACGATTCTGCCGCTAGAGGCGCTGGAGTCAACTTGTGTGCTTTCTACACGAAAAAATTAGGAACATGTTCATAATTTTCTCATGTAGAAAGCGCAAAGTCTGGACTACATGAAGAATCTACACGGAAAACTATACCGTGTATATCGGCCTTATGAATTTTCGAAAATTGCGAAAGTTTGAATTTTATTTTGCGTCTTCCTCCAACTATAAAGTTGCAGATAGAGATTTTTCCTATAAATAAAATTTGTTCTTCATAGCGAGTTCTTTCTTTAAGGTCATGTACATTTTTGGAAAATTTTAGTAATTTTCGCGTGTAATATTGCGTGTAATATGTGCAATTTAAAAAAAATACAAAAAGATTTTCTCAAAAACGGCTCCAAATTTTTTCTTTAAACTTTTAGTTGGGATAGTGACAACTGTACTCTCTTAGATGACAAAAACGCCATATTACTCTATTCTTTTGCTTTTTCAAAAATTGCAAAAATGTATTTTTTTACTTTTCTCTTACTTCATTAATATTTACATTAGCGGTGATTTGTTGGCATTATTATAATGAGTGCATGTGTTTTAAATAATTTCAAGTAAAGTTTTTCGGAAATTGAATTATATTCTGTGAAAACTAGCTCAAAATTCCGCATTTTCAGAAACGTACAAACGCCATTTTCTCCTAAATGGCTCCACATTTTTTCTTCAAACTTGTGTAACGGATAGTGCTAATTGCACTCTTTAATATGACGTAAAGTTCATTTTGGGTTTTTTTCAAAAATTACACAAATATAATTTTTTTGAAAGGTTTCTCAAATCTGTAATATGCACATTACCAGCAATTTGTAAACATTATTATATTTGTGAATATAAGTGCTTCAAATGACTTCAAACGAAGTTTTTCGAAAACTCAAAAATTTTCCGTGAAAAAGAGCTTTAAATTTCGCATATTTAACAGCGCTTAAACGTAATTTTCTCTAAAACGGCTGCAAATTTTTCATAGAAAATTGCCATTTATGACAAGGTTTTTGTGTTCTTTAATATTCTAAAATTAATATTTCTAGTTCGTTCTACCATTAGGAAACAGAAAAATTAAGTGTCAAAAAAAAATGTACTTTGGGCGGCGATAGATGGCAGCTGGTTTTGTCAATGAAATATATTTTTCAAAAATACATCTTCAAGTTTTTTGAAAATACGAGTAGTTTCCAATAATTTCTTTACAAACATAACAGCCCGCTGCAATGTACTGCGCTTCAGACAGCCGGATGCGTTGTAAATTGGAATTTGCCATTTTGTATATTATTTCTTCGTTTTTACATTGGACCTTTTGTTATACATTTACACATTAACCTTTCGAGAAATGATTTATTTTCAAATAATGGAAATAAAATTGCTAGCTCTTTAAGGGAGTATCGACAATGCAGAGAATATAATTTAATTCCGTTCCGCTGTCGCGAATTTCTGTGAATAATTACGTGTCATTGTTGTGACTTGATATATATATATATATATATATATATATATATATATATATATATATACACACAAGTTTACACAACTTTTGTATTATATTTTTATGCAGTTTTAGAATCCACATAGTTTTGACAACACTGCGATGGAAACTGAGTTGTTCGCTTCTTGGTTGAATTGAACGTTTTCAAATGATATCTAAGACGTCAGTAGGGTAGAAAGTGCGATATTTCAATCCTACCTAGCTGTTTCCAAAAATATGGGAAAGTATGTGCTGTTGTGGCACCACTAGTTTCATGTGAGGATTCGTGCGTTCATAAGCACGTAAGTGACGAGTCACTTGCTCAATTTGCTCATTTAGCGTTACCCAGGGGACACGTGTGGGAGATCACGGACGAGAGCAACTTGTCCCTCAGTTTTCAATTAGTGTATACCATGAAATTATAAAATGTGATTTCATCAGCTTATACTTTATACTTTGACTTTATTCTTTAACTTGTTTGTCCTTCAATACATACCTAATTCCTACATTTTCCTAAAATTTTAATATATTTTATGAATTTTATAGTAAAATTATCAAACATTGAATGGTAGAATGCTAACATTTTAAAGTAGGATTCATATTTTCAAATTCTCGCGGAAATTTACGTTCATTTCAATTTTCCCGGTTGCCTTAACGCGAGTGGTCGTAGATTTGATCCAAATCATGGCGGCTATAGGAAGCTGTGCATAGCAGAGATGGCACACCTATTCCGCCTTCCACCTTCATTTGTTAGGTGCTGCCAACATATTAACACCGAATTAGCGAATGAACGATCTGTTGCAGAAGCGTCTAGGGACCCGACAGTGCTCCACGACTCAAGCGCCAATGTGGTGCTTTCAAGAACTATTACGAGCCGACGATTCCGGTTCAGTCCGTTCCGCGGCGTTCGGTTCTGTCCATTCCTGTTCCTCAATGTCAGCGTCGTTTTACGCATGCTAGGGGGACCCATTCGTTATACTTCCGCCTGCGCTCCATTCACCACGTGCTTGTGTCGTTGGTAAATGGTCGCTTATGTTGTTACTTATAGTTTGGTTTGTGTTTGCTTTAGCATTAGGTTATTGTTTTAGTTGGCGTTAAGTGGTTTACTTGCTGGTTTGAATTTAAGTTGTGGAAATGGAATCCGTGTGCCCGGTTTGTGACAAAAGTTTTTCTAAAATCTCTAACGTGCGGAAGCATTTGAAAAATGTGCATCACAGTCTCGAAATGGACATTGTCGCTCTTTCCTTTTATTTTTATCCTGTTATAATTTATGTTTCTACATAACGTCATCTGGTGGTGTGATACTGTTTTGCATGCAATTGTTTTATCCATTAATAGTCTGCAATGAAATTGCATTACAACATGCTCTTGGATGTTGGATGCCATGGTCTTTTTCCTTTTGCAAAATATAATTCCAAAGACCCCTAATTTACTGTAAAATCATATGTTGGTTAAAGTCATAGTCTGGCTATTTTATTTTGACAATTTCTGGCTGTATCCCTAATTAATATTCTCGCTTTAGGGCTTCTAAATTTCTGGGGATTGAAGTTTCCTGTTCCAGGTGGTGGTAGAGTAATTATGTGGATGGCTCTCAATTAGCCGTCGTTTTTCATCTATAACCTATAAGAACATTGCTTGAGCATTCTCTGTAGATGGTGTCTTGCAATACGGCTGCAGATTTGGGTTCAGGAGCAGGTGTTCCATGATTCCCCCCACTTCCGGATTTGTATAGTATGTGACAGGTCCTACCAGTGCAACATATAGTCAATGTTTTGCTTCCTGGTTGACAAATCCTTTATGGCATCATAAAAGATGCAAGATTTATAATGCTCCATGAATGGTCTTATAATGGTTTTCATGCAGCATTTTGCATGTGTTTCGGAAGAGCTTAAACATTTTTCTAATAACTTCGAGTCTTAAATTGTGTGAGATGAATGTATCTTGTCTAGATTGGATTGTAATTTTTTTTCTTTGGCTTTTTGAATATTCGTGCCAGTGATGTTTCCAGGGACCTATTCGGTAACTTGTAAATCCCACTAACACCTGGTAATACCTCTTACTAACATTTTTTTGCTACAGTCTCTCCAAAATTATTCTTTCTGGAATTACATGGCAATTATTACTGGAAACCTGAAAACGTTAGAGATAAATATTTTTGCAGTATGAATTTGTGATGAAAACATTAAATTCGGATTACAAATGTATTTTACACTGTAAGACAGGACAGGTCAGTCTTGGTCAAGGTAGTATCCATCAACGTACACCAGCAGTATGTGGTTGGATTTGTTAGGATGTGATGGTACTCTAATGAAATTGATGGTTGGCAGGAATAATAGATTTGTAAGTTAAGGGGGACAAATTAAGGTTTTACATTAGTAATATAGTACAAACACATTTTGTAAATTGACGATTTGTAATGCCCATTGTAATGTTTTATGCACAGTAATGTTGGTTCCTAAAAATAAAGAATGAAAAGAAAATTAATTTTGTTTAGAAATCTTTAACAAATCCCATAAAATTACTGAAGTTGTGTAATAAAACAAATGCTTCAAAATATGGCCTTTACAGGACTTTGCAATGTTAAAATCTGATAATGCATATTTAAACTTTTTTAAATTCCCCTCCCCTGCTATTTTCTTAAAGAAATGTTTAATTCGCAAGAGGAAAATAGAACTGACAGTATTGCTATTAAGAAGTGTGATCCCTCTGGTATTCTTAGCAATATATTGAAGCAAAGAATCAATACGAATAAATTTGTTTTCTTCACTAATTGGAATAGGAAGTTACAAGTTGTGAAATCTAAACAATGAAAGAAACCTTGCAGTACCATTTCCTTCCCAACTTTTGTTCTAGGATGCTCTGCAAGGGTATTATTTTATCCCAATATTTCCAAAAGTTTTTTTCTTTGTGTAATAAAATATAAATTAAAAATTAATTGCTTTTATTGAGACCAGTTTATTCTTGAAAGACACACCATTTCTAGCTGGTAAAAAAATTGTTTTTCCTTCTTCCCTTTTTATCAGCACTAACTTTATAATTATGTCAAAAATCTGGTTTGAAATTGAACGAATAGGATAATAAACATATTATTGTTTGAATCACATATGTAATTTCATTTGTGTATGATGAATCCTATACAATGTATACAGGGTGAGTGCAATTGCACATTTCTTCAGTTCCAGAATCCTTACCTCTGTTTTTCTACACACTATTATGAAAAAAGGTACAAAGGAACATTTTATTTGATAAATGTTCACACCCATGTAGTAGAATGGCATGTGTGAACAATCTTCAGATTTGATTTTAATATGCTGCTGACAAATAATCAACTTTCCACTCTCATGCCTAGAAAAAGAGAGGTCAAGAAATTGTATGCAGAAAATTAACGTTTGCAAAATGGTTCTCATTTTAAGGTATTTTTTACAGATAGTTCCACATATTTTCAAATATTTAAAACATGCAGCTTCAGTCATAAAAGGTGTGACAATAGAAACAAAAAATTTAGTAAATGTTAATTTGAATTAGCATTTTTCTAACTGATTGTTTGATATACCAAGAAGATTCAAGAAAGGAAGGGTAATATAATTTAAATAAAATATAAATTTTAATTGAGATATGTTCCCAAATATACAACAAATGTTTCCGAAATGTCTTATTCGAAAACTGCAGGTCCCCTATAATCGCAAACACAACCTAGTATAAATATTAGGGATCTATGATTTTTGCCTTCCAAAACCACTGGAACACTGACGTAACAATACGCTGCAACGGCGATAAAAACTACGCACGTATTATATTCGCTGACGTTTACTTTGTATTTAATTTAATAAGGCATAAAGATAACAACACTAAACAAATGTACAGGAACACTTGAAAGAAATGTGATGGAGAGGGGTGTCCTCATTCTTTTGGTTGGCACTGTATGTAGTCAAGTCATCAAGATGACCTAATGAATAGAAGCCTCCTGGCACAACGCAATTGTCGGGATGGGAAAGTATGTAGTTAGCCATCAAGATGACCCTCTAGTGAAGCACGTAATTAAATCTTACCGAAGAATGGTAAACAGAGGCATTGTTAGTGTAGCAAGAAGCATTGCAAAGAAATCTATGCAAGACTCACAGAACAACACAGACACTGAACTTTTGAAGCTACTAAACATGAAATAAGAGACACAAAAAATGTTACAGAAGTCGTGGAGAGACAAACCACTCCATGGTCAGTATCTAAAAAGAATGGAAAAGGGGCAGATAAATAAAGATCAATAATTTATGCGGTTTAAAAGGGGAAGAATGAAACCAGAATTTCCCAAGATGATAAATGCCGCATTTGCCAGGAACACGTAGAAACTATTGACCACATTGTCTCAGCTTGTCCAATTCTAGCAAAGACCTAATACTTGAACAGGCACAACAGGATGTGTAGCTACCTCCACTGGCAGATCTGTACAGCCTTCGAAGTTCCAAACACATGCCCCAAGTGGTACGAACACTTAGCAAAACCGGTGACTTCTGTTGGATTGTGCACGATATTGTATGATCAACAAATCCAAACTGATCGCACGACAGCGGCAAACAAACCGGATGTAGTTATCCGGGATGTGGAGAAAAAATCTTGTCTACTTGTTGATGTTGCTGTACCTTGTGATCAAAACGTCGTTACCAAGGAGGCAGAGAAATGTCTTAAATATAAGAGTTTGGAAATCGAGATCAACCGAATGTGGGGCGTAAAAGCACAGGACGTACCAATAGTCATCGGATCTTTGGGATTTGTTCCGCAAAATATGTGTAAGAACTTGGCTAAACTACCAGGTAGTTCAAGAGACTTGGAAGTGAAAGAAATCGCTTCATTTGGAACAGCCCACATTTTGCGCAAAGTATTGTAGAGGAACGGACAACCCCTGTAGATCTGCTCGGTAGCTGGTTGCAACGTGGAGTAGATTTTATTTTCAGCCGACCCATAACATCTTTAGTCGTATAATGGAATATTTAGTCGTAGTGGAATAATAATAGGAACGACAACGATGATTATTTTTATATTAAAATAAAAAGTAACAGCTCAGACAAAAGGATTTAACATTCTCAATAAAACTGTTTCCTAATCAATAAACAAATTTGGAATGCTATTTTCACTGCATAGTAAGATTTATTTTACTTCTCGCTTTATTTCTACATTTACAATTGTCGAAAATTCAGAGAGTTCTTTGCAAATGAAACTAGCACCACTTTTTATACCGTTCTTTGATATATGCAAGTAGAAAATTTAAAGAAAAAATTTGGAGCCGTTTTTGAGAAAATATTTGTTTCAAAATTGCTTAGTATTGTTATCGCAAAATTGCTCACATTTTCGAAAAACTATACCTAACATTATTTCAAGATCTGTCTTCAAACAAAAGATTTCATTAACGAAACAAATCTCTATCTTCAATTTTGTAATTGTAGGAAGAGGCGGGAAAATATTGAACTTTTGGAATTTTCGAAAAATAACCGGCTCACGATTACAATACTTTCTCTTTTTCCGATGTACGGGAGGAAAAGTGAAACTGAAAATATACGACCTCGAATTTTCGACTGCGAAATCCGTGTTTAATTAACGCACGTCAATATCGAGTCTTTATTGCTGTTCCAAAGATGGTTGATGGTTCAAAACATCCCACAATCAGGATATACTCGTATTTGTTGATGGAAGTAGCCTATGTGGATGTAATCTGTAGCAGCAAACATCAGCAGAAAAGCAGACAATATACACAAATAAAAACTATTTTCACATTCTCCACCAAAATGTACAGTCATTGAAATACAAACTCATTGATATAGAAATTTTACTTGAGGAGAAGCTCGACCACCTTTCAATATTGTGCTTTACTGAACACTTGCTGACCAAAGAACAATTAGATAATACACATATTCCAGGCTTCTCATTAGTTAGCAGCTCATGTAGAAATATTTACAATGTACATCATGCATTTTTATTAAAGACACTATTAGTTTTGTACCCTACACCAATCACACTCATCTTATAAAAGAAAAAGATTTTGAAATATCCATCACTTATTTAACTTCAATGAAAACATGGGTTTTATGCACATATCGCAGTCCTACTGGGAATTTCAAAATCTTCTAAAAAAAATCTCGAAATTATTCTATCGAAACTTAAAAAAATACAGACAGTATAAAATTATTCTTTGCAGTGACTTCAATATAAATTGCCTCTCATATCCAGTAATAAAAATCTATTTAAGACCTAAAATCATACAATCTATAAATAACCATAAATACCCTAACCCGAATATCCAAAAATAGTAGCACTGCTATAGATCAAATAGGTGTAAATAACCATAGTTTTTCCATGGCTTTATTTACCACAGGCTTCAGTGACCAAACTACTCAGATTTTAACAATTCAAACAGAATCAAAAATCATTGAATAGACAACTTACCAAGAAAAACATAACTATTCCCAAGAAAACATAATAAAATTCCAAAATTTACGCAGATTAGAAAATTGGAATGAAGTATATAAGGTAACTGATACTAATGATAAGTTTAACTCACTCATAAATATATACTTAAGACATTTCAATGTCATTTTTCCTCAAAAACTTAAATAGATCCCAAATAAGAAAACAAAATCATGGATCAACAAAGGTGTCATGTGAAAGAAAATTCAGCATGTTTAAAATACTAGCACATAACAAATGTAATTCCAACTTCATTACATACTACAAAACATAATTCGATCCTAAAAAAAGTAATCAAACAAGCAAAAATTATGACAAATGAGAAGTACATTACAAATGCAGATAACAAAACAAAAGGTATGTGGGATATTATAAAAAAGACTACAGCACCATCTAATAATAACAGAAAAAGTATTGAGCTCCACTGCAAAAACCAAACTTTACAGGACCCACAAGAAAGAGCTGACACATTCAATGAACACTTTTCACAAATTGGTAAAAAATTAATCTGTCAACACACTCTAAACAATAAAACACACCAACCAAACACCAATGTTACACAAATCATAAATTCCATATTTTTACATGAAACCGCCCCTTCTGAAATTTTGAAAATCATTGGACAAATGGAGAATGAATTCTCAGCAGGCCTGGACAATATTGCTGATTTTCTTATCAAACACATCATATTATCAAGTCCTATTTCTTGCTCAATTTCATTTTTGTAACTGACCTGTCTGAGGTTGAGTATTGGGATGTTTTGCATTTGAAATTTTTTACTGGTATTGAGGAGCAAGCCCAATGCCCAAACACCCAACCTGGAGGACCAAAGGTTTTATTTTCGAGCTTCCCCTGCCCTAGAGGGGTTGTCTTCTTTATGACCATCAAGGCTCCTCTCCCCATTCAAAGGCCTACCTGATAAAAGCTAAAGAATGAAAGAAGGAAAGACTCCCTAACCTTAATAGCTTGGGGTCAAGAAAAACAAGAGTTGGCCAAGAGAGGCCTGATAGGAAAGTTAAAAGATGTATGGCATTAGTAAGTAAAAGATATCACACCTGAGAAAGGGGTACCTCAGTATATATGACTTTATCCCTGTGGGGAATTGGATAGTACATACAGTTCTTAGGCAAAAGAATAGGGAGTAGGATTAAGATAGGACATTGTGAGACACATTGGTTTGGCTTCTCCATTACAGCCTGTCCGGCATGGGTGACCCTACCAGTAGATATGTCTAAACAAGCATGCTACAGCTGGCACAGCCTTTCACGTCATTGAAACACGCAAGCCTCCCTGTCCACAAGGACAATGCTACTACAAGGCAGTGTCCCCTGGAGAGGACATTGTGAGTACAAGACTTAAAAAAGTGACCGAAATCTGTATCTTTCAGAAGTAAAATGTTTCAACAAATTGCCAAATGAAATCAAAAATCTAAACAATTTCAAACTCAAAAGGGAACCATGGAAATACGTCATAAAGAAAGCCTTCTATTCTTTAGACAAGTTATAGAAAAATTAAACCATTATCTGGCATACAGAATATTGTAGATTGTATAGAACTAAGAGAAATAATAAAACGTAGGCTGAATATGGGTGTGTGTGTGTGTGTGTGTGTGTGTGTGTGTGTCTCCCCCTCTCCCCCTCTCTCCATACATATATATAGGTACACACATATTTCTATCTGTATAATTTTTAAATTTGTAAATGTATTAATTCATTATTTTGTAACATAGTGATCCTGTTATACAACAAAATGTCTTTGTTATGTCAAAATAGTAAAAAATTTGTATTAGTCATAGTTTGTTAAACTTAATTTTCATGACGTGGTCTAAAATGGTACCTTGTACTATCAAAGAACCTAAATAAATGATGATGACGATGATGATGATGATGATGTCCTTGCCTTGTGAACACAGTAGAACCTACTTCATAAAATTCCGCTTAATAAAATTTCATTACTAGTGAAATAAAAATGAGCTGTACCAAAAATGTTGTTATATAGTAACCATATATTTTAAACCCTCTTAATAAAACCCTGCTTAATAAAATATCATGCCAAATAAAATCTAATTTTCTGGTCCTGAATCAAAGTTTTATAAGTGCACCATACATAGTGTACCCTGAATAGTTCTCATATAGAACCTTATTGTTTTGCTTAATTAATGTCAACGTAACTATTTAATTATGCAAAGTGAAAAAAATATTTTAAGTAAAAATTAATAGACTTCCCAATACAAACAATGAATACACAATTTTGTCTGTTAAGTAGGATTCAATAATGTAATTTACTTTACCTCGTATTCCAATGGTTTCTAGTTTCTTTAGGAAGAGTTCATGGAACGTACTATCAAAAGCTTTTGATAAGTATAGAAAGAGAAATGCAATTGTTTTGTTCAAAATTATTTCACACTGTATTGCAGAAGTTGGCAATTGCTGTTGAGATGGCTAGTTCTTTTCTAAAATCATGTTGAGTATTTACAAGTATTTTGTTCACCTCTAGAAAACTATATATTCTGGTTAGAACAACTTTTTCTAGTAGTTTACTGAAAATTGGGGGCAATAGTTTTTTTCATAAGTAGTGTCTCCTTTCTTGTGTATTGGTCTTTTCTTTCTACAGTAACTTTCAAAGCATCTGAAAAGGTACAGTCCTTTAGTAAGCAGTTCATTAAGTAGCATAAAATGATTTTTAAAGCTGATTTGCACTATTTTCGAATGATGGATGACACATCACCTATATCAGATGATTTTCTGTTTTTGAAATTATTCATTAGTTCGTCTATTTCAATGATAGTTGTTGGTTGAACTTCTTCTGATTTGTTTTATTGGTCAATTATTGTTTATGAACTGTATGAAGTTGTAGATTAGTTGCTAAAAGGGATTTGATATGTTTATTGCCAAGATTGAAATTGTAAAGATTTTTACTTAGCCAGCTCTTTCTCCTTTAAATTTACTCACTGAAATTAGATTACATAATTGAGTGATGGCCAGGAACACTCAGAGAAAATAAGAGGCAACTATAGACATAGGGACTCTTATTTCAAACAATACAACGGAATTCATCTCTCCTGCAACAGACATAACTTTAACTTTAAGTGGTTAATTTGTATTAGAAGTAAATAGATTTTTTTATTGAAAAAAAAATTGGAGGATTTAGTCAGGGCTTGGGGCAATTTCCTCCTGCCTCAGGGTGGCACTGGAGATAATATGCAATTGAATAAGTATATATTTACTTGTTTTTATTTCATTTTTGGGGGCTGCATATAAATTATACCTAGTCTTCTTCATTTAAATTTTCTGGTTCCTTTATTGATTTATTAATACGCATTTTTATGAGAATATGGCATTATATTTACATTGATTTCCTTTAAATTATTTAATTTTATCAACACATTATTGTATTTAGCTGTATTAGTTTAAATAGAATCTTAATTTCTGAAATCAAAAGAACATGATTTAAATATATTGAGCTATTAATTATTTATTTGTAAAATGTTCTTTGTTGTTTTGTTTTGTGATCCATAATTATAATTTTTTGTAGAATTGAATATGTGCATCAATGAGAATGAAATTTTTGAATACATTTTGATTTTTAATTTTGGGAAAGCAGATGAAGAGATTAGAAAATATATACATTCTGAGGCATCATTACTAATTCCATTTGCTATTTTAGAGGCACTTCATGCATTTAGAATTGTGTTTTCACTGTTAATACAGTTCAAATGTAAATTTTAAATAGCTGTATTGTATTTCAAAAGTTAACAAACTAACAATTAATTTCTCTAGGGCAGAACAAATTGACATATTCTCGTTACAAATCTTTATACATTTTTAATTTCATGGTAACGAAATATTATATCAAAAATTTTAAATTTGAAAGGGACCCGAGCAGAATTAGTCCCCCCCCCGGCGAAATCCATCGTGACCATATTAGAAAGTTGGAAGTCGCGCGCTTTGCTGGGCTGAACCAATCAACACGCTGAACGGGCGGAACGGACAGAACCGCTACGGAAGGCTGCCAGATCCGCTCGTAATAGTTCTCAAAAGCACCACATTGGCGCTAGAGTTGCGGAGCACTGTCGGGTCCCTAGACGCTATACTGCGATTTTTGTAGGAAGAGCTCTCAAGATAACTCAAATCCCATCTTCGCGATGGAATATGTCACGGCATTTCGTATCATTCACAGTCGTTCCGCTAGATTTCGCACGATCGCGACCGTATGAAGCAGTGCTTGCGATCATGCGACTTCTACCGGCAAGACCGAGAAAAGACGCGAAATGCCGTGACATATTCCATCGCGAAGATGGGATTTGAGTTATCTTCAGAGCTCTTCCTACAAAAATCGCAGTATAGTATCTGTTGCGGTTCTCTCGAGGTTCTCCTTCACTTGCGTGCGCTTGCGTGTATTAGTGGTGTGAGCTTGATAATGCGTAATAAAGCGTGATTAGTAGTGGACGTGTGAATTTACGATTAATTAGCAAGTCTTTAATCCTATTGCAATCGATAATACGACAATAGAATGTTTGATCGCGCAAGTCACACTTAGAATTGTTAATGGTAAGTAATATAAATATTGCTTGCTGTAGCTGTTGTGTTTAATCTCTAGATTGTATTTTGATGTGTTTTTGTTATGTGTGGAGAGAAAACCATCCACAATCTGAGGCGAGTTGGCTTGTGTGTATTTTGAGTTATTTACTGTTACTGTGGTGTCTTCTGCATCATGCACGGGAGTGGTAAGCAGTAGAAAAGGATTTAAATTAAAACTATAAATACTCAATTGTAATTATAAAAAGAGCTAATATTATTTACGAATGTTAATAGAAAGTATCTTGGCCGAGATTATAGATCAGATGTTGGTTGTTGGACTGAATGTTGAGGTTATATATTTGAGTTAACTTTTCAATGGCAGAAATTAAATGATTATTAAATTCATAAGATTTCATATTATTCACTGTAACTGGAGATGAGAAACATGCCAATCTGTCTCCTTTTCCTTTCAGAAATTCCCATCGTACTTTATTGTTTGTGGTTCAGAGAAGATGCCCCGCAATGAACAGGTCATTTTTGTTATTTGTTGCCAGTTGTGTTTTTGTGTTTCCTTATGCTGTTTCATAATTGTTGTATTTCTCACAGTGTGTGTGTGTGTGGTAGCCGGAACTCCAGAACACTTCATTTATGCTGGTTGTTGCATGATATTGAATTAATGGAGAAATTGACAGGATTAAGAAATAGTTTCTAAGAAATTATTGAAACATTGGATATTTGAAATAGATAATTGATCTTACAATAGGTTGTTGAAAATGTTCTATTGTACTGCAATGTACTAACTTGGAATCAATTGTGGTTGCATACAAAATTCCCCGTTTCATTTGCTTAGGGAGAAAATAATCAATTACACTTTGAATAGGATCTTCATAATGTAACACTATTTAAATCTTTGATGAAATTTGTATAAATAGTGTTGAAGATCTATTTGTTGCTTTTTGTGCTTACACTAAATAATGGTGAATTAACATTTAAACAATTAATTGGCTTCCTGTTTGTAGGTTAGGAAGATTTCAAGATTCCCAATTTTGGTAGAATTGCCATCATGCTTAATAATGTATTAGGATAGCTACTAAATAATTCAAGAATTTACTGGCAATTCAAGGAAATATTTCATGTTATAGTTAAAAAAAAAGTGATTTTCTTGGGAAAATTTTAGAATCTAGCAGACCAGCGAAAAAAGCTCATTACTTTAAACATTTTGTAGATAATTATTACATAATCAGGATAATATTTTCCTGATAATTCCGGAGTTCTATGTATGCTATTGTCCATTAATTGGTGGGAATTTGTCTGTGATTATAAGTCAGTCTTGTTTAAATTTACTGTAGAGAAAACAGACACATGTAGTGTGTGCAATATTTTGTAGTAGAAAATCACTTTAATATTGATGTGCACCTGTCATTTTCTCTCAAATTGAAACCTTGTTTTTTTTCTATTTGAGGATACAAGTAGTAACTTATTATTAAACATTCAGTAAAAGCGGAGTAGAATTTAAAAACATTTATCAATTTGTGTGCTTTTGAAAAGAACATTTTTATTTCAGTTGTAGGAAGTAATGCAAATTTGTGAAAATTAAATCAGATTGAATATGACACCATCATTTAAATTAAATAAGCATTTGCCAAACACATTTTGATAGTTCCTCTTAATTCAAATGGTTATATCTCTTGGAAACATTTCTAGAAAATCAATGAAAAGGTTGTTTTAAAAGATTAATTATAATTGTATCCAAGAGACACACCAGTTTAAATTATAATTCAGTATGTGCAAGGTCAGATGTAAATAAGAAAAGTTTCATTTTAAAAATTTAATTTTTCATTTTCCAATAATGATGCTTCTAGAACCACTTAAACAAAACTAAAAATGTTTACATCCTTAAGGATACCTTTAAAACAAATTTTGTGGAAATGGAAAAACATACTTAAACATTTTCTTTGCAATTGATAAGGTGTTAAAATATGTTCAGATGTTTTTGACATGCAAAATTAAGAGTAGTCATAGCTGGTTTTCTGAATGGTAGCCATTCCATTTTCTACAGAATAATGTAATAAGATTACAGATTATGTTAAACTCTAACTTGCAAGTCCATAATTGGCAATTGGTGACCTTTCTTTCTATCTAAACGTTTGTGCAGTGTTTGTAGATTATAAGAAAGGTCTTAGAAATTGAACAACTTGAAAAATGTGTTTTCTTATTTTTTGATGGTCCTTGTTCATCCGTTTGCTGTTCTGTATTTATGTGTTGTTACTACTTGTGAGCTTAAATTCTTCGTAGATTCTTGGTAATGTACTTCTTGCCTTCTATTTTAGAGAAAGGGGCCTATTTAGGGGTAGATGGTGCTTGCTGACAGAAAAAAAATGTAATAATCCTTTCTTATGTGGATAAAAAAAAACTTTTTTCATTCTTGTTTGAAATGAAATGTTATAATTATTGCTCTAAAAACTCTTTTAGGCTTTATCTTATAATGAACCTTTTTTGCAGTAGCACAAAGATTCTGCAATGTTTTTTTTAATTACCAATGAATTGGCTTTAAGCTTAAAATGTCAATTTTGTCAGGAACACTATTGTTATTTTAGTGGATTATTTTCATTTATTCATTTCCTTTTAATGTGGGTAACATGTATCATAGATGAATTGAGACAGAAAACTAAGTGTTCCTGCACAATCTGTATTGTAATACCAAAGTAGGATGCCATTTCCCATTAAAATTCTGGAAAATCGAGAGATTATTGAGCTGTGCTGTGTAAGTTTCTTGTGAAGCAAATCACTGTTGTTAAATTTTGACTTGGATATTGAATTAAAAAACTGTATGTATGTATGTATGTGTGTGTATATATATATATATATATATATATATATATATATATATATATATATATATATATAGACACACACATATATCTTGATTTGAGAATATTTCTTGTTGGCTAAAAAATGGTAATTTATGAACTTAAAGTAACCCCCCCCCCCCATATCTTCAAATTTTTTATTAGTATATCCCCTTAATTACTAAATCTTGAAATTTTTAAATCATTTTACAGTTTTTAGAACATGTAAATTGTACTTGCTGGTCAGAGTCGCAAATTCTTGTTAATCTTGAGTCCTAGATGATAAATGTATGCCAGTTTTATGTAGTTATTTGTTTTTTTAATCGGACTTTACATAAATGTGTGCAAAAAGAAAGAGCATGTGCCGGCATTCCCTCTCTTATTCAATATTTTTGGAAAAGTGGACATTCCCTTACTTTGCTTCCCTGCTTGCATGCAATCAAGCACATTATAATCCATGTATAAATGTTCCTGGTGCCATAGTTTATTTAGTAATTTTTGTTTCCTTTTGTTGTCATTTCAGTTTGCAATTCTGCATGAGCATCACGTAGTTGTGTTGTCATGGCTGCCTATATAAACCGCACTATCTCTCTGATGGCCGGGGATGGACCGATCCCTGGGCCAGGAGGAGATGCACGCAATTTACGTGACTCCTCTCCCCTGCAGATCTTTGTGAAGGCCAAGAAGAAGATTAATGACATTTTCGTGGAAATTGAGGACTACGTCAGGGACACTGTGTCTTACATGCACAGTAAGTACTGAAAATGAAAGAGTTAATTTGGAGATGCAGTAAGAAACTTAATTTGTTTTATTATATTTTATACTTCAAATTATTTTAATTTTTAGCTTTACATCAAGATCAGAATATTATTGTCCAAGATGAATCAACCTTGGTTGGTGGTTATATCACAAAAGTTCGAGGAATACGGGATGTCCTAACCCGTGACCACATGAAAGTTGCATTTTTTGGCCGGTAAGGACAACTTAATTTGTTATCTTAATGCAAAAGTAATATCACAAGTTTAACACTTTTCTGAAGGGGGAAGAAAAGAAAAAGAAAAAAAAGAAAAAGAAAAAAAAAACCACACACACACACACAAGCACATTTAATTTTTTTATTACGCATTAAAATAGTGTTTAATAACAATATTTATTGTGTGAACTTGGTCCTTTTGTCATGTATTAGGGAAAAAAATAATTGGTTTCAATCTCCTAACAATGTTGCTAATGCTATGTTCTCATGGCACTTGTCTTGCTTGTGTTTTGAAGGAGAAAACAGTATTATAAATTCTTCCTGATAAAGAAATGGTGGGTAAAATTAACCCTGAATTTTAGCTTGAATATCTGCTGCAGTTTTTTCTCTCTTTCTACATATTTTGAAGGCGGACATTTTCAGTTAATGAAATTTTAATAGAATAATTTTTTGAAAATTATTCCTTGAAGTGCACTACTGCACTTCAAGGAATGTGGAATAACCCCTCACTAAAATGTACCGATGTCTATAAGCTACAGGAAGTATACAGAAATAATGAATTTATGAATATCATAAGAACAAATTCATTTCTTGGTAATAGGAATAAACAAAGTATAATAATTGGATAACTTGTGCCTATCTGTTCATCTTTCACTTATGGCTAGATGCCTTTTGGCCTTTCATTTGTGGAAACTATTATGTCCTTCATTTATGTCTCGGTCTGCTAATGAATTCAGTTGCTGTCAGGATGAGAATTGTAGCGGCCAGCTGCTCTGATCAATAGTTTCCCATAGTTTCTCCATTCAACACTAAGTGAATGCCTGAGCAGTTTAACAAAGGGGTTATGGACCATATGTGATCTTTCCTTCTTCTTCACCCCTATCCTCACACCTTACACACACTTATATTCACGTACACTACACTACTACATGTTGGGAGACCAGTCAGGAGTTTGGAGCTTCCTGATAAGGATGGGGCCATGCTGTTGGGAAAACCCCACAAGTCGACGTGTAGGTCAGCTGTAATAGCATTCAAAATATACCTATAAAAAAATTAAAATTAAAAAAGGTCATTTGCAGTTCAGCTTAACTGGTTACTACATCAGTGACAGATGCAAATGAAAAAATTTAATCTGGAGAAGATATTAATGCTAAGAGTGCCCGCTCCTATGTTTTGGGAATAAATAGGTTTTCACTAACTGTCAACAGTATAGATCCCACACATCCTATCAATCAGAAATAGCAACCCTTACCTGCAGCAACCTTGGAACATTAGACAACCTTTAAAGCTACCCGTAACTTATCCTCTTTGACTTTTTCTTCTTTGCGCCATTGATGGTATTGATCCAATTGAGGAGATCATAGCATTGCTAGTTGGGTAAGCAGAGTGTGTTTTGATTAGTCGTTTTCATAAAAGACCCATTGTCTGGAGAAGAAAAAAAAATACTGCAAATGTCTAACCATTTGCATTATTTTATTTGATTAATTTATTAAAGTCTAAAAAATCATGAAGTGAGAGGTGTTTCATAAGAAAGTATGCACTATAAATGAATAACTATTACTTGCAAAATGCTCTGAACAGAAATATGTCAGTGCATATAATCTGGTGGCTAGATATGGAAAATGCTTTAAGTTAATGAATCGTGATGTATTTTTTTTAACAGGACAAGCAATGGAAAGAGCACCGTAATCAATGCCATGTTAAGAGATAAAATTCTTCCAAGCGGTATTGGTCATACCACAAACTGTTTCTTACAAGTGGAAGGCTCAGATAATGGTGAATCTTATCTTATAACAGAAGATTCAACTGAGAAACAGAATGTCAAAGTGTGTATATTGTATTTTTAAATAATACTTCCTTTTTTAAAACTAATCATTTTGTTTATAAAACATGATGTCTGTCACATTTTATCACTACAGCAGAAGATACTCTGGCTACAGGGGTTTACTTGAAAGACTAACTCACAATATTATTTGGAAATAAAATAAACATTAGTGTAAGAAAGCTTGAAGTTTTAATTCTTTACCTTATATTTTGGAGTAATAATTCTTTTGAAGAAACTAATTTTCAATTAGTTTTTTACTTTCTGCAACTCTCATGGAGTTTTTTTAGATTACAGTAAGATGAGTTGTTCTGTATAATTCTTTCAGATACAAACACTTAAAAGTAATAACTCATTGCATATACTATTTAAAGAATGTTAATGTCATTTCAGAGGGAGTACTAAAATTGATAAAAAACTAAATGTATTGTTGGTGTTTAATTAACTTACCTCGGAATTTCTATTAATTTCTTTTTCTGGTATTAACAGTCTGTAGGGCAGCTTGCTCATGCCCTCTGCAAGGAGAAACTTGGAGAAAGTCAACTTGTGCGAATCTTTTGGCCAAAAGATAAATGTCTTTTGCTTAGAGATGATGTAGTATTTGTAGATTCTCCTGGCATAGATGTGTCACCCAATCTTGATGAATGGATTGACAGACATTGCCTAGATGCTGACGTGTTTGTCCTTGTTGCAAATGCAGAATCCACCTTGATGTTAACAGTAAGTTTTTTATTAATTTTTTTTGTACTTTGATATTAGACAATGAATTCTGTTAACTAGATGGATTAAGATTTCTTGATTGAAAATCTTAATAATAATAGTCTATCAAGACTTTACCTTTCATTTGAGTGTGAGGCCTGGAATGGAGTGGCCACCACCTAAAACTCAGTCATGCCTTTGGTCACTCACATAGTGTCTCACTTAAGTTAAATTATTGTTCATAATGACCTTCTATTTCAGGAAAAGAACTTTTTTCATAAAGTTTCTACCCGCTTGTCGAAACCTAACATTTTCATCTTGAATAACCGTTGGGATGCTTCTGCTTCAGAACCTGAATACCTGGATCAGGTAAGACCATGTTTATGAAAGAACTATGTATTTATTTCATTTTATGATCTGACATTATAATATCATGCATATTAACTGCAACTAACAAAAGTAGTATGTTATCCCCTAGTCGCAATATTTACACTTCATACCCTTTGCTAGATGTACTTGCTTATACCGTATTTACATTTTCTTTTTAATGCATTCAAGCAGACAAATGAACAGAGTGAGGTAAGAGCTTCTTTGGACACTTGTTTATTAATAATAATATTGGAAATTTCATTTGTTATTCTTTAGTCATTTAGCTCCTTGTAATGTTTTTTGATCAGTTTCTTGTTTTATTAACATACTTTGAAATGAAAACAATGTTATTAAAAAATGCTAATAATAATTGTAATGTATTTAATATTTATTAAAATATGTTCTTTCCAAGAATATTATTGAAAACTGTGAGAAACTTTCTTGGGCTTTCTAGAATTTACCAAAAGATTTTGGCAAAAACTGGCATTTGTTTGTTACTCAGTCACAAGATTCTGGCAAAAAATATTTGCAAGTCTTGTTTTCAGAAGATGATTATAACAATTTCTTGAAACTTGTAATTGTTTATTGTTCAACCTTTGTTATAAGAATTAAGCCTGCAAGTTCTGGCTAGATCTACCAGAAGGTTTATCAGTTTTGAATCTTAATGTCTCAAATCTGTATAATGTAAATCTCTCTCTGTATAATTTGAAAGTAACTAATATTATACATACAGTCAATATTTGCAAAAAGGTTGAGTTAGTGATCCTCTGTCTTCATTACATAAATGTACATGACATTACTTGAATTTTTTGTATGTCGAGTACTATTTTGTAACATAGACATGAAATAAATCAATTCAATAAATAAATAAAGTTAAAATGGGTATAGTTTTGTTAATTATTTTTTGTTTTAAACAGGTAAGGGGACAACACATGGAGAGAACTGTTGATTTCTTAGTGAAAGAATTGAAAGTATGTACTCAGAAAGAGGCCAGTGAGAGGATTTTCTTTGTATCAGCTAAAGAAGCTTTACAGGCTCGATTAATGGAACAGAAAGGGCAACCTGCTCATGGTAAGTGCAATGTCTAGAGCAAATGTTGAAACCGATCTATGTTTAAAATGTTTTGGCAGTTGTATTTCCATGTATTTAACTTTTCTGTAGCGGGAGCTTTAGCAGAAGGTTTCCCAACCAGATACTTTGAGTTCCAAGACTTTGAACGAAAATTTGAAGAATGTATTTCCAAATCTGCTGTGAAAACAAAATTTGAACAGCATTGTCAGAGGGGCAAATTGATAGCAAATGAAATTCATGGAGTAATGGATGGTGTTTATGATCGTGCTCAACAGTTACGCAGTGAGAAAAATGTTACTAAAAAGGAGCTGTATGACAAACTGAACTTCACTGAGCAACAGTTGTTACTCTTGACCCAAGAAATGAAGGACAAAATTCATCAAATGGTGGAAGATGTTGAACAAAGGGTAAGAACACCACAAATGTGTTCTAAAATACATTTTTGATAAGTTTTATAATAAATATTTAAAACTTTGTAAAACCTTAATGAAACTATGTGTGCTCCCATTTTCTAGGTTTCAAAAGCACTGAATGAAGAAATACGTAGATTAGCTGTTCTTGTAGACGAGTTCAATTTGCCCTTCCATCCAGAACCATTGGTGTTGAATGTTTATAAGAAAGAACTTCATTCCCATGTGGAAAATGGTTTGGGCAGTAATCTGCGTGCAAGGCTATCAACAGCTTTGGCACTAAACATTGAGAACAGTCAAAGAGAAATGACAGGTAATTAGTGATATTTTTCTTTTTATTATGCAAAGGAACCTTATGTAGAAGAGTTAGGGAATAAGAAACTGGAGTAGCATAAAAATTAGAATTGATATTTATGTTCAAGGCAACGAAATTTGCTGTGAACACCCTCTGCTATTTAACACTTATATAAAAACATGATTTTTATAATGCAAAGAGAAACGCAGGACTCAGAGGCCGCTGTTTGTTATTGGGTGTTGAATGCGGGATGTAAAAGTAAAATAAATTATAGACCTGTTTCAATCAATTCTTATATTTCTTTAGAGTATCCTAAAATATATTTTATATGATAAAAATATGAAAATAATTAAAAAAACATTTATATTGTTGAAAAACTTTTTTTAATTGTTGTAAACCATTGAAATTTGCCTCCAAATCCATACAGCCTCCTCCGTCCTCTAAATCTGTACAGCATTGATTCAGCTGGTCTTTGTGAGCTAGCAAGGAATTACTTAGGAATCATTTTTGTCCTTTTTTACTGCCCCAATAAGGTAATTTCCCTTCATCAGTTCAATAATAACTTCTGCAGAACTAAATCAATTATCTAAAGTGACATTACTGTTAGCCCCTTCAATAGGTTTGCATACACATAGCATAGCTTGAGTAGGGTACTAAGTTTTTATCTCCTTGAGCTGGAATCGTCCAAACGAATTGGGTGATCCATTACAATATTTTGAAAGTAAAAATATTAAATGAATATTTGAGAAAGTAGCCCAAGAGTATATATAGAAACACCAGTCTCACACACCACTTATACATTAAGAGAAACAAACGGTCATACTGCTACGTAAAATGTAAACTGCTGCAATGATTTCCAAAAATTCCTCTTAAATGCCTGCTGATTCAGCAGAATTAAACAAAACTTCACCGAGTAAGGAAGAGGGTCAGGGAGGAAGTTACTATGGCTATCAACACTCTTGCACACTCATAAAAGCCACTATTGCATAAACCAATTTCACTTGGTGCTCATCAGACTGATGTTTCCATGTAAGTGTTAATGATGGATGTTTTTTGAAACATTACCTTGCTTTAAATTTCCAAAAAGTTTATAAAAACGTAATTTCCTTTAATACTTGTTAAATGAACAATGATTCTTAAAAATATGTTCAGTTAAATTTTTATACAATTAAAAATTTGGTCTTTATATGTTTAGTCAGGAAAATGTATAAATAAAAAATTAAACTTCACTATGTACCATCATCCCTCACTGAGTGGTTAAAAGGAAAAATTATGTTAAATATGAAACTTAATAGAGAAAACTTTTTATGTAGATTATGTTTTAACAGGGTTCTCCTCTTCTATTTTTAAGAAAATAATTTCTTTATTCCAATCATTGAATGATTTTTTTTAATAATGTGTTACATTTTTCTTTATGAAAGATAGTGATAAAAAGTTAATTGTTTCAGAACGGATGTCAGCTCTTCTTCCTGCGGACAAGAAACAAGTGACACTAAACGTTTTACCTCGAAGAGAACCTTTCGAGATTTTGTACAGGTTGAATTGCGACAACCTGTGTGCGGACTTTCATGAAGATCTAGAATTTCGGTTCTCCTGGGGGATTACATCTCTTATCAATCGGTTTGCTGGAAAACAAGGTCATCGAATTGCTTTAGCAAATTATACCAGTCGAGTGAGTTAGAATATTTAATACCAGAAATTTATTATTATTGTTGTTGTTCTTCTTCTTATTATTATTACAGTGAAACTTCTATATAATCGTCCTCCATATAATGTTTTCCTGTATGTAAAGTAAATTTTTACTGGTCCCGACCAAAAGCCCATATACGCACAGTCTTCCTCTTTATAGTGTTTTCCTCTATAC
This sequence comes from Acheta domesticus, assembly GCA_031308135.1. Lineage (NCBI taxonomy): Eukaryota > Metazoa > Arthropoda > Insecta > Orthoptera > Gryllidae > Acheta > Acheta domesticus. Next base: position 199,303,800 of record JAHLJT010009419.1, on the reverse strand, counting down.
AGTGTTCAGAGTACATGGTCCCTTAAGAAATGTTATATAGAGGTTTCACTGTATTATTATTATTGCTCCATATCACGACTACAATGTTATGAGTCGGCTGAGTATAAAATCTACTCCAGGTTGCAACCAGCTACCTGAGGAGCCGGTATAGGGACTGTCGGTGTCTCTACAATACCTTGCGCAAAATGTGGGCTGTTCCAAATAAAGCAATTTCTTGAACTTCCCAGTCTTTTGAATTACCTGGGAGTTTAGACAAGTTCTTACTCAAATTTTGCGGAACAAATCCCAGAGCTCTGATAACTATTGGGACGACCTGTGCTTTTACGCCTCACATTCGGCTGATCTCGATTTCCAAACTCTTGTATTTAAGACGTTTCTCTGCCTCCTTGGTAATGACGTTTTGATCACAAGGTACAGTAACATCGACAAGTAAACACGATTTGTTCTCCAAATCCCAGATGACTATATCCGGTTTGTTTGCCGCTGTCGTGCGATCAGTTTGAATTTGTTGGTCGTACAATATCGTACACAATCCAACAGACGTCACCTGTTTCGGTGAGTGTTCGTACCACTTGGGGCATGTGTTCGGAACTTCAAGGGCAGTACAGATCCGCCAGTGGAGGTAGCTACACACCCTGTCGTGTCTTTTCAAGTATTCGGTCTTTGCTAGGATTGGACAAGCTGAGACAATATGATCAATGGTTTCTACGTGTTCCTGACAAATGCGGCATTTATCATCTTGGGAAATTTTGAGAACCGCTTTTTCATAATGTCGAGTTCTCAAGGCCTGATCTTGAGCAGCTATTACAAGTGCTTCCGATCCTGGCTTCATTCTTCCCCTTTTAAGCCACATAAATGATTGATCTTTATTGATCTGCACCTTGTCCATTCGTTTCAAATATTGTCCGTGGAGTGGTTTGTCTCTCCACGAGTTCTTTAACATTTTTGGTGTCTCAGATTTCATGTTAAGTAGCATCAGAAGTTCAGTGTCTCTGTCATTCTGGGTGTCTTGCATAGTCTTGTTCGCAATGTTTCTTGCTACACTTAAAATGCCTCTTGTTTCCCATTCTTCGGTCAGATTTCATGACCCGTCTCGGTGGATTGTCTTAATGGCTGACTACATACTTTCCCATCTCGACTATTTAATTATGCCAGTAGGCTTCAATTCATCTGTAGCCTCTTCCTCTTCCTTACTGGACACATAAGTTTATGTACAACAGCCCGAGGGTGAGCGACATGATGCATTGTAAGTAGTTTTCCTCTCTTCATCCAGAGATCATTTTGCCTCTCTTAAGTTGGTTTTTGCACACTTGTCAAGACTAAACTTCATGGAAATGTCATTGCTAAAATTATTGATGATGAACAGCATTTGCGAGAGAATCGCTTCATTCCTTGCAAATGTTTTAAGATCATCTTAGTAAAACAAATGTGATACTGGCCTTTCATCACTGTGGAGCTTGTAACCAAAGTCAGAGTGCGACAACTGTCTAGATAGTGGTTATTATTATTACTATTAAAATACACTGTTTGAATGTTCCTGTTAAATGATTATTGTAAAACAGATGGTCATTTTCAGATTCCTCGTGATTTATTGTCACCTAGTGAGAATGTAGATCCAAATACCAAGTTTTCATCTGGTATGGTTGCACAGCGACAGTCTGGAGATGATTGGTCCTTGGCATCACGCATTGTGATGGCATCTATTAGCTCTCAAGGCACTATGGGAGGATTACTTTGTGCAGGCTTTGTAAGTATATTCATTTATTCATTATAAAGTTGTATGTTTAAACAATTTAGGCAATTTTTAGTACTGATAAAAAGCCTTAATTTTGTGTTTTGTTTGAAGAGATTTTTAAGATTATTGTGTGAAAAGTGTAAGAAAGGAAATTCTTGGGTTGTTATTTTTTAGCTCTTGAAGACAGTTGGATGGCGTTTAATTGTTGTTTCTGGAGCTGTTTATGGCTTGCTGTATCTGTACGAGCGACTCACTTGGACTAACAAAGCCAAGGAACGATCATTTAAAAAATCAGTATGTAGGCCATGCTACTAAGAAACTGAGACTCATTGTTGACCTTACTTCTGCAAATTGTAGTCATCAAGTTCAACAGTAAGTAAACATTAGTAAAAATAGGATTATAAATTATTGTGTGTACTTTTTAAAATTTACAATTAGCACTATTATTATTATTATTATTATTATTATTATTATTATTATTATTATTGTTGTTGTTGTTATTGTTATCATCAACATCCGTATCTTTAAAACACTAAAGGTGTTAATTTAGAAAGAAATTTGAGCTTTGTTCTCTACCAAATTTTGTGATTTTTGCTTGAAATGAAAAAGTGGATTCTAAATGCGTTATCACCTGCTCTTATTAACGGGTTTCATAATATAAACACTTTCTATTATCTTAAAATGAATAGAATGAGTGCTAATCGTGCCCTCATTTGTCATGAGCTCATATTCAAAACCAACTACAGTAAAACCCCGCTACAAGAGACCCCGTTATAAGAGAATCCCGCTTATAGGAGACAAAATTCACGGTCCCGAGGTCAGTTGTATATAAACAATGCATTTGTTTCCCGCTTTTAAGAGACCCCGTTATAAGAGATTCCCGCGTATAGTGGACGAGATTTTATTCTCCGCCATGCGTTTCTTCTCACTTGTAAGTGACAAAACGTGGAATTTTCCTCCAGGTGACTCAGGAATTTCCTCAGCGTGGTAAGGGTTGGGGCACGTGCTTAAAATTAGCTGGAGCAGGGGTTCGCAACACCAGTGCCACCGGCGTGGGGGGAGGTGTGCGAAGTTCTCGTGAAGAAAGCTCATTCAGTAGCTTCGTGTCTTTTGGCAACAAAGAAGACGCCTATAGTACAGACTTTTGTAATCGTGCCTCCAAAAGTTATCAGCTGTTTACGGTTTCATCCAATCGGAAGCTTCTGTGTCGCTAGTGACGGCACGATGGTGACTTTCAAGTTCCCAGTTGGATGAAACCGTCAGCAGCTGATACCTGCTAGAGGCTGAGTTGAATAAATCACAGTATTTTGCTTTTAGTGGTTTGACCAGTGTTTCCAATTGTTACTTTCTCGTATACGTACATATACACGTAATATAGAGAAAATAATGTAATGCTGCAGAAGATTGACTTCGAGATTTTAACAGAATGTATGTTTTGGGGTCCCCTGATACCGAAAAAGATGTTGTTTTTTTTCGTTTAAAACTTCCCTTCGTCCGTCCGTGAATAACACTAGCGCCAAAACTATTCGTACGTTTTTTTTCCAAAATGAATATTCCGCGATCGATCTGGTCCCGCTCGAAACTACGGTTTTGAAATCATTCTTAAGTTTTGTGGGTAGTGTACATGAAGTCCGTGGGACATTTTCAAAATCTTTCCAAAAATGGCTCCAAATTTTTTCTTTAAATTTCTTGTAAGAATTGAGTGAAATTCACTATAGAGGTAGCATTGTTTGGATTTCACTGTTAACTCTAAATTTTCAAAAATTGAAAAAGTTTGCAGTTTTTTCTGTTTTTCTACAGCTACAAAATTGAATATAGAATTTTTTTCTTATAATAAATATTTTTAGCTATAATTAGGCCTTTCATTAATGTTTTGTACTAAATAAAAAGTTTTCACATATCAAGTGAAATGATAAACATTTACGAAACAAGGTTTTCTCAAAAACGGCTCCAAATTTTTCTTTAACTTTTGGTAGTGATAGTTGTAAAGGTACTTTATAAGACTCTTAACATCATTTTGCTCTATTCTTTTGTTTTTTTAAAAAATTAGACAAATGTCATTTTTTTAAAACTTTCGTGTCAATATTTACATTACAGGTGATTTGTTCATATAATCCATTTATGAGCACATGTGCTTTAAATGTCATTAAGTTCACCCAATAGATCTGGTTAAATGGGCCTGGAATCAACTAATTTATATTTCCTCAAGTTTCAAATAAGTGTACAAATCATACTAATCCACTAAAAATATGGTAACATCTCATTAAACACATCAAAAACACATTTCCCACTTATAAGAGTTCCCGCTTATAAGAGATAAAATTCCATTCCCCCAGGTGTCTCTTATAAAGGGGTTTTACTGTAAATAGTGTGGTTGGAATGTAATTAGTCATTTTGTTGTGCAAGTTGTAATTTATCAATCTGATGCAGTTGACATTTCAGGGGATCATAGTTTGCAAAGTGAAGGAAGAAAGCTTTTTGAGTTTGAAGATGATAATTTTTTTATTCAATTTGAGTGGGAAGATGAAAGATTATTCATATAAACTTAAATGTTCAGCATGCGCCCCTTTACAAAAAAAAAAAAAAAATGTTGTGTGATGAACTACATAATTAAGTTAAGGGGGATAGCAGAATGGGGAACAAGCCAAAAGTATCAATGCCTGTTTTTCTGCTTTAAGAACTTGCTTTTTGAGAAAATATGTATGATTTGTGTCAATTTCCCTCCATGTTGAACAAAGTCTGCATTATACAATGTAATACTGTAAAATTTACTTATAAGTGTTCCAGGACCTCAGTTTCTGTCTTTATTGGTCAGTTTTCCACATTATGCACATTCTACAATGATCAAATTTTACTGCATTTTGTAACATTTACAAATAAAATGAGAAAGTATGTACTGTTGTAGCCACGCTAGGTTAAAAGGTGTAGGTGTAAGAGACAGGAAAAGGATCTTTATAAGAGAAATAATGTATGCGAAAATGGTGCACAATTAATTTACTATGTGTATGCTATATTTATGTTCATTCTTCATTTAACAAGATTTAATGATCAAGAATTAAAAAGGATAAAAAATTCAATTTGGGGTAAATTGATTTACGCTATTGAAGGGAGTTATGTAAAATGGTGTATTGTAGTTTGTCTCAGCTATTGGAATGACAAAATATTTGGGTTGTTTTATCAGACTTTTGTAAATATTAGGAAATTTAAAAATACAGTTAATATTAATTGTTTTTATCTTAAATAATGCTAATTGTATTGGTTGTCCAATTTGCAGGGAGCTTTCAAGTACTTTTGCTCGTCTGTGTCATCTGGTGGATGAAGCAACAAACGACATGCATTCAGATATTAAAGCCCTAGAGAAGGAATTGAAGCTTTTGGAAGATGCTGCGAACTCTGCCAAAATGTTACGCAACAAAGCCAATTATTTAACAAAAGAGTTAGAGATATTTGAAGATACTTATTTGAAAATGCAAGGTTGAACCCTTGGTATGGCAGCAGGGGTTTTGTTGACCACAGTTGTTTCCCTGTTCAGAATGAGATATTGATTCTCTGGAACGGTTGTTTTTGAGGTTTCTGGTGCATATCACAGTATGCGAGCATCTGGGTCAAAATCACAAAGGCGTTTGGAAATCAAGAGATATTTTCTTTTCGGGAATTGCACAATAATTGTTGTCCTATATCTTTGAGGAAAAAACAAACAAACAAACAAACAAAAATTCAGACAAGACTTAAAACTACAATATTTTTCTTTCAGACATTAAATATTTTTGAATGTGGGGAGGTTCCTGTATTCAGCAATATTGTTTACCCTAAATATTTTCATATCCAGTCTGCTAAATAAATACATTTTGGTTATTTCTGGTTGATAGCTACATTAAGTACTTCATTACAAATCAAACTGTGGTCTTCGTTCCCCATTTTTGTATGTAGTATGTATTAACTACTTAGCTTGTACAATTGTAAATTAACTAATAGTTTTTATTTGTACAGCATTTAGATTAATTTAAAAATATGTATTAATGAATACACTATTGTGGGTTTTATTTATTTTGTTGGCAGCTTGGTTTAGTGATACACCATTTCAACAAATCAACATTGAAAACCACACTGCCAAACACATGAAATATTAATTGGAAAGTGTTAATAGCTTTGTTGAATCTTAGTTTCTTTCAATCCTTTTTTTGGGACATTTTATTCAAATAGTTTTAACAGTTTTCATAAGTTCATTAAGACAATGAACCCTGTGATTTTTTTTTCTTACAGTCTTTTGTGACAAATTTTTGAAGTATTGATACAGTGTAGTTTGGCTCATTTAAAATGATTTGCAACTGATGGTGGTAGTCATTTAGAAGAGTCTTATATTTGAGTTTGAGTCTATTTGAATTTTTCACATGCCCTGCAAACAGTAATTGTATTTCAAAATAATACTAACACCTGAGATGTTTTCAAATGGTGTCTTCCAATTCACATTCAGTATCATTGCCTTACATTTGGAACGGGTAATAAAGCATTGATGGTAGTACAAGATTAGTATGTGAAAACACGGAATTTGACATAACTTCTTTATTGAAAGAATTGGGGTGCGAGGTAAGTCTACTTCTTTGTTGAAAAAATTGGGATTGAGGTGAGTCTTTATTTGTTGGAGGATATTGAAGGGGAAAATCTAATCGGAGATTAAGAGAAGAAGCTAAGATGATTGAATAAAACCTTTCTGAATGATAACTACTCAATTGTGAGGTAAGATTTCAGGTGTCCAGTCTTAGTGTAAATTTGATTTGCAAAGTAAATGATGGTATATTTGCAGACACTGAAAGAAATTCCATTGCTCTGGAGGACAGAAAACATTGATTTGTATTTAAAGACCTTGGATGAAATGAATTATTAATTGTGTTGGTGATTAATCAGATTGAATACACAAAATGATTTGTATGTAATTGTTTCTTTATTAATCCATACATTTCAAAATTTTTATTATCAATCAGATCACTTTTTTAAATGGATAATGTTATTTGAAATATTTAGAGACTGATAGCATGTTATGAAGTGCAAAGTTTTATTGTGTTCTCTGTGCGTTCTGTAAATAACAGGAGAAATAAGTTTTATATTTGTGTTCATCTTTTTGACCTCTGGCTGGTTGATATAATCAGAATGAATATTGTGAAATGTGGCCTTTCACAAATGTTTGTTTTGAAAAAGTCCTTGTTGAATTTAATATAATAGGTTCCACTAGTCACATTTGACATGTATTAATGTACATTGTCAAAAATATATGTACAGCAGTATGTGTGGAGTGAAATACAGAAATAATATTCAGCAAATTTGTTATTTTCTTCTATTATAAAACCTTTCATCATTGTACATTAATATTTACGTTAATGCATAATACTTGAATTTGTAAGATTTCATTTTACATACAGTGATATTGAATTGTTATGATAGGTTGTTTTTTTTTGTTGTAAATGGTTTATTGTTCCTTGACTAGAGTCCATCAAATTTTTCCCATTTGAGATGGTTTAATGCTAAGCATTTTTACTAAACTCTGCAATTTTTTTGCTGTCTTTTATTAGTCAGCGAGTAAATTTTTTGAGGTTTACTTTGTCATTTAAGTATTGCTGTAAGGGAGAATATTTTTATGTATGTGGATTAATAATAAACTTATTCATCAATATTGTCTTTTGTGTGTATTGTTAAGTACATATGGCACATTATTTTCAATAAAAGGATTTTTAAGATGCAGAAGGATTATTTTCATTCTTCCAAAGAATTATATTAGTAATATTTATTATGATACAAAGTTATATTTTGATGTTAATGTACAATTATTCAAATTATGAGAAATATTTGAAAGAAAATTTCAATTACTCAAAATTTTTTATCTACCTCAGTCATGTTGTTTTCATATCATTACACTGGATTCTCTCAATTCACGTAGAGCTAGCTTACTTCATCACTCAAGATTTTTTATTTGAGATTGGTAGCATTAAGATTTTTACTGCCTCTAACTTTTCAAGCCCACTGGTTGCTAAAGAAATTGAAATATACTTGAAACTTGAGATAACAATCATTCTATTAGAATTCCAAATCATTTGCCATGAGAATGTCTCTTCAAAAATTTGTTTTGAAGATAATTATTATATTATAGATATTAAGTGTAAATAATTTGATAATTCTGTCTCTGAAAATCAAGAAAATTAAAATGTTGTAAACAATAGTGATGTCACATGAATAGTAAAAAGATTGTTCTATATTTCTCTTCATGAATAAAATTTGAACACATTAACACCCTCGACTTGTGGGTGAGAATTGTCATCTTGTACCCAAATGGGAGAACTGTATGCAGAGATTCTTGTCTTGGCACACTCACTTGCAAGGCATTATTGATCCTGGCCCCATATATTTACTTTTGTCATAATCTGAATTTTTTTTCATGTTTTTGAACATGAAAAATTATAAATGAAGATTGTTGATTGCGACTCTTCAAGAAAATATCCGGGAACTGTGGTTGGATAGTGTCGTGTGCTGCCAGTCTTCAATATGTTAATTCTGACTTTTGAGTTATAATACAATACTTGTCATATATTATACATAAAAAAATATAGCAAGTCCTTTAGGATCTTACTTGAGGAAATATTCCTCTTAGCAATCTGAACTGAGGGTAAAAATATCAAGAATTAAGAATTGCTTTGCTTCTATAGAACATGTCCATTGCACCTACAAGTTTAAACAGATTTACAATGCATAAAATATTAAAACATTATTATAGTACATGAAAATCATAAGAACCATGGGAAATAAAGATGTGATCCATATGAAACTAAATAAAGTAGGCCAAAAAAACAAACAAGTTTTGTGATGTCAAGGCATTCCAAAAGTACTTTTCTTTTTTCTTGTTTTCTACCCCTTCTTGCAATAGACAAATGTTTAGAGATGCTCAATACCTGAAAAGCTGTAAAGCAAACTTTTAAATGCTTACCATCTGGATTTTGTGCACAATGGGCAAGAAAATGTTTACTCAGTCCCTAATTTCTCCTTTTCCTTCCTAAATTCTGCCACATACGTTTCAATTAATATCACTAAATAAGCATTTTGAAAATTACTACACTTTTGAATACTCCTGCTAAGAATTTTTTCTCTCTAATTACTGTTTTTGTTTGTTTTCCAGCTTCTTTTAGTATTATCTATTTTTAAAGAATTATGTAGTAGCAAATTTGCATGGTATTGAAAACTGAAACACTTGGCATCGCTCACTATTGCCCAAGAGAAGTCTCAGTTTTTATATTTGCGAATGTTAAATCTGCCTAAAAACGTGGGAAATAGGTAAAATTTATTTATCATATTAATAATGCTATTAGATAAAACAGAACTATACAACCTTTGAATTTTCTTTTGGAGAAACGTGGGATAGCTTACTACTGCTTTTAACACCTAAAGTGTCAATCCATTGCCAAAAATGCTATTTACAGGGAGGAAAATGGATATTAAAGCACCAATTATGCCTGTTGGAAATAAATGTTTAAAGAATTAAAAAACAATTTTTTCCTCGCTGGTGGTAAACAATGGTAACATTTCATGTTCCTTCTTTACATAGTATAGACGAGAAATTTTGATCCTTAAAAGGCTATTTTTAATTGCCTTTGTTCTGCTCTGAAGTCCTTTGTATTGGATACTTTTGTTAATAATTATTTTATTTCATGGTGTTCTAGCTTATATAAAGTAGGAATTAATGTTTACTTATTAACAAATCAAAGACAAATGTGTAAAAAAAAAATTATTTTAAGAAATCCAGGGAAAAATTTTAAAAGATCAAAATTGACATTTTTGAGAACTCTTTTATCTTAACAAAATGTTTTTGAAATCTTGCACGAGTTTTAATTTTCAAGTGTGTTTTAGTTATTAAAAGATAGAATTTCAGGATCAAGTATCTACATGCAGGCTGTAAAAGTATATTATGTGCAGGTATTAAGCCTATAAATGAAATGCTATTTAGTACAAGATATTTCTGTATCAAAATTAATTGAGTCTACAGCTCATATGCCTGTAAGTTCGTATCAAAACATGTTGCTTGATGGTTAGCCTAAAGTCGTATTAATATTACTTGTCAAGAAGGAAATATTTAGTACAGCTGAAACTGTTCCTCTGTCTACAGTTTAGGTCCTTTTTATATTCTTTACCAATCTTTACTCATACTTTTGACTTTGATATAGAGAGAATAATAATCTTGAAAATAGCATTGAAAAATTCCAGTCAAACCATTTCCCATTTGCTTTCAATTGTCACTAAGCTTTTATGGAATGGACAACATTAGTATAGAATGATTAAGTATTGAACCAATTATTTGTCTTACAAACAGAAAAGCACTTATAACAATTGCATTTTAAAAACATGCTGTATGTAACAAAAAGAAAAATTAAGGACATTAAAAAGTACAAAATGTAATACTAATAAATATATAATTGTACTTACTATTTCTCCAAATTAATAAAAAGTTTCTTAAAAGCTATTTTTCACTTTCAGAGAATAATTCAAATGGAATAATTGGGCAATGAACTAGAAGAAATAGGCTACTTTGGTATGAAAGGTTATTCGGTAGTTGTTTTTTGTTCTAAACCTGTCTTGATTCTCAAAAAAAATAATTGAATTTAGTCAACTGTGGAGTTATCTCTTGACGGAATTCTCAGAAATGGTTGAAATATGTAAATACTCTCAAATTTGAGAAAACCAAAGAAAAACTGATGAACAAAATTTTAAAAATATTTTTTATGTAGTGCATAAGGAACTTTACCAGTTAGGTTTAAAACATTGAAAAATTAAGCCAAAAAATTAACCAATTAAAACATTTATTGCTAATTAAGTAATAAATTAATTATTTTACAGCAAACTATTTCAAAGTGATGCAAAACTTAAAGAAACACTTTAAACAATACAAATATGTTATTGCTAAAAAAAGCAATGAATGCTTTATATCAGAAAAACCAGCAATAACTGATTTTTCTTAATCTTTCTCTTACTGCAGAGTGCATTATACGTAATATCATAATATAATATCCCTGTAAGGAATAAACACCTCAAGGAGGAATAGGTTATTTATATCGTTTATTCCTGTGCTTGAAGCTGTACATTCTTGTTCATAGCTACCATGGGTACTCTAACATGTGACAAACCAAGAATTTTCAGCACCAAGTCCAGATTCAATTGCATAGAATGGAAGGATACAGAAACCTCCTGTTACCTCAATAGCAAGGAGCTAAACAAGGCAACTTGCAGTATCTAGTCAGTTGAATTTACTTTCTTTAAAAAAAATCTACAGGTCAATTAATTGATTTTTCTGACAGTGCAATGACTAGATGACCAAAATCTATTGAGAATTGCTCCTTACTGTCTGGCATTTTCAACATTTCTATCAGTTTCTCACCGATCTTTAAAAAAAGCCATATACATATATGTATATATGAATATGAATAATCTCTTTGCATGCAAGACCACAGAGTTGGTCAATTTAACCAACCCTCACTCTCCCAATCATTCTTCCGCTATACACATTCATACATTTCAGCTGCACTGCACATATTCTACAATTTTATTCTTTTTTAATCTTCACAAAGCCTCATCTGGTGAGTAAGTTCCACATGGTCACTATAGCACCATTTTATCAACCATGACAGACTTCTGAGAAAATTGCACATATACACAAACAACTTGCTCACTCTTCAGTACTAAACAGTCTTCCCAAGAAGGCTTGAGATTCTTCTTTTTGTCAGGTGTCTTCCAGTGTTGCTCTTCCTTTTCTCACACGGGTGCACATTCAACTGTTTTTCAAATATTCACAAAATATACAAGAGAAGTCCTTTGATCTTTACTTTCAAAATTATTGCCTGTTCATATACAGTATATTGTGTCAATTTCTGTGGACCTTTCTTCACCTCCTATTTGCACACATAAAAAAAGAAAACAAAACACAACGCTTAGACAATTTATTTAGGCCTACACACTGATATCATGTGTTTGTTTTTGTTTAATAAAATAAATTAAACTTGGAACTCATATTCACTTGCTTTATGGGAATGTTCACTTACATGGGTGGCAAGGTACAGACTATAGACTCTTCTGCTAATGGTGCATTGGCACCAAACATTGTGATAACACCTTACATATATGTAAATATCAATGATAATGGTTATAGCAAAGAGTATTATAGTTTTTAAAAGATATTTTATGCCTCTTGCTGACTTCAAAGTCTCACACAAAATAATATTTAAAAAGAGAACATAAAATATAAATAGAAAACAACCAGATTTTCTGGTAGATTTGACTGATAGTACAAACCAAAATATCACATCTCACAATTATAATTCAGTGATATACTTGTTTCCGTATGTATGGATACAAGTAAACTTATAAATATATTTTTATGAAAAAATAGCATATTAAATATCTGAGGGGAGAAATGCACTATATACAGCTGTCTGGATGTTGACTGGATAAAGACTTGCGTGACTTTGACTTAGCTTCTGACTTTCCTGTGGGGTCTATGCTGACTTTACGAGGATTTCCCAAGGTGACCAAAGCAGATGCGATGGCCAAACCTGCTGTAAAAATTCAAGAAAATTCCAATATTGATAAAAAGTATTTCTAGGGCAATTTTATTGCTACTTAAGATAACCAAGATAAAACAATTCAATTCTCTGACATCTCTCTTCAAATTTCATTCCTATTTGTTTCTTAGTCTGAGATTTAGGTTTTTTAAAAAACATTCTGTCAGCTTTACTGTGACAATGTTTCTCTCTTAAGCCAACATCTTGGTGTAGGATTTATTTTGTTAAAAGTTCCATGTACAACTCCCGGAATTAATAATAGTAATCCAAAGAGAGAAATCAAGAAAATATTTTTAGAGGGCAAGAAACAATTTAAAATATTCACAAAAATAAAGAGTTTTAAGTATCATCCCTTTCTCAAAGCCATAATTTATCGCAATTTTCAAAAATATTTTTGAAATTAAATAACATACATTTCCAGTTTGTTCATGTTAATCCAGTAAACAGTTTTCAAAGAACAAACTAACTAAATGCTTTTGAATGCCCCCACCAAATGACAGGTATTCGTAGATGACCTCAAAAATATTATTGTATTCTCAATGTACTAGAATAAAGAGGAACAATGGTTGGTTGAAGCCTCCAATTTGGATATTTTACAAATGCCAACCTGCACTGCACTGGCAGAGTGAGAAACTCCCAAAGGCAAGCTAAGAATATTGCTTCAAAGTGAATTTGGTAAGTTAACTCTTACATATTTTCACTTCAATCTTACAACTAAATTAATATTAATTTAGTTTTATTCCCATCCTGATGTAAACACCAATGGGTTGCCAGAAGGCCTCAAAACTTTGCCTTGTTTGGTTTTCACATGCAATGAAATAAACAGACCACAATATTTGTGAAATAATGATTGAAATTGAAAAAAAGATACACTTAATAATGGTACGAAAAAGAACTGTTATCTTCTCTTTAGGGTTCTTAATCTGTCTGTCCCTCTTTCTATGAACAACACTAGCAACTAAACCATAATGAAGATTTTCATTGAAACTGATATTCCCAGACTGATCTCATTGACGCTGCAGCCCCTTGAATACGAAATGGATATTTTGATTTTTGGAGTTTGTGACTTGAAAACTTTACATTTTCAAAATTTTCTCTAAAAGGGATCCAAATTTTTTCTTTAATTTGTGTTTTCTCTGACAGAGCAAACAACGCTTAAGGAAATGGCAAAGATTTCATTTACATTGAACTCCCTGAATTTATAATTTTTTTTTTTGGCTTTTGTTGAACTCCCTGAAGTACAATTTTTTTAAATACATCTATAACTATAACTACTTTTTTTTAAATAATATATAACTACAATAATGAAGATAGACATTTTTTCCCTTAATTATCCAAAAATACTTTTTGCTTGAAAGTTTTGTGACACGTTGAAATTAATAGTTACTGAAAAATTTTAGGGGGAAGGGAGGATTTCCCTCACTTCCCTCCCCATGCATCTGCACCTGGATTACTAGAGTTGAAATTAGTGGGGCTGACTGCACCTACCAATAAGATTAGGGGCATGCTGTGAGTGAAGGAAGGACACAGAGGTGAGGAAACTTTTGAACACAAGCCATTGTGAATGACCCAGATGCGAGTCTACTGTGCCGTTTTAAAAGGATCTAGAATATCCTACTTAACGGTTTTGAATATTTTCTTCGTAATCTTACAGATTCAATAAAAAATGGATTAATAATATTTACATTTACTGTAACAACTTACATCTAATAACTTTAATTTATTTATGCTTTCAAAATAAATTAATTAGTTCATATTTTAATGTAAGATAAAAATAAGAAATTATTTCAGCAAATGTTAAAAAATGTAAACAAACAAATAATGTTATGTAACAATAATCTAATATCCCCTACCCCTATGTAACGCAGTAAACGTTGCCTCAAATCCCCCTCCCCTTCTTTAGCATTACTTAATTTATGGACACCAATCCAAGTGACTCAGGTCGTAGCATGCCGACTTCTCATTCGGGAGGTCCGGGTTCAATCTTCGTGCCGGTCACCTTGATCGGGTTTTCGTGGTTCCCCTCGGTCATTCAGTCGAATGCTGGAATGGTTCTACTGAAAGGCCGCAACCTCGAAACCGGCGTTCCAACGAAATCGTTAATTACATGAAGTCAGGAAGGTTAAGCAAATTCGAGACATCGCTGGTTCCTAGTTGGGTGACCGTCTAGGATCCCCGAGGCGTATAATGACTGAAAACAAATACAAATTTATGGATGCCGCCTTCAAACTCCTAAGCGAGTACTTCCTAGCTTTACAATTAACATTACCCCCTCCAAAAATAAATTATAGAATTGACAGAATGATTGTCAAAGTACAGAGCTGTGGGAATAAAACATATCTAAAATGAAATGTAAGTTCGCGCCGCAAACACTAACCAATCAGAGAGCTGTAAGTAAGTCCCATTCACAACTCTAGTGAAAAATGAAAACGTGGGCGGACGGACACGTTTTTCCGTCAATTGATTTTTCGGTATTAAGGACCAACAAAACATGGGGTGATATTAATAAAAACGAGCAATTACTCGACAAGTAAACACTGTGGAGCAAATTTTTGACATTTCGCTCATTGTGAATAATCATTAAGATTCTTATGAATAAGGTGTTACCCTCTCGTCAGAGTAATTGCTCCAGTCATATGAGCAATGTTGAGCAAATATGTCTTCCACAGAGATTTTATATACGAATCGTTGAATGCTCTTTGGACATACTGGAATTCCAAGACATTCCGACACAGACGCTGTGTATTCTCTGCGCAGTAGTTAACGGGTGGTTTGGTTTAGAAATTAGTAGAAATGGAATCAAAAAGCAACGCAATTGATTGTTGATTTACTCAAAGAATACCCCCATGGTATTAACTAAAAGCCAACTTCCAGAGTGCAGACACCGCAAGACAGAAGCAATCCAAAATATTCGGTCAGCGTGTGGCCAACACGACCTTGATTTTAGAGAGCAGCAGATTAAAATAAATATATATGAAATCACGAGTGAAGTAAAAACAGACCTTAGCAAAACGGGGAACAGGCGCATAATTATTAATTATTGGAATAAGGGGGATTCTAACACAGTTCTTTGACAGAATGTCTTCTGACTTACTGATTTGAAATCCAAAATCTCCTAAAAAAAAGAAAAAAAAGTTGTACATTGTTCAAACCTCCCCCTCTCGTTCCATAATTTGCTCGAAATTGCATGCATTTTGCTATTTTAATTCAGTTTAAAAAAATTTAATGTGTATTTCGATTTTCACACACTTTTGATCCCTACGAACTTCGGCGACGAACTAACGTAACCTCTCTTTGGTACCCTAAGCAAGCTATAGAGATCACTCAAGAAACCTTAAGTAATTGCTTCGACGTTTCAGTATTTACTCTCGATTATTCTACTGGAGCAATTCCTCTCGTCAGAGCAAATGTTCGAAGCTGGAGTAAACGGTCAGGAGCGAGGGAAGCAAAGAGAATATTATTCATACCAAAACGAGAAGTTTCTCCAAAATCTTGAGTAATAAGCAATTGTTCGTTAATACCGCCCATGGATTCTGACTACACACGGTGTTGGAGGAAGGAATTTACTACATATGGGCCTAGGAAGATTTATCTAATTTTTCACTGCCAGTGCCCGACAATAAAGTTTTTCTGCCGAAAAATCAAATCGCCGTGTTCCGGCGCATGATTACACTACTTTCTCATCTTAGAAAGGCAAGAAATATATATTTTTTTAAATGTAAGAGTACATAATTTAGCAAATTACAAAATAGCAATAATTATGTTTAACAAATTTTATCATTCCAGTTGTGATGTGGGTCTGCAGACAATTACGTTGCATGTTGCAAAAAGAAAATTTTGAGCTAGTTAGTATAAAAATCTTTACCTGACTGTCCTGGAGGCGTGAACACTTCCCCACCAGTAGGCATCCGAACTAGTAAGGAGAGTACTGCAGCACGATTGCCACAGCACGGTTCCAGAGCAATTGGACTAGGAGAATCCTGTCAGAGGTGAAATCATTTCAACTCATTAACTATAAATAGTTTACAAGAAAAATACTCCTACTATTAGCTTACAATTCTACTTCAGTGAACTTTTTGATTATGTTTCACAATTCTAAAAAATCAAAAGGATAGAGACATTCCATTGTGTAATGTAGTAGTAAGAACCCTACACATCTTTGAAGAAGTAATATCCCCATACATATTCAGGCGGGCTGACCAAGCCTGTGTAGAATGATGGGCTATTTAGACAGACATTCCATGATGAGTTTTAAATCCTCGAACGAGTATTTTGGCTATGATTTCCTTACTTCTTCTGGGCCACCAACGGTCCTCTCTGACGAGCACCCACGAATCTTTGAACAGGAAGTCGTGTCTGGTTTTGCACACGTGCTGGGCAACAGCGGGGTACTGAACATTCCCTACGAGCCGTGGTCTTTCCGCATTGGCTGATCATCCGACGAACCGGCAGACGGGTGGAGAGGAAGTATATTAACTCGTGCGCTGTCCATCTCGCATTACTTACGCCCTGATGAAGGTCGCAGCACTGCGACCGAAACGTTGGCATCTGTGCCTTGGACGCGACGTCTCCCGGATAGCCAAGTGAGTACTGACTCCGGCCGCGGAGGCCTACGCTCTCACCGAATTTTCCTGTTTGGGGGTGGCGAATATGCTCGCGTAGTTTTCTTCTACTGTTCTGCCGGTATACTTCGGTTTTTCTTCCTTGGCGTGTGGGGGTTGTCATCAAAATGGAATATCTCACGATATTTCGCGTCGTTCTCGGTTGTGCTGCTAGGATTCGTATGATCGCAACTGTATCAAGCAGTGCGGGCGATCATGTGACTCCTAGTTGCACAACGAAATATCGTTAGATATTCCATTTTGATGACACACCCCCACGCGCCAAGAAAGAAAAACCGAAGTATAGTTGCGACCACAGCTGCATGGTAGGACGTAGACTCCTGCCATTTAGGGCAGCGGAGGCTGGTCCTTAACCCACACCGATATTTGGCTGAGCTTATGGTTGGCTCTACAGACCGTCTTTACCTGGAACCATCTCTGTAACTTGCCATTCTTGTCTTTGATACCCCCCGGATGTAAGGAAGTGCAACTGTTGCCTTGGCTTCGGTTTTTCTGAAATGCCGGCGGGTGGTTCGTGAGTTGTGCGTGTGTGGATAATGGGTCGATTGAATCCATTGGCAGTTAATTCTGCTTAAGAATTTCTCACTCAACAGGAAGCTTGGCCTCGTCGCAGATTGTGGTTGCCCGGGGGGCGAATTTTCAGAACGCCGTTTTTCGTCGCAGGTGGTGGTGGTGCGATTCCGCGTGGACCGCGTGTCCCAGGCTGCAGTGACGTCGTGGAAAAGCAATCGGCCGTCCTTTTTTCCATCTCCATAGTGATCTTGATCTTGGGATGAGCGGCCTGGAGGGTGCTCTGTCCGTGGCGCCATATCACGAACGTGTCGTTCGCCTATCTGAACCACTCGGAGGTTATCAGGGAAGGGTTTTCCAATTCATCATTTTCGAGCATCGGCATGAAGAGGTTGGCGGTGAAAGGGGTGTCCATGCTTTCTATTTATTTATTTACGTCAAAAACAGTTAAACCACAGCACTCTAGCTGCCCCAGAACTGGAAGGTGGATGACGGGCAGAATTGGGCGAGGCTGACTCATTCTATAGGGAGTACGGGCTTCGAGTTTTTTTGCTGCGGATGAGTGTGGCAGCGTTAACCGGGACCATGGTGAAGATTGATATTAAGTCAAAACTGACCAGGATTGCCATACTTTTGAACAGCACATCTTGAAGTAGGCCGATAAAATGACGAGTTCCTTGGACAGCCACCGCAAAATCTTGTCAGAGGGCGTAGTTTGCAATGTGTGTGCTTGCAAGGGCGTGGTCGGCAATGTGTCATGCCAGAGGATGAGTGAGTGACTACAGCGCTCACAATGCGCGGAGCCTAATGGATCTTAGGTAGCCCGTACAGCCGTGGTATGGCGCTGGCAAGCCACCTGGCTTTAATTTCGGGTTCGATGACGGTGGAGTTGTTGACCCGTGCGGTGTCTTCTCAAAGTTTCCGGAGTGGGTTATCCTGGAGCGGGGCGTAAGCATCGTCCTCTAGCAAGATGGCTAGTATTCCTGCGTCCTCTTGACAACGGTAGCGCTGCCTTTGTTCGCACGTACGATGACAGCACTGCGCAGGCTTAAGGTGGGCAGAGTAAGCCGTTCTTGCCAGGAAAGGTTGATGCAAGGTAGCTAGGCCTGTGTGAGAATCCGTGCGGTCTCTCTCCGGATTTGATCAGCCTCCTCCTCAGGCACAGAGGTGATGGAGCACTTGATCCCTGCGGCAATGTCCGATTATATCTGTATATAAATCCGATTATATCTGTGTTAACACAGTATAGCCAATAGTAGGCAGCTTCAAGTTTTTCACACAATGAAAGCTTCAGGTTGAATGTAGTCTTTCTGATAACTTCACCAAATCTCTCAATGTGTTGGAAGACATCTGACAGTACCATTCAATTCTATTTTATTAACAGGCTTGTATAACAAATAGTAAGAAACTATCCGCCGAGGAAGAGTTTCCAGTGTGCAGAAATAAACAATGAGATTTTACAGAGGGAATCTTCATATTTTTCATTATTGGTGTTATAATTTTCATTACATATTTCCTCTAGTTAATGACAATGAGTTTCTCAAGCAAGTTGAGAGAGCAGTTTTATATTTTGTTATTTATCAGTCATTGTGCAATGTCAATTGCTCAATTGAAGTCAGTGTCTGGTTGTTCTGGTGTTTTTAACTACTGTTTGTAGATGGAAGAAAGGAATCCATACAAAATTTACATTTATTTATTGAGTTTCAATTTCCTTTTTCTTTTGTGCAATACAATATGTACGGAACTCAAGGAATATTTATTTAAAAATTCCACCAGAAGTTCAAAATTCAAGACCTAACCATCTTCTCCCACTTTACCAGGAAAATTGAACTCTGAATTTTCACATAAATTATTTTTTCTCCTATATTTCATATGATGAGATGCATAATGTTACCATTGAATCATTCTAAAGATTGATAAAAGTTTATTAAAAACTTATACAAGCCATTACACTGGGCTAGACAAAAAGCAGACCACTTAGCGCACACATTATGTTAATAAGGTGAATTCAGAAAGTTGTCTGACATAATTGGATGGAAAATAAAGAGGTAATCATGTTGAAAAGCCATGTGTTTTTGAAAGAATAATAAACTAGCTTTCAACTCAGGGTTGCTCATGTATTTATTGACTGCTTGCACGGCCCTACATCCTCCTGGCCAGCACTCTGCCTGCTCCACCTTGCCTAATCCCACTCAACCCTGTCCTGCTCAGCATCAAGTAACAATGCACTTCATAGTGGGTTGGTGATAACACAAATTTTGGATCACTTTCAGACATCCCCATTCATGCTTCTCATTGGCAGCTCACAAGTTAAAATTTTAAGATAAATGGCAGATGTGGATATCACCCATCATTACACAAAAAACATATTAATCTGGGCATAAGATTTGTGGCCATGAAACCAAATTACGGAATGTTTTGAAAAGTTTCACACCAATAAGATGTTAAAGAAACAACAGCAGCACTAATGTACGTGTTGTTATGTTATTGTATACATTTTTATAAAAAATTTAAATTTATTCTTGCTTATTTTGTTTTCTATTATGTTTCAATTTCCTGACAAACAGCAAGCGTTTCAATTTCCTGACAAGCTCATGAAAAAAATATATTTACGAGAACTATTTTGAAAAGATATCTTAAACCTAGAATGTTTATATTAATAAAATAAAGTATTTCAATTTTGAAGTTTAATCCTAATATTAACTACATTTAAAATTCTGATAAAAAAAGTACAATACACAAACAAAGTCGCCTACTGCAACTTTCTCCCTCTGTCTGCTGTAACAATGGATTGGGAGTGGTTGGGAGTTCACTGGGTTATTGCACCCTAACTGGGTTGCCATTTTCCATTTTCCTCTGAGAGATGCCATCAGAGTTGTAGGGCACACAAGTGGCAGTAAGCCTCTAATATCCAAAGACATTTGGTGTGTCATCTCTAACATGCCTTCTAAATGCAAATAATTAACTATAGAAATGTTTTTGGAGAGAAACAAACCTTTTTTCGTTTTCTTAGGGTTGTGGTGGTATCAACTGAAACATCAATTTTTTCTCTCTGTTCAATTTCTACCAGTACTTGGGAGAAGGGTCGACTTGCCATCTGCTCCATCTCCACAAACAGTCTCTGTGAAGAACAAGAATGCAGTTATTACAACAAACATGATCAAACACTAATGGTTTAATGAAGGTGTATTAAAAAATCACTTATCTCAGTTATTCAATTTTGTCATCAATTTAACTGATGTTTATTGAAGCAAGGAAATTCATGTTGTAATCTACTAATTTTTGATTTAAACATGTAAAGTACTGAATGTCATATTTGAGGTGTAATTTTAAATTTTATATTGATACAAAAAATCAAAAAATGAGTTTATGCATGTTTCAGGAGCCTAAAATAAAACTGGAAATTTAGCCAATCCTCTTTGTCTGTACATTTGAGCTAGCAACCCTTTCGAAACATGTTTCATGAAAATCTGTTGAACAGTTTAGGCGCTAGCATTGACCACAAATTGACATACATACAGATGGATGGGCAGACATAAAAGATAGACAGACGTTTTGCCATCAATTGATTTTTCAATATTAAGGACACCTAAAACAAGGATTCTGACTATACAACATGTTTGAGGGAGTAATTTACTAAGGAACAAGATCTATCCACATTTTTGTTATCAGCATCCAGCAATAAGTTTTTCTGACGGAAACTGGCAGTTTTCTAGTGCATGATTTCAATTCTTTCTTTTGTTATAAAGTAAGGGCAAGAAAGTAAAAATATGAAAAAGTTGCTGTACACAATGGATTAATAGCAAGTACTTAACGGTAAGCTTCCTCTTCTTTGGAGCCTTGCTATGACAAAACAGCTCTGCCTTAAGCAGGGATACACTGATTACGAGAATTTAGTAGGTATGCTCAGCATGAGAATACGGGGAATAACACAATCAAATTTTTGCATTTTTCAGATAAAATTGTAACTGATTAATTGTTTTAGTATTTTTCCTGTGTTCTTGAGTACCTAATGCATCCATACACAGCCCAAGTAATATCCTCTTTCCGCTACTTGGTGAAAGGAACATAGCAAAATTTGTGTGGACAGACAGTAGAGCAGGCCTCATGGCCTGAGTCTTGCCACGTAAAATAAGGCATAAATTCAATTCAAAATATAGATGTTTTGGTGGTTTTCTCAAGTTGGTTGCCAAGTTTCTAATTACATGGCCAGAGGCTCTGTCGTTTCAATTTCTATGTGCATTGGATATGAGCATTATAGATAAGCAACATAATGAAATGTATTTAAATTGTATTTATTTAAAATTAAAATAAATTTAAATTCATATGAATTTGTGAGAATATTCATACTTTTTATTACATTTTTCACTCTGTTAATTTTGAAAAATCAAAAGTAATGAAATATACTGCAATGCGTTTACATAATGCAAATACTATGGAAAATATAGATGAATATTTTATTCAGAACAATTATAATTTCAAATAAAGTATATTTGGTGATCAAGACAACTGTGATAAACTTTTACACATTAGATTTGGGTTCAAATGTTTGTTTAAACACAAGTCTGGTAGGCTTTTCAATTCCCAAACCATTCCAAACTACTGACTGCACTAATTCGAACATTGAAAAAAGATGCTCTGTACTTGGCTGTGGTTGCAATAGCTGTTAGATGCTGCCTAATTATCAATTATTCCTGAATTTAAAAAATGTTTTCCATTTCTTGGATGGCTTTCCACCACTGTATAGTGGCCAATGATTACATAATTTTGTTTCATCCAAGTGCCAGTAAACAGGGATGCTTTAAAATAATGATTATAATCTGACATTTCTACTTCAATTTTGCCACACATATTTTCTTAAAAATTAAAAAGCTTTCCCATTTCTCCCACCTCCAGCAATTTTGTTTCTTAAAATATTGTGGGATCAGATTTCCCCTACAATCATTATTTTTCTTAAAAACAGATATGAATGAGAAGTTAAGTCATGCCACATATATGTTTTAAAAATAACTATATAAGTATTGTAATTTTATAATATGTATTGCAGTAAAAACATCCACTTATGTGCAACTGCAATAATTGAACCTAACCAAGAGTTTCAACAGACCATACTACAGATCAGTTGGTTTCATTGTTACCTTCGTGAATATGATAATTCATTCTAAACACACCGATGTTTTTAATTTAAATCTAATAGAAGTAAATATTGGATTCATGGTATTCAGAAACCCTGCTTTTTATATTAATGAAAAATTTTACACAAATTTTGTTAAAATTTTGAGCAGCGTAATTGAAGCTCCACTCAGTAAACAAGTTAATCATGACGTAGCCAACTTGTGCATTTAGCTAAATTCAATGCTTCTTTATTTTTCAAAAATTCAATTAGAATTATAAATTTGAACTATACATTTTGTTAATTAATTAATTTGTGTTGCAAAAATATTGATTGACTAGTAGACAAAAAAGTTTGGTGGATTAAAATCAATGAATACAAAAATAGTTTGATCCAAATTGATTGATTTTAAACATTATACTCCTATTACAAAACAAAGTAATTTAAGATAAAAATTCTGAAAATTTTGAAATATTTCCAGAATATAACCTTGAGACACTATACACATGTCCAGTATATGTTTACAGAAAATCACAAACTCAATTTTAAAAACAAAATAAAATTCGGGCCTAGTAATGCTGGTAAACTTATTTTTGGCTATAGATAGGTATATATTCCACTTTGAATTCTAACCAAAATATTTTCACATCTTTAAATTTTTATAACTTCCTTCCAGACAAAAAATTGAAAGTAATTTATAAACTGAACTTACTTGTCTCCTCCGATACATATCATATTTCTGTTTTATTTTCCACAAAATAGCAGCAACAAGCAACAATAACAAGAAGCATCTGGAATGGAAACTGTGCTTATTATATACAGGCACTCCTAAGTGACATAAGTGCAAATGATTTTTAGGCAACTGGCAGTAAAAATCCTTCAAATTTAGAATCATCAATACCAACTTACGTAGAAAACGTAATGAAGAATTGTTGAAGGTTGAGTTTTGGATACTGAGAAAATGATATCTGAATCCATAGTGGTGGATGGAAGTCATAAACATAAACATAGAAAGTTGTTAATGTAATGTTTTCATCTACACCAAATATATGATCAGCCTTGGAAAAGCGGGTCCGGTATGTAGAACAATTGAAAGCTGTTAGGAAGTCCTTTTCTAACGAGTTTGCTTCAAGAAGAGAAAAGAGAAAAGGTCATACATATTTTACCACTTAATATTGTCAATTTATAAATTAAAAAACAATATACTTACGCTTCTTTATAGTAATATTCATTTTAGCAGTCACTGAACACATAATGCTGAACTCAGCATCAATATCTGCTTTGGTGGGACTATTTTTAAAATTTATTTGAGTATAATGTCTGTCTTCTTTTTTTGAAAGGTTGAAAGTGAATTGATAATCTATTGTCAAATCATCTGCAAAATAAAATATGAGTTATGCAAATGGTGAAAAAAATATTATCATTAGATTTTTCATAACTGATGTTGAAGTACTGAAATATACATACAAAAGCAAGAACCACGAGACTGCACAGTTGTTCCAGCTGTTGTAACTCTAGTTACAGTTATTGTTGGATCCCCTTGGTAGTGATTTTGTATATCGCATTTCTCACAATGATCTCCCACAATACCTTTGGTGGTACAGAAACACTTGCCACTTTCTGGGTGACATTCTGTTCCTTGATCATTACACTCACAAGCTAAAAATTTAATAAATATTATGAGCAAGGCAATAACCCCAAAATAAAGTGTAGAAAACTGAAATAAATAAAATGCTTACGATTGCATTTGCCTCCATTTATAGGACTTCCATAATATCCGACAGCACAGTTTTCACAATGGGGACCGTGAGTTAAGTTACCACAAGGTTGATGGCAGGTGTTTGTGTCATTTACACAAGTACTATGCCCATTACATTGACATACTGTAAACATTACATCACCAAAAGGTTCAATAATGCAGTGGGTGAGTAAGAAACAGAGCAAGTGCTTATAGATTGCAAACTTCCTAATTGTCATTCTCGAGATGACTAATTAACAGAGAATGTCATGAAAATAATTGGTAAACAAATAATACTCACATGGACATCCAGTGAAAAACCAACGCTTTGAAGGGCAAGGATCTTTGGTGCTTGGACCATTATTTCCGCCTGGCATACAAGCTCCCAGGCCAGTACCAGATCCATCATCACACCACCCACAAGCAGGATCTTCTCGACATGTTTCACAAGTGGTGTATACACTGCACTGTGATTTGCCTAAGGAAAAATATTAAAACAATAATTCACAGTGATAATCTGCAATCAATGGTAATAGGAATAAATACATATTAAACATACATGCAAAATCAAACAAGAAATATCAGTGAAATAGGATCACTAATTTTATGGAAGAAATCTGTTTACAATACAAATTTTAACACCTTCACAAATTTAAAATTCTGAATAGGATCATAGTATGTTAGAAATAAAGTCACTCCAGTTACAGTGAACCTTTGGAGACTAGCATTTTTGGTTCAATATATCCAAAAACGTCAAAACAAAATAGTTTCTCCATAACTGATTTTGTTTTTTCGAAGCTCGAGTACAGATCATAACACAGCAAATTCTAACTTCAGTATATTTATACGGTCTCAAAATTAAATTTGCTTTTAATGTTTCATACGTACTGATTTTCAAAACATTTTGCAGATCTTTCTCCTGACTCCATGCTCTCCCCATACATGATACTATGCTGTCAGTCTCTTAGTTCTGTCTTAATACTTGTAAATGTCTCTTGCACTATTGGAACATTTTTTTCATGACTCTAGTTTGTCTTCACATAAGTTTTTTGTTCTGTAACCTTTACTGTATTTATGATGTCTTGGGGTTTCACTAGTTTTCATCTCACAGTCTGCATCTTTTAGACTCAATAGAAATGACTTAGAAGAGTTGAAACAAATTTCTCAGTGGCATGCTCCCTCAGTCCCTTTCATTTGTCATAAATGCTACAAAAATAACTCACAAGATCCTCTGCTAGCAAACTGGTCCTGTGAAGTTTGTTTTCCTGGAAGTTGTATTTATATTCACTACAGCCGATATGGGGAGTTCACTATAACTGAATTATTTAGTCTCTATCTTAGTCTTTTGTGATAAAGACTAGATAATTCAGTGATAGTGAAGGATGAGTGATTCTGGTTCAGGACAAGTGATTCTATTCTCTATAACCACAAGTTCACTATATCCCAGCACCAACTACATTATGAACTGAAATTGTTTTAAATAGTCAAATAACAGAAATTAAGATGTCAGGATGGTACTACCCTTAATATCAATAAATCCAATATCTATGTGATTGCAAAGAGCAATATTGTTTTGAACTTCTGATACTCTCAAGAATACAAAAAGTAATTTTGATAATTACCTTTGACAGGAGTTCGACACCGTGTACTATGAGTTGTCCATTCACGACACTGACCATATGGGAAAGAAGCAGTATATGCATTTTTATCTACACATCTTTCTTCATTCTGACACCAGATGCATTCTTCCACAGTGCAATTTTGGCAGGAAGTCAGTTCTGCACAATTTGGAGGACAAGCACCAGTCTCCTATGAAATGGACATTTTCTTTTTAAAAACCTTGACAGATTTGTTACTCACAGGCCAAACCCTCCAAAGAAAACATCACATTAATATATCTTACATGTGGTTCTCCCACAGTTACATTGCCAATAGGCTTGCAGCGCAGAGCCTCATAGTCCCAATGACACTGAGGTTGCAATCCACAGGCAGGACAACTATGAAGTTGATGGCATACAGACCCTTCATTGGGCTCGCATTGCTCCAAGGAAACAATAGGTATAATCTGAAAAATGAAGAGCTCAGCATATTATCAGAATTGTCATTTGAAAAACTTGTCTTGATATTATAAAAGAAGCTGTAATGCTGTGCCAGATAATTATTGGTTTTGACTCCTTTAATACCACCAGTACTGGTGGGAAGTATCATCAAATCGCTATCAGTTTACAGTCCTAATCACACCAAATACAGCGAAGCACTGAGCAGAGGACAGCTTGCATGGAAGCTGAGAAAAAGCCAATAAGGAAGCAGTCCTTATAAATGCTCCAAAGGTAAATAAGACTTGTCAAGTCTAAGAAACAATCAAAATTGAACTACTAACATAAACCTGAAGAAAATTAGCCTGTTAAAAATTACCACACATACTTTGTAATCTACAAGTCTGTGAGCTATAAAAGGTATTTCCCCACAATATTATGGCATTTTTCCTGTGTGAACGAACATTTGCGACATATACAACGGGCAGTATGAAGGCTGCAACTGAATTTGAAAGAATTCTGAATGCCTAGCATAAAGAACTTAATTTTGTGTTCAATTCATTTAAATGCATGCTCCATTTGAAGTTTGACTGATTGAGAGTCTTAAAAATGATGTTACCTTAACATCACTCAAAGGCACATTGTTCATTTTCAATGGAGTATATGTTTTTAATGTAGTATGTTTATTTGAAATGGAAAACTAACACTGAAACCATTTTCTTATCATTTACTATTAGTTGTTAATATGGAACCAATTTGAAAATCTAATATTGTACTATTCACAATTTCTTCATTGCAAAGAATATTCATATCATCTGCAAAGAGAACTGTTCTTCCATTTCGAATTGTCGAGGGCATATCATTTACATAGAGTAGGAAGAGAATAGGGCCTAAAATGTATCCCTGCAGGACTCCACGTGCAATTGGCAGTAAATCGGAACGGTGTGTTTATAATGTCCCATCTTTCCAGTATGGTACTTCTACTCTCTGATAGTTGTTTAAGGTAAGAACTCAACCAGTCTAGAGCAATACCACAAATTTCATATGCAGGTAATTTTGTAACTAAAACATTATAATCAAAAGCTTTTGAAAGATGCTTTGTTTTGATCCAAGGATAAAGCAACGTCTTTAAGAAAAGAAAATACGGCTTTTTCCAATTATGGTTTTCTCAATCCATGTGAGCAATCTCACAACTCGTGTTCATTGAGAAAAGTTTCCATTCTTAAGTAAAACAGTCTCTCTAATATTTTTGAAAAGACAATGCCAAAAGAGAAATTGGCTAATAATTTTGAATTTCATTTACGTTGTCGTTTTTGAAGAGCTGCTTAATCTTAGCCATTTCCAAAATATCTGGAAAAGTTCCTGTGCATAAAGATGCATTAAATATGTGAGTTAACAGGCGTATAATGGCAGGCATACAAGTCTTTAACAAACAATTTGGAAATTCATTTAAACCATCCAAATATTAATTTTTTTGTTTTCTGATTGTTTTGAGAATTTCACAGGAAGAACACAGAAGTTTACATGCTTAATACACACACACATATTAAGATATTTCAAACACCTAAACAACTACGTAAAGTGTGTCAGCATAATAAGTGTGACCAATCAACTTCACTAATCAGCAAACTAAGGGAAACACATTTAATCTGGAAAATCGTACACAAAAGTCCAAACCCAAAGATCCAGATACATAATTGAAAAAATACTTTAAGTTCTACCATTTAGCTTTATAAAAGTATGAAAACAATGAAAACTCAGGAAAAGTCTAAAACTAAGAAGGAACTGAAGGACCTAGTGGTGCTACAGAATAGCAAAAACTTTCTTGTACTAGCTAGTTTCCTTATCTCTGAGTTTAGGCTATCTTGCTCCATCCTCATCTCAGCTTCTATCTATTGGCACCTAAAAGAAATTTTTTCACAGCTTCTCAATTTTTTCCAGATTTGAGTAGAAGTGACTTTAAGTACATTATAAAGAAGTAAAACCTGCTCCTCTGGTTGACCACAGCCCATAGCAGGCTGTCGAGTCATAGGACAAACACCTAATCCTATATGTAGATTTTCACCAAAAAAATTTAGAGCCATTTTTAAGAAAGTGTTGTATGAGAGATACCAAAAATGTGCAATTTGAAGCTCATTTTTTCCAAAGTTTTCGAATTTCCTCAAAAGAAGTAATTTCAAGCCCTTGTACTCACAAATACAATAATGTGTAAGAAATGCCCATAAAGTAAGCAGTCATGCAAAGATATTTTTAAAACTTACTTTTGTGTAATTTTTGAAAAAACACAAGAATACATCAAAGTGGCATTTATAATATGTAATTCAATGCATTTAGCATTAATGTTTAATGAAACAATTGACAGCCATTTGCATTTGTGTGTTTCCGAAAAAGCACAGTTTTGAGCTCATTTTCACAAAAAACTCAGTGTTTGAGATACTTTATATAAAATCATTTGAAGCTTTCTGACAATTGTGATAATGTACACAAAGCACCTGTATTGTAAATATTATTGACTTGAAATTTATTTATAAAATATTAAATTTGCATTCCTTTTAAATAACTATAACTATATAGTTATAAAAATACTAATATTTTAAAAAATTGTAGAAGACATTAAAGAACCAAGGGTGGCGAACAAATTTAACTTGAAGAAAAAAAAATCAAACTTTTGTAATTTTCAGAGTTAACAGTGAATGCCATCTTTATGAATGTAATTTACTCTATTCTTACAAAATACTTAAAAAATTTGGAGCTATATTTGAAAAAAGTTTGAAAATATCCCCGGAGAACATTCTAAATTAAAAGAACTTTTTACAAAATCGCGGGGCTTTGAGTCAGTTTAGATTGTCAGGGGAATTACATTTTGGCAAAATTTCTACAAGTAGTTTAGGCACTAGTGTTGTTCACAGACAGACATTTTGGGAAAAACAACAACACTTTTTTGATATTGTGGATTTCTGTTGAAATCTCAAAATTGTTTTGTCACAGTACTACATAACTCTCTACACTATGTCTATTACTCCATATATTCATAAGTATAGGAGAGAATAAAAATTGAAAAGACCTCACAGTGAACATTCAATGAAAGCCTAAATGTTAACACTTAATGATGATTGTATTAGTAATAGAAATTTAACCAGAGAAGATCCACTTACCCCTTTTTTTCTTTCTTTCTCTCCCCGTCCTCGACATTTCCCTCCCAACCACATACATTTGGACGATGTCTGCACGCAAGAGCGGCAGTCTGGTTCTTTAATGCATATTTCATTACTTCCAAGGGCATTAGGAGAAGATATTCTTTGATCATTGGAACATTTTCTGTTGAAAAGTCACAAAAATATAAAATATAAGACATGATGCTAATATTGAGTCATTATAGAATTTAATTTGTGTATGAAAGTTGCAATGAAATATATACACACATTAAATCCCCGAAAGTTGATGGTAGAGGGACACAACGGTGATTGTCCATTTCCCATGCACATTTTATACCTGGTCTAAAACGAACACACTCCACATCTGATGAGAGGCTTTGGCATTTTCCCGGAGTGTACCTGTCAATTAATTTCAGTTACAAATATGCACAACTGAAAAGAATAAAAAATGATAAATGATATTTTATGACTTACTTCAACATATCAGACAACATTTGTCCATCAAAGCCTCCAAATATATACAGAGAGTCTTCAAATGTTACTGCAGAATGCCCAAAACGAGCCAAATCTGCCCGTAGATCAGAAGGAATATTAACGGTACTCCACTGATCACATGCTACATCATAAGCCAGCATATCAGATGAATAACATTTTGCTCCTTGACTGTGCGAGGTATCATTATGAGTATTTCCACCAAAAACCAGCATGAGTCCCCCAGAAACAAATGTAGCTGAGTGTAGGAAGCGAGCAGATGGAGCAGGAGACAACAATGTCCTAACATTGAAAATGTTTAAATTAGTATCAATTTAATGGATAAGATTTCCACTCACTTATTAAAGCAAATACTCACCATATTCGAGATATAGGGTCGTAAGAATAAAGTCTATTGCTCAATGCTGATGTAGCTGAACTCTCCGAAATGAAACCCCCATAAACATAAATAAATTTTGTATAAGGGTCAAGAGCACTACTGTGACCATATCCACCTTTGATGGGGTATCCTCTTGTTGATACCACATTCCATTTACGAGTACCTGGAAAACAAGTTCAATTCAACATTAGAATAAATTAAATTAACATAAGAAAAAATGACAATACATTTTTCATAAAGATGATTCTTGGATAGTTCATTACCATAATGAGACTTTCATCATTACTAAAAGAAAGCAAAAAGTTTTGAATTACCAAACTGATATTCTTGAACTGTATTAAGGTAACCATATTGCGGAGAATGTCCAAAAATTACAACCATCTTGTCATCCCCATCACGACTTGTAACTAAAGTAGCAGTATGACCGGCAACTCTCAGTGGTCCACACAGTAAAGAAACATTTGTGCCTGTTGAATTGCATGGCTCTGTTCTCACTGTTATGTTCTCCCAAGTTTTGGCATTCACATCAAATGCCCATAACTCAGCAGAAACCATAGAGATCGAGCCATTTTTTGAAACACCTCCATACATATAGATTTTATCCTGTAACAATGTAAATTAACCTTGGTTAATATAGAGCAATTAAATAATTTTTTCTTGAAGTAAGTAACAGGCTTATCCTTTTGTACAAACTCATTCTTTTTTTTTCTTTCCTTTTCTTTTTTTCAAACTAAGATTATATTGAAGAGTAGTAATATTGCCAATCTATGAATTAAATAATTATTTTTGGTAAATAAACAGAGATCATAATTTACTTTATTAAACTTTTATTTAATTTTGGGGAACAAGTGCTTTACTTCAATTGCTATGACAAGTGGAAGGTATGCTGTAATGCACAATTTCACTTACTCCATACAAGACAGCTGAATGGCCATATCTTGTAAGAGGGACTTTTTTGCTGTCCATATGAGGTGTTTCCCAAACATTACCTAAAAAAAGATTACAATATCCATTTTGAATATAAGTTTCAAGTTCAGCCTTGTGGTAATAAAAGAGATTCCTATTTCAATTACACTCTATGTGCCAATATTACCATTGAAATCATATAGGTAAATCATCTCTGCACTTTGATATGATTCTCCTGCCACTATGTACAAAGAATCTTTCCAAACTATAGCACCATGTGAAGCAGAACCTTTGGGCATAAATGCTGACTGCACCACTTCCCAGTATCCACCATCCTCTCTCTGACTGCAGTCATCTCCTACAAATATTATATAAATTACTATAAAAAATTGAACTGAAGATTTAATACAAAATATATAATTTTAAAATAAAAATCTTACCTTTGAATCCTTGTTTGCAATCACACCTGTGCTTTTCTCGATTACAAGCTCCTTGACTATTGCTACAATTGTTTGGACACACTGGGATGTGACATGCTTCTCCCATAAAAGAAGCATCACATGTACAAATTCCATCAATACACACTCCATGTCCTGAGCAGATCTCAGAGGAATATCGACTTGGGCAAGAATTTAAACTGAAAAACAAACAGTGAGCAATTAATTACCACATAAGTCAACAAACAACTGACCCAGCCGATTATCAAATATTGGTGATATTTACAATCAGTGTGGTCTGATTCATATCCTGTAGTTCCCAACGCATATTGTTCGTATTGACAGTTTTGTTTCTGCTTCTATTTTGTTAGTGGAAAGAAAAGGTAGTTTTAAAGCAGAAATATGGAAACAAAATCGCTTGAAGAAAGGATAGTTTTTATGTGATTAAATTTATAGACAGGAATAAAAATTATTTTCAAACAAATTAGCCTGTAAATAATGTTTTACGCTATTTATCAAATTTTTCATACCTCATTCTCTCTTTTCTTGCAATGGTTTGCAGTTTCAGCCACATTCATTAATATTTTTTGAGAATACATAATTCAGAATTTAATTACATCAATAAAATGCCCATCATACCTTCAGTATTTCGATAAATTTTGATGTAAAATCTATCAACGAATATTACAAATATATATTTTTGTTTCATTGTGGCTATCTTTTAAGGTATGAAAAACAGATTAAGAAAGAAATTAATAATTATCATCAAGGTTTAGGTCTCTATGACCTGTACCTTTCAAGACAATATTTCCTAGTCAGTAAGGTGTTCCTAATCTTGCCATCTTAGTTTAAGTAATACAATAAACAGTAATACATTGACAAAAGGTTTATAAAATGAAATTTCTCATGGTTTTGTAAAAATTATACTTGAATTATTTCACCGATTTCTTTAGTGAATTGTGAAAAATATTCTTACAAATTTAACAAGTACTAGTAAAAAAAACACTCATCCACAATTAGGATTATGATTAGGGACTCACGATCCAGAAAGAATTTTTACAAAGACAGGGAATTAGAAATTTCTGAAGAAGATGCAGGAAACATTCAAATGTTTAAAAGAAACATATGTAAGTTGTAATGTAATGTATCATCATAATATGACTACATTCTATTCACTATAATTGGATCTTGGTTCAAAAACAAACTCTTGCTTTTGTTTCTAGAACTGAGGAAATACCAGTGATAAATCCCTTCCAAAAGAAAATGTTTTTTCTTCTTTTCTATTGTTGGCATCACGCAATACTACATGCTCTTCACATGGATAAAATATACCCCATCAACCAGCAAATACTGTACAAATATCAATTTACAAAAATATTAACTCAGTGGTTAGAGCAGAACATCTCATTAAAAGAGATAAAGAGCATAATATTTACCTTGCAACCCAATGTCTTTACCTTCAAGGACTTATGCACAAATGGCATGAGTAAGTGGCTCGCAGAGTTCTGCCACTTATCTGTTCTGATAGTGCTAATATCTATCTAGCCTTGATGTGTGAGTTTTGATTTACTTTATATGCAGTCACCTACCAATAAATGTCTTGTAGGAATGAGGAATGTAGAATTCCTTTAGAGTACAGAAGTGACCAAGTTATGTTATTGATAATAGCAGGTTTCACTGATTATTTTATTATTTCTCTCAACATTCTGATCAAAATAAAATGTTTTTTATTGAAAATATAAATGCATATTTTTGGATTTTAGTATTAGAATATTTCTGGAAGACTTGTCACATTTTTTAAGTTTCTCATTAGAAAATAATTTAAGTGTATTTAGGCAATATTTTTCATAATTTAAAAATGCCACACTTTTCTTGAAATAATTGTGGACTTCAAAGAAACGTTGAGACTTCAATATCACTGTAGAGAGACTAGACAGCAGTTATTAAGGGGTGTGTAGCTGTTGAGTAAAATTAAAAAGTACCTCAACTTTGAAAATATGTTGTCGAGTGCATTCCATGCATTTTGCCAGCGTCATTCATTTTGATCACATTACGAGTTTCATTGGTAATATTTTTATGAATTTTTTAAATCGTAAAATGTACACATAGTTGCTCATTTTCAGGTCATAGACATCCTCCCTCAGCAAAGCTACATATTTACTGGAAGATGCAAAAATAAAAAGCTTCACAGATATCAAATGAAAAAAATGAAGGAAAAAAAAACTGGAGATCAAATGCTTTCTTGTGTGTCTTACAAAAAACATTAGTTCTTACATCTTGTAAAACACATTACAAGAGTACAAGCACAGAGAGTGCATGAGATGCCACTGTATCTTGTTTGGCTTACAGAATTGCAATGAGAGGAAGTCTGTAACAACAATTTGAAACACACACCAGTCTGTGATCACAAGCGATTTACCTTCCCATTTTGTCTTGCCACTTTAGTATCTGGAGCCTGTTGCGTGATACACGGTACACTGCTGTTACGTTGTATTTCACAACACCATACGAGAAATTCAAAATTTGCTTTCTTTTTAATGCTCTAGAATATCTGCATTAACAAACACAATACCTGAATGATACAATTCAGAACGACAATAACACATGATATCTGAGTTTGTGAGTGGATAATCTTAAATTATCCACTTTCATCAAAGTGATTTAGAAAGAAGAGGCAACTAATGTGTACATACCAAGGACATAGATATCACACTTGTTATCAAACATTAGATTATCTGTGCCATACCGCTGATAAGATAAAATGGCATAATATTTACTATTCTCAAGAATGTGTACAATGATAAAAAACTGACTGATACTTTCTAAGATAATCAGTGACTAATCACGAATATGATACAATCTCACACTTGTCTTAAGTATGTAAACAATGATAAAAACTAACTGAAGCATTCCAAATTTGTCTTTTTCTTGGAGGTCTAAAATACTTACTACTTCAACAACAAAAAAGCTATATTCTGAACCATAACAAGGCGTAATTTTAAAACTAAATGAAGAAAATATTTTCCAATTAGGAATTAAAATAACTCAAAATGTACATCATAATGAATAAACATGTAGAAGTGAGAGGCATTTTTAAACCCATTCAATAGTAAAAGCATTGCTAAGACCTACCGATAAGAAATGTTAAATCCCGTCATGTTGTAAGCTACATCACTATAGAAATGCAATAATGCTGACCCTGATGTGGCCACAACTTCAGGAATTCTCCGAATGTTGTACCCGTCTTTGTACATCAGACCACTGCAAAATTTAAAAAAATATTAGTAACATGTAATCAATTAATATATTCACACATGAGGGCTTTAAAAGATGAACACCTAAAGACAGCTAAGAGGGGTGAGTCTACACTATCCCCATCAAAGATGTAAAGGTGATCCCATCCACACTCGGTGGCAAATTCCTCCAAATGAAGGCGTATTGTGGTGTTAGCATGGCCACCAGCATACACCAACCAAGTGCACTTGACATCCACGGAATAATTGCCATGACCATCATGGATGTGGCCATTGGTATCAGACAACCTACAAAAAATAATGCACTTTTAAGCAAAACAAACTATGCAAAACTAATAATAAGTATTTAAGGATCATCCAACGAACATTAATATATGCAAAAATAATGCTATGTGAAATTCTTAAAATTATTTGATGTAATTTCATTTATAAAATAATCCAAATTATGAATTACATTATACGAGTACAAGGAAAAAGAATCAAAAAATTTCTCATTTTATTAACGTCTATTTGAATTATTTGACAAGTGAACTTCTAATGCTACAAATATTTTAAAAAATCAGGGAAGATTCAAGGAAAGAATGATCATTCTGATCAATGACCTATATTTGACAAAATAAATGAAGGAGGCAAAAATAGAAAAAAAATAACACTGATTAGTTAATGGATAAAAAATGATTGTTTTTTCTTTATTTTGTGGGTCAATAGAAGTCAGATCATTTGAAAATGGAACCTAAGAATACATAGTCCATCCTATCAGTAATAATATAATAATAGTTCAAATCATTATGAAAATGAGCTTAATGATCCAAGTTTATTTAACATTAATGATAAATCATGAAATTCTTTCAATGAAGAGGTTATCTTTAATATAATATTTTTACCACCTATGAATATTTAGAAACATTCAGGGAATAGTACAACGAAAACTAATTTCTTTTAATTCCAAAAAACAAAATAAGTGAAAAACATTTATACACATTACAACTGATAGGGATATTTTTTCTCCTGGGAGTAGAAAATGTCCAGAAGAACCGATAAAAAAAGACTGTAACTGTTGATTTTAAAATTATTTAAAATTTATTCGAGATCATCAAACCATAATGTCGATTAAGATATACTCGGCAATGTAAAACTGCATTCCAGCTAAGTTTACTACAAAATTCTGCTAAATTTGATAAGTAGGTTCAATTAGCATTTCATTTAATCCAGAACAAAGTCATTAAATTTTCTTTATTACAAACTGAAAGTCCTATTTGGAAGGTCAAATTGGGAACGGACCACAAGCGACAGAATATCTTGTTCAATAAAACATAAGTTACAGTGGAATTAAGGAGTAACCTAATTCTGTAGTTCGCAGACATAACCTAATTCACGGTCAGAATGGTGGGGCGTTATTGAGGAAACAGTAGACCTTCACGGCTCAAGACCTACGACGAGTATTGGACAAGGTCATTAGATCATGCTGACTCTGATTCTTACCTGACTTTACTCCCGCAGAATTGACAAGACGGACCCTGCCACCCATCAAAACAAACACAGCCTGTCCCATTCACACATTCTCCGTTTACACACTGGACACCCGAACAGTTCGCACTATACACTAAATTAAATATATGTGAATAAACTACAACAGAAAACCACAATTCATGCCAGAAATGACATTTTCGCCGATATTTTGACTTAAACAGGAATAAAAACATCTGCAGGTCTGCTGCCATCTTGTATTAACCATTTCTGCGACAGTCCATGACGTTACGTACCCAGAATGCACCATCCCTCTAGTTTATTTTGCTGTCAACATTCCCGTTATATTTTTTAATTCATCAAAGAAAATCAAACGATCGATTTATTACAATAATACACACATTAATGGAAATTTCATTGTGTAAAATCGAGCTAGTATAGAAACTAAATTTCAAGGTCCATGATGCCCGCACACCATATGTTTTGTGGTCATCGACCTTAAACCTGTCAAATACATGAGGAGAAGCACGTCGCGGATAGTCGTCCTCAATTGTACATTTCGTAGAGAAAATATGAATAAGTAATTTAAATAATTTATTCTGCGATGATTTCATTCGTTTTTGTACACTATAAGTATGAGTCTATTACAAATTACTAAGACGTTAATTATTTGACGAACTTTTCATTGACACATTTTTGTTAATAGGCCCTAAGTCCTGTCATCACGTAAGCCAATAATGCATACATTCACTTACTGCTCTAAATTGTGTTTCTAGACATCGTGCTTTACGCTTAAATTTATCGCACCCTTGACCTGACCTTGTTGGTAACCCTGAAAAAGCCGCTAGATATGACCTTATTACTGACTTTGTGCATATGATTTTAAATGTAACTTATTACGTAAAAATATTATTTTTTGAACTCACAATATGTAGAATTCAAAACGTCGTAAAAAGCTCATACTTGCTTAACTTGACAATCACAACAAAAATAGTACACACGCACTATAAGAAATGTCAAAGTACATGTAATAT
Source organism: Acheta domesticus (assembly GCA_031308135.1). Lineage (NCBI taxonomy): Eukaryota > Metazoa > Arthropoda > Insecta > Orthoptera > Gryllidae > Acheta > Acheta domesticus. The sequence goes on along the minus strand of JAHLJT010009419.1, from coordinate 199,266,330 downwards.
CCACATAAAGGAATTTAACACTCGCTGCATGTGTAAGCAGCTGTTTTACGAATGGCTGAGATAGGCTTAATATTCTGGTCAAATTCACATCTTAGAATCCAGACTTTGTTGAGATTGCCGGGACAAATGAATGATTCATTTTTTCGTGTTTAAGGACGCGTCGATGGCTATAGTCATTAGTGTTGTAAATGTAGTGCATGTTATATCCCGGGAGGTGGCGGTTTTCACCGCTAGAATGTGACCCCGGCTTGCAGGGGTTCGCCTTTCCAGGTATCTCCCATCAGCGGGGCACCGCCCCTGCCGGGACGAGCTGTAAGCTCCCGACATGTGCGGTATAGTGTAGTTCATGTAAGTGTGTGTGTGTGTGTGTGTGTGTGTGTGTGTGTGTGTGTGTGTGTGTGTGTGTGTGTAAGTGCATGAAAGGGTAAGAGAAGAAGAGGGGACAATGGGGAAGGAAAGATCGGACCGTGGCCCCTTTGCACAGGCGCTGCTCCAGCATTTGCCTCGTATTGATCGGAGAAACCACGAAAAAAACGGATCAGAGCAGCCAGCCACCAGAATTCTTCTCCAGACAGCGTCTGAATTCGTCGTAGCTTGTAGCTAGTGTCGAAAATTCTGCTACTGTTGGGACTCAAACCTCGCGATCAGAGGCACTGCAGTGATATCAGCTGATGCCCTGAATGCGACCTAGAGTTAAGTTATGGAGCTAGAGATGAAAATTCGACACCGTCGGGACGCGAATCCTAGAACCTCCCTGTCAGAGGCATGGCAGTGACAACAGTTATTGCTCTATACCTTCTCTGCTAGTAACAAACGTACAAACAATAAGCAATATTACCATCTATGTGATTCTTGCAAACTTCTCTTCTTTGAGCTTGGAATGCTACCTTTGTCTTGCCTAGTCATTTACAAATCAATTTTCGTCAAAACTTTCTTAAGGACGAGATAAGTTGGTGCCATTATTTTATTAAAATCGTTCATAGACGTACGCATTGGGGGGGGGGTAGGGGGGTCGTTTCTTATTGTCCTCTTCTTAAGCTGACAATTTGGGAAATAATACACATTTGGGGAAGGTTTTTCAAACCGACTGGCAACCCGCAAATGAATCTACATAAAATCAATTATATTTATTCATTGTGTCATTATAGTTAGAAATTCCATTATTTGTATTGCACTACTATTTCCTGATAAAATACGTCGTACGTAAAACCAGTTAATGGAAAGGGGGCCAGAGGAGCCCAGGAATGATGTTGTTTCCGCTTATTTTAGGCTGCACACCTCTATGAAATAAATACATAGGTTTAAATATTAAGTATACTTTTTTGTGCTGTACAACTGTTCTTATATAACTTGAGACAACTCTGACAATTAAAAACGATCATGATAATTATTTTAATAATGTTAGAGACCGGAAACATATGTAGTATGAAATGTCAAAATATATACATAAATATGTAATGAAAACAGAAAAAATACTTAATAAATATGTAAAATCGCTTATAATATGTAATTTTAAAAACAATAAAAACACATTTATGTAATACGAAATTACAATTATAAAAGCATCCTAAAGAAATTTTAAAAATAATACAAACGTTTTAAAAATCATTTGGAGTTGTTTGATGTACATTTTGCATCATATAACTTTCCCGTCAGTAGTAAAAGCTTCATCTATTTTTAAACAGGACCGTTGTTTAGCAGCCAAACTAAACGCAATTGAAGTCATTGTACCAACTGGCGATATCTACGACCAGTAATCAATCACTGCAGCTTGAAGCATTCTCATGAAAGTGTTACACGTCGGCGAATGCCCTAGTGTCTCGGAAATTAAGGTTAAAGGTCACAAAACGCGGTGTCAGTGATACTTTTCACGCCTGAAGATGAAAATGATCTCAGTCACTGATGCGCACTTCCCGCCAGTGACGTGCAGCAGGCAAGCCGAATTGCAAGAGCATCCGAGGGCGTCTTGGCATAGCTTACTAGGAGTAGATATTATTACAGCATTATCTGCAGTAATAATGTAGAAAAAAATGTTGATTTGTAAAAAAAATATGACATGAAATTGAAGAAAATTGATAGAATAAAAAATATTTTGTGAAAATAGCAAATTGTGTAATATTGTTCTAAATATGTAAAAAAAAGATGTAATGAAAGAATGGATATTGTGTTAGGACGGCGATGATTTGCCAAGATTACAATTTTGAGAATAGTAAGTAGAAAGACAAAAAAAGGAATTACATAAAAATCCGGTCTCTAGTTATTAATTACTATTACTTTTACTTTTGGCATATTTCTATTGTATAATCCTAAAAGACCAACTAAAATACATAATAAATCCGTATGAAGTATTTGAGTAACTGAGAGAGTGCATGTGTGCGGATTCGTTACTCACAGACCACTTCCCATGCATCAATCGAAACCGTAGAGGTAGTAAGTCGAGACGGATGATTTGATATTCGACTCATTTTGATCTCCTGGTGGGAAACTGATTATTTGTTTTCGAATCCGGCTAGAACCTTCTAAGAAATTTCCAAAACTGTGTTTTTGCGTGTTTTAGCGCTGCGATCTTAGTGAGTGGGGTGGAAATTAAACCAACAACGCTACCCAAATAGATCTATGTAGAGACATCAACACTGGTTGTTGCTATCTCTAATGCGACGAGCGAATCGCGCGACAGATTTCATTTTCACTCTTATTGTATTTTTAAAAATAAATTTGTAAAAACTACGAACAGTATTGCCTTGGAACTTATAATACACGAACGTCAAGTGAATAGGGAGAAAACCAAATTGTGAGTAATGCTACAAAAGCACATTTACGTGCAAATACCGATTTTCAATTGAATGTGACTAACAACTTTTTACTTTTTTATGTATTGCTGCGCGAAAAAAATGGCGAATTTTCGGCAGAAACAAATTCGTTGCCGGGCCCTGAAAACGAAAAAGTGGATAAATCCCGTTGCTAAATTAAGAAGAAGAAAAAAAAAAACAATTCTTAACACGTGGTGTAACCAGAATCCCTGTTTTGTAAGTCCTTGATGCCGAAAAAAACATTGAAAACAAAACGGCTGTCCGTCCGTCTGCCCGTCCGTCTGTCCGTCCGTCTGTGAACACTACTAGCGCCTAAACCATACGGACGATTTTTTTCAAATTAAAGAAACCCCTGTCGATCTCGCGCGAGTCGTAGCTTTGAGATTTTGAAAAAGATTCTGTAAAATTTGGGGGCACTTTACATAAAGCCCCTCGGACATTTTCAAAATTTTCTCAAAAACGGCTCCAAATATTTTCTTCAAATTTTTTGATAGAATAGAGTAAAATACACTTATTAAGGTGGCATAGGTTCGAATTTCGCGGATATCACTGGATTTTCGAAAATTGCGAATGCATGAATTTTTTCGGCTTCTTCCGACAACTACAAAATTAAAGATAGAGATATTTTGTTCAAATAATAGGTGTTCTTCATAGTGAATTATTTCTTTAAAGACATGTATATTTTTTTGAGAAGTTTAGTAGTTTTCGCGCAACATTGCGTGCAATATGTGCAATTTTAAAAAATCACAAAAACTAGATTTCTCAAAAACGGCTCCAACATTTTTCTTTAAACTTTTGGTAAGGATAGTGCCTAATGTACTTTATGAGATGGCATAAAAACCATATTCCTATATTCTTTTTTTCATTCAAGGTGTCGTTTTTTCAAAAATTAAAACAAATGTAATAATTTTCACTTGTCTCTCACGTCGTTAATGTTTACATTAGCGGTGATTTGTTCACATTGTTACATTTATGAGTATATGTGCTTTAAATAATGTCGAATAAAGTTTTTAGAAAACTCACCCATTTTCTGTGAAAACTTGCTCAAAATTCCGCATTTTCAGAAACGCTCAAACACCATTTTCTCATAAATGGTTCCAAATTTTTCTTCAAACTTTTCGAATGGATAATGTAAATTACACTCTTTAATATGACGTGAAGTTCATTTTTGGGTATTTTTGTTTCCAAAAATTACATAAATGCAATTTTTGTGAAAGATCTCTGAACCTTTACGTAATATGCACATTACCAGCAATTTCTGAAAATTATTGTATCTGTAAGTTAATGTGGTTCAAAGGACTTCAAATAAAGTTTTTCAAAAACCCAAAATTTGTTTGTGAAAAAGAGCTTCAAATTTCGCATTTTTAGTAGGGTTTAAATGCCATTTTCTTAAAATGTTTCAAAGAAAATTGCCATTTAGTACGAGGTTTTTTGTTCTTTTATATTCTGAAATTAATATTTTCAATCTACCATTAGGAAACCGAAAAATTAAGAAAATGTCAAAATAATGAACTTTGGGTGGCGATAGATGGTGTTTGGCACGAGTAAGTGGCAATTTCGAATATGTAGTCCAGACAGGGGCGTAGCGTCCATAGACGCGCTGGAAGCGCCGCTTCCCTTACGAATTTCCATCACAAATTTTTACATTTTAAATGTATTAGTATCCGCTTATCAAACTCGATGAAATGTTGGAATATGTATAGTTTCTACTTTACCGGGATTTCATGGTTTCTAGTTTTTCACGCACTTCTTCGTGTTTCCCTCGCCCTGAAGATTGAGGAGGCTATTGTAGTTCGAATAGGGCGGGCGGCGCGTGAAATATTGTGTACCCTGTGTGAGGCTACAAGAAGCGCAGCCCTCAGGAGACCTCCGTGGTTCAGATGGAATAGTGAGTTTGGCTTGTGAAGGACTGTGATTGAAACGTGACTACTGAACTGTGAATAAAGCGTGAACCGGGCATCAAGGCACGTGTAAGTATCAGCGTTCATAGACAACTCCTTTTTTAAAAATTTTGGAGATTTCTTCGTAACTGTTCGAACGTGTTCCTTGCATAGATGATTGTAGGCAGACGGACGCGCTACGGGCCGGCGCTTCCAGAGCATTATGGAAGGGGCTGCGGCTGCAACCCGTGCCGGGCGTTCGAACGGTGATGGAGCATCGCCGTCTTTATGTGGATGTGCAATTGAACATTTAAAACAAAATACAATTTCAAGCCTTTCTTTTGAGGAAAAATAAAAAATTATTGCGACTGGAAAACCTACACCAGAACTTCATATTGAGTGCCATTCGAAAGGGAAGAAGAATTTCATACGACATTTTCGTGCACAAATCTACGAGAATGTTCCGTGGATAAGTGGGTGCAGAAACACAAATAAATTATTCTGTTGGCCATGTTTATTGTTTTCTAAAGAGAAATCCGTGTGGACGCAAGGAGGATTTGATGATCTTCACAATATTCACAAAGCACAGGCTCGCCATGAAACTTCAGTTTCTCACATCCTATCCCTAAAAAATTTCAAACTGTTTGGAAAACAGAGAATTGAATGCAGTCTCAGTGAGCAGTTTCGGTTGTCTGTACAACGTCACAACGCAGAAGTTTCAAAGAACAGAGATATGTTGACTCATATAATCAGAGTTGTTTGTCTTTTAGGAAAACTAGGATTGGCGTTTCGCGGACACAATGAAATTGTCGAGTCTCATAATCGAGGCAACTACATTGAAATTCTTAAATTTTTGGGTAATTATAATACTGAACTTTTAGCTGTTATTGAAAGCAACAATGTGTTTCGTGGAACATCTCCTGACGTCCAGAATGATATTATTGCGGCAGTTGCGGAAGTTATGCACAGAGAAATTGAAAAGGAGATTTCTGAGGCTCAATTTGTGGCATTAATATTTGATGAAACGACTGATGTGACCATGAAATCGCAACTCACAAGCGTGTTGCGGTATGTTTCAAAGAATGGCGTTCAAGAAAGATTCTTGCATTTCACTGACTGCAGCAAAGGCAGATCCGCATCTGGATTATTAGAACATGCAAAAGGAGTTATTAGCACGTACAAGTGCGACACAAAAGTAATAGAGCAAACGTATGACGGCGCAGCAGTTATGGCAGGGGAACATGCTGGACTTCAGGCCAAGTTAAAGATGATTTGTAAAGAAGCAATATTTGTTATGCTCACAAATTAAATTTAGTCTTAGGACAATCTGCTAGCTGTATTAAAGAAGTGCGAATATTTTTCGCCTCTTTATCAGGATTAGGGGCATTCTTTTCTAAATCTACTAGGCGGATTGAAGCTTTAGACACTGTAGTGAAAAAGCGATTGCCTTCAGCTGCACCAACACGTTGGAATTTCACCAGCAGGCTTGTACTGACTGTGAAAAATCATACGAGTGATCTGCAGGAATTATTTGCTTCAGTAACAGAAAATTCAAGTGACTGGGACGCTGAAACTCTGTGCTCTGCTCGTGGCTATTTTAATCTTTTGAAAGACTTTGACTTTAACTTTTTCTTAACTTTGTTTTCATGTATTTTTCCTCTTTCTGACTCATTATTTAAAATTTTACAAAATAAGTCCAATGATATTATGTACTGCATGAAAAAAATTGAAGATTTTGGGATATATCTGAAGCAGTTTCGAGACACTTTTGAATGCTTTTGGGAAGGTTGCAACAGAGAAAGAAGCGAATTTCAGTGCATCAAGCGAGCCAGAGTAGAAAATAGAGAGAATGAAAAGAATGTGTACAAGAGATTGTTTATAGAAGTTATAGACAACTTAATATGTCATGTATCTGATAGATTTTCTGATACTTCTAAACTGAAATTCCTAAGCCTTCTTAACCCAGATCTCTATTTAAGTTATCAGTCGTCATTCCCCAGTGAAGCTTTCAATTGTCTAATGGATGTTTATGGAAGGCATTTTGACTCTGCGCGATTGAAAAGTGAGCTCACAGCCATTTATTTTGATAATGAGTTCCACAAGAGTGTCAGTAAATTAAATGATTATATCAAGCACCATGAACTCACAGATGTCTTTCCCCAAACATACATACTGACCGCTTTGATTCTCACTATACCTGCTACAAGTGCGTCGGCGGAGAGGTCATTTTCTGCTCTCCGGAGAGTAAAAAACTATCTTCGAAATTCACAAAGCGATGAAAGACTTTCTCGTTTGTCCTTACTGAATATCGAGAGTCAGCTTTTAGATTCGATGATGACAAAGCCATCGTTTTTTAATGATGTCATTGATGTATATGCCCGTAAACCAAGAAGAATTGCACTTAATTTTAAAATGTAATTGTTAAAAATAAAAGTTAATAAATTATAATATTACTTTGATTTTTCCTTATGAAACCTTCCAATATGACTCCTTTAAATTTAGAAACGTGAAAAAAGATATATAAAGGAGCAAAATGCTCCTGCGTCATTATTTAGGGATATTTTGTTGAGTCGATTAAATTTGAGATTTATACAGTATGCTTGGACTTTCTCATCTAATATGAAGACGTTGTTGAGGGAAAGTGTATCAAGTAATAAGGAATAGTAAAGCACGTACTCTTTAGTGAGAAAATTAGCATTGAGGTTTCCAGATTGTCCTGTTAGTAGGACTGACTGCAGTGTGATGGCTATGTACCGGTCGAATTTTACTAGCGCAACACATAAGGGAAGATCTATGTTTATTTGATAAATTTTTTTTTACCAAAACAGATCATTCTAGATTCCGGATGAAACATCTCTCCAGAATGTAATTTCGTTCTATTCTCTTGATAGAGAGATATTTCTGTGTATTTCTTGTTTCGCTTATCGACGAATAAAACTAACTAAAACATTTCCAAGTACTGAAAGAAAGATATTTACTTTCTGATAACAATACTGAGAATAAAAATACTTTTATCAAGAAATGTCCCATGAAAAGTTCCATTAACAAGGTACTTTTAATTAAATAGTTCCTCGAACCATCCGTAAACGATGTAGGTTGAATACAGAATATGCCGCTTCCCCTCTTAAAAAATCCACGCTACGCCCCTGAGCCCAGACCCAAGGAAATAGAAAACGAATACAGGAAAGTCTGTGTCATTCTGTAGCACCACTAGTTTCATTTTAAAACTTGAGCTTCTTGTAAAGTTCCCCCAAAATTTAAGAGACCAGAACCGCAGTTCCGCCCGTTCCGAGTCCGGCGGGCTCTCACACCACGGCATTGTCGCAAGCGTGCGAGACTCGGTGACCGCGCGCGGAGCGCCTCCGCGCCATGCGTGACGGGAAAGGTGCGCTGCGACACTTTATAATTATGTAGTAAAACGTATCTACGCCGAAATCGTTGGATTCCCACATTTTCTTCCGTCTTGTACAGGTTTCCGGCTCGTGCAAGTTTGGAATAAAAACTGTCAATGCAAAAAATGCGGTCGTTCAAGCATGGAATAGGTTGTATGGGTAGTATATCTCATCTTTATAAAAAGTACATTTCAAAGAAATGAAGACGTCCTGGGAGAGACAAAGAAAATGACATACAGAAAAGCAACACGAACTATAATGAAACAAAGAACTCCATAAAAAGTAAAAGAAATATTATTTTCTTGAATATATTTAGGAACAGATGAATTCATCTGATGATTTAGGCTTCTGCTATTTACCTAGGTACACGTGAATACTGTGGCAACCACCTATAAAAATTTCTTTTAACCCTTAACTAACACGGTCGGTTTCTGCAACGTAGCTAACATGGCGCGGTCTCACAGACCGCTGTCGTATGTTTCTTTTTTATTGAACTGAGATTGGCATAGAGGTAATGTTATTAATTTCTAATCATAGCAGGAAACATTATTCTTTCAATAAAGCTTTTTATTAAATTATTTTCTGATTTTATATGTGCAGAAACATACTTGATATTTGAGATATGTCATTACTTTTGCAAGCATCTTCATAACATCTTAAATGGCTATAATGGCAATAGCTGCATCTGTCAGTTTTCTCTCGTGCCTATCATCAGCATTATTAAATCGAAGTGCTGATAGAATAAACAGAAATCTGAACATAGTGCAACGAAATATATCTCTACCCGTGCCGTCAGTTGCGAACATGCTGTCAATGATTTCATTTCGAGATCTGAAAATAGGGAATCCTACGAAATCATTGTACTCAATCAAATCAAGCTCACGAAGATGAGATAAATCTTTTGATGAATTAAATTTCAGTCTCAATTCAGCAATTTTTGAATTAGTTCTAATAATTATTTCTTTCATCTTATCTTCACAGAAAAGAGATTTCCAAATAAAATCAATATTAGAATTATTACATAAATTTTTGATCTCGTGACGCAGTCCAGGAAGTTACAGATTGATGTTATCCCGACGAGTGCTAGTGTTTTGAGGTGGTTCCATTTTAAACCCCTTGAAAGTTTTATTTTTTCCATAAAATAATCGAAATTCGAAAAGAATATACTTGGCGAATTTCTCATACACTGTTACGTCGGAACGCACTGCAAGACTGACTCTCGTAACTCAACCAACACGCGCGGTCTCATATACCGCTGACGCGTCGTTCTTGAAAAAGTGGGCGATAATCAAAGCTGAAAGATGGATCAAGTTACAATAGGGGCGTCATTCAGAAGGCGATGAGTTCCTCGAAAGGTAGGAGAAGAGATAATGTAAATGTTTCACAACAAAAGGAACTGAAAGCAATGCAATATTGCCAGCGGTCTCCCAGACCGCACCGTGTTAGTTAAGGGTTAATCACTCATTCTTGATTTGTCTTTGTTTTAAGGTGTCATAGTCTTGAGCTTTCTCAACTTTAAATTGATCAAACTATTGATAAAAGTGTTGTTGTGGTCGTATTCTTCAACTAATCTAATTTTCTCACCAAGAGTTGATGTTTTCAATTTCAGTTTGCCGCCTGATATCATAAAACATGATTAACAAAACACCTGCAACCTATGGAACTGAACAACAATAAACGTTTAGAATCACGCATTCCAAAAACTGTGGAATAATTATTTTTAGCGTCTCCCCTTCCTTCACACGGGCATGTGAATGTCAGTGCTAGTGTGGCGTCATGGCCGGGGCGGTTACAAGAATACACAGACGTGAACGGTGGTAAAATATTGAATATTTATTCACAATGTGCACCGACACCTGAAATACCTATATACATATTTTACAATGGATATTATAACCGACCGTTACTAGAAGGAACTTTACCGGTCATCACGACCGCTTGCCTCAGGTCACGACGCATGCACGCCGGCTTCATCCCCTTGCCTCCGTAGCCAGCACATCGACATGCCACGAGCCGCACCACCTACGATGACCTACGGACGAGCCCAAGAAACAGAAGAAGGAGTTTTCGTCCGGGGCCGTCTTTTTATACCTTCTGGCCTGGCTCCGGAACTGCGTCATTTCGGCGCTTCCGCCAGCCGCATTTCTCCGGCCTGCCTGTCAACGGGGTTCACAAGCCTGCCCCCATCTCGATCAGGTTTTTCGTCCAGTTTCCCTGATCCTTGAGCAAATGCTGAGATGGTCCCTTGTTTTGCTTCTGGACATAAATGTAACTTCATTATTTGTGCACGTCTTCTGAATTTCAGTGGGAAATATAGTTATTCAAATTATCGTTTTTCATATTATCGCGGAAAAAAATATTATTCTTTCATGAAGAACATGAGGGTTCAGGGCAGGAATTTATAGCTAATTTACCTTTGAAAATATATTTTATTATATAGGAGCGAATATTTTGTCAACAAAACTCGAAAAAAACCTCTCTTTTCTGTATTCAAAATTCGACTAAAATATGGTTTAGGATAGAGACCACAGAATTATGAAAACGTGCACAAAATTCACTTCTCCCCATAGCTCGTCATACGCAGTTTTTAACTGCTTTTTGACGTAAATAAATAAATAAATAAATACCCCCGCGGCAGCGCACATCCGGCTGTTTCCTCGTCGCTCAAATACAGCCCTTTGTTTTGCGATGCGTCCCTTCAGCACGCGCCGGCAACTATTTCCCGTGTACATTTCAAGTCTCTGAAATGCACGTAACTAATTTTGTACAAGGCGGCTGTTATGACGCCACACTAGTACAAGAATGAATAAATATTGGCTTTCGCGCGGGTAGCGTGTTCGGACGAGGATAGCTGAGATATAGACGAACACAGCTCTCCCTCGTGGTACGATGTCGCCACACTTACAAATCAATGTTAAATTTTAAAACAATTTTGTTTCCCGTCTAATCCATAATTTTTAATACTATCGAACTAAAAAATCCTTTCCGTTTCCGAGTTAAGAAGGTTTGCGGCTTGTCCAGTGTTTCTTGCAATGGAAAATAGTTCTGATACTTTTTCCGGCAAAGGCAGGTTTCCGCCTTATCCAGGTTTCACTGTATTAAAGTACACGCAAGGAAGGTGTATCAATGGCGAAGCTTCGCGCGCTCAGCGCCGAAGGGACTGAGTTTTGTGGGGACTACTAAACGCGTGTCTAGCGCTAAGGCACTTCCCTAGAGCGTGGAAAATCGTGAGAGTCCGTATGATGATTCTCAAGGCAAACAAAGGCGAACTTTTTCCGAGCTGTTATACATCTATTAGTCTTCTCGATTCTTGCGAAATATTTCTAGCGCCTGATCCCGGAGCGCTTGCAACGCGGCGCCTTCAACTTTTTAGAAATGAGCAATTCGGGTTTCCAGTTGGTTTCAGTTCCACGCAACATCTAACGCTGCCCTGTACCGAGGTCGGCCCCTCTGTTGAAAGGCGGCAGAATTTTCCGGCGGTTTTTCGACTCATGCGGTCGGCATACGATTCTGTACGGAACGAGGAGGAGCTCGCGTGTCTTGTGGACATCAGAATCAGCGACTGCTACGCCAGACTAATCGCTAGCTTCTTGGCAAATTGACGATTCAAGGTTCGTGTCATGGCGTACAATCGTCTTTAAGACGAGCCTTATCGGGCATACTACAGGCCTGCTCTCCCCGTCCTTTTTCGGTCTCTATGTAAACGAGCCGCTTCGAGTACAAAGTAATACCAGCTTTCAACGTTGCGGGCTCCTAATGTTCGCGGATGACTTCGCTTATTATGCGAAGTTGACGGGCGGAAGGAAAACTGTAAGGTATATGAACGATTGCCTCGCTAAGTTTCCGGAATGGCTGAACCATGAAAAGCTTTTCCTCAACCTTGACAAGTGCGTAGCCGTCAAATTCACACAACAGAGGGCCGATCCCGATGAAGTAGCGAGCTTCTTCTTCTTCTTCTTCTTCTTCTTCTTCTTCTTCTTCTTCTTCTTCTTCTTCTTCTTCTTCTTCTTCTTCTTCTTCTTCTTCTTTTTAATTTCTTTATTTTTAGTCGCAAGGTTATTAGCGACTACATTATTCATTACAAGTGTTTATACAAATATAATTTTATCTATCATCACATGAACAAAAATGTCGTAACATATATATCTAACATTCAATGGCATAATTTATTGTATATAATACATAACTTAATTATACAGTATTATACTTCATTCAGGATATTACAATTTTCACAGAACTTGATCAATTGGTTTTGATATTCGGTCGAATACAGTGAGGTATCTAAAGTTTTATTTAGATTCGTAAATTGTCTTTGATGTCTGAATTTAGGGCAGTTTTCTATAATGAGGTATATTGTTAAATTTGCGTTACAAGTATCACAAAGTGGAGGGAGTGTTTTGGTAATTAAATAGAGATGGGTTAATTTTGTGTGGCCTGATCTTATTCTGGATAGTGCGACTTGTCCTCTTCGGTTGAGCTTCTTAGAAGTTTTAATATGATAAAAGTTATTAATTTGGCTGTGGAATTGACTTGCTTTACATTCTTTCCATGATCTATTCCATTTTTGTGTCATGCATTTTTCTATTGTTCTCAAATTATCAAAGGTAGTATGCATGCTTTTATGAATATTATTCTCTTTCTGTAGGTCTATTAATGTAGAATTTTCCCCTGTTATGTCCTCTGGAATTTTAAGTTGAGGTGGAAGCCAAGCAACAGAAGTAGCGAGCTTGGCAAGCGCGCAAAAACCAAAAGACAGGGAAGTATACTGCAATTTTTTAAATTTTGCCCCTGACAGGAATCAACTGTTTCGCTGACATCCAATCGGGAGCTTATATTTGTCTAAAGTGACGTCACTATGGTGACATTCAAGCTGCCTATTGGATAAAACCGTGAACAGCTAATTCCTGTCAGGGGCAAAGTTACGAAAATCGCAGTATATCTTGGTGTGTAGCTTGACAGTGGCCTCCGCTGGTCTTCCCACGTCAAGTACGTTAAGTCAGAAAATAACTGTCCGAACCACTCTCCTACGTGCCACTCTCTTGCGTGCCTTCGAGCTCCATCCCACTCTATTAATCGCTTGCGTGGATTCTATTACGCCTGCGAGATATTCGCGACGGCGCGGCGCCTCCTTCCACTCTCCGTCCGATTCGCTCGACGGAAAACCTAGCGGCGCGCCTCACGGCGCTCCCGCACCTCCCTCCACCATCAAACAAATACTCCAGAAATATCGACATATTCGAAGTCCTAAGTGTGAAATACTAATTCATAGCGGAGTCTCAATGGCGCTCGGAAACGGCGTTCGATGGGGCGCTGGGTACGAATACACGGCCAACCTTGCGCGACACCGGCCGAGAGGCCGGCGACAGCGACACACGTCGAACCTAGTATATCTCGACCAAGTTGAGAATGATGTTTACAGGAGAGCGCCACCGTCTGTGTTTACAGCCGAAATGACAGAGACGGAGATAGAAGGACACTCAATTCAAAATTAAAATGGGACCGTGCCAAACTATTACGAAAAAAGCGCGATTTATTTCGTTACAAATCTAGTATTTTCCCAATTAATATTTTAACTATATTTGGACACGTCTGCACCTCATATTGAAAGAAATAAAAGTATAATTTTCTCTGCAAAACTATTCAAAATTTTGAAACTAATTCTTTCGATGAGCAGTAAAATTCATGTAAATCGGTTATTTGAACTTAAGTAGTTTCTCATAATATATACCAAATAAAGTTATTTTTGTGAAAGAAGTAACTACCACCTTAATGAAGAATATTGTAGATAATTATGACAGTAAAGTTAATGTTTTGGTATTTATTGCATACCTAACAAACCGCCTCAAGCCTACGAAAAAACATTCGAATGAAGAAAAATATAAAATATTTAAATTCAAGGAATAAGTATTAAAAATTCAATATAATAGAACTTTTTATTACATTCTTGTACTAGAACGATGAAAAGTAAAAAAAAAGCAACTTAAAGGGACAAAACTAAAACAATCAGTAAAAATCTTGCATAATGTGTCTCTGAAGTTATATTTTATCAGCTGATTCACAACCTCTATAATTCCGTAGTAGCAGTCTCTGAACCCGCTTCACGCTCCTGGCGACTTTTGTTAGCGAAACTGTCTGTACAGACCCGTATTTACACTGTTAGTTCCACGACGCGCCGCAATCGCATCCTTCATTCTTCGGTTGGTCGGGCTATGACAACGGAAAGGGCCGAAACACGTCGCCTTCACCTTCCGAGCGCTGCTCTCTCGCGTGCTGCCTCGTGCCAGCAGGCGCAAGCAGCCGAACGCGGTGGGGGGACTCGTCATCGGCTGAGGAGCCCGCCTACGTCTCCTAACGGACCTGAGCGCCCCAGACAGCGAGTTAAGTCGGTGCCTTCGCGATCAGAAGTATTAAAGGTGCTACAACATCGCATACTTTCTCGCAATATTAGAAACGGTTGCGTAGTAATAGAGTATTGCATTTTCTGGCGTACTAACACTTCAGTTAAACCTGAAAAAGTCCAAACCAATTCAAACAAAGCGCCTGTGGTATACGTATATCAGCATTTTTTTGGATTGTCAGGAACAGAAGTAATTTCTTTCTTCTACAAACGAAACAACCGTGAATAAATTTCATTGTTACAGTATTTGCAGAGTTTCATACAGAAAAGTAAGAATAATTTCATACCAGCTTGCCTTGATTATATCGAAGTGAGCTTCAAATTGTTAAATAACTTAATCACCTATCAAACTTTTTGAAAAATAATCGTTTTGAAAGTTCCAACACTTGCAAAACTACAATCTTGAATATAGGGATTTTTGCCTTAAAAATATGTTCTAAAAGATCAGATCTTTAAAAAAGGACATGAATATTTTTTGAGAAAAAACGAGTAGTTTTTGCGCAATTTATTGCTGGAATTAATGCAAAAAAACCCTCAAATTTTTTCTTCAATTTTTTTCCACGGATAGAACAAGGTACGAATGACACAGGTCTGATTTTCGTTGAACACTTTGGATTTACGAATATTCGAAAAGTTAGGAATAAGGAAAGAATGTGCTGTTAAACCATTACTCTTTTTAGAGGACACTTTGTTTATGAAAATAATATCTCATCATCAATCTAATCTATTTTTGCCATGTTAACTTTTTGAAATTTTTAAAATACAGAGAAATCGTCAAAAGTGGGATTAGCACCCCTGTTTATATGTCCTACATCTTACGAGAAAATTTAATGAAACATTTGAAGCTGTTTTAAAGATAATAATTGCTTAAAACTTGCCTCTTATTCACGAACAATTATGCAAAAAATATTCAGGTTTAAAAAAAATTCTAGATAACCATATTTCAAAATCTTTCAACCACAGATTTCATTTCGAAAAAAATTCCCTATTCATGATAGGTGTATAAGAAACGAAAAAAAATGTTGAACTTTTACAATATTCGAAAATACAGAGATTTTAATGAATATAAAACAGCTAATTTTCCCGTATACGTACGTATACACGGAGTGATATACGTAGTATAGGGAAAGTTATGTAATGCTGCGCGAACAAATGACCAATTTTCGGCGGAAAAAATTAATTCCTGGGCCGTGAAAACGAAGATGTGGATAAAACCAGTTGCTAAATTAAGGGGAAAAAAATCCCCTAACACGTGGTGTAGCCAAAAACTCGGTTTTCTAGGTCCTTGATACCGAAAAACCAATTGAAAGGAAAACGTCTGTCTGTCAGTCCGTCCGTCCGTCTGTCATTATTAACATTATTAAAATCGATCTCCGCAGCATTGCAACGGAATTACACGTTTTGGGGTCCCCTGATACCGGAAAAGTGGGTCTTTTGAAAACGTCCATCCGTCAGTCCGTCTGTCTGTCTGTCTGTCTGTGAACAACACTAGCGCGTAAACCATACTTGCGATTTCTTCCAAAATTGATATTCCCAGGTTGATCTTCGTTTACTCGTGGCGCCTCGATTTTGAAAAACGTTCTTCAAAATTTAAGGGTACTTTACATGAAGCCGCCCGGACATTTTCAAAATTTTCTCAAAAACGGCTCCAAATGTTTTCTTTAAATTTCTTGTAAGAATAGAGTAAAATACACTTATTAAGGTGGCATAGGTTCCATTTTCACGGTTAACTATGAATTTTCGAAAATTGCCTAAGTATGAAACATTTTTTTTCCTCAAAAACGCAGATTTTCTTAAAAACGGCTCCAGATTTTGTCTTTAAACTTTTGGTAGATATAGTGCTAAATGTGCTCTATGAGACGACATTACCGCCATATTCCACTATTCTTTTGTTTTTGCAAAAAAATGCAAAAATGTAGTTTTATTGACTTGTCTCTCACGTTGTTGATATTTACATTAGAGGCGATTTGTTTACATTGTTATATTAATCAGTACATGTGCTTTAAATGATGTCAAATAAAGTTTCTCGAAAATTGAATAGTTTTCTGTGAAAACTAGCTCAAAATTTCGCATATTCAGAAATGCTCAAACGCTTTTTTCTCAAAAGTGGTTTCAAATTTTTTGTTCTAACTTTTCGGACGGATAGTGCTAATTGCACTCTTCAATATGGTGTAATGTTAATTTTGGGGTATTTTTTTGTTTTTTCAAAAATTACAAAAATGTAATTTTTTTTAAGTTCTCTCATACGGTTAAAATGCACATTTTTGGTGCAGCATTACATAACTTTCCTATAATGCATATATTCCTCCGTATGTATACAAGAAAGTAACTAGTGGTGCTACAGAATAGCACAGACTTTCCGTATTAGTTTTCTTTTTCCTTTGGTCTCGGCTAGCAATTCGAACTTGCCACATACTCTTTCCAGCTGCCATCTATCGCCATCCAATTTACTTTTTTTAAACATTTTCTTACTTTTTCGGTTTCTTAATTGTAGAACGAAAATATTATTTTAAGAATAATAAAGAACAGTGAAACCTCGTCCTAAATGATAATTTTCTTTGAAAAATGTAGAGCCGTTTCTACGAGAATGGAGTTTAAGCGCTACTAAAAATGCGAAATTTGAAGCTCTTTTTCACAGGAATCATTTGTTTTCGAACAATTTTATTGGAAGTCATTTAAAACACTTGAACTCACAAATAGTGTTTAGAAATGGTAGAAAACGTGCATATTAATGATGTGAGAAATCTTTAAAAAATTTACATTAGTATAATTTTTGAAAAAACAAAAAAACAACCAAAATGAACATTACGTCATATTAAAGAGGGCAATTAGCACTATCCTTTCGAAAAGTTTGAAGAAAAAATTTGGAGCCTTTTTTGAGGAAATGGCATTGGCTTGTAAGAATAGAGTAAAATACACCTCTTAAGGTGGCCTAGGTCCGAATTTCACGGTTAACTATGAATTTTCGAAAATTGCAAAAGTTTGAATTTTATTCGGCGTCTTCCTCGAACTTCAAAATTGCAGATAGAGATTTTTCCTTCAAATGCAATGTGTTCTTCATTGTGAGTTCATATACATGTTTTGAAAATGTTAGTAGTTTTCGCGCAATATTGCGTGGAAAAAAAATTCTCAAAACGACCCCAATTTTTTTCTTAATGTACTCTATGAGATGACATAAACGCCATATTGCTCTATTCTTTTGTTTTTTTCTAATTACAAAAATGTAATTGTTTTGACTTGCCTCTCACGTCGTTAATATTTACAATAACGGCGATTTGTTCACATTATTATAATTATGAGTGCACGTGCTTTAAACAATATTCAGTAAAGTTTCTCGAAAACGCAACAGTTCTCTGTGAAAAGTAGCTCAAATTTCCGCATATTCAGAAACGTTCAAACGCCATTTTCTCTTAAAGGTTCCACATTTTTTCTTCGAAATTTTGGAGCGGATAGTGCTAATTGCACTCTTTAATATGACGTAAAGTATATTTTGAAGTATTTTTTCAAGACTTACACAAATGTAATTTTTTGAAAGATCTCTCACATTTTCAATAAGCATATTTCCAGCAATTTGTAAAAATTATTATATTGTTTAGTGTAAATTCTTCAAATGACTTCCAATGAAGTTTTTTGAAATCTCCTAAATTTTCTGTGAAAAAGTCCTTCAAATTTCGCATTTTTAGTAGCGCTTAAAAGTCATTTTATTAAAAACAGTCCCAAAGTTTTCAAAACAAATTGCCATTTAAGATTAGGTTTGACTGTTCTTTAATATTTTAAAATTAATATTACCTTTCTATCATTGGAAAACTGAAAAATTAAGAAAATGTCAAAAAATTTATTTTGGGCAGCGATAGATGGCAGCTGGCAAGAGTATGTGGCAATTCCGAATAGCTAGCCGAGACCCAAGGAGATAGAACACTAATATTGGAAAGTCTGTGCCATTCTGTAGCACCACTAGATGGACTTTTTATGAAACACGTTCAGATGATGGAATAATATCAGGAGACCATTATTGACTCATGTAATTAACAAAAAATTTTCAATTTTCAATTGGCCATTAATGGATTATAATGGGGGGGGAAATATACCAATACAAATTAAAAAAGTAAAATAGACCTTTTTTAGGCTAGAATGCAAACCACGTTGAATGCAAACCACATTACATTGAGTTTAACGTAACGAATTCAAAACTTTGCTTCGAGAATGATTGAAGTGTCTACAATAATATACAAAATTTGTCAAGAGTGTACGTACATATATAAGCTAAGATCTAATTTTATCTTGCCTTAAAGTAATATACTTTATTCTAAATTATTTTCTACTCACCTTGCAATGTAGCTGCAATCGCGTATCGTTGCTCTTGCTTAAGCCGCTTAGGAGTATTAAACCGCAATATGCTTTGACACGTTATCTTGCTAATTATTTCACTGATGCGCAATCGGAAACTTTTGCCGTGTGAAATAACTACTGCAAGGATCCGACCGAAAGGTGTTTGTAATGGGTAATAAAATACTGAGCACCACGTAGCGAGTAGTCCGCGAAATACGTTTGGCTCATGTTTGGTTACTGCCTTCTACGACGATCGATAATTCTCTGGATAACTTATCTTATCACAAAGGGGGAGGGAGACAAACACCTTCCACCAGCGTGGTACTGTCTGGAATATTTGAATTTTATCACTTTTGATGAGTATAATGGAATGCGACTGGCTCGAGCAACATTTACAAAGAATGCACATTATTATAAGTTTTGGAATTATTTGACATTTTAAAACATTAAAGTGCGATTTAAAAATACAGTGTGTTCCTATACCTTCAGAATTGCTATAACTGCTATAAACCAATACGTTTACCGCTGACGAAAAACATATAAAAGCAGAAACTAGTGGTGCTACAGAATGGCACTGACTTTCCCGTATTAGTTTTCTATTTCCTTTGGTCTCGGCTAGCTACTCGGACTAGCCACATACTCTTGCCAGCTGTCATCTATCGCCGCTTTTTAAATATTGTATTATTTTTTCGGTTTCTCAATAGTTAAAGGGAAATGTTATTTTAATAATATTAATGAACAGTGAAACCTCGTCAAAAGTGGCATTTTTCTTTGAAAATGTTTGTGCCGTTTTAAAGAAAATGGCGTTTAAGCGCTACTGTAAATGCGAAATTTGATGCTCTTTTTCACAGAAACTTTTTGAGTTTTCGAAAAACTTCATTTGACGTCATTTGAATTACTTACACGCACAAATTCAATAGTGTTTACAAATTGCTGTAAATTGCCGTACGTTTCCAAATTTGTTAACGAAAATTGTCATTTAGGACAAGGACAAGCTTTTACTGTTTTTTATTATTCTTAAAATAATATTTCTGTTCTACTATTAGGAAACCCAAAAATTAAGAAAATGTCAAAAAAAAAATATATTTTGGGCGGCGATAGATGGCAGCTGTCAAGAGAAGTGGCAAGTCCGAATAGCTTGTCGAGACCAAACGAAAAAGAAAACTAATACGGGAAGGTCTGTGCCATTCTGTAGCACCATTAGTTTTTTTCTTTTCTTCAAAATCTCTTTTCAGTCCAGTAAGCGCTCTATTTGGAAAATGGTGCTCTACCAAGACATCATCATGTCACGCTTATGTTCTATTAGTGTATTTACTCTTTGACTGCTGGGTTTTCTGCTTTTAATTTTTAACTCAATGTTGCAACATACGGCTTTTGGCAAGGCAATCCGTCTTCATTCATGGGTGGGGGTGGGGGTCAAGGCGCATTGCGCGCCGCGGTATCCGAGGGGAATACCTATTTTCTGTTTTCGTCTGACAAGAGATGCGACTTAATTTTTTTTTGAATTTAGCGTATTTTTGAAAGAATGTAAGATCATTCAATTATGACCGATATTGATTACATTATTTATGATGTTTGGAGAATTTATTTTTTATTTTATGAGAAGTTCGTTGATTCAAAATGTACATTTAATGTGCCATTTTTGTAAAATTGACCCTCTGGAAGAAATATTCTTTCTGTCTCCAACGATGTGTGCATCTTGTGGAAAATCTTTCATTATTGCTGTATATACTAGGGTAGTGAAATTTCGAAATAAAATAATTTTATTGGAGAAAAACGTATCCAAACAATAGTACATGTTGCAAAGTGCAATTGCCGTATTTTTAAAACCAATTTGTTTTTTGTTGGGTGTGAATTCTATTACCTTCAATTCTCTCAATTCATAACTAATACAAAAAATCGAATGCCCATTGGAAAACGAAGCCAGAACCACTTGGTGAATAAACCAGGACCACAGAGTGTATGTAACTGATACGGACACCACGCACAAAATTATGAAAGTAATGCTTCAATATAGACTTTTATTCAACGTAGTTTTAATTAATTTACATGAATTATAGAAATATACACGATTATTATAGTGTTCTGAATTTTTGAAATTACATTTCCGTTATTCGATCGAGCTGCATCCTCCAATTTGTTGAGGCGCCAGCCACCACTAGTTCATGGAAGCTTCAACAACCAAAGAATTTTAGCGCCAACATGATGACTGTCATGCGAGTCCGTATGGATTCGTAGCGAACGGTAATTTCCTTTAAATAGGGAGTTTTTGCATCCTCGAATGGTAAAGCAATCGAAAGTACTATCGGTCTTCTGCGAATGCGCAGTTTGCATCACATTTGTTCCTCTGCGCATGCGCAGAAGATCGAGATTGCAGTCGATCACTGTTCGCTCAGATGTGCAAAAACTCCCTCATGAGATTGGCGGCTGCCTGCGGCCCCGCGTTTGAAAGGGCCAAACACTTTGACTGTTTGATGGTGTATTTTCTTAAGTACGTCGTCTCCAAGTGTCTGATCTGCAGTGTGGCACATGAGGTTATCTTCGTTTTCCGGTGTCATGATCTGCATTTTTATCCTTGTCTAATCAAATCGCAGAATTGGATCTCTCTGAAATCCCCTGTCTCTTGATCGTAATATATACCCATCTTCTAAATTACTATGTTTCTCTTCTTACTATTGGCCTCTTTGTATCAAAAGGTTAAAACATCCACACAGATAAACACACTCCGCTTGTATTAAAAATAAATTGGCCATGTTAAGCATATTTTGGGTTAGTAATGGGGTCTTCAACAAAACAATTTACGTGAATAAGCTGATAACTACACTAACATATTTCTCTCCTGTGATTATTTCAACTAATCTTCTAGCGTGAAAAAAGAGGCAATTTGACTTATTTGATTTTGATCAGTGATCTCAAATCATTGATACAGCGTTAATAATCAGACAACATGACGTATCTTCTTAGGATTTCTGATTTTAAGAAATTTATGTGATGCTCGTAAATACACATGTCTATTTCTCATCAATCAGAAGGAATTGAACTTTTTTGGTTATACACAAATGTAGAGAATGTTTCAGAGAATTCAGGAATATAATTATCTCATTTTCAGCAAAATGTCAACTTATCAGCTTATTCACCGGGGTCATAGAATTAGCCTGTTTTACTTTTCCCAATTTTTCTACTGTTTTGTAAATATAAACGAAATTGAGATGCCATTTACCTCCCCAGGAACTGGCGGAATTTAACAGTGTAGATAGACAAACATAATCAAATATTGTGACCGCTCGCTATTCTCCTTGAATGGCAGGTGGCACATGAAACACACATCGGCTGTTTCAAAATGCGCGGCACGGCTGACGGTCGAACATAGGCACTTGAGTCTACGTTCCGTGACACGCACAGAAGTTGCAATGTACGGAAGTGGGCACCATCGCAGATGGAGGGGAGAATTTTGGTCGCACTTGGCGAGGAGAAATACAGAAAGGTTGAGACCTGGATTGGCGTTGTACGACGCAATATTGGAGAGAGTATGTCTTGCAAGTATTAACTTTACGTGAATTCGACTGAAGCCAACAAAGTTCGTTAATAGAGGTAGGAGCCTGCAGATATTCGGCCACCAAACGATATTACTTACGAGTTTCTGAAATTACTAATCATTTGATTCATACGAAACTGTTTCGTTTCAACTTTTGATTAACTATTTTCAGCATTATGTATCTGAATTTGAGTTGCTTATACTCGTACATGTAATATTTTTCTCATATAATGCATTTTAATATTGGGGGAAGTATGCGAGGAATTGTACTCCGACAAATTGAACATTTTCTGTTGTGAATAGCCGGAACAAGGGCTCTTTCAACGGACACGTCTTCAAAAGGTCAGAAGAAGAAGATTCCTTCTCTGTAGTATGAAACTAGTGTGTAGTAAGACATACTCCAAATATTTATATTTCAGAAAATCATAATATGCGACTAAAATAAAAATTGGAAATTATTGTGCGAGAATACTCTTATGTGGGTATGAAGGTTGGATTGAGGTGTGAAGGGCTGAATCTAAATCTCTTATAATTCAAGGTTAGGTGCAGGTTCCCGGTCACTGTTCTGGAAGTCTGTTGGTTTAATCCCAGAAAAGGGAGTTTTGTTGTTTCAATTGTAAACGATAGTAGCAATTTATATCCACTTAATAAGAAAGCAAACCTACCTAATTTATTGCTTAATAAAGAAATTCACATAGTAGCCAACTATAAAGAGTATGAAAAGTTGTGACAATTTTTGAAAAGAATCCATACTCTACGAACAGCACCTTGTGCATATGAATGGTGTGAACCTTGCAAAGCTGCAATGTTTTACATTTTAAGATTTTAAATCTTGTGACCAATGATAAAGATCAAGTCTGAAATTTGTGATTAGCACGAGGTGTACATTTGTAAATGGTTAGTTTATTTGAATTTTTTGTGTTGTAAATCGGTATTAAATTCCATTGTATGAAGGGAAGAACAACGATAGAAAGAACCCTTATTTTAAATCGTGAGAAAAGCCAAGCTTGCAGTTTTATCATCATTGAAAGTGTAGCTGAGTTTGTGTAAATATATTTGCATGTTTTTTAATGTTTCTTCGTGTTGTTCTTTTGTTTGCAATTGTATTCAGATACAAACAAGCAGATAACAATTATTTGTTGTTTGGAAAATTCCTAAATCGTTCCATTTCTAAAATTAGGACTTCACGTTCCTGTCACTAAGTAAATCCTTAACGGAATATTCTAGAAATGAGGATTCCTATCCAAATATTTTAGATGGACAATTTGTTAGTGAAGAACACTGGCAATTAATGTTAACGCTTCACCATAAATGATTCGGTTTGAGAGTCGAGGTGAAGGTTATTGCAATATCATAAACATCCTCCTGTAATGGGAAACCTGATTTGGGTTAAAGGTAGCAAGTTCTGCTGTCTTCTTGTGACACTTTGGTGTGAGGGATCAGATATTTACCAATGAGAGCAAGACTAGGGTGGCACTGTAAGAATCTAAAACCCTGAGAGTAAACCATGGTCAGAACTCTGTAAGGCATTATGAAGCCAATGTCTCTAGGGGGAGTAAACCCTACACAAATCAACGAGCTGCCTTGCAAGGAGGCCAAAGTCTAAGGGAAGCAAAATTCTGAGACCGAAGAGTGGGTGGAACTCCGTAGTCT
Source organism: Acheta domesticus (assembly GCA_031308135.1). Lineage (NCBI taxonomy): Eukaryota > Metazoa > Arthropoda > Insecta > Orthoptera > Gryllidae > Acheta > Acheta domesticus. The sequence goes on along the minus strand of JAHLJT010009419.1, from coordinate 199,242,334 downwards.
TAATGCAGACAAAACCCCTCCAGGAATAAACCTGAGACAACGTCAGTCCAATCCCCGTTTCTTCCAGGTCCAGGATGTGCCATATCCTGAACCTAAAAGAAACGGGATCAGGTCAGTAACCTGTTTCCATAAAACGCTTTCAAAGCGGTATTTCGATGTTATATTTAAACTTGAGGACGGACGGTTACCTAAAACTGGTGTGGCTGGCTTTAATCAGAGCAGTGGACCGATGAGAATTTAATTGTAGACCCCGACATTCCTACGATAGTTGTAATAACACTATGATTCGTGAGCTCTTGCCCCAGGAATCTCTACTATGAGTATTTTAAGAAAAATCAAACTCATTGCTTTTATCTTTATTATTCAATAATTCAAAAGAGTGTTAATGATATGATTGTAATGTTATAAATGATAAAAGAAATTGTGATCACAAGCTTTTTAAGAAACGTCAAAATGAAAAAGTTTATGAATTCACAAATGAATTATGTGAATTAATAATTACATTTAAGAAGATAACATATTGGTTGAATTACAAGTAGAGAGTTGAATTAAGTTTACAAATTTAAAGTGACCCAAATCAAGTTAGTAGCAGATGCAACAACCATTAAATTCCCCTCTTGATGAAAAAATTATGCCTGAAGGTAGGTAACAGAGTGGAGAAAATTACAAAATTTTCCATTCACAGCAAATGACGACCGTCTCTCACCAGATCAGACGAAATGGGCTGAGAGGCGAGAATTGAGGCCAGCAGTTCAGAGCGTCGGACGTGGTGCACGGTGTTGCAGCGGACTATGTGCGTGTGCGCTGTGTCGGTTTACATAAAGAACTAGTGGTGCTACAGAATGTCACAGACATTCCCGCATTCGTTTTTTATTTCTTTTTCTCTCGGCTAGCTATTCGGACTTGCCACGTACTCGTGCCAGAAGCCATCTATCGCTGCCGAGAGTACATTTCTTTGACATTTTCTTATGGTTTCGTTTTCCTGATAGTAGAACGGAACTATTATTTTTAAAATATTAAAGAAAAGTAAAACCTCGTTCTAAATGGCATTTTTCTTTGAAAAATTTGGAGCCATTTTTAAGAAAATGGCGTTTAAGCGCTATTAAATATACGAAATTTGAAGCTCTTTTTCTCAGAAAAAGTTTGAGTTTTCGAAAAACTTTATTTGAAGTCATTTCAAGCACTTACACTCACAGATACAATAGTGTTTACAAATTGCTGGAAATGTGCATATTAAAGCTGTAAGAGATCTTTAAAAAATTATATTTATGTAATTTTTGCAAAAACAAAAACAAAAAAATACCCCAAATTGAACTTTACGACTTATAAAAGAGTGCAATTAGCACTATCCTTTCCAAAAGTTCGAAGAACAAATTTGGAGCTATTTATGAGAAAACGGCATTTGAGCGTTTCTGAAAATGCGGAATTTTGAATTAGTTTTCACAGAAAACGGTTGAGTTCTCCAGAAACTTTACTAGACATTATTTAAAGCACATGTGCTCGTAAATATAATCATGTGAACAAATCGCCACTAATCTAAATATTTTCGACGTGGGAGACATGTCAAAAAATATATTTTTGTATTTTTTGAAAAAACTAAAGAATAGATCAATATAGAAATTGTTATTTCATGGAGTACATTAGGCAATATCCTTATCAAAAGTTTAAAGAAAAAAATGGAGCTGATTTTGAGAAAATTTTGAAAATGTCCGCGGGGCTTCTTGTAAAGGACCCCAATTTTTGAAGAAAATTTTTCAAAATTTCAAAGATTCGACTTGAGCCAGTTCGACAAGGGTTTCTTCAATTTGGAGAAATTCCTACGAGAGATTTAGGCGCTAATAGTGTTCACGGACGGACGGACGGACGGAGGGACGTTTTGCTTTCAGTTGGTTTATCAGTATCAACGACCCACAAAACACGGATTCAGGCAACACCACGTATTAGGGGATTTTTTTTTAATTTAGCGACTGGATTTATCCACTTTTGCATTATCACGGCCCGGCAACGAATTTTTTTCTACCGAAAATTCGTCATTTTTTCGCGCAGCATTACATAACTTTCCCTATACTACGTATATTACTCCGTATATACGTATATACGTATGTATACGGAAAAGTTAAAATGCATAAATCAGAAAGAATAAATATAGAGACTGAGAGTTAATAAAATCCTGTACAACAGAAAAAGGAACAGAGAGAGTTTGTGTTATATGACAAGACAGACATTATCTTCCTTACTTTTCTTTTCTCATATAAGTAGTAGAGAGCAAGTTATGTAATTTTGTTCAAAATCGATGACGAAATTTTAATCGGAAACAAACTTTTGTGCTGAGGCCTTTGATACTCTACATTTTTCTAAAATGGAGGATTGACAATTTTTGTATTACAAAAATGAAATGTTCGCACGGAAAAATAATGGAATAAACACAATTTTAAATAAAGGGCATTTCTGTAAAATATCAAAATGACTAGAGATTCATGGATGCATATATGTATAATAGATGCATTACATTATAAGCTGCAACAACCCTATATCCCAATCAGGGCATTAATTCAATGTTTGCCACGGGTGCTTTGTAATCTAGATATACGAATAGCTAGCTCTATGAGGCTCACTTTTATTTTATTCTTCATAAATATAGTTTTATATTCAAAGTAACCTTCGCATCCTAACACTGACGACCCAATTCTTGCAGTTCTTGTTATTCTGTCCTCACTTTTGTCATTTCTATCTTATCGCTTTAGGTCATTTACACTTGATAATGAATCGGTCACACTGATGACCTCAAAGGAAATTAATAAACACTGTTATGAGTAGTGGAATATGTATGCAGTGTTTACCCATTTAGAAATATCTTCATGGAGAGTGTATTCTTTAATAAATATAATACGCTTTCAATATTTTTCAGTGCTGAAAATAATTAACAAAAATTATATAAGTTTTTATTTGCTACAGGTTTGAACCAACTATGGATATTGGAAATTCTCTATAATTTATCGGTTTTGCTGGAAACTATTTGCAATAAAGAAACTGATGCTATAGTTTACATTGTCGTTTGCTCTCTTCAAAACCTAAATAACGGGAAGATTGGCACGGCAAGGACGATAATGTTCAAGAGGACGAAAGATTAGCAATGATGAAATGTGAGTAAATGGCGATAAGTCATATTGAAAAACAGTCTTTATATGAAAACAAAACTTTTGCAGAGAATGATTGAAAATAGTTAATGCCAAAACATAGGCGAGCTCGGAAGAAAGTGACCAAATAACTCAAAGCAATGATCCAAAAACGACTTTAATTGGAGAAATGGGACTTTTGACATTTTGGGACATTGTGAGACTAACATTTTGTAAAGTTTTGCACACTTAGTCTGGATAAATGCTTTGATACGTCACAATATCTTATTATATAAAATAGTCCTGACATAACAGCCCATACTCTCTCGTTTTATTGGTAACTGGTAACGATTACGTAATCTATATAACTAATTTAAGAAAGTTTAAGAAGTAAGTGACTACATTGCTCGGGCATTTATCACAATCATCTATTAGCTAGCTACATGGAGTTGGCCCGGATTTGGGTAAAGGTGCAGAGCACTAACATTTTCAGTTTTTTTCTCAAAGCTCAGGGTTTCAATTGATGTCACCGCAGTGCTACTGACCGGGAGGTCCTGGGGTCGAGGTCGATGGTGGCAGGATTTTTCACTCTAGCTAGATAGCTAGGTCGATTCTGTCGCTGTATGGAGAAGTACAGTGGACGGCTGCTCAGATCGGTAGTTTTCCTTGGTTTCTGCAATCAATACCTGGCGAATGCCGGGCCATGTGCGGTATTTCCTTTTCTGTTCCATCCTCACCCTTAATTGCACATACTTACTGAAACATATGTACATACATATGCACTACTTAATTCCGGAGACCAGTCGGATGCTTAAAAAGTTTGTAAATTACTTAAGGCGATTTTGGCAATTTTTCGACTCCCCCTCCCCCCTTGGTGAGATGTCATGATATTTGGCTCCATCCCCTCCCCTCTCCTAATCTCACGTGAGATTCTTCAAAATGCGTATTTTTAATGTAAATACGTTAATTTGTGGTTGATTGCATTGGGATTTATTAAAAAATAATTTGCTGAATCATATTTAAGACTAGATATGACTAGTATTTAGAAAATCGTGACTGGATTACAATTAATATTATTGCACTTCCAAAAACTGTAGTAATTCATACCGACCAACTCGTCCGCGGCAGCGTTCGTCGAGACGCGCATTTTTTAATAATAATAATAATAATAATAATAATAATAATTATTATTATTATTATTATTATAATTCTATTGCAAGTGGACTGTTGTCCGGTGGTAAGTTACAAATACAATAATCTTATAAAATATACCAAGTGTAATACAATAGTTAAACAAAATTGTTATAATAATAGCAGCAATAATATTAATAATACAAGAGTACTCCCAGTTTTGATACAATGTTGAAAGAACTATACAATTTCAAATAATACAATAGTTATTTTGTATCTAGGGCGCTAAGTAGATGCCTCCGACCCGAGGGCAACCCTAAATCCGAGGGCCTCTGGCCCGAGCAATGCCCGTGGTGTATACAAAACCTTATGGCTTATTAGCTCGTTGCTGAATCAAACGAGAAGTCGAAACATTTTATAATATTTTTCTTGGGTCTAAATGAAAAGACGAATTGTACTCGCCATTTGTCAATATGACGTCAGATAAACAAAACAGCGTGTGTATCTGACTAGTGAAAGAATATTGTGAAGTTTCTGCGGAAATTCTCACAAAACTAACAAAGTTACGGAAGGTGGTTTCCAGTAGAGCTCTGCAATCAGGCGAAAACAACCGCTCGAGACTCTCGGGCTCCGCGCCGACGCTCGGCGAAGGGTGGGGGACCTTGCTTGGGGGGGAGGAGATAGCTGTTTAACGGACATTTCGACCGGCCGCCTTGCGGCTCCCGCCGAGACGCGGGAGTCGCCGAGCGCCCGGGCGCTCGAGCGCTCGGCCGCTCGGCCAAGCGCCGGACTGCACAGTAGCTTCGTCCCTCAATGCATGTACGCGATATAAAGTCGCCGCATGTAGTGATCGCAACACTTTCAATTCATTGTAATCGAAAGAAAATACAATTTCAATTAAACGATTAATTTGTTGAAAAGTAACAATTTATCGATTGACTGGAAATAATTTTATAGAGACAAACAATACATTTTTTGAAAGAATTAAGGCAAACAAAGACTCTGAAAATAAATTTTTATTGTTTTTCTATATTTATAGTGCTTGAGGGAAGATAATTCGTTGCGTACCAATTGTAATGTCATTGAAGTTTCTTACAAACCCGAATATAAGGCATATTTATTAAATACAAAGAATATTTGGTCTTAATTTCACGAGTATATAAGAAAAAAGCATATGCTAAACAAAAATGAGGTGGGTACTATTTTCCTTGCATCAAAACGTCTTGTCATTGGGCGTAGTAATTTATTGTGAAATAGTTTATGTAAGCCGACATGGCCTTTGTATTTGTCGACTCAGTCGGCGGCCAAACAACAGCGGTCACGGCACATCAGCCTATTCAACTCAATAATTCAAAATACATTATTTACTATTATATACACACGTTTAACATTATTTTAAATTCGTCAAAAGTATGTATGCATGAAATGATGCATATAAAGTTTTATATGTACGAGTACAATGTTTTTCAATTATTCCATTATTTTTCGTTCCAATACAAGATAAGCGATTAATTGTAATTAAAAAATCGTAAAAGCTGAATTTGTGAATCATTGACTTCTGTGGAGTAGTATTGAAGCTCCACGAGACCCCCTTTCCTTTGGGTGAACTACTGAGAACAGCGTGGCAGGAAGCGATAACAAAGGTTGTGCGAGGTGACTCGGTGGCCCCCACGCAGCGCGCCATCGCCGTTGCGACGAAATTTCCAGGAAAGGACAGGAAGCAGTTGAAAGAGAAGGGTCGATATATGTGCACAAAGCTTTCCTCGAAAGATATTGAGAAGCTCGCAAGATTATAAATAAAACTAAAAGTACAATGAGCTCAAAATAGTGCTGAAGTGACTGAGGCACCCCGCACGCCTACTGCCGGGTTAAGAAACCAAGACCTGCGTTTCAGATGCCTGAAAATTACAACAACACCAACAACAAAAATATTTGGAAAAAGACGGCAAAAATACAAAATTGGAAGGGAAAGGTACTAATATATTTCATAGCACTTGCATCTAAATTTAGCAGAGCATTTGTATTTGCTCCATATTGCACCATATAAAATGAAGGAAAATTAATAATTTTATGTTCATTAGAATAAAATAGGCAATTTCCGAAGCATCCGATACCTATTCATTACAAAGAACGGAATTTATCTCTAAAACTTTTGAGTGCCTTTTCTTTGAAGTCACAGGCAGAACTGCAATAGATCTACTTGAGGTTCTCCCGTGCGTCCGAGGAGTCGATTTTTATTCTTTTTATTCTTTTTTTATACAATTTATTAAAATTATTTATTAAAATTATTTTTACAATTAAAATTAAAATTATTTATTACAATTTATTAAAATTATTTTATTAAAATTTATTATTTGAAAATTAATATTAAAATTCCTCTATATTTTAAATTTTGAAAAAACGAAATTATTGGTCATTTATTTAAAAAAACATTCAATACTCCTTCCTTTTCCTGAAACGTGCCATTAGATATTTACTCCGACGTGTCGGCCGATTGTTACGTGGCGCAGTTCGCCTGAACGGGGTCCGCCGGTTGTCGAGTCTCGTCGGTTGGAGGCCGAGTCTCGGTCGGGCGCCGGCTCCCGGGAGTCCGCAACCGGCTGCGAAGGGCAGTCGAGCGCGTGGTCTCGAGAGAAGAGAGGCGAGCGAGCGCTGGTCGGTAAAAATCGCGGAGAATGCAGACCTCTAGTTTCCAGTAAACCTCGAGAAATATATGAAAATTATTATGGGTTATTTGAGAGTTATATGGAAAATAAATGTGAATTGCGCTGATGATACAGTACTTTAGGTTATTGCCTCAATTGCCAAAAGCTATTTAGAATATTTCATAACAAAAAAATAACTTTATCCATCTTATTACAAGTATTACTGCTACTCAAGAAGCACCTCTTTCTCTCTCTCTCTCTCTCTCTCTCTCTCTCAAAAAGAAAATTTAATGCGTAACAGTGAAATTTGAGTGACAGGTGACAATTACAAATCGAGGGGGACATTCCAAAATTGCAATTTTCATGTCAGTTAAGCAAAATAAGATTTATAACAAGTTATTTTACTTATTTGAACATTCTTTCATTTATTTATTGTATCTTAACTTTGCATATTAACTTTCAATAAGTGGAATTCATAAAAATTTTGTATGTGTTGTACTAGTATGAGAGTGGGTAACAAAGTATTCGAAAGGCCCTAGGGCATAAAGAATCAGAAAAGTCCGCAAGGGCATTAACAAAATCATTACGTGTTTTGTTCAGGTTTTGTAAACACACAGCAACGAACCAGTAAACCACAACTAATATACTATAGGTACTTATACTTCTCTTCTGCCAATACTCGTGATAGTATACTTGTGCAATATTGCCAAAGACAAATTATTTGTTTATATTTTTAAATATAAACACAAAAAGCATTAGTTATTTAAATTATTTTTAAATTTAGTAAAAGAAGATTGTTGAAGTAGTGCTGCAGGTAAGCTATTTCAATCTCGTATCGTTCTATTCACAAATGAAAACTTTCCTACAACTGTTCGTTGTTTTTTCTCCAGAATTTTATATTTGTGGTCATTTTTGCCCGTGTACGATGCCTTTTCCAGTTTATTTCGAATTTCTTTCCAGCTTTGCCTTTCCCCAAATACGCTCAGTGTATTGCCAGCAGTCTTAGCTTCCTTCGCCTTGTCTCTAATGTTTCCCACCCCCAAAAATATTTAATGTTCGTATTTTTAATGTTTTTGTCTACAACGAACTTAGCCGCTCGTTTTTGAACGCGTTAAATGCTCTCTATTTCCCCAGTTCTATGTGGGTCTCAACAGCTCTCAGCGTATTCTAGTTAAGGCCTGACCAATGAAGTGAATGCTAAATCTTTGGACTTCTTATTTCCTCCTTTCAAATTTCTCACTACAAAGTGAAGACTTCGCCAAGCTTTATTTAATGCTGAATTCACCTCTTCTTTCAAAGTTGGCTTACTATTTAAAATGATTCTCAGGTATCTACAACTGTTTGTACACGGAACTACCTGATCGTCGAGAAAATAGTTTCATTTTAGTGTAGACAGTTTACGAGTAAATGTTATAGATTTACTTTTAGAAGCATTAATTTTCATACGATTATTGTGCACCTATTTCACAAGAGTGTGGATATCTTGAAGAATCTGTTTATCATTCTCTTCAGTTACTTTTTGAAGAGAATGAAATCATCTGTAAAGAGTTTCACCCGTGATTTAATATTTTTTTGAAATGGTCGTTCATGAAGTTTATGCACATTAGTGGCTCTATCACACTGCCCTGCGCCACGCCAGATGTTATACGTGTAACTCCTGAGTACGTGTGACCTACTCTAACAAACTGTGTGAAACCTATAATAAATTCTTTAATCCATTTTACTACTCGTTTATCTATATCTGATCAAGCTACTCTGTTTAAGAATATCGTGCGGAACAAGATCAAAGGCTTTTGCGAAGTAGAACGATTGCGTCTATTCTGTCACCCCTATCCATTGAATCAGATATTTCTTGAACTATTGTCAATAATTGGCTCTCGCAAAAATGCCATTCCGGAAACCATGTTGTCCGTCGTATATCCATCCTGTTGTACTCCACTCCTTCCTAATGTAGTTTGTGATAGCGCGCTCCATTACTTTGCATAATACGGATGTTAAGCTAACTAGACGATAATTTTCGACTGCGGATCTATCTCCCCCTTTAAATATTGGCACAACTATTGCTTGTTTCCAGTCGTATGGGATGCTTTGATTGTTGATAGATATTTGAAATAGGCGTACAAGATACTGGATAATGGCTTCACCCTCTAATTTAAGGATTTCTCTAGGTATATTGTCGGGGCCCCTAGATTTATTAATTTCTAGATTTTGAACTATTTTTCGGATTTTTTTTACTTTCTATAATAAATTGAGAGCAATCACCAGTTGATTCGACATTGATTTCTTCATCCGCAGTTTCTGCTGGAGAGAAGACGGATTCAAATTAAGCATTGAATAATTCCAATTTTTCTTCATCGCTAAATACTAATGTTTCACTGTTTCTTCCTAGGGCCGGAATTGCTGAGGTATTTCTTTTGCTGCGTAACCATCTAAACGTATTACCAAATTTAGCTTTAGATCCAAAATTTTTTTCCAAGAATTCTGCCTGGGCGCGTATCTTCTCCTGCGACAATTATTTCAACAAATTGTGGTATCGTGAGTGAGAACCATATAATTTGCGATCGCGGAACGCTTTTCTTGCACGTTTCTTTAGTCGACGTATTTTAGTGTTGTAATAGGGCGGATCTGTGTTTCCCTTGACATATTTACACGGCACATATCTTTCCATACCATCTTTTATAATCCGTTTTAATCTATTCCAAATGTCGTTTATATTATTGCCGCTACTAGCCCATATTTGGTAATTATTAAATGATTTTGGAACCCAAATATGTCAGTGTTTTTGAATGTATTCTTTTTCTCAGTATACTAAGCTACTTATTATAGCGTTCACAAAATCTCGATGAAAATATTGTGAAAGATTTAGCCACATTTTAGAATAGAAACGTGTTTTACTTAACCTGCCTCAGTTTTCTTGCAATTTAGCACTGTTTTTAGTGAAAAAATTACGTGATATTTGCCGAGCCCCCCCCTCTCTCCCACATAAGATTAGGTGAGATTCGCTTGACCCCCCTTCCCCGTAAAGGCCACACGTAATTTATGGATAAACTCTAAGAGTTTGCCCCGGTCTGAGACTTGCCCCGCTGGTGGGAGATATCTGGTTGTGGAAAACTCCGCAAGCCGACGGGGAGGTGGACGTTGGATCTCGCTATCCAGCGGAGGAAGATCAACGCTACCTCCCACGATAAAAACAGGTACTACATTTATGGAAGTAATGACCTTGGAAGTTGACGCAGCCGGAACCATTATAATCAATCAATCTTTGTCAAAGAGATTTGAGAAGAAATAGGTAGAAATTGGAAGAGTTTGGACATAGCTGGGAAACATGGCGAATATGCAATCCGCAACACATTTTGCTGTCATATTTCATCTTCGTCCCTAACTCGAAAATGATGCGACGTAGAGCCTTAAAAGGAGGTTTTTGTCTTTCTAAAGGGCCACGAGTTATGTTTACTAGGCCATAATCTAAGTGAGGCAGTTTTGGAAGTTCTAGTAGTTTTACTTTCCCGCTTCTTATGAGGGTACTTCGTAAGAAGAGAAAGTTATGTAATCGAGCGCGGAAAACGGTGAATTTTCAGCAGAAAAACTCTTATTGCCGAGCCCTGGTAACGCAAAAGTGGATAAATTCTGTTGCTAAATACTAAAAAAAAATTTGCTACTCGTGATGTAGCCAGAATCCATATTTTGTGTGACCGTGTTTCCAAAACATCGATTATCGGCGAAGTGTCTGTTCGTCCGTCTGTCCGTCCGTCCGTCCGTCCGTCCGCCCGTCCCTCCCTCCCTCCCTCCCTCCCTCCCTCCCCCCCTCCCTCCCCCCCTCCCTCCCTCTGTCCGCCCGTTCGTCCGTCCCTCTGTCCGCCCTTTCATCCGTCCCTCCTTCCGTCGCTCTTTCCGTCGCTCTTTCCGTCCCTTCTTCCGTCCCTCCTTCCGTCCCTCCTTCCGTCCCTCCTTCCGTCCCTCCTTCCGTCCCTCCTTCCGTCCCTCCTTCCGTCCCTCCTTCCGTCCCTCCTTCCGTCCCTCCTTCCGTCCCTCCTTCCGTCCCTCCTTCCGTCCCTCCTTCCGTCCCTCCTTCCGTCCCTCCTTCCGTCCCTCCTTCCGTCCCTCCTTCCGTCCCTCCTTCCGTCCCTCCTTCCGTCCCTCCTTCCGTCCCTCCTTCCGTCCCTCCTTCCGTCCCTGCGTGCGTGCGTGGTCAACGCCAGCGACTGAACCGTTCATTCGATTTTCTGTAAATTTGATATTCTCCCATCGATCTGAACGAACTCGAGGCTTGGGAATTCGTTCAGCAAACTGATATTTTGATTTTTGAAGGTACTTAACAAGAAGATTCAAACATATTTTCAAAATTTTCTCAGAAATGGCACCAAATTTGTTTTTATTTAAATTCGTCCTCGGAGAGTGTAAAGGACACTTAAGAGAATGGCGTAGGTCTCATTTTCAATTTAAAAAAGAAAATTGCCCCAACTTTTTCCTTATTCTTTTTTCAGATGGAGTACGCTTATAAAAATGGCGCAGATTTTCGGAAGTTGCAAAAGTTTAAATTTGTTTCGGTACATATACAATACTGAAGGCAGAGATTTTTCTTCTGAGTGACATCTTTTCTTCAAAATTAGTTCTTTAAATGAGGTCATTACATTTTTCAAAATATGAGTAGCTTTGTGAAATTTTGGGTGAAATAAAAGAACTTAAAAATTCTCCAAAACTGCTCCAATTTCTTTATTTTTTCTCGAATACTGCGAAGTGCTCTTATAAGAATGGCGCAAGTCCGATTTTCAGTGATCTCTTTTCATTTTGAAAGATTGCAAAAGTTACTGCGTTTGCAAGAAGGTATATGCTGGTGTAGCTTCAGTAGTTTATATCGCCGAAAACCCATATGTAGTGCATCACACGTATTTGATTCATAATCGTGTTGCTTGATTTTTACGTGCATATTTTTGCTTTATTCTTGCAACGATTTTTCGATTTTATTCCAACTAGTTTTTAGGGAAGTGACATGATTCCCGTGATGTCCCCCTTTGTAAACGCCATTGAATGGAAGTCTTTCTCTTATTGTTAATTACCCGCATTCTACTTACTTGCGTAGCAAAGAGAAAGTAATATAATGCTGCAACGGTAAGTGGCGATTTTTCGACAATATATACTGATGCTTTATCACAATATTATCGAATTATAGGACCCTGATACCGAAAAGTGGACAGTTCAGGCATATGCATGTAATGAATTATTTTCTCTAACACGATATGGTGTCAGAATCCACGTTTTTGGGGACCATAATACCTAAAAATAGGGTTACGGTAAAGGTGTCTGTCTATTCGTCCGTCCGTTCTTCTATCGGTAGACAAGATTATCGTATTATCTATTACTTATTACAAATACCTTGACCTCTTACGCCCGTGATTAAGCAAAGTTTCTCGTTAAATTGTTTTTTTGATGTCTTCCAAATTGCATGAAATGGGGAAAGAAGCTAGTTTCTTTAGGATATGGAAAACATTAAATGTTTATTTGAAATGTCTCAGAAAGATTGTTTATTTTGTTAAAAGGAATTTTTTTTGACCTTAATTTTGATTCGTTAATAGTGAAGATAATCATATACGTTATGAAATAGCAATCAAAAAGCGTTCGTGATAAAAAGTCTGTAAGAACTATTCTGCATTTTGCGAGGGATAGCTCTACATTTCATCGATCTGCTGGGAAGTTCATTGTAGTGGCCGTAGAGTTCATTTGCGTGACAGCACGTCGTTGAGTTGACATAACGATGCTATCTGCTCAAGCTGCTTGGTCGTCAAATTTGGCATCATAACTTTAATCTCCACTAGCCACATTCAGGAGGCAGAAACAATGATGGCTTTTTACAGATACTATATTCAAGGACACATATTACAGCCAATAAGTGGTTCATTAGTATTCCACAAGGTTATATTACTCGTTTCATAAATGTTTCGAAATATTTCTTTACAACCACTAAAGTAAAAGTGAAATGGAGAAGTGAGATATGATTTAATTAAATTTAAATGATGCAAATGGAATATGGTAAAAAATATTGAGAAATTGGTTTGCAGATTAACATTGGCGATAGGTGATGCAAAATAAAAGCCAAGCAAAGAAGTGTTATTCTCAGAAATTTCAGTATCCGTCCCGAAATATTATTTTTGTTTTTCTGTAGAAATGTGGAAAGTTTTTACTTTGCCATGCTTTCAGACCAGAACCCTAATTTCAACTAGAAAGTCGCTCTTTCAGGCAAATTAACATTTTGTGATAAATTGCAGGGAACAAAGATGATATATATTAAAATTGGCACACTATTAAACTAAATCAGATGTGAGAGAACTAGTAATACACCAATATTATCTTTTCGCTTACCAAATCTCATAAATGGGAAGACTCGCATGGACATAGGGTTACTCTTGGAAATATGGTTACGCATGGAAATATGGTTACGCATGGAAATAGGGTTACGCATGGAAATAGAGTTATCATAAGATTATTATTTATATATCTTTTATTTATTTTACATATTGTCTTGTTTATTTTATCTGAAAAAGAATCGAAAGGCGGTTCAGTGATTTCGAAAGTTTCGGGAATCAAATTTCGATCTATGCTCATTACAGATGGCTTTATCAACTTGCATGAAAGCTTCATAGATTATTCTTGACTTCATTTTCCGTTGCCTACCTTCCCAGTGTCACTTTGCTGTAAGCAGACAGCAGACTTTCCCACAAACAGGGAAAGATGACAAAAAATCAGACGATATGTGGTTATATCCTATTAAGCCACGAATCACATGTATAATTGAAAGAAAAGTGGAAAATATTTCAATTTATTATACATTGTTCTGAATTTGTTTCAGATCGTGTTCAGAAGATTGTGGTTATGTTCTTTCGTTATTGTAATGTAGGGAACTAGTTTGCAAACGGTTTTGATACATATAATGAATTCAAAGTAAGAATTTGGGACATTTTTCTTGTCACTTCAACTCGACATGGCGAATGACAAAATTAATTTCGACGAATCACTCTTGAAGTGGTTTCAAGAGAATCCTTGTTCATAATATGAGGGAAATGCGAGCACTGATACAACAGGTACTCGCGTATGTATGTATGCATGTATATACTAGCTGAACTACCCGGCGTTGCCCAGGCATTTATTACAGTAAATTTTTAACCAGGAAGAGGAATTCCATTCATTGATGCCGTTCAGTGGGGCCTACTTCTCTCCCATTGTATATTTGCCCCGCCAAGCTAGCCCTGTCATGCCTTTCCCTCCATTTGGAAATTTCCGGTGTGCCTCGTTCACTTTCTTACTAAAAAATGTTAACATTTTTCTAATTGGAAGTTTCAGTTCTCAAGCATTCCTCACTTTATAAATAAAAACAATAAACAAATCTAAACTTAATACAAAATACTCGTAAAATACTTGTACAAATTGTAGACTCACATACATTCTTTTTGTGGAGTTTTATATCCCGCCCTCGGTGGCTTATTGGTTAGCGTGCTCGCTTTCCACGAAACAACCTCGAGCTCGATTCCCGGCCGGGTCAATTAGAACTGTGCGCTTTCCTTACAAATGTCTCAGTATCGATTGCTGTGTGACGATGAGAAAGCCCATCCTAAGGTTAAGAAGAGCGGTGTATACGGTAAAGGGATGTCCTCGTGCTAACCACTCGAACACCCGTGGCCGAAAGGCTGTGTCACCGCCCGTCAGCTAAGGCCCATAGCAGGCTGTCGAGCCAAAGGACGGGAGTTTTATGTATTACACCAATACTTTCAATAAATTGCCAAATTGTAAAACTAACTCATTTTTATATTTTTTGCTTCTATAGTATTTATAAAGAAAGATTAAAAATTTATCTGCTGCCAACTCGTGACAGTTTTAAGCAGAGTATACGAAACATCCGAGAGTTCTCGCATGGGTACGCTAGTAGACAGATCCGGACAAATAGATATAGATGTCCTAACGTATTTGATGAATCGTAATCATAAAAGGAAATGAAAATATCCATGCTGAAATGTAATTGCCGGTTTCTATAATTATTTTGAAGATGACAGAAATATGTATGTTTAAAGATCTATGTGCTAGTAACATGTAGTATAAAACTTATTTGTTTAGGTAAATCAATTCATCATATCATCGCAACATAACAGCAATACTGATCCACCAACCTGTACATTTTATATACACAATAAATTGACAATGTACTGAACCAGCTAACAAAACACTATTAGCTTCGTTATTTGATTTGAAGCGCTAGATACTATGTATTTTGATATGTGAATTATAGAAACCAAGGAGTCCCAGAATTTTGTTATTAGATAAGACATAAATGTTTTAGATAAATTAATTTTTGACAATTTATAGAAAAATAGATGAATTCATTCACTGGGAGCAACTGACATGCGAAACAACAGCAAGATTAATCTTAATATGTAAAGGACCATTACTTAATTACATACCACTGTAAAAGTCCCCTTCCCATATTGAAGAAAAATGTTCAACAGAGTTGACCAAAACATACAAATATCTTCCATTTTTGCAATTTGAACATTAGATATGTGTAAATAGCCAAATCGAGAGTCATATCGAAAAGCTGCCCTGCTTCCTAGGGAATTATTCACATTTGCTTTCTTCTTTACTGTATTGTTTTCAATGGTGCGTGTTCTACTGCAAGTCGCTCTTGCCTCTGAGTAGCCGATTCCGAATTTTAATTGGCTGCCCATCTCTTAGCACTTGTATTCTGTTTTGACAACTGTAACTTTCGTTTCGGTATTGTTTCAAACAATTCAATTTTCACAAATTCTGTAAAACAAGAGGTTGTTTAGAAAATATACGATAACTGTATACAATATATACATATTGTACATTGTACATTACTGTATATTTTGTACTGTATATTTTTGTACTTTTAACTCTGTAAATAATTTAAACTCCCATGTTTTCTTGCCACAATTTGTGTACCAAACGGACTAAGGACAATGTTTGTACATTGACGTTCTTTACTACGTACTTTCAGTAAGGATTTTCCTCAAATGTTCCACCAAAGTTCAAAACAAACAAATCACCAACGATCATTCACGGACTTTACATAGCGTTGTTCAAACCCCAATGAATTTCGTAATAGTTCTGGACACTGATGAAAACAGTAGATCTCAGACCTCATCCTCTGGTGTCGCGCAGCTAAACTATTGACATTGATCCATTATTGAATCTGTGATGTAAAGCCAGGCGAAAAATGTCCGGAAAAGTAATTATTTTGTGAATATAGTAAGGTTTGCGATTGTAAATCATAGCCTATGTTACTCCAGACCTTTAAAGGAAGCTAGTACAAAAGTTTCATCAGTATTGGTTCAGTAGATTCAGAGATTATCGCGCTGTAAGACAGTGCAGTTCTGTCTTATATATATATCTGTGTGTGTGTGTGTGTGTGTGTGTGTGTGTGAGTGCGTGCGTGCGTGCGTGTGTGTGTGTGTGTGTGAAGCCATGTTAGAAACGAATCGATGAATTCTGATTGGTTCAGGCGAAACATACGTTCGTAATTGTAAATGCTTGATTTTACGTGTAAACTTTACGGGTAAGTTTACAGCATTACGTTACGTTTAAGTTTGGATTGTGAACGAGGCCTAACGCGCTTGAGGAAGCGTGCGCGCAAGCGGAGAGGGAAGGGGAGGGGCAAGGGGGAGGGAGGCGTGGGATGCGAACGAGGAAGCGGTCTCCGCGCGGGCGCGGCGCGGCGCGGCGCGGCGCACCGGTCCAGGCAGCGGCGCGGCGCGGGTCGGCGACCGCGTGAGGGCGCCTCTCTCCGCCCGAGACTCGGAGGCGGGCGGCGCGGCGCGGCGCGGCGCGGTGCGGCACGGCCAACGGACCGCTAACGCCCAGTCACTACCAAAATGTTCTCCTAGGCGTGAGGACGCGAACGTGTGATTTTAACATAAGCAGGAACGCGTCATTCGCAGTGATCGTGATATAAACACGGAAATTCTGGACTAGAGCTACGAAGCCCAAAGACTGCAAGAGCAGGAAAAGTATGTAGAAATGTCACGACTTGTTTTTTAACTACATGAATCGTTTAGTTTAACGATCAATTAAATATAGAAATACTGAGAAAAAATCTCTTCCCCCCTCTCAGTACTTTGCAATCTGGATGAGATACCAGATCTTAAATTCACAGTAAGTCACTGACGACCATGAACTTCAATGTAAATACAGCCACATGTCGAAATCAGTACTATAAATAATACTCGGCACTTAAATTCTGCATAGTCGAATGGTATTAAGTAAAAAGGACGCGCAAAATTGATGTTTCATTATTTCGTAAATCATGAGAGTGTCGAACAATTCTTCAGAGAGATTCATGAACGCAGATGGAAATTAACAGTGGTGGGTGGCACATTTTTCTATCAGTAATGTCAAAGACGTCAACTGCATACATTAGGCCTACTTGAAACGAAACGTACTTGAACAAATTAGGTTATATTCGTCGGCTTGCGATGGAAAAAAGAAAAGAAATGTCTGTCAGTTCTGTTTTTCCCTTCACGCGGTGTCTACACATACCCGGCGAATATAAGTCATACTTTGCGCTTAATTTCAAATAGAAACAATTATAGCTTTTCTTTAGTATAAATTAGAGCTATGAGTGTACATTTCAAACGTGGCGCCGTTGAGATGGTTAATTTTTTCCTCCAAACCCGCAAATTTCAACACAGAGGAAAGCAGGCAGGCTTAAGAAAATAACAAAAAAACACACACACGCTTCGAAACTTCAGCACAACGTGGCGATCGACCAGAGCACAGCCGCACGGGCTGAAGCGAGTGCTCCACCCGAATCTCGCCCAATCATCGCTGTTTCGAGAAAAATAGCCCTTTTTCTACTTAAGACGCCGTTAACACAAATTGTTGTAATGTGAAACTGTGAATATGTTGCAATGCTGCATCGGGATCGCATTGCAACGTAAGACATCTTCGCATATCGTGAAGCTGTTAAATCTCTCTATATAAAATTGAATGTTGGAATATATGTATATGAGAGCTAAACTCCGACCACCTTGAGACCAATCTCCATGAAAGCTGGCATATCTACATGTTTTTTCACCCAGATTTATGGTTTCACCATGGTTTATGTGATGTTAATTGTTGTAACTCCACTACATGGCGCTGTAACACACAACTAAATATTCACCCCGCAACGCAACCCGCAACGCAGTCGGCAGCATTTTGAATCTATATTGTTAAATAACTCCTAAACGATGTGTTCTAGGACCTTAAAATCTAAAATTTTGAGGCCGTAAACCTCAAAGAAACGTTTCTGACACCAAAATCTACAGGATGAAACCTTCTTGAAATTCTATTACATTTTTCCTGGTCCAGCGCTTCCCGATATTACCTCACCTGCTCAGAGATGTGCAGAATCTGCAATTAAATGTGAATAAGAAGGACAGAGAGCGGCAGAGACAGACAGGGACAGGTTGAGGGAGGGAGAGACAGTGTGAGGATGATGGGAGGGGAAAGAGGAGGTGAAGGGCAGAACAAGATCTACCGGGTTTTCCTAGTGATTTATAGGCTATTAGTGCCTTAATGTTTGCATTGCTTAATTGTGTGCATTAATGTTTGGGATTTCAGAATTATCTCTTGCACGAACCAGGAAGGCGGTCCTCGCTAAAGTATTTTAACTCTCCCACCCAACAAGATATTTCGACGCCTTAACACACGGGTTTTTGCAGTCTCACGTTGTGAGACTCCACCGTGCGCCGCCAAGTCTTCCCAAATGCGGACCTGTCTTGGCCCTTGTTAGGATGTGATATCACCCACGTCCTGGGATACTTTGAAGTGACAGCTGTAGATTGCAGTTAAAGAGGAGGAGTTACTCCAATGAGCAGAACCGGGTGAGAAGGCTCAGTGCATCAACTGATGTCACTGCAGTCCCTCTGACCGGGAGGTCCAAGGTTGGTGTCCCGACAGCAGCAGGATTTTCAACACTAGCTTTTCAGCTAGGTCGAATTCAGTCGTTGTCTGGAGGAGAATTCTAGCGGCCGGCTGCTCTGATTGGTAGTTTTCCCTGGTTTCTCCGATCAACACCAGGCGAATGCCGAAGCAGTACCCTAACAAACGGGCCATGGACCGCGCGCGATCTTTCCTTCCTCTTTCTTGTCTTATCCTCACCCCTTAAACACACACACTAACATGCACTACACTACCACACATGCCGGAAGACCAGTCGGTAGCTTAGAGCTTGTCCCGGCTGGGGCGGAGTTCCGCTGGTGGGAGATCCCTGGTTAAAGGGAGTACCCCGCTAGTTGACGGTAGGTCGCCGTCGGATCTCGCCATCCAGCGGGGAAAAGATCACCGCCACCTCCCGAGGGAAAACGCGCACTACACTTACGGGACTAATTACCTCTGTAGTAGACGCGCCCGGAAACACGAACAATCAATCAATCCACTAAGCAGTATAAACCTATCAACATACATTTCGTCTTCTGGTCTCAGGAGCGCTGTGAGATATGGACGATTAACTCCTGAGAGGAGGAAAGGCAGACAATTTCTCAGTGCGATTTTGCGTTGTCTAAGAGCGCGCATTGTTTAAAGGTCAAGAAAGGTAAATTTACTTGCAGTTGTCAACTAAAATATTTTAATTTTCCCTACAACATCAGAGCAACTTTTTGGGTTTGGATATCACACATTCAGAAGAAGAAAATATGTAAGGATGCCTTTCCTGCCTTACCTCCCTTGACTGATAGTGGAATTCAATTCATGTTCTTACAAACTGCATTTGTTTCTAACGAAAACGCAAGACGTTTTGTGCTTCTTCCTGCGGTACACGATTGTATGTTGTTCTCAGAACATAAACGTGAAAGATTGGAGTTGGCGAACTTTCACGGTTATGCATTATATTTCTTTCCTGATTCACCGATGATTCAATAACATGGCTCCACGCTTTTGAATATACCTTAGGTTTACATTTAAGTTTAGTTGTGAAATGCCATTTTATCTTCCAGGGAAGACTTCCGAATCATCTAGTCTTATGAATCACGAGAAAGATCAGACTCTTGCATTAAGGTGTAAGAAATATATCTTACACCGTGCTTGCATTTACGGTTTGTTCATCACTAGAATCCTTAGAGTCTGTATTTGAAATTATTAGTAAAGTACTTGATTGTAACTTCTTGCATGATTATGCATGTGTTTAGATGGAAAATGTTATAAGCTACTATTTAAAAACTTTTCTATGGCAACAATTTTAAGCATCAAGATGTGAAAAATGACTCTGTGACTTTTGTCTTATTGCAATTTGCCGCCACTATTTTTCATAAACAAGGACATAAATGCACCTTTTACCTACTTAACATTAACAAACAAGAGACCCATTTGTCATTTTGCGTCTCATATCATGTTCATGATTAAAACTTAAATTTATTTGAGAATGGAATTTGATGACGGAATCTTTTAGTAAATGTATTTTTTATATGGATTAATTGGTAGCAATAGTTGTGTGCAATATTTTGACTAATGCTATAATTATGTACATATTTTTTACGTTGAATTTCTCTCTTTGTTAAAGTTAATTCTTAAGTTTTTCCGAAAAGCGATGAAAGTAAAAAAGGTGAACGTTATGGAGGTATCAATTATTTTAAATATGCCATTATTTTTTCAAAAATACATTTATTGTAGGAATTTTCGTTTGTACAGTTTAACAATTTTATATGTACACTGGTTTCCATAATTATTTGAAAGTATTATTTGTTCGAAAAGTGCAAGTGCTTTCTCTAAATGTTTGAAATTACAAACATTTTGTAAAGTGGTTTTTATTGTACCTGAGATACGAACAAGGAAAGACACTTGACCAACAAATTTACGGTTTTCTTCTTGATACATTTTTTCATTCTTGACAGGTACGTAGAATTATAACTTACAAGTATCTTTAATATGTTATCAAATAATTCTTAACATGTATACGTTAGTTAACACATTGAAAACTATTATTCATTTCATTACCTACAGTAGCGGGAGCGTCTAAGCGACTCTGCCAGTTCTCTCGCCACGTTCTGCGGTACATCATGTGACCTGCTCTGAAGCAATCAGCTTGCGAGGATTTGTTTACTTTCTTACAGCCAGCGTTCTGCGTTGCCGCTCATCTGACTCGTACGAAGTCGCGGACGTGATAAGGTTCGGCGCTGGCGAAGGTTGTAAACCTGTCATCAAGACGTGTCAAAGCCTATCAGTACATGTTAATGTTTTGAGATTTAATTTATCTGTGATGTAGGTAGTGCGCATTGAACTGTCAGATTCGCATATACGCTGCCGGTACTGTGTTTTAATTTCCCGTAATTGCGTTGAAATATTTGAGTCGATCATTTACTACCTGATTTCCAAAATTTGTCTTCTCATTAAATTTGGTCTCTTATAACTCGCTTCTAAAATATTTTCGTTGTGAAGAAAAATTGATTTGTTTGATATTACATTAAAATCTCTTAATGCAGAAGCACACGTTCGAAATATAGAGAAAGTCTAAATAATCTCTATCCAAGAACAAATTCACATATTCTTCAGAAAAAGTTCGGTTGGTTTACTTACCCATTCAAAATATATACACAAATTTCAAGAAAGTTCAATGTGTAAACTCTTCCCTCTATTCTTCGAAGACATAATTGTTCACAACCAAGTACACATCAACAAATCTCTACGCTTAAAGATGTATTTTCTTGATGTGTTTCTTTTATCCAAATGCACGCGATTAAATGCCTAGTAACGCGTTGTATGCGACAGTTTTTTCGGAGGCACTACTATTCTTGCAGGAGCGGAGCGAATCAGCTGGCGATCAAGTTTATCAAGCAATCTGCAAGGGAAAACATATTTAGTTCTTTAAACTCTAGTATTAATACAAAAAATGCAATAGTTTAGTGTGACACAAGGGTTTGAAACAAAAATGTAATAGAATAATATAAAAGTGAAATGAAGTAAAAAACTACAAACATGTAGTGAATTGTTAAAACAATTCTACGGCGAGTTCTAACACCATCTCACGAATGGTAGTATCTCACTCTTAATGTCACAAATTCCTAAAGGAGTTGGGTATTGGAAACTAATTTTTACTCCTTTGGCATGTGATGCTATTGACATATAGTTGTTTTCAGTAAATCGAGTTCAACTGCAACAAATTTTGTTTCCAGTATCCAGCTCCTTTAGGATTTTGTGAGTGACATTAAAAAGTGAGACATGGCTATTCGTGAAATAGCCGATGGATTATTTTACGTAGACAACGAATGCCTCGTGTTATACGGATATTTAAAATACTTTAATTCAATTTTAAAAATCAAATTGAAACACTTGATGTTGCAATGAACATGGTTATCATTTGAACATCGTTGATGAAGTGTCGTATGAAAATGAATTATTCTATCGAGACAAAGTAAATAGGCCCAAGAGGTGTCTCTAAAAACAACTAGTTGTTCTACAATGGCACATATTTTCTCGTATTATTTATAGCGATTGCATAATATTCTAATATTGCAACTTGTATTCTATTAATTCTTCAGACATCTCTTGAAAATATCTCTCCGCAGAAGACGTGTAGGAGATTTAAATAGGTAATTTTTGAAATTTCAGTGTTGTTAATGAAAATCGGACTTATGTCATATTTAAATGTTTTGTGTGAGATGTCTAAAATATATAAAATGAAGTCACAGTTAATGTGCTGATCTTTTCACACGTTGAAAAACTGTGAAGTCGGTCAAAAGTAACTTTTTTAGATGCCCTAGACTTAACGGCCCCCACAGCCCGTCAACACACGCCGCTTCCAACAATACCACCTGTAGTGAAAATGCTGATAGGTTACAAACGTTATATTCGAAATCACTGGTTGAGACATCGATCCCCTTTTTTAAAATCTTATTTAAATCTTCTAACTAAAATTGTGAGACAACTTTTGGCCTTCGTTCACGCGCAAAAGATTCATTTCCAAACTCAAACGGCAAACCCATCTGATCAAACATGGAACATTACGCGACGTCTGCTGCGCAAACCTACCAAACTACCCACCCTTGTTACTCCAACTGGAGAAGCATCTTCTCCCTCCGATAAATGCGATATGCTGGGAAATTACTTTGCATCAACCTTTACTTCTCATCCTTCTCATAATTGGCAACACGATAATCATATTCATTCAGAATTCATTTAGAATTCCCATTCTAAAGCCAGGGAAAGTACAAAATGATCCATCTAGCTATCGCCCAATAAGCCTGCTACCCACAATGGGAAAGCTATTTGAAAAATGTATACTCTTTCGCCTAAATACTTACCTCAGCTCGATCAATGCCATACCACCTCATCAGTTCGGATTCCAACCCCTTTTGTCTACGTATCATCAAATCTTACGCCTAACAGAAGATATCATCGAAGGATTCCATGACCACAAGCATACCGCAGCAGTTTTTCTAGATGTAGCAAAAGCATTCGATACCGTTTGGCACCCAGGGTTAATTTTCAAATTACGCAGTTTAGGTACTCCATCATATCTCTCACGCATCATTGAAAGTTTTCTTAATAAGCGTACTTTTTCTGTACGTCTCCCAGGAGCTCTCTCAGCACCATTCACCATCAAAGCAGGAGTACCCCAAGGCTCCACCCTCTCCCCCACTTTATTTAACGTTTACACATCGGATATACCAATCACTCAAAATACAGCAATAGCACTATTTGCTGATGATACAGTACTTTATTCTTCTAATAGAAATCTCGATTCTGCCGTGGAAGATTTGCAACATCACCTCACTTTATTCTCCAGATGGGCCAAAAAATGGCACATCCAAATAAATCCAAATAAAAGCCAGGCAAAAATATTCACCCTCCGTAGACCAGAAGTCCCCCCAAATCTCACATACCAAAACCAAAGCATCACATGGCTTCCTCATAAAACTGTCAAGTATCTTGGAGTTCTGTTTGACAAAAGACTTACGTGGCAGGAAAATATTAAACACCGAATAGCTCTAGCGACTAGTAGAGTCCACCAATTGTATCCGATTCTCAAAAAAATCATCCCCCCTACAGTTACATGTGGCTACTCACCTCTATAAAGCAATGATACGACCCATACTTTCTTATGCTTCCCCAATCTGGGCTGCCGCAGCCAAAACAAACATAAACAAAATTCAAATTTTTCAAAATAGATTCCTTCGAACCATTACTAAAGCTCCCTGGTACATTCCAAATGCGCAATTACATATCGAACTTGGCATTACACCCATCCCCGTCCACTTCTCCCTCTTAGCCACAAAATTCTATCCTAAGATATTAAAGATCCCATCAGCCATTCACTTTCATATTGGTAAGCAGAATCCTCATCGAAAAAGACTAAAAAGAAAGCTTCCAAGAGAATTTTTCGATCCCCCATAATGTAGAACCGATGAGTCTTTTCTCATGACATATCACATATGCACGCAAATGCACTATATTTAAAACTAGAATAGTGTCTCTAATGTATCCAAATATTCATGTATATATTTCTTTCTAATGTATATATCTTATGCGGCTGCAGAGGGCCAATGGCCAAGCTAGAATAAATGAAAAAAAAGTAACTTTTAAAAGCACTTTCATTTCAGAAATATGAACTTTTTGTTTAGTTCCTAATTTGTATATTACCGTTTCTTTGATACAGTAATACAGTATCATACAGTATTAATACAATAATTAATACACTAATCATTAATACATATTTTCTGCAGGGTGTCAATTTGCCCTCATATTCAATTCAAATGCATTTTTAATGGTTATGAATCATGTATTTATTACTAGTTTTCCAATACATACAATAACTTAAATATATAAAAATATATATTAACCGATGAAACTTGAGAAACTGACCGAATATGAAATACTTTTTAAAAAGCGTTGTTGCTGATTGTAGATGCTCAAATGAAACGTATTTTTTAATTTTCAAATTGTCATGAATTTTTGGACTATTGATTCCTCTTTTATTTTAACATATCGCAAATGTATGTAAAACCACAAGACCTACTAAATACTCTCAATATGAGGGAGTGACTCATATTCACATTGACATAGATAAATGTAAGTTCAAAAACATCGTTCTTCAAGAACAGAATGGTCAATGCTCAGTTTTTGTCATTGAATTCTAGGAACAAAACTGCAGGTTGAAAATACGAAAATCAGAAAAAGAGATTCATTGAAGGTTAAAATCATAGAAAGATATTGATATCAAAATCTGAAAGCAAAACGTGATCACCAACACTACTGCCATCACAATTGACAACAACAACAAAAATAGTTGGCTCATTTTCAAGGGTTTTACTGAAATAATGAACACACAATTTGAAAAAGCAAAGCTTGTCAATGAAAAGGACTCATAATTTTTAAAGTGTTTAAAGAATACTACCTTTTCAGTAGTGATTCTTCAGAACTTAATTTTATGGCACATAATTGAACGTTAGACATTTTCAAAACGAATAAAAGATAGCAACTTTATCATAAAAAGTGGATAATCTTTAATTTCACTACAATCCTCACGCGACCATGAATATCATTAAGTGTATTTTAGCCTCTTCCCCATATGAGCGACTTTGAAAAAAGTCGGGTAAGTAGCGACAGTGAAAAGAATACATCCAGAATCGAGTTTCTCCAAAACATAACGTTATTAATTAATAACACAATATTGTCATCAATATTCATGCAATGGAGGTTCTTCGACATTACAACTTTAAAATTGTATTTTCCTCTTGATTATTTTCTTAGTTTGTGAAACAAGTATTTTTCTTCTTGGTATCTTTGTATTTAGTCTTCCGATACCTTTGCAAGCATTCTCGGAGCTTTTCTTTCTCTCATTGTTTTTATCTTCTTGTTGACATTCCTGAAGTGTAGAAATCAGTAGAACTGTCGAATCAGACCGTGAAAATGTTGAGGAAGCAGAGATAGGTCTTGTTTATACTGAACCTATCTTACTTTCACTCACACTCCAGGCGATTCAGAGATAAAAGGGCACAAAAGAAGTAATTTTATAAGAGGTTCAAATAAATATGCGATATAAGATACCTCACACTACTATTTTCATTGTATGTTAAAATGAGCACAGCCATTATTTCATAATTTTCTTTGTCAAATAAAGTAAGAAGGTAATTGAGAAAGAAAAAAGAACAAACTGCCGCCATAGGTATCTTAGCTGCTAGATGTAATGATCAACATACGAAGGACGCGGTAACAAATCCGCGTAAGACATCAATGTTTCATTTTGTGATTGTAGCGTAGAATACTCCAAAAAATTTCTGTTTCCTCTTCATTATCACTTCTTCCTTGACATTCATATTGGCGAATTAGAAAGGTGCCAGGGGGCTCTAATTAGCTATAGCGAGGGTGAATAGAAACCAATGGAATGACACCCTAATCGTGAGTACACTAGTAGGGAGATTGGAGCCGACGCGGGGATTTCTTAAGAGTGAGCAGAAAACTAAAATAAAAAGAATGAACTGCTGGGAACGAAATTAGTTTACGTCGAGCAAGATTTTATCTTGTATATTAATAATGCATTCAAAAAGGGGAATCACAAAACTCCCAAAAAGATGCTTGACCTTTACAATTTTGCTACTAGGATATGAGTTGTTGCTGGACAAGTTTGTCATTCTACTCCGTCTTACGCTTACTTTACAAGACATTTCTAACATGTATTGACTCCGTTTGTAGCAGTTACATGGCTATCCTAAATTAAGCGAGTATCTCACATTTGGTCACTTTCCCCCACGAAGTTTGAGGAATGGAAGTCATAAGTATCAATGATTTGTGTATTTTTTATTATTTAACTGTCTTTGATTTTTTTGGCAGAATTCCCCTAATATAAAATAAGTAAAATTAATACCTAATAAAGCCGTTCAGGGGCCTTGTTCTCAGGCCCTTCGTTATTCATCTTAGAGCTCGATTGCTCCTTAAAACGACTCTGGACAAGGCGCAGTGTTGGCGACGGCTGCTCCGTAAACAATAAGAGGGAGGACAGACACCTAGAACTGACACAGTCTCTGATGAGGAGCGGCCTCTCGTAAAGTAGTACATTGAAATAGAAAACTCAATTAGGTGAAGACGAAAAGGAGGTAGCGAATTAAGTAAGTAAGAAGAAACCGATTATGCCCAAAATAATTTATGGAAGATAACTTTTGAGTTTAAGAGAGACTATTAGTGACCGAAAAAGATGATGTTGACTATAAATAGGAAAGAGTAGGAAAAGGAAAAAAGGTCAGAATAATGAAACAAGAGAATTAAGACGATGGTAGGAAAAACAGAACTAGTAACTAATGGTTGTGTGAAACTGAGTTTACAAGACATAACACGTACTTTTTCATATTATTGGACACTGTTACAAAATATAATATCACCCCTTTTATCTTTAACATTTTAGTCAATGCTTGAAAAATTCAAATGATACAACTTAAATAACGCAAAAACTGCGTTTAAGTGAATAAGTGGTTCGTATAATGATTAGAATATCTAATACTGAGGAGAATTGCATTAACGAAAAAATCTCTGTCTTTAGTAATGTAATTGTAGTAGAAATGGGAAACAAATTCAATTTCTGTTATGTTCGAAATCCCAGAGGTATTAATAAAATTTGCACACAAGCCCTATCGTAAGTGAACTTGGCTCTATTATCTAGTAAAAATTAGGAGCCTTTTTCAAAAATACTTGTTTAGATATTCGCTTAAATTGTCACAATTTCACTCAAAGATATGTACAAACTACTCACCTTTTGAATATTCATTTTTGGGAAAGTTCTATGTACGATTAAGGCGCTAGTGTTGTTCACAGACGGACGGAGACAGAGCGGTGTAGATATACTTTCTCGATTATTTCTAAGTTTGCAATTTTCAAAAATTTAGAGTTCAACGAAAATGAGACCCGTGCAATTCTTATAATAGCCACTCTTCTAGTAGTGTAAAACATTTGAAGAAAAAATTTGGAGTGGTTTTGTGAGAAAATGTTTCTTTTGTAAATTGCATTAATTTCAAACCCAAATTACGTGAAAACTACTCGTTAAAAATTGTAGATCTTTTTTTAAAGAACTCAGTTTTTACCACAGACTCTGTCGAAGACAGAAATCTCTTTCTTCAGTTTCGTATTTTGAAATGAAAACGTTTTGCAATTTTTGAAAATACGAAGTGTTAGCCAAAAAAGGAATTAGCACCATATTTTTTATCGTTCCTTGATACAAACAGGAAGAAAATTTAAAGAAAAAATATTTCAGAGGAAAAATGGTTAAAAAACATAAAAAAGTCTTTATTTCACGCACAATTACGCGAAAACTAATGATATCTTCGAAAAATTGCACATGACATTATTTCAAGATCTGTCTTCAGGGAGCATATTTTATTAAGGAAAATATCTCTATTATCAATGTTATCCTAGTAGAAAGATCCCCAAAAATTGAGCTTTTGCAATTTTCGAAAAATCTAGACTTTCAACGAACATGAGACCTGCACCATTCTCTTATGAAAAGGGGACTCATGTAAAACACCCTCAAAATTAAAATTTCGGTTTCAAATTCAAGGGGCCGCGATATCAGCCAGATCGATTGGTGAATATCAATTTTGAAGAAAATTGGCTGAACGGTTTAGCGACTACCGTTGTTCAGACAAGCGGACGGACAGACGTTTTTTCGTCAATCAAGTTTTCAGTATCAAGGGTGCATAAAACATGGGTTCTGGCTACATCACGTATTGGAGGATTTTTTTGTAAATTGAGCAGCTAGATATATTCCAATATCTTCTGACTGTCTTTGGATTTTAATTATATTGCTTTGTTCAGTTTTTTAAGACAGTCTTACTACATTTTGATGATTACTATATTTTCCATCTATTCTAAATTGGGAATTTTATTTCTATAAGAGAAATAAAGTTGTAAATTTAGAATAGATGACCTTTTATTAACCTTTTGATTATCAAAAATATAATAAAACTGGATAAAGAAATACAACGGGATTTATTGCGTTTTTGTAGAAAGGAACCAGCAATAAAAATTTTTCTGCTTTCTGCTTTTCAGCAATAAAAATTCGCTGCTTTTTCCTGCAGCATAACAAAACTTTCTCTTCTTCAGATGTATCTTTTTTTAATTTTTATTTTCCATAGGCCAGCATAATTGCTTTACAGGGATTGTTTTTATTTAAATCAAATCGAACCACAAAACTTACAAAAGTAAATAACTTAACAGTCAGTACAATTCAATCATCAATGGAACAAAAGATACCATTCATATAAATGTATTTTCTTACGGATGAGAAAGTAAAAGAACTATTCGGGGAAATATAAAAAATAGAAAAGAAAAGAGAAGGGAGTGGTGGCGGGGGTGCGCGCCCACCTGGAGAAGTCGCGCTGGTCCTCCGCGACGGGGGGCAGCGCGCGCGGCGCGGAGCGCGCGCGGGGCGGGGCGCTGGCCGCGGGGGAGGCGGGCGGCGCGCTGGGGGCCACGTCCTGCGGCAGCGCGGTGGGCGGCGGCGTGGGCGGCGTGGGCGGCGGCGGGCGGCGGCGGCGGCGCGGGTGGCGCGGCGCGGGCGGCGGCGGGCAGCAGCGCGACTGCGCCCCGGCGCAATAGCGCGCCACCAGCAGCCGCCCCACGGGCAGCACGAAGAAGTGCACCAGCTCCACCAGGCTCAGCATGCTCACGCTCATGAACAGGCGCAGCGTCGTGCCCACGCCCACTGCAACGGCATGCACAACACACTCTTCACTTCATTGATTAGTGTTGCCTTGCGCGTCGACTGCTAAGGTCATTTCTCCCGTATGTGCCGTGTATGTTTCATTACGAAAGGTGGCTCTTCCTCCACTGGGTAGCAAGATCCGGCGCCGAGTAACATGACGGCTCGCGGGTTTTCCCCAACCAGGTATCTCCCATCCCGCTTACAGCTTATCCCGACTGGGGCTCTGAAGCCCCCGCCGGGATAAGCTGTAAGCTCCCGACCGGTCTCCTGGCATGTGTGGTAGTGTCGTGCATAGAAGTGTGTATGTAAGTAAGGTGTGAGAGAAAGACAAGAAAGGAGGAAAGTTCACGTGCGGTGCTTTTGTTTGGGTACTGCTCCGACATTCGCCTGGTGTTGATCGGAGAAACCACCATCAGAGCAGTTTGCCGCTAGAATTCTCCTCCAGAGTACGGCTGAATTTGACCTAGCTTGTGTCAAGATACCTCCCACCGTCGGGACTCAAACACTAGGACCATCCGGACAGAAAAATTGCAATGACATTGAGCCACCTAAGGCGGACACACGCTTTGCGCTCTGGCTCGCGGTCGGGGCGAGTAGTCTGGTGGCCGACATACATTGGTTGTTTTTCGCGGATTCTCGCAACATTACCCGGCGAATGGTGAAAAGGAGTCCAACACACGGGCCATGGAAGGAGTGCGATCCTCATCCGTGTCCTCTCCTCTCCTTTAACATGCACACACACACACACACACACACACACACGTATACTTCCATGCACTACACTACTACACATGTGCAGAGACGAGAAGGACAATTTACAGCTTTGCCCGCCTAGGGAAGATATTTTCAGGGGAAATATCCCGCAAGCCGACGAGTACGCTGGACCCGGTTCTGACCATCCAGTAGAGGAGGAAAACCTCCCGGAGTAAAACATTAACTACATGTACGGGACTGTTGATCATAGGAGTTGACGCGCCCGGAATAATTAAATCACTCGCAGTGTGGTTATGTCGCAAGCAGCGATCAAAACTAATTGAATTGATTGGCTGTTTTTTTCAGGTACCTTACTGCGATGGTCGTTGGTGAAGTGAATTTTGTATTCCCGGAGGTGGCGATGTTCCTCCTCCTCCTCTGAATGGTGGGATACGGAGCCAACCCACATGTCCGATGGATTGATTCGTGATTCCGGGCGCGTCAACGTATGAGACCATTAGTCCCGTAAGTGTAGTGCGTGTTTTCCTCGAGAGGTGGCCGAGATCTTTTCCCCGCTTGATGACGAGATCCGGCGCCGACGTACCGTCGACTAGTAGGGTGTCCTCTCAACCAGGTATCTCCCACCAGCGGGCCACCGCCTCAGCCGGGACAAGCTCTAAGCTCCCGACTGGTTTCCCGGCATGCGTGATAGTGTAGTGCATGTTAGTATGTGTGTTTAAGGGGTGAGGATAGGACAAGGAAGAGGAAGGAAAGATCGCGCGCGTTCCGTGGCCCGTTTAAGGTACTGCTCCGGCATTCGCCTGGTGTTGATCGGAGAAACCACACAACTACCGATCAGAGCAGTCGGCAGCTAGAATTCTCCTCCAGACAACGACTGAATTCGACCTAGCTGAAACGCTAGTGTTGAAAATCCTACTGCTGTCGGGACACCAACCTTGGACCTCCCGGTCAGAGGGACTGCAGTAACATCAGTTGATGCACTGAGCCATACATGCCAGCTCAAAGGGAATTTTCCCTCAAGTAATCTTCCCCAATGAGCACCGCTTCTGCCAGAACAATATCTAAGCACCCTGGCTTACCTCCCGAGTAGTAATGTAATCCATTTATGTATGGGTGTGTGTATGTGTGTGTGTGTGAATGTATGGCGTGCGGTCCGTGGCCCGTTCGTCAGGGTACTGCTGCAACATTCGCCCAGTGTTGATCAGAGGAACCACAGAAAACCACTAGTCAGCGGAGCCGGCCGCTTCAATGCTTCTCCAAACAACGGCTGAATTCGACCCAGCTATCCAGTGGTCAAAAATTCGCCACGATCGTGACTCGAACCCTCAAACCCCGGCCAGAGTTGCTGGTGAGGGAACGGTGCTGCTGGACCTGAGCTACGTCCACCGGACAAACGAATTGGACTGAACACGAGTTTTTGTCAGATAACATTTTAGGTTTCTAATGATAGCTTGGCTCCTCACGAAATTTGTGTCACTAAGTTAATTTCAATTAGCTGAGTAAATTTTCGAATCTTTTGTAGAACAGCTTTAGATATCATAGGGTTATTAATCAATTTATTGCCCTTCCTAAAAATATACTTTCTCACAGCCGAGAGGGCTCCGACTTGGCAGACTATCTCAATTTATTAAGATTCTATTACCCGGAATAACTTGTGGTGATAAAACAGCACATAGTTTCTCGCCCTTGGTAATGCTTACAAAATACTATTTATACCGCAATGTCTCTCCGAAATATCTCCGACATTTTTTGGAAAACTTAAATTTTCGAAAAATTGTACATGGCCTTATTTCAAAATCTACCTTCAAGGAACAGATTTCACCAAGAGAAAAATATCTTATCTTTAATATTTTAGTTGTACGAAGACGTGCACAAAATTTGGAATTTTCAAAAAATTAGGGATATTAACAAGCACGAGACCTGCACCATTCTTTTAAACATCCCTTACACTATTTAATAACAAAGTTTAATACAAAGCGTTGGAGCCATTTTTTTTGAAAATTTAGAGAATGTCCCAGGGGCATCATGTAAAGTACCCGCAAAAATTAAAATGTCGATTTCAAGGGGACGCGACGTCAGTCAGAGTGATTGCGAAATTTTTGAGAAAATCGGCTGAACGGTTTAGCTGTTAGCGTTGTTCATGGACGGCCGGACGGATGGAAGGGACGTTTTGCCGTCATTTGATTTTTTGGTTTAGAGCACCTACTGAACATGGATTCTCGATACACCACGTGTTAGAGGAGTTTTTCTGAATTTAACAACTGTATTTATCCACTTTTTTGTTATTAAGGCCCTGTAATACGAGTTTTTCTGCCGAAAAACCGCCGTTTTTCGCCCATCATTACATAACTTTCCCTCTACTGCATAAGCGGTAGCAAGAAAGTACGAATAGTTGGCGTGCTTACGTACCTACGAGTTCTAGCAATGTCCGCACCACCACACGCTGACATCGTTCGGACGCCAGGTGCGTTAGGAATATTTCAAATCCATTGTGCTCCACCTCGTGCGGCCTAGAAAATTAATTACTTTACATATAAGCGTGTGTAAAATTGATGATATAAAGTACCTTAAGTAGTATATCAGTTCCTAAATTCATCTGAATTACACTTAACATCAGAAAACGTGCGAGAATACATTTTATTTTTTATATTATGAAAGTTGTTAAATAGGTTAAAGAAACAGAAAAGAAGAAAAATATTTATAGCATTAAGTATTGTTTAAAATTTAATTCTTTGACATAAGCAAAATTTCAGGTTTTCATTTCTAAGATCTTTACTATACCCCACTTTGGAGGTGTTTTTCAGGACTTTCTTTTATCTACATGTTTCTTCCATTTGCACATTCTAAATATCTCAATCCAAAATGTTAGCAGAAAGCATTATATTTACATCAGAAAAAGAAAATTGTAAATGGTATCACTTAATTTACCCCACGATCACAATATCTATCACTATGATTACATATAATACGAGTATTAATCTCCTCTGTAAGGAATTTATATCGATCAGGAATAAAACGAACAATATAATTAATGTGATCATGAATGACGCAAATCAATAACGGAAAAGAAACAAAACAAAATAGGACAAAGAAGCAAAAACAATAGCAATTTTTTTACCAGATTCCAGAGTAAGTTGTTCGTACGTCAGTTGATTCGCAGTTGAGAAGGCAAGGGCAGTACAGGCCTTCAGATTCGTGCTCCGCTTTGGTTCGCAAGGTCCGCCAGTAGTAACCGCTTTTGTAGGAAGAGATGCACAACAACCCTTCCATGTCGCATACCTGGTGCTCCTCTGGAAATTATAATGGTCTTATCATTATTTAGTGTGATGTATTGTAGCATCTAAAGAACTTTGAGCTCCACTAGGTTGTGGAGCGTCTCTCCTGAAAGGTACGCTGCCACAAGAAAGTGAAAAACAAAATGGTTTTTGGGGTAGGATGTATCGTAGTAAGGGTACGCGAAACGTGCTTGTAATATTCACAACAGCAAACAGAATTTGACTTGTAGTTTGATTGAGCAGAAAATTAAACGCGAGAATATGGCAAAACTTTGGCGTAAATATTGGCGTGATTTCTAAACCTGAAGAGCATATTGGAAAGAGACATTGAAGAATTCCGCAAAATTATAGTTGCGAAGCTGTTGGTTTTGAGAAACGTGCGTTATAAACAATTACTTGGAGCTATATGAAATTTAATCAATTGGAACAAATATAAGAAAATAAGCTGCTATAGATAGCTAAATAGCTGCTATAGAAAATAAATTGCTCGAGATAAAGCCATAGATCTAATCACCAATTCGGAATTAAACAGAGCTATAATTTTTACTGATTCGAAATCAACTTTAGATGCATTAAAGAACCATGGGAACAAAAATTCAAGAATACAATTAATGCAAAGAAAACTACAAAATTTGATGGGAAGTAATATTAAAATAGTTTTGGCATGGATCCCGGCTCATCAAGGGATAGTAGGTAATGAAAAAGCAGACGCAGCAGCAAAAACAGCTATTTACCAAGGAATTGATTGTAGAAAAGTACCAATTACTGTAGAAGAACAAAAAAGGGTTATTAACAAGTGCATCTGGAAAAAATGGAACAGCAACTGGAAAAACTCAAGGACAAAACTACATTTAATCCGTAATAATGTGTGGGAGCATCAACCATATACCAAGAATAGGAAAATGCAATGTATAATGACTAGATTACGAATAGGTCACTCCAACTTGACTCATTCTTATATCATGACCAAAACACCAGTGAACAGGTGCCCTAAATGTGGGACTACAATCTCATTTTTTCATATTTTAATAGAATGCAAAGACTACCAATGTGACAGAAGTGGATTGCCTAATAACATGAAGAATTGTTTAGGCAATGTTGACAGTGTGTACAAAGTTATGAACTTTTTAAAACGAATTGGTGTACATAACAGTATATAGGATGTAAACTCTGTAAATGTAAAATGTGAAACGTAAAATGTAAAATGTAAATGCAAAATGTAAAATGTAAAATGTACAATGTAAAAGTCGCTAATGACCTAGCTGTCGATGCGACTATAAATAAATAAATAAAGAAAATAAGGATGTGCGGGCATTATTTGCCCCCTATTGTTCTTTCTAGCTTTAAAGTTATGGGGACGACACACAAAGTTAGTTTATCGTAATGGAACGAGTAAGGAGTATTTTGGGGGTAGCAACACTCACTGACTCGTGGCATGAGCGGCGAAGTGCAGTTGCATTTCTCGAGGTGAGCGCGCATCCGGCACTCGATGATGCACCCGGTGAAAGAGTAGCGGTCGAAGATGGTGAGCGGGTTCTCGTCTGGGAAGCGGCATTGCCGCTGGCGAAGGGTCGCCGACCGCACTAGCTCGTCGTTTGTCACCTGCGAGGAAAGAATAGTACATTACGAAACGATGATGTAATGATGGGTATTAATGCACGAGTGGGATATTACGATACGAGCGAGGAACGAGAGAGTATCGTTAACTTCGCACGATTGAATGAATAACCGTTACATCGAGTTTCATACGGTACTTTTTCTACGACTATTATACGTTAAAGTTTTACATTTAATCGTTTCGTGGCCGTTGACAGAAAGGATTCACCCAAGGCCACCTAGCGGACGCTCCCTATCTTCGCAAGCTATCGTCTAACCGTATCTTCACAAGTTCAGGTGGCTCTGGCCACCATTCCGCCTGTGAGAGAGTTCTGCGCTAGTCAAATACGATCAAAATTACGATCCAATTTATTTTAAATAATATTCTTGGAAAAATTACTAATGATAAAAGAAAGTAAAACTGAGAAGAATAATAATATATCAAATGTAATTTTAAAGTACACAATCAAACGAAACATTTACTAGAACAATTCTGAATTATTAATTAAGTGTCGATACTTGATTTGTAAACTTCTTTGTGATTGGTCAAGAACCTGTATCATAATGAAAACTGTATCGAAATGAATATCATTATGAAACTGCTTGCAGCCATCAAATGACAGCATTATATAATGGGAGTAGAATCATTTGAGCTCTTTAGAGCAAAAGTTGTGCAAGTCAAAAATGAAACTTTCCGGAAAATGAAGTGTAAACGAGAAACACTGTAAAACTACAATGCTTGGAAATAAATGACCTAAAATGTTATGAACGTGTTTAGAACATATTCTTTTAAGTTACTCCGTGAAAATCGGACATTTTAAAATTATCTGTGAAAATCGGACCTATGCCATCTTAATAAGTGTATTTTACTCTATTCATACAAGAAATTCAAGGAAAAAATTTGGAGCCGTGTTTGAGAAAATTTTGAAAATGTCCGGGGAGCTTCATGTAAAGAACCCCCAAATTTTATAGAATCTTTTTCAAAATGTCAAAGCTTCGACTCAAACCATATTGATCGGGAAATATCCATTTTGTAAGCAATCGTACGTATGGTTTAGGGCTAGCAGTGTTCACGGACGGATGGACGGACGGACGGACGGACGGACGGACGGACGAACGGACGTTTTCCATTCTATTGTTTTTTCGGTATTGCAACTACCCTCGGGTCTTCGGTTGGGCGCCTCAGACGGGTAGCCGGCCCGCTCAGTCGACAGATTACCTGAAACGGCGAAGATGGAGGAAGCCGGTGGCCTAGGTTGAATGAGAAGTCAAACATGTGAATTTAGAACAAGTTGAATTTATTCATTAAAAAAAAGAAAACGCTAATGGTCTGGTGATGATAACTCTGGCGAGCATGCCCCCAAAATCGAAATAAAACAAAAAAATGAAATGTCATGCACATAAGAGAACAAAAATTTACAAAGTGATTACAATCAGATGAAACTCTTCTTCGCGCGCGAATTCCCGCTTGACGGCCATGCGCGGCCGGGAACTCCTCTTCGTCGCCCGGTCGAGAGGAAGTCAACACTGATTGTCTGATGTACTGTTCACACCTCTCGATCGCGGGTACGACATAAGACACTCAAACAGAAAATACCTCTGTTAGGCGGCCTGCGCCACCCACTGAAGTTGAACGACCTCAGGTCAGCTGGCTGCGAGGTTCGTGGCGAGCGAGGGGCGCCGCTCGGAAAATGTAGGTCAGATCAGGTACTTGCGAGGGTAGCGGCCAAGGCGGCCGGAACACAAAAGCGCCGTCTGCTCGCTGCGGTGAATGGGTCAGCACAGTTCATTCACTGACACGGTCGGTTCATTCCCGGTCGATCTCACAATACTTTGATACTAATGAGCCCGTGAATTATCGCACAAATTCACTAAGGAAAAGAGAGTCTCGAGTTCGCACGTAAATCGGACGTAATATAATACGAATTGCTGTCAAATGTTCATAATACTGTTCTGCGGCCTGCGTTCGTCACAGAAGTCTTGTACTCAAACTCTACAAGAAACTTAATAATTTTTCTAAGTCCATCGAACCGAACGCCACAACAGAATATAACAGGTTCCCCCCTGCGGCCGCCACTTGCGTCCGATTCTGAACACAGCTCCCCAGCTTCTCTTTTGTGCCTCGTCGCTCCAAGTTTTAGGAAACCTCGTTCCCCCTACCAAAATTATCCCTGTGACTCTGGAATATTCTAGAACAAACCCGAATTCTGGTTGCTATTGGCGAAAGGGTACTGCGCATTAGATATTTTCTGCCCAATCAGAGGATGTTTTCGAGGCCGAGAAAAGAGTGAGAGAGGGGCTGGTTATCGCTCCCTCTCGCTTTAATTTTGCGTCGAAAAGGGGCAGTTATTAACGACCGGGGGGGTGTGAGGGGCTAGGAATCTCTAGGGAGGTTGACGGAAGAGTTCCAGGCGTCGTGGAAAAATACTGAAGGGGTCGTGTGCAGAGCGGCTACCCAGAGTTGGGGCACACGTGTCCGCGACGAATTAGGGAGCGAAGGGTGCCGACACCGTGGCGCCTCGCCTGGCCCTCGGGTCGCCCCCGTGGCGCCTCGCATCTCTC
This sequence comes from Acheta domesticus, assembly GCA_031308135.1. Classification (NCBI taxonomy): domain Eukaryota; kingdom Metazoa; phylum Arthropoda; class Insecta; order Orthoptera; family Gryllidae; genus Acheta; species Acheta domesticus. The sequence goes on along the minus strand of JAHLJT010009419.1, from coordinate 199,204,626 downwards.
GCGTCGCCGCCTGCGTGGAGTTATTTTGCGGCAGAATAAACTTGAATCTATTCGGTATCACTACATTGGCCTCCCTTCCCGCAGTAGAGATATGCATCGTGTTTTAAAATTCGTAAGGCGTGGTGAGAAGTTTTGAAACCTGAGATGCTTATCTCGTCAAAAAAAAATTTAAAAAAGTGGTACCGAATTCTAACGACTAATTTCTGTGATAACAATTACATAAAAGGTCTTATTCAAATAATTACCCTTAAATTAAACTCATTAACCCTAATAATGGTGGAGTAATAAAATAAACTAATAAACTACAAGAAAATCTGAATTCCCTAATCTACGGTTACAAATATTATTTCTTAAACAGTGAAGGCACGGCTATCACGAACTACTCGGTAAGCTGTACGGTTCTGGCGAGTTTATTTTAGAGATTAATAAAGTTTGGAATTAAGTTTTCATTCTTTAAAGGGTCGCAGATTAAAAAAATTGAATTTGCCTGCTGGGAGACCGTTTGCATCTTTAAGTTGGCACACGTTAGGGTGCGGAATGGCTTCAATAATAAATGGTCCAGTAAACAATGGAAAAAACTTATGGAAAAGACCTGCAGGCTGATCACTCACTCGCGGGGTTCGAACCAACACCTTCTGTATTAACACAATAGCCTAGAAAAGAAATTTCACGTGTGCAAAACTGTGACTTAGCTACATTTAATCTCATTTGATTGGTAGAAAGGCATTCTAACAGTCGCCTTAAATGACAAAGATGTTCCTGAAAATTTCGAGATGAAATCACAAGGTCGTCAATATAAGGCGTAACGAAGCGTTTGAGTTCGTCACCTAATTTTCCATCTAAGCATCGAATGAAGGCTGCGCCACTGTTCTTTAGGCCGAAAGGCATCCGCTTCCAGACATAAGTGAGGCCGTTGTAAAGGAATCCTGTAAATTTTCTGTCGTCTGGGTGAATAGCAATTTGCCAGTACGAACTAGAAAAATCCAAAGCTGAGAAAATTTTTGTTTGGTTAAACTTCCAAAGAATATCATCAATATTCTGCGGCGCCTCATTTTCTGGAACGGTCACTTCATTAATTCTGCGAGCATCTAAACAAATTCTGACCCCTCCGTCTTTCTTTTTTACAACGACAATCGGATTTAGATAGGCGGTCACTGATCTCTCGATGATGCCCTCGTCAATCATTTTTCTGACGGTCTCATCAACTTCCCCCCTTAAAGCTTGTGGAATAGGATAGTTTTTCATCTTAAACGGCGAGTCATCGGTAACCCTAATTCGAAAACAAAAGTCTTTAATTGGATGAACGGGGCGACCGAAGACATGTAAATAATCAAGTAGCACTGTCTGCAACTGGGAGCGTTCATCATAGTTCAAAAAATCACATTTTTGCACATTTTGGCAAATAATCCCCTTCGTCGTTTCCCCCCCTTCCCAAGTTGCACTAGAAATGCTAAGATCAATCCTATCTTCCCCGTCATCTTGAATAATAATTTCTTTACCGGCACCGAAACTCATAACATTTCTGGAAAAATCTATTATTCCACCGTTTTCTCTTAAAAAATCAACCCCCAAAATAACATCATGATTAAGATCTTCAATTACTAGACAGGGCACATCAAACAACATATCTCCTATATTAATTGAAATCAGGACCTGCATTGAAATTGGCTTGCTTCGTTTTCTCCCAACCCCTATGACATAGCATCTGACGGTAGGTAATGTCGGTACTGGAATCCGCTCGCTTATAAGTCGCGCATAAAATTTCTTTGACACAGCACTAATTTCACTACCAGTATCAATAAGAGCTTGGACACATAAATTTCCCATAAAGGATTCAATAATAGGGCATTTTCTGGCACGTTCTTTGATAGTCACATCCTCGTCTTCGTTAAAATCAAAAAAGGCATAATTCACTGATATGATCGCATGAAATGGTATCTCTAAAGAAACTCGTCCGTCACCCAGATACCGAGACAGCTGGGACGTTTCTAATTTGTTGAAGCCGGCCGGGATGAATTTTGCCGTCCATCTCTCTCATCGCGATGTCCACGGTTCTCACGGGATTCGGGCGGCGCTCGCCGATCATCTGCCTCGTTCCCTCCGGCCCTATTATCTCTATGCCACTGCGGCCTGCCTTGGTAGTTTCCGTCGGGCCTGCGATTTCTGTCGCGGTTCTCATTGTGATAGTTGTCCCGCGTTCTATCAAATTGTGCCAACAGTTCTTGGAAACGTTCTAAATCTCTACACTCCACGCTGTTGACAATATTCTGTACATACGTTGGGAAATGAGCTGTCAGTAACCAGATGATTTTTCGGTCGTTTGCCTGCGGGTCACACAGCTTGATGGCGGAGATTTTCTCCATGGCGTAGTCTAAATAGGACTGCCCGTGGCGGTTTTCCCATCGCGATTCTAAAATCTTCCGCTCGAACTCATATCTCCGTTGTTCGCCCCAGTATCGATTCAGAAACTTCTCCCGAAACTCTTCATAATTTTGAGGGAAAGGGTTTAAAGCGGAAATCCAATAAGATGCATTGCCTTTCAACAATTCTTGCATAAATTTAGCCTTCAAGTGTGAAGGTACCGCCTTCGTGAGATTCATGTAATTTTCCGCCCGGTCAAGGAAAACTTTGGGATTTTCATCGGGTTTTCCGGAAAAATACAGGTTTTGCGGTGGAGCCCACGAGAAGCGAAGGCCTGAGCCACCAGAATTCGGATTTGGGTAATTCTCGCGTTCCTTTTCAATTTCCTCCTTTACCAATTCTAGGACAGTACGATCAATTTCCCTTTTTAATTTGGCTTCTCTCTCCCTGATGTTTTCCTCACTAATATTGCCTACTTGCGCGAACTTTTCGTGGATATGCGACACTTCTGAATGGAGTTTCTGTCCGATTTTATTAAATTTTTCGCCCATTTCCTGCTTAACTTCAATGATCTTTTCAGTAACCGACTCACAGCACGCTTCTACTTTGTCGTCGCATGCCTGTAATTTGGTCTGAATTTCGATTTTAAAAATTTTGAAATTTTCGGTAGTTTCCGCTTGTGCCCTTCCCAACTCCTGACTGAGTTTTTCTACGTTCCCCTCTATTTCCCCGCATCTGCCTTCGACCTGATTCTTTAAAATCCCTATTTCATGGTTAAGTTTTTGCTCGAGACTTTCTAATTTATTCGCTTGGGCTTCCAAATGACTTTCGATTCGGTTAAATCTGTCCTCACACTTGCTCTCATGTGCTGTGAACCGTTCATCTAACATTTCCTGTAATTTGGCAGCGTTATTTGAGATTTTCTCCTCTAATTTCGCGGCATTATTTGAGATTTTCTCCTCTAATTTCGCGGCATTATTTGCAATTTTCTCCTCTAATTTTGCGACATTGCTATCTGACTGGTCTTTGATTTCTTTCAATTTAGCGGCGTTGTCTGAAAATTTCTCCTCAAATTTGGCAACAGTGTTATCTGAAATTTCTCTCATAACGCGCAAGATCTCACTTAAGGTGGGACCTTGCGTCGACGGCTCCTCAAAACTGTCTTCACCCGTCACGTCAATACCTGATTCGTCCTGCATTTTTACAATGTTACGCGGTTTCACTTGTTTTAGTACGCGCACACGGTATTCACACAACACAACACAACACAAGACAATGACACTTACAAGGAAAACACAGTACAAAATGACATCCTCAACAGACCATAAGTTATTAACTTCTCTACACCGTGCTTCCATCCATCATCTTAATAATTTAAACAATTTAATAATTTAGGCAGAGAAATCTCAGGGCGCTTATCTGGGATATTAAAAAATGAAAATTACGATTATTTCGCGTTAATCGAGCCCCACGGTGGGAAAGCCAATTGCAACTACCCTCGGGTCTTCGGTTGGGCGCCTCAGACGGGTAGCCGGCCCGCTCAGTCGACAGATTACCTGAAACGGCGAAGATGGAGGAAGCCGGTGGCCTAGGTTGAATGAGAAGTCAAACATGTGAATTTAGAACAAGTTGAATTTATTCATTAAAAAAAAGAAAACGCTAATGGTCTGGTGATGATAACTCTGGCGAGCATGCCCCCAAAATCGAAATAAAACAAAAAAATGAAATGTCATGCACATAAGAGAACAAAAATTTACAAAGTGATTACAATCAGATGAAACTCTTCTTCGCGCGCGAATTCCCGCTTGACGGCCATGCGCGGCCGGGAACTCCTCTTCGTCGCCCGGTCGAGAGGAAGTCAACACTGATTGTCTGATGTACTGTTCACACCTCTCGATCGCGGGTACGACATAAGACACTCAAACAGAAAATACCTCTGTTAGGCGGCCTGCGCCACCCACTGAAGTTGAACGACCTCAGGTCAGCTGGCTGCGAGGTTCGTGGCGAGCGAGGGGCGCCGCTCGGAAAATGTAGGTCAGATCAGGTACTTGCGAGGGTAGCGGCCAAGGCGGCCGGAACACAAAAGCGCCGTCTGCTCGCTGCGGTGAATGGGTCAGCACAGTTCATTCACTGACACGGTCGGTTCATTCCCGGTCGATCTCACAATACTTTGATACTAATGAGCCCGTGAATTATCGCACAAATTCACTAAGGAAAAGAGAGTCTCGAGTTCGCACGTAAATCGGACGTAATATAATACGAATTGCTGTCAAATGTTCATAATACTGTTCTGCGGCCTGCGTTCGTCACAGAAGTCTTGTACTCAAACTCTACAAGAAACTTAATAATTTTTCTAAGTCCATCGAACCGAACGCCACAACAGAATATAACAGGTTCCCCCCTGCGGCCGCCACTTGCGTCCGATTCTGAACACAGCTCCCCAGCTTCTCTTTTGTGCCTCGTCGCTCCAAGTTTTAGGAAACCTCGTTCCCCCTACCAAAATTATCCCTGTGACTCTGGAATATTCTAGAACAAACCCGAATTCTGGTTGCTATTGGCGAAAGGGTACTGCGCATTAGATATTTTCTGCCCAATCAGAGGATGTTTTCGAGGCCGAGAAAAGAGTGAGAGAGGGGCTGGTTATCGCTCCCTCTCGCTTTAATTTTGCGTCGAAAAGGGGCAGTTATTAACGACCGGGGGGGTGTGAGGGGCTAGGAATCTCTAGGGAGGTTGACGGAAGAGTTCCAGGCGTCGTGGAAAAATACTGAAGGGGTCGTGTGCAGAGCGGCTACCCAGAGTTGGGGCACACGTGTCCGCGACGAATTAGGGAGCGAAGGGTGCCGACACCGTGGCGCCTCGCCTGGCCCTCGGGTCGCCCCCGTGGCGCCTCGCATCTCTCGCGTCGCCGCCTGCGTGGAGTTATTTTGCGGCAGAATAAACTTGAATCTATTCGGTATCACTACAGTATCAAGGACCAACAAAAGAGGGGTTTTTACTACACCACGTGTTAAGGGATTTTTTCTTAATTTAGCAACTAGTTTTATCCACTTTTTCGTTATCAGCGCCCGGCAATGAAATTTTTCCGCCGAAAATTCGCCATTTTTTCGCGCAGCATTACATAACTTTCCCTATACTACGTATATCACTATACGTACGTGTTCGGGAAAGTAAAAACAGATCCCAACAGGATTATTGACATCAAAATAATGATATTTTTTTAAAGATTACTATTATTTTCTCTGTATAAGGTATACTAGAAAATTTAATTGAATACGTCAGGCATATCAAGGTCACGGGGAATGTAACTAGCTCCCTAGAGTTCGTGTGCATTGCGTCTAGAGCTAATGCCGTGAGATTTAAAAGTAGGGTTGTACAAATTGCTCCGCGGTCATGGTGCGATACTTAGTCCATGACAGGTCCAAGATATTCTTTTGGAAAAATCAGTTGACAGTTATGGCTCCCGCTAGTGACATTAATTCCCATTTCCTTCACTAAATTAAAGAAAGAATCCATTAACATGAAATGTATCAGACATATTTTAAATTGTCAATTGAGAGTAAAATTGTACACTTTGACTCGAAACGATTTTAATTTCGAAGTCACGTTTACAGAAGAGTGCAATAATTGCATTAATTTTTTATGTTCAGGTTTGGAGCTTTAGCAAATAAATAACGGAAACGTCTTGCCTATTAAAAGAGCTGTCTACCCGTAAGAGAGACTTGTTAGTGTATTTCATATTATAACTACATACAGCAAATAACATAATGATTTATTAAAATATAACACGAAGTAGAAACAAGCAAACATTTCACAATTCAAATATATTCCTAGCCCAAAGTCGAATTTAAAAATAACATAAACATGAAATAAAGAAATAAGTAAAACCCTGCCAAGCGAAGTGAAAGGTTGACGAGAGAACGCCGCATCTGGAAACAAGTGACAGTTGCGTGGAACGTTAGAGCCGGGGCGGTGTAGTCTATTACATTCATGTTCTTGTACCAGATTAATAAACATTTTTGCATAACATAGAATGTAATGCTCATTTATCAGTCCAATTAGTTTTGCTTCAGACAATTTTTCATAGAAACATGGTGTTAATCACAGAAATCACATAATAAATTTATCATTTATTAACGATTTGAAACGCAGGCATTACATTGTATTTTATGGGAACCTGGAAGTTAAAGAAGAAATTCCTGGATGATTTTCATTAAATCGAATAATGCCGTAAACTCTCCTAGGATTTGTTGATAGCATGACTGGAATATGTGGTTACTTTGTCGAGTTATAGTAAAGAATATAAACATAATTCAAATTTCGGTTGTTTGATAGAAGACATCAGACAAACATATTTTCGTATGAAGCAACCATTTTGGAAATGAGGGAAATGAGCACAGAGTCAGGGGAAGTTGTCCTTGCCCGTAGGAGCGCCGAGCTATCCAACCGGGCAAATAGCTCGTGTGAACTGTGTCATACCTGAAAAACATTATATTGTGATATTCTATTGCGCATTCCCTGCTGGATTTTCAAAATAATAGTTTTGGATTTTTTGGAAATGATAAGTGCCTAGGTTTGGCATTAGGTAGTAAGAAAATTTACTTTTAACTCTTAATTTTTCGATGAACTTAGATATTTTCCTCAAACAATTGAAATGGAAGGTAATGCGCGAGAACTTATAAGACAAATTGGGTTCTGAATTTCAGGCATTATTCGGAAGGGAGGATTTCCAGGGATATTGATAGATTTCTTGGCAATATTTCTAGCGCACCATAAAGAAAACAATATCGAAAAATATTTGTACAGAATTCTTACTTCATGGACGGCAATGCCAACGTGATGAAACGCGTTGGGATTCGTGTTGAAGTAGTACATGTGGCCACCTATGAGAGGCACATCGTCCGGTGAATGAACCACCACCAGGACGCTCTTCTCCAGCTGCACGCGCAGTCGCCCCGGCCCCGTCAGCACGTTAGAAGACAGATTCTTGGAGGGCCCTCTGCAGGATAGAAATATTTATTGTTAGATACAATACAATAAATATATAAATGTCTTTATTGAAGGCGAGGCTCTGCCTATTTAGCTTGCTCTTCCGTCTACATAAGGGACATATTGATTCTTGGAGGGGTTTCTGAAGGGTAGAAATACTTATCGATTAGTACTATATAAGGGACATATTGAATAGTCGGTCTTCGGTATTTGAAAACTGAAATCAAATTTTTTTTGAGATTCTTCTTCGGTATTTGAAAACTGAAATCAAAATTTTTTTGAGATTCGTCGTTCCAATTTTACGTTTTTTTAATTAAAAAATCTGTATTTTGCTTGAGCATCCTACTTGAGAAATTGCGTATTTGTAACAGATTGATTATTTCGTTTTTCCGGTCGCGTAAACTGTTATGCTCATTAGTCCCGTAAATATAGACCTCGTGACCTCCCCGCGCCGAAAGCGTTCGTCTCACAACTCAAACAGGGTCAATGCAAAGGAACACGACGACTTCGAATATTAGTCGGCTTGTGTCGTAGAAACTTTGATTTTTCGAAAATATTGTTCGGTAACATGACAATAAGCAAATTAATGCTCGTCGCTTCTCGGACGTTATCATCGGGTAAAGAAATTTAAAGGGTTCCATTTAAAAAATCGATGTTTTTGGATATCTCTGCAATAAAATAGGGTTTTAACGCACGTAACGCAACTTTTTATGCGCTCATTGCAAATACACATTTTAATGAAAATTACATTTCAACGTTTATGTCAGTTTACGAGATATTTTCCTGGATCTCGTTTGATTAACTACCCTGCTTAAGCCATCGGTTGTCAGTCAGATCGCATCCAAGATAGATGGTCGAAAGCAATTGCCATAATTTTCAGGAAAAATATTATTTTAAATTAGTGGCTCTACAACAACACATACTTCCTCGCATTATTTGTATCTTTTGCAATTTTTGACAATTCAGGGTGTTCAATAAAAATTACCCCTGTGCCTTTTATATATGACCATAAAAATTCGTGGAAAAAGAAACTTAGTGGTGCTACAGAAAGGTCCAAAATTTTTCAGATTAATACATTTTCTAATCTCTTTAGCCTTTCAGTTTAGTTAGCCTTTCAGTTTTGCTTTACCCTCTTCCCAGCTTGCATCTACTTTTACTATGAGACTTTTTTTTACTTCTCCTCAGTTTTTCTGTACTTTAATTATAGAATTGAAATATGACTTTAATAATATTATAGAAGAGTAAAACCTGCTCCCATATGTAAATTTTCGTTGAAAATTGATTGTTTTCGACAATATTTATCAGAAACCATTTATAGCCCTTCTACAACAAATGCAATAAAGTATAAAAACTCACCTATTGAAAATATTAACAATTTGAGATATTTAAAAAATAAAATTATGTAATTTTTGAAAAATCAAATAAATGCTTCAAAATTAACTTTCTGTCGTTTTATTCAGTGCATTTATAGTTGTTTTTTTTACAACGTGGTGTGTAAGGGCTTGTCTTCACAATCGAATAACTTACGGCATTTCGTGTCTTTCTTGGCCGTGCAGCTAGATGCCGCTAGTCACATCGCATTGCTTGATACGGTCGCAATCATACGAATGTAGCGGCATGATCGAGAAAGACGCGAAATGCCACGAGATCGTGAAGTCAGGCCCTTCATTATAGCACTATCATAAAATATTTAAACAACAAATTTGGGGCCGTTTTTGAGAAAAACCTTGTTTTTATAATTACCTTTATTTCACGCAAAAGTACGCGAAAACTATTCGTACCTTCAATATTGTAGCGGTGATAAGGCACCGAATAAAAATGTCAACTTTTACAATTTTTGAAAATTTAGGGAATTTATTAAAAAAATGGCCCCCACCATTCCTACGAAGGTACTTTCCTCTATTCTACAAATAAAATAAAACAAAAATTTGGATCTCTTATTGAGCAAAAAGTTGAAAATATCCTTGAGACCATGTAAAGGTTGTCCAAAAGTTAAAATATACGTATAAGTATCGAATTCAAGGGACCGCGACATCAGCCAGATCTTTCGGGGAATATCGATTTAGGTGAAAATCCTGCTTACAGTTTAGCTGCTGGCGTTGTTCACGCACGGATGGACGGACAGACGGACGAACGGAAGGGACAGACGGACGGAAGGAGGGACATCGACAATTTGCCCTAAACCAATTTTTCGTCATCACGTGCCTACAAAAGTGGATTCTGGCTTCACAACGTGACAAGGGAAGTAATTTACTAAATGTAGGAACAATAATTATCTGGTTTTTCGGTAACGGGGACCTACAATAGGAATGTTTCTGCCCCAAAATCGCCATCTTATCGAAAAATCGCCGCGAGGAAGTAAAAACACTTTTTTTTGGTATCAGAGGTCCCCGAACGTACATTTTTCGGTGAAATCTCGAAATAGATTTTCCGCAGAATTACATTCTATGTATACTGCTCCACACATACGTGTGTAAAAGAGAAAATAAAAATTTAGAACCGATGTTGAGAATATATTATAACTTCCATTAACATAAGCAGAAATTATGCGACAATTACTCATTTTTTAAAAAGAAATGTAAATGTCCTTTTTAAGAATCCAATATTTAAACATCATTCTTTCCTCGTATGTAGCAAAAGACGATAAAAATGTGGCGCTGCTTCCATTTTTGGCAAATTCTAAATTCGAAAATTGCAAAAAAATTAACACTGAAAAACTACAATATTGATGATAGAGATTTTTTTGTTCAATATTCTATCCTAAAAACATTAGACCAGGCATGTCATAGTCGCGGGCAAAGTAACAACCATGCTAGAGCTCAGGGGCACTGCGTCAAAATTGGCCAGATATTTAAAAGAATGGGTTGTACAATTTCTTGGGTGTAGCGGAACGTCATTGGATACCTTACCCATTACATTATTTGTGAGACGTTAATTGACAGTTATTGTCACAAATTTAGCTATATTAATTCTAATTTTATGTTTGAAGCAAGTACATTATCCGTGAAAATGAAATAATACATCAGTAAGATTTCAAGTTTTCAATTCAGAGTGAAATTAAACATTTTGAGCCGGGATTGCCATGCGGGCAAGTAGCTGGAACGGGTACGATTTGACGTGAATAAGGTCATGTACAATTTTTTGAAAAACTAGTAATTTCGCGTAATGTTTGTTTGAAATAAAAGAATTTTAGAAGAAAAATTGTGAAAAAGATTCCAAATTTTGTCTTTACATTTTTCCTGGGATAAAGTGAAGGACTATTAAAATTTGCGAAGGTTGCATTGTAGTTGAACTCTGAATTTTCGAAAATTACGTAAGTTAGAAATAATAAGAGGAACCACTGTTCCTTAAGTGTCGGAAAAGCTGAACTAAATCTCACAGTTACAGTGGTGATGTGGCGAAGGCGTGCTTGTGATGGTTAGAAGGACCTGAGTTCGAATATCGGTTCAGAGAATAACACTTGCTGGTTGGATACATTTATGCAATAGTTTAATATTAAGTAGCTGTTGTAAAAAATACGAGAAAATATATGTTGGTGTAGCACTACTGGTTTTGTTACCAGTGCACAACAATTCTAATTTTTCTGTTGAAAAATATCCGATTTCCGCTGCAGTATTACAATACTTTCTGTTTACTACGTAAACGTAGTATGGCGAGAAAGTAAAAAGGTAAGACGAATGAAAGTATTGTACACTCATGAAAGAGCACTAAACTTTGAGTCGAGAATTGCGTAAAAGTCTGTTAGAAACATATAATTACGTTGTGTACTTACGTAGTATGTATGCTGTTGATGGAGAAGCAGACCCCGAATTCAGTTGGCAATGGTCGAAAGAATTTGCAACAATTAAATATCTTTTGATTCCACTGGCATTCTAAAAATAGATCTGTGCAATTCCACCGGTCCTAAAAGATAAGAAATGTTGATCAATATTTCCATGCTCTAATACCATATACGAATAAGTCAGAGCTAAGCCTGTAAGTCCATTAGTGACGGCTCGTCAGATGACGAAGAACAAGGTGACACTTCACTTGCCTTTTTAATATGCCTTACATTTCATTTTCCACGTTTGTGGCGCTTGCATTGCGAATGCCAAAGGTATTTTTAGAGAATTCGATTAATTACTTCGTTTCCATGACTTAACCGATCGTTTCCCAAGATCTCTATGGGAAGGTACAGGGGAAAGAGAGCATCAAGAGCCTTGGAATTAATTGATCAATTAATTTGGGGAGCATTTAAAATTTGCAATTTTCTTGACCTAGAACATTCCGGTAATTAAATGGAATGGTCTAAAAGCTTTGTGTAAGAACTTTAAATTCGATTTTTATTTGCATGTTGTTATGTATGAACGCCACTATAGCACTTCTCTTACTTTCAAAATCATAAGCTACCTCTGATATCTCGAGCACCTGGTGCCCTTGACCAAATACTATAGAGACAATACAGGACACTTTGAACCTTTCTCACATTATTAATGGGAGACAAGTGCTCACTAGCAAATCTAGTGACGTGACCTGGAAAATCGGCGACAAATTCAAATTTCAATACATGTACAAAACCTTTTGAATCACTCTGCAAAATGTAAGTAAACGTAATCGTAAGTCAACTAAAAATATTTCAAACTTATACACTTTGGACTAGTAATCACAATAGTAATGATAGGTCGGGCCACTAGGATCGCTAGCGTCAAGTGTCTCCCGTTATTTCTCAGTGTCATGTATTATCTTTATAGAATTTGGCTTGGCTTCAGCGCCTGGAGATGGCCGAGGGACAAACCCAGATGGCATCCGGGGGCGCCAGAATTGAAGGGCTCAGTAGAACAGGGCGTCCCACAATTTTTGTGAAATTGAGTTATTAGCATTATACAAAACTTGAAATAATATCCTTTTAGGGTAATATGTTATTTCAATCCAGTATGAACGTATATTCAAGAGTAATGTGTTTAAAAGTTTTAAAATGTACTGAACTATATGAGGGAAGTTTAGGTAAAACTCTCATTATCTCAGTACTAGGGCAATGTGGGATAGCTCCTTCTTCTACTGAGCCGCTCAAGAGAAGAGCTTATTTCCAAAATGACGTGTGTCCATGAAACACAATTTTTTTTCAGAATGGGAAGGTATATTCAGCCTTATATTTCAAGATAGGATAGAATGGTAGCGTGATGGAGAATCGTCTTAAGAATATATTGATACGTTCAACTAGAAAACAAACGGAAACTGAGATCAGTCACGTTACAAATAAACTCTTCATTGTGAGCCAGGAGCGATGAAGTTGCGCAGGATAGGTCTTTTAAGACCAACACTTTCTGTGCGTAATTCAAGTAGGTAAGTGCAGAAACATGTGTTCTGAAAGTTTAACTCTAATCTAGGACTAGACCACAAGCAATGCAGTAGTGTGTGTTGTTTGTGCTTTGCAGTGAATGGCAGTGAGACCCGACAGAACTATGTTCCTTTAGATTTGGAAATTATTTTATATTAACATAATTAGTTTTTGACTATTACATTTATAACATTTGTTGTCTATAATGTTATTATATTATCAATACGGTATGAACAGTTTAGATTTAATAAAAGTACATTGAACGTTTGCGATTATCAGAATATTGGAGGTTTGAATAAAAATTGGATTCACGACTAGTTATTAAGCACATACTGTTCTATTTAGGTAAAAAAATAAAAAAAACAAATTGACGAAGGTTTTGAGAAAATCTTAAGCCTGATTTACACGTTACCAGTAAGCTTTACAATTGACGTTACCAGTGGCTGGCAAGAAAATGCTGGCAACGAATCCAGTCTGGCTGCGAATGGTTTGCAAGACCTTCGTGTCAGTGACCGGCGATTCCAGCGAAACAATGATGCAATTACATCGGTGAGCTGCTCCGGCACAGCGATGTTTGCTCGTTCTGTGCAGCACTGAATGCGTCCAGAACCATGTGAGCACAATTCGGAAACTTTGTTTGAAAAGTCAGGCCAGACGCTGGCCGCAACGTTGCATGGCAAGCGAAAAGTGTTGAGAAACATTTTGAAAGTAGCATAAAGTGACAATTTTCAACCGACAACAATAAAAATAATGCCATGTAGGTGTATTTGAAATAAAAGACGAAATATTTAAAAAGAAATGATTAATACATATGTTTCAATGACAAGGTGATAGTTATGGTATCTGGCTGCATTTAAAATTCCCGCTAATATTGTGACTCAAACTGGTACTTGAAGTTCATTGGCTGAAGCTGGATAGGCTGCGCAGCGACTCGCCGATGTATCTGCATCATAAACGAAATAAAATAATTTACTGGTACGCAGATGCGCTCCCCTTGTGCGCTCAGTGCTGGCGACTCGCCACTTGCATAGAGTTGCACCATGGATGAATGCACTGTGTAAACGCAATACAGATCAGCTTGTGGTTTTTTATTGTCACTGGGAAACTGAGGACTGTTAACCCTAAAAGATTTTGCATTACTGACGAACAAACAACAAACTGCAATAATTTAAATGTTTTTCGCGCATAACTAAAAAGCAAATTCACTGTTCTTTGAAAGTTTGTCTTTAAGCATATTCGTCTTTGACATTTAAGATACTAAGATCACTTTGATTTACGCTTGCACATGTGCTGAAACATGGGTAACTTTCCCTTAGCATGATTCGTGTCAATAACGTTACCCTACTGAATTATGCTAAATGGCTTCTTATCTTCCTGTTTTAATTTATGATCATTATGTCTTACGAATAAATTTGATTTGAATTGGGCGCCAGGAAATTATTACGTCAACTTTTATTGATTCTCGTATGCAAATTGATTTTCAACATAAGACTAAGCCGCGCTCGCTCAGTCTATTGGATTTTGATTCGTAATTGGTACCTAGTTAATCTGCAATCAATTACCCGATCTCCTCTTCATACAAAATAGCGAGGAATCTGAAAATCCGATTAAAAAATCTGGATTGCACTTATTTAAAATGATAATCAGTTCCTTTTCATAAAACAATTGTAGTTTACATAGTCATCAATAATTCTAAATGAATTTGAATTATTACAATTACCACAATGCAGCTTTGACGCTTTAGAAACTTTTGGTCATGACCGGTTCTTTGATTTGTTTAAAATTTTCTTACATACGATTTCTTTGCGCGCTTTCTTCCTCTCCAAATACGACGTCGCCAAGAAGAATCTTCTCGGATTTCCCATGATGTCTTGTCTCTTCTAATACCTTTATAAGCGCGATATTTAACCCTTATCGTCTAGTAAGTTATATTACTACTAGTTTACCGACTGCCCTATCACTCGTGTTACGGATGGACGCCTACACACGTAACTGTACTTATTACCACAAACAAAATTCCCTAATCTTTCCCTAATACTGCGTTTTCCTCTATCTCCGTATCACGGGAAAATATTATGTCTTTGAACACCACGCAATAGAATCCAAGTTCTATTTTAACCCATTTCTTCCCAACGTTGCGTGAACGCAACGCAAGGTTCATGATTTTTTTTCTACTTTTCTATTATAACATTGCATCTGTGAATTTTTTCACAATACGTTTAATTGATTGTGATTCGTATATATTTTTTTTACTTTAGTAAACAATATATTGGTACTGACTTATTAATTTTTTTTCTTCGGGTTGTGCAGCGTAATTTCATGAGGTTACTAATTATTTATTTTCTTTCAAAATTGATGAACTGCGAAGCAATTTATAACGATAGTGGTAAGCATATACTATATAAAGACAGGTGTAAAAGTTTGAATGAAAAGTGATTCTCGAAACGGATGCTGTAAGTAAATCAATATCGTGATGCGTTCACGCAACGTTGGGAGTTCTCCGGTTGACCAGTGATGCCCACGCGCGCGCGCTTGGTATTTCATTCCGAACTCGCCAGTTCGCAGAACCCTATAATTAGAAATGGAATATGAGACAGGCGATACACTGCCGTGTTAGAAGTTTCTGTCACCGGCATTTTAAGATAAGATAAGCCCGTGTCCAAGCTATTCGTAGGTTCTTCTGGGAATTGAAAACAAAACAGATCGGCCACGAAAGCTTCTCTCTTCTCCTTTGAGGCAGTAGTGCGCGTGAAGAAAACCGTACCTCAAACTGCCCTCTTCGAACATGTAAAGAAATTGGTAAAGAAAATAAAGGAACATATGACTACATGATGGACAAAGAAAATGAGATTTTCTTAGTTAGATGGCATGACAATTCAGTTGTCACAGTGGCAACAAATGTCGGCACCTTGGAACCTCTTGTCAACACGAAACGGTATAACCGTAAGGAGAAAAAGCAGGAAATAGTTCAACAGCCCAATACCATTTTTCAATACAATCAGGGAATGGGTGGTGTAGATTTGCATGACAATGCTATTACAAATTACAGAATAGGAATAAGAGGCAAACAATGGTGGTGGCCACTTTTTACAAATGGTATTGATAGTGCCATTGTAAATGCCCGGAAATTGTACACATTAGTAACTGGCGAAAAGACAAGTAAAATTGATTTCAGATCACAGATTGTACTCACCCTTCTCCGAAGGGAAGAAGTAAATGGAAGTCAGAATTCCAATTTGGGACATAGCAGCAAAATAGTTTGCCTGAAGCTGTATAGAAAGACCTTGTTGGTCACGTAATAATTCGTGACGTAAATAATGCGCGTAGGAGATGTAAAATTTGCAAAAGTCAAACAATTTATCAATGTAAAAAGTGTCAAATTCATTTGCATACTGAATGTTTCTCACTATATCATGAATAAATTTATTTTCAATTTTTCCAAGGTTTTTTAATGTGTATTACAATAAGGAAATAAAAAGATTTAGTAAAATGATCATCTGACTCATTCTTACCGGAGAACTCCCAACGTTGCGTGAACGCAACGTTCCATTCTGGCAAAATGAATAATCACAAAAATAATTTGAGGGTATATTTACATTCTTTGGAGATGCATTATTAATATTACAGTCAGAAGTTTGAAAGAAAGTAGGTATTTCAATGCTTGGGAAGAAATGGGTTAATGTCTAATTAGTCCCAAACTGATCAAAGTTAATGTTATTTAACCAAAACTGATTCTCTTCCCGACCACAGCTAAATATTCGATCTGATCGCTACCATTCCTAAAGAGAGAATAAATCCGGCCATCTTTTTTTTAAAAAGCCTGAAAGCTTCGCTTTTCACTTGTTATAAAATGTTTTCCGCACCAACTGATCACTCACTTATATGTGTTATCTCGAAAAAATGACCTCTAACGTCAGGTTGTTTGTTTTCTACGACGCCGCTTCCATGGCGAGTTTTCTACGACGCCGCTTCCATGGCGACCCCCATTATTGTTCGCTCACTTTAATATCCTCGGCTCCTGAAGAAATGATATTCCCTTTGCGTTATTCACATTTCTACTGCTTTTATCGATTACCATTTCGGTATATCACAATACTATACAGTACTTCACAAATAGCAGACAGCGATTTTTGGCAGAAGACCCGGGCAGAACAGTGCATCGCAAACAGCAAACTCTAGCTATAAAAGCGTGCCAGTTACAAGAATCGTGTACTCAGTGTAGGTATTGCGAGTTGCAAAGAACTCCAGAGGCTGTCCAGGTGCTATAAATGCCAAACATGCACGCTAGTAATGGGCAACATGTAAATCAGGCTTTCCCTATGTATTTTTTTTATTCAAAATGACTCTGTTTTCCTAAACATTACTTCAAACAACTGACATTTTCAAAAAAGAACATGAAATTATTTTAAAATATTCTGACACAGATTTTATTAAGAAGGAATCTGTCTTCAACAATGTATTTTGTAACAAGACTTAGACAAATTTCTAAACTTTTGCAATTTTTGAAAATTTAAGGTTTTTATTAGATTTCTATTGCGTCTTTTTTTAAAAACAAATTTTGTTCGAACAGAGATGCGTCGGCAGCGTTATTCGAAAGCAAAGAACAAGGTGATATGATAGATAAATTCTTTGCTCGCGGGACCTGTGTTTCTGAGTTCGATTTCTAGTCAATGCAAATATTTTTGTGGGTTGGAAAGCCTTTTGCATGTTGAACTAGTATTACAATATGAAAGCGATGCAAATAATTCGATAAATTGTGTGCTCATATCACCGCTCATTTTATCTTTATTTGAGGTTACACGAACAAGGTCACTAGAAAGAGCTAGAAAATTAAACAAAGGCAATTAAATATAAAATCGAAGATTTGAAATTCTAGATAAAAGCTATATAGATGGAAAAGGAGAATATAGAAGGATATTGTGATATTAATGACTAGAGGAAGTAACCCAACGTTACCCCGGCTTTTATTTGAAGATTAGTCATTGGTTGGGAAAAGGAATTTACATTCCATTGCCGCCCCGCCAAGCTTTTCCCTTTCCACTATGCTTCAACGCTCCTTCCCACCCCACTCCGTATTTAGTGATAGAGATTTTCTTCTTTGGGCTAGTAAAACTTGTTGAGTTTCAATTATGATGCTGTCGATGGGTGACGACTAGAAACATCTGGTAGCAATTTTCAAAACTTAATTAGGGAATTGTGTTCAATTGTTTGATGTACATTTTTCCTGACGTGTTGTAAGAGAATAATATGCTTCCATAATCAATTTTTAGATCTGGCAGTCTGGCAATGATAGGTCTGACAGTATGTCCTAACTCCTCAATTTTTAATTGCTACGATTTTAAGATATTCAGTCTTTTCTTTTTTGTTTGTTGTGAAGATAAAATGCGCTTTCCATGCTAACTTTCAATCAAAATACAGTTCTAAACTCTTGTATTCTAATAAAATTAATGGTTTAACTATTAATGCCATAGTTGGATCTATTATGCCTTTCTGTTTTGAAAACATTCTGCTATTTGAGCGCCAGTTCATTGTGATCTGCTAAGTAGGCAGCGAAGTAGGTCGTACGTCAACCTACAACCGTCGTCATTTAATCTGTCTCTGATGGTAACAATGTTTTCGATTTACACGTAATTGACGAATCAGCATATTTCATTGTAATGATAAGTGATATTATTTTTCTACTAGTCTCATTTGTTAACATTAAAGATAATGTTACTCTCAAAACTGATACCTGAAAAATGCATTTCAATTATTGTTTTTCTAGAGAGACTGCCGAAGACTCTTGTTCTGATGTAATTCTGAACTAATTGTTAAATGAATTCAAATGTATTGCTCTAAATTCTTACGTATTTTAATTTTACCACGGTCTAATGTTACCGAATAAAGTTATATAGCTTTAAAATTCAAATTTGGAAAGAAACTAAAAGAAAAGATTTAATAAAAATATATTTGTAAACAAATAATAAGATTTCCTTGAAAAAATCTAAGCATAAATGTATGTAAGCAACAAAAATTTACAAACCACGTTCTTTGTTGTATAAAAGTTATAGATGGAGTTAGTTACATATTGAATAATTTTTAGATGGGACCAGAAATTATTGTTCTAAATGTTTTATTTTGTGTCGCCTGGGAGCCCACATATCTATCTTAGACGTCGAGTAGACTCTTCTCTATTATATATATATATATATATATATATATATATATATATATATATATATATATATTAGTGATTCCTGGCGCGCCAACGGGAAGATATTTATCCCTTAAGAGTAGTGCATGTTTGTATTGCAGGAGGTAGCGGCGATCTTCCCCCGCAGGGTGACGAGATTCGGCGGCGACCTATACGTTGGGTTTTAGGTTTCCCCAACCAAATATCTCCCACCAGCGGGACACCACCCCAGCCGGGACAAGCTCTAAGCTCCCGACTGGTCTTCCGCCGTGTGTGGTAGTGCAGTGCATGTAAGTGTGTGTAAAAGTAAGGGGTGAGGATGGAAGAGGGAAAAGAAAGGAAATAGCACGCGGTCTGTGGCCCTTTTGTTAGAGTACTGCTCTGGCATTCACCTAGTGTTGATCGGAGAAACCACGGAAAATTACCGATCAGAGCAGCCGGCCGCTAGAATTCTCCTGCAGACAGCGCCTGAATTTGGCCTTGGTTTGTAGCTAGTATTGAAAATCCTGCCACCACCGGGACTTCAACGCTAAGACCTTCCGAGTCTGAGGCCCTGCAGTGACATCAATTAATACCCAGATCCATCTCAGCCGGTATAAAACTCTTCAAGCTATGCTGTGCGGCATGCATGCATTTTTGGTCATTTAATATACTTTTGTATTCCATAAAGAGTTTGCAACGTATAAACACTTGCAGTGTGTTTTTAAGACGGGTAATTAAGTCTTAATTTCCGTAGAAATTATTTTTATGACCGAAAGTAAATAAATAAACAATACCTTTAACGCAATTGTGTGAAAATCAGTAGTGGGGCAGTTGAGGCGACGGCGTTCATGTTGTGTTGTGCACAGTTTCCTCACATAAGGGGCAGTTCCGTCAAAGTAACGTATTTCTCTGAAAACGTCTCTTATCCGTCTCATATATCTGTCAACATTCTTATCTCTATAAAAAAATCGATACAATTAAAGGTAGTAATGTGACATTATTAAAAAACACCAATTTAAAGCTGTTTGAGAGAAACTAGTCTAAAGAGTTAAAGCGCTAAGTACAAATTTAAGGATGAAAGCTCTTTTCACGCCATGGTGTTGCATTTTACTTTCATGTTTCTTTAAAAATATATGTACATGATTTATGTTTAAGTGATTTATAAAAGGAGCACCTCCATTCAGCTTCCATAACTATACTGCGAGCAAATCTTCTGCCGACTTGACAGCCGGGAGTGGGGGAGAGCGATGTTGCCACTCACTCGGCAGACACGTGTTCGTTCTTGCGTCAGATCAGCTGTTGATGCATACACGTCCAATTTATTGTATTTTTGGTAGAATTGTAATAATGACACTAGTTTATTTGATGAAATTCTGTTACAACAATTTTATCGCAGTCCCTTACACTATAATCCTGCCAAAGCCAGCAATAACGAAACATTTTTGCATAAGCAGATTAAAGTAAGTACAGCGATACGCGTTTTAAGAAGGAAGATGCATAGTATTCATTGTGAAAGATTTATAAGAGAGAAGTATTTAAAAGCAGACATCTGGGTTTGAATACATACCTTTACAGAACGTTCACACTCACACAAAAAAAATTGCAGGACTTTTCGAAGTTACTGACTTTGCCTGTTATTTACAAGGTTTTCAAAGAGGCGTCCTATTGAATGCATTGGCATAAAGATGAAAATTAGAAATGTCCCGTAAGGTGGATGTACGTATACATCGTGTCATAAGTATATCAGTCTTAAGTAAGCCTTTAACACTAGATGCCACAACCGCTCACACGATGCATAACCTAACAAGTAATGGCGCTCGGCGCTCTTCAATTTTCAGTTGCTTCGCGCTACTACATTTCATTTGTTTCTTAGTAAACTTCGGCAACTCTGTTGTGACATCATCACAATTTGAAGCCTCTGATTGGATAACGGAACCCCCTCTCCCCTCTCAGCCTGGAGCTGTCAAGTCGGCAGAAGATTTGCTCGCAGTATATATTTTTATTGATCTTTAAAACAATGTGATGTGTGGTTGAATAGATTCATATCGGATGCAATATACTGCTGCGGACAACCGGATGCAAGCAATGGGTAATTCCACGTGAAATGGGCCAAAAAAAGCATGACCCCTTCCCATTGGTCTACAAATTAATTTTTATTAACAAGAACCCGCTATTATTTTTCATTTAAAGTTGGTCAAAAAATATATCTTCATATATTTGTATATTGTATTTGTCACCATTATTTATTTGTAATTTGTCGAAAAACAACCAATATGATCAATATGATCTAATATACTTTAGAAGTTTCCTACTCTTTGGATACAGTAAGCATATATTCCAAATCGTCTTTCTTTGGTCAAAATTATGCGTTTCTCAAGAAAAGTAATTGAGAATGAAACATAATTTGAAATGCATTGGGTATGAATCACAATTTTGTTTTGTCTTTTAGGTTACTCTCTTATTCGGTTATTATTCACAAGTATATTGGTAATAGAGCAAAACTGAGGTGGGTTGTTTGGCGTGATAATTCAATATAATTGCCAGAAACACGAAATGGGAGACATTTAATCTAAATACAAAATGAAATAAAAATAAGTTAGAACAAGATGAAGGAAACAAGAAAAAGAAATACTTAATTATATTTGTGTTTTAAAATAAATAATACAAATGATTTATGTATATTAATAATAAAATGTATTAAATTTTGTACATCAATAAACGCTCAAACGATTATTTGAACATCAAACCTAATATGAATTAAGAGATTTTAATTAACTGTTTTTTGTGAAAGAGTATTGAAGTAATTACACAGAAATCGTCTGATGATAGGAGAGACCGGGCCTAGTTGGCACAAGGGGTTCGTAGCGTCTCCGGTTTCTACACGAAGCTTCCATAATACCTAACTTTGTCACATGACTTGCATGCTCTAACCAACCTCTCAGTAGCCCCAGTATGATAATAGGGTGAAACCGTGATACCAAAAGCGTTTTAGAGGATGAAAATAATATTTTAATAGTTCATTCACTATCTTCTGTAATATTCGAAAGGAAATATTTTGCTTCTCTCTTTTTTCAGCCGAAATCTTGAACCAAGCTGTGTTTTATTTTTGCGTCAGAAGTTTTAGTTATCTTGTCACCTCTGCTGCAAATTCACGCAGGCTAAAAATATAGCCCGAGTTGTGTTAAAATTACAATTTTTAGCCATTAGAAGTTTTGTCAAATCTCTCAGAACAAGTACTCTGTTTACTCAAAATGTTTATTTGAAAATGAGGTGAAAGTCACTTAACTTTAACGGAGGTATTTTAATCTATCTGCGTTGTCTCCATGAGGAAAATAGGGAGAAGCCACTTCCATTTACATAAGAAATATTTTGTTTCTTCAATGATATTCATCAAGTAATATCGCAATCGTGACACTAGTATGTCACTAAAGTATATGACAATAGTACTGGACTTTTACGAGTACATTACTTCATCGCCTTTCGGATTCTCCGCATGGCAAACTATTTTTACTCATCACAGCAGGGCTCCCGCGGGCAACAATTTTAGTTCAACGGACACCAGAACTATCTGATAACGAAGCGCTTGCTATGAAAAGCTCGGAAGCAGACTACGTGCTAATTATAACTTATCTGAATCTGCTGATACCCCCATCTCTCTACAGTCAGTAGCAGTCGCGCGCCAGCAAAAATAAAACGGCCATGCTATACCTGTAGCCCGCCCAAATACCTCAGGGTTAATCAAAATCCTGTTCTGGGTTAGATGGCACTTTTCAATACTGGTTTCTTGGGACTGTGCCATTCTCAGTCTGCCAACCTTCTCTGCACAATGAAACTACTATTTTTTATACTTTTATTCATATCTACTACCTACCATTTTAAAAATATAAATTTTTGTGTTATTTTTTCATAATTTCAGTAGCGAAAGCTTATTCAAAACAACACAAACATTTTCATTATTTTTCTAGTTAAAGTGTTGCTTCGGTTCACAACTTGGCAACGCAGAGGACTCGCTGTGTACCACCAGCGGGTGGCACATGTTAGGTCGGAGGTATGGTCGGAGGAATGTTTTTGCAGAAACAACGATGTTTTTAACATAGATGTAATAACGTAGATGTTTTTTAACATCAATGTTTTGCAATCGATGTTTTTCCTTTTCCAATGTTTTGTTTCTGAATGAAAAATTCTCAAGATCACAATACTGTAAAAGTTAAAATATGAAATAATAACTGATGTTAACATTGTTAGTACACGTGTTGGAACCAAAGTAACCCTGTTTGTACCAGCTTCATCGACCAAACTCTCTCGCCCCAGATGGCCTGTATGCCCTTGTATTTTCTCTTCCATCATATTAATTTCGCATATTGAAATGTGATCAACAAATTCGCTGTGGGCGTTAAGTCTTCTCTTTGTTCTCGTAAACTTATCGGGCGAACTGATAAACACGAACACTGCCAAATTAAATTTTAATGCACACGAATTTAATGTCAGAGTTTACTAAACCAGTCTAAAAAGATCGATGTTTTTAGTGTATGTATTTTTAAAATCGATGTTTAAATTTTGAACATTGATAATTGCTGACATCGATGTTTTGTTATCGATATTGCATCACTAGTATGAATGCAAAACCGACCAAGTACATATTTCGGCATTTTGAGGGTAAAGGTATCTTTGAAAGTGCAGGCTTATCAATACTGCTACAATTGACATAATGGTATTGTTACCCAAGAACAAACTGTAATAAACTTGTCTGCCTTTAATTATGCAAATAAAACATTTAAAAAATATTCGATTTGACATTGATTTATTACTCCCCACTCTCACAAAAGTGGTGTCCCAACCTACGTCATACAGCTGGCTGTACCGACCAACCTCAAAAGTAGAGTTAGTTGGCATATCTTGACTAAATGAATTTTTATGGCTCTAAAAAGCTAGGCAGCCAAAAGTTGACAAGTCAAGAAATAACAAGGTACCCCAAAAATGCCGTTTCCATAGACGCAATTAAAAATGTCATAATTAAACTGGAGTTGCGTAAAAAAATAAAACTACCAGGTGGTGCCAAGAAGCCCCAGTCTCCCCTCAGTAATTTGGATTTTCATACCTTACATTCTTACCTGAAAGTTTCGTTAAACCATTGAACGACACTCGGAGGATAATCTTCCCAAGTAAAAGAACTTGCAGCCTCACAAATTGAGACAGCAGAAAAAGGAGTATTCCAATGGAGATATTCGGTCTCAGTGTTAAAACTAATGGAGTTCTCGCTCGTGAAATCATCCCACGATCTGTGAATGAGGTAGATGGCAGCACACCACGCCAGAACGCAACATACTATCCAGAAGAATCTGCAAGAATTTTAGAAACATGTAAGTGATGTCAAGTGGTTTATTAAAAGGGGGGTTAACACAATTGAATGTCAAATTTAGAATGAAAATCGACAACAGAAAGATATTGAATGACCATTTTACTTATCAATGCTTATTTTACTTGTTAGGTTTGAAAAATATAAGTTCACTCAATATTTGCACCTTAATCACAATAACACATAAACTATTTAATGTTTCGATATTAATGTGGCGGAATGATGGTTGAAAAAAAATTGAAAATTTATCTTTTGATAGACAAGTGCGCGTCTAGCTAACGTTAGCAACTGGTTTTCTCCACTAATTCATTGTCAGGGCCCGGCAATGAATTTTGTATGCCCAAAAAACGCCATTTTTTCGCGGAGCATTGCCTATACTCCGTATATTCGTACGCATACGAGAAAGTAAAAATAAAACAAAAATATTTGATCATCAAAATGGAAATTTTGATAAAAATTACTTTGTTTGCAATAATATGGAATATAGTTATTGTAACTGTAAACAATATACAATATATATATATATATATATTGTATATGTATATATATACACACACACACACGATTTTTTAATTGAAATATTAGAATGTTTTATAATTTGGCAAAAAAATACAGTTTCATTTTGGAACAGTTTTTATAATCCATGTTAAAAATAAAGGCAAAAATCAAAAGTATTACTGCACATGAGTTTAAACAAAATTTTAAAAAATTCTCCTTATTTTTATGATAATCTGTAATAAATTAAAACTTTAATCGAACGTATTTTTTGTCCATTTACTTCAATTTGAAATTGTTGACTGGAAATAATAATCTAGTATATTTATTTGTTACTCAGAATCCTAATACAGTAATCCCTCGACATACGCGAATTTGCTATTCGCGAGTTCCGAACATTCGCGATTAGAGAAATGCTACCGGTTGTTACATTCGCGAGTGCGTCTTTTGGTAATACTACATTTTTTTAAGCGAGCACATTTCATTTCCTTTATCAGCGTCATCTGGGAAATGAACTTGGCAGACATTAGAGCTCAAAGTATCGCGTTCTGCAAATATGTCAAAGTTAGAATTGTCAACATGTCCCAGTAAATGTTGCTGTGTGACGGTGAGAAAATTCACTTCTTAGATTGAGAAAACCGGAATATGGCGTGGGGTGTCTACGTGCTAACCACACGTACCCTCTTAACCCATGGCCGCGAGGTAGGGACGTCGCCGGTAGGCCTGAGTCCGTTCACGGGACGTTGTGCCAAGTACAGTACATAAAATTGTCAATTCACATTAATACATTCAACAACAGAATTGTAAAATAATTCATTTCAGTTGCGTCAAATTGGAGATAAGAGTTTTGGCCGCATGAACAGAAAAGCCATTCAGGATCTGTGCAATTTTCATTATAATGACCTCACTGAAGAGGAGCGTCGGGAAATCATCAGCGAAGAAAACCTCTTCGAACGTACTGATGAAGTAACGGAAGCGAGACTGCGACCTACACAGCTCTGGTGGAATGGGCATTCGAACATGTTCCGAACATGGAAATAACTTTGAAATTGAAGCGAGAAATAGAAGCAGCAACTCTTCCATATTTGGATATTAGAACGAGTAGGGCGATGAAACAAGAAAATTACTAAATCTTGTATCCAATCACTTTCAACTTTGAAAACTTTCAAATATTGTTTTATTTATCTTTGGGACATTAATTGTTAATTCTGTTTATGGTAGTACTTACTAAATTCTTCTGCAATTCTTTGTCAGATATTTTTTCTTTCTGTTTTAATATATTTTTCTATATTCAGGGCTCTAACCCCCCTTTCTTCATTAAAAGATTTACTCAACATTCGCGGATTTGACATTCGCGATGCTTTTTTGGGAACGCAACTTTCGCAATTGATCACTGTACTCTGAATCATGAGAAGAGTGTTATTGTGAACACAGTTTTAAGAATGTTCAGACTGAAATTCCAATATTTTATTACAATTTTTTTGTTTTGTCAATATTTTCAAACTTCTTTTTCTAATTTCATTTTCAGAAATTCTTTTACAACACTGTTAATTTTATTTTCAGAGAGTAACTTTCAACATTGTGAACTCCATGATAAATTATAAAGTTCCTCTAACTTACTATGATGGTTAATTTTAATGTTAATGATACAATTTTAGTAATATAACATTAAAAAAATTAAATAATATTTAATAAGTAATTGAAAAACTAGCCATATTACGACGGTTTGAATTCATCCTTTGGAAATCGAGAGTGAAACGTCGTGAGTTGCTTAATATTCTACAGAAGTAAAATTTTGACAAGCAACTCGAAGCTGGGAGTGATTCATCAAATCTATTTAAAAATTTTCCCATTAAAGAAGTGATATTGAGCCCCATTGCATATTAGAGAATTTGGAATTTTTTAATTTTGTAATCTTAAATATTTTAGTGGAGTCTCTTAAGGTTCTATTCTCACACCATTTATTTAATTTTACATAGAAGACATTCCAAACCAAAAGATGTTTGGTTGAATCACATGATACCACATGATTCTCTCATCATGCTAATATGTAGATCATGACCTCGACAAATAGATTATTACGTGGACTGAAAGTTGGAGAATAACAGTAAACCCCCCAAAAAATTACATAACAAATTATTTGCGCTTACATCTCTCGTCTTTAAGAATGAATGATAACTTTATTGCTTGGATATCAAGTAATAATTCCGTTAAATGTTTTGGAGTATATTTAGACAAAAAGATTGGAGGGAGTTATAAATATGGCATTTACAAAAATATAAAAATTACAATATTTAGCTAAAACCATACATTTTGATTCAGTTAAGGATATTTTCTTAGTATATAAAAATTCCTTGAGATTTAGTACTAAATTTATTACGTGAAACTAAATGGGCGATTATCATACTTCTCTTTAAATAGATTTATTGCCTCAAATTGCCAGGTTTTTTCTTTTTTCCTTTTTTCTTTTTTGTTTATTTATTTTTAAACTCTGATTTTGTTCCTTTAGTGGATACTTGAGAATTGCAAAACTTTAGTGGTACATACAGTTCTCAGCAATGGCATGTCATTTTGTATCCCCTAAACGTGTTTGAGACCAAAAAGACTAAGAAAATACCGCTTCATGATACATTATTACAATATCAATATTAATTAGATGTTTTCATCTACCCTTCAATATATAAAATTAGAGAAAGGAAATAAATGATCGTCATTCCAATCCTCATAACTAGAAGGCATAAGCCTCACGTTCAGCTAGTTTGAAGTAAGTGGGAAGCCTTCAATTCTAATTTTACAAATTTTATGCTTGGAGTGGCCACTACTGAAGCCCTGAGACTACTGATGTCATTACACTGGTTAATTCAAAGAAATTTAATTAAAAATAATTTTTAACAGTTTTTCAGTAACGTAATAATATTTAAATCATTAAAACTACGGACTTTAACATATACACGCCCCTTATTAAAACGAGTAAACTTCAATCCCTACCGTCCCAAACGCACACATCGATTTACCCTCTGCGGCAACGAGTCTTGCATCTCGTACTGAAGCCCCAGAATGAAAACAAAAACAAACATACCTTTCAAACCAGTGTAACCTTGGTCCTACGAGGTATTTGAGGCCACGCACTTTGCATTTTCGACAATAGTTCTTCGTGAGCAGGGCCAATCCTCGAAGGAATGAACCGAACATTCGGAGAAACATCCTCCACATGTCGGCGGCGAAAACGATTTCTGTAGGGCCGCAAGGGCGACCGCAGTAGCCGCGGCGTCCGCAGTGATGACGTAGGCGGCAGCTTAGCGTGAGGTGAGGATACTCCATGGGCATCACGCGACGATTTCATCGCCGTACTAACATCCGCGGAGTAAGCGCACGCTGCTATAATCTTGATGTCGATCTTTTGCGGGATTCGTTTCGAAACTACGTTTTATTTCTGTACACTCACGTCACACTTCTATGAATTCTCTAACCATTCTATTTGTTTCTCTCGGTGTGTCACTGTTATCTCGTAGAATTTTCATCAAATATCATCATTATTTGTTTTCTTTTCCTGGTTCCTTGAAGAAAAAAACAAAACATTTGTAAGACCGTGACCTGATTTATGTTGCTACAATATTAAACAACGTTTTATTCTTTACATATTTTATATGTAAAGAATAAAACGAATATTTTTTTATTTTTATTGAATTCTAAAAAAACAAAGCAAAGCACTTCAAACTTTATAGTGTAGGTAAAATATCAATATATTTAACGAATGGTGCTATTCTAAAGCTTAGTAGAAGTGTAGGGTTGAAGCGTATCAGCGTTTACGAATTGGTAATATTATAACTATTAACTGGAAATAAATACATATCTAATATTTTAACCAGCCAACATGGATAGCCGAAATTACCAAGGCAGACGTATCTTGATAGTCTTGATTCGAATGGTCGTGGGTTCACATTCCGCTCAGGAGCATGAAAGTTTGCGTGTGATGTAGCGTGGCAGTGCTCTTACAACCCTTTCTACCCTCGTGTTTATATCCTGCCCGTTGGGGGCACAGGGGCTTGTGGGATTTTGCATCTATGTACGCGTTACACCAGAGCGGTCGATATGAATTACGTGGTAGGCAGGATGTTGGGTGTTACGGGATAATATGATAGACAAAGCAATTACGTAACCCCCCCCCCCCCAGACGCACTTCCTACCCATACTACACCTTAGATACCCTCCAAAAAACCGACGAATATTTTTTGGACATGTCTATTTAATGGTATTTAATAATAAAATAGACGTGTATTGTAATCTAAATAATAACTGTCTAAACCACAGCGAAAAATTTGCAATTTTTTGTGTGGAAGCTTATGCTGTAAAAGTTGTCAGTAACGTGCGAATATTTATAAAAAATGAATTAGATAGAGTTAAATTGAATAATTATGTGTAATACTAAAATCATGAATAATTGTTCGTTACCTCTGTGCCCTTCTTCGAAAACTTTCTTTCATCAGACCTGAAAATCATCCTTTGGCGAGTCCCCCATTGCACTACGTTAGACCCAAGTTCTATCTTACCCCTGGGAAGCTAGCTACCCGCACGACACAAGTGCATCTTGGTATGCCGACCTATCAGGGGGATCTATCAGGCCCCTTTTTTTCACAGGTTGGCGCCGACCCCTGGCATACTTGACCAACAGTTTATACAGTAGGGAAAAGTTTTCCTTGACCCGTTCCAGCTCTTCACTGCGTTTGCGCACTTTTTGTATGAAACATCCTGTACACTAGTTGGACCCATGCAAATGTTACGGCGCTTTTTGTGTCATTGTTTCAAAAAGGGGGGGGGGAAACTTCATAGTGAAACAACTTTGAACGGCCAGACCCTGATTGGTTGATTGATTAGTGATTTCTAGCGCGTTAACAGCTAAGGTCATTAGTACCGTATGAGTAGAGCATTTTTAGCGCGTGAAGTGGCGGTGATTTTCCCTCGCGGGATGGCGAGATCCAGCGCCGACCTACGTCGCCCTGCGGGGATTTCCCTCCACCCGGTATCTCTCACCAGCGGGGTACTGCCACAGCCGCGACGTACTCTAAAATCACGGCCGCTCTCCCGAGATGTGTAGTAGTGTAGTGCGTGTAAGGGGTGAAAATTGGACAAGGAAGAGGAAGGAAAGATCGCGCGCGGTCCGTGGATCATTTGTTAAAGTACTGCTTCGGCATTCGCCTAGTGTTGATTGGAGAAACCACGGAAAACTACCGTTAAGAGCAGCCGGCTACTAGAATTTTCCTCCAAACGGCAGCTGTATTCGACCTAACTATACAGTGTCGGAAATCCTGCCACCGTCAGGACTCAAATCTAGGACCTCCCGATCAGAACAACTGCAATATGACAGCAATTGATTTCCTGAGACACCTAAGCCGATGCTAGATCATGAACGTTGCGTGAGTAAACATTTTTATATTGCTAAGCAATTGCAAACAAGAAGGCTTAAGGCCATGCAATTAAATTACGGAGAATATAAAGTGGTCAATTAATTCTGTTTCTGTTTTCGAGAAACTGCACGTTTTCGACATCTTTCTGTAGAAAATTGGAAACATTGAGAAAGTAAACTTCCAAAAATGTAGTAGAAGGCTCTAAATGTAATTTCGTAGAATACGGCGTTAGAAAGAGAATGGTGTAATGAAATGTTAAAATAATGAATTCGTCACTACACACACACACACACACACACACACACACACACACACACACACACACACACACACACACACACACACTACTATGATATTTCCAACAATAGATATTTGTGCACTAAGGGCAATATAAGGCTTCTAATGATCTAGCGGCCACAAAAAGCCGGAGTGCCTCTGGCCCGAGAGCTTTTGTCGCCCGAGGTCTTTAGAACAAGTGGTACATAATTTTATTTTTTACCTATTTTTAATTATTTAGATTTCCTTATTTTCTTATTAACTAGTTGTTAACTTGAATCGGTTTGTCATTTCATATTCCCTTCCCCAAATCCCCTATCATAATTTCCTCTCATAATACCCTCCGTAAGAGAACATGTAGCAACAATCAAGTATTTTCATATTTCCCTGGTCTCCATGATCCTTTCGATCCAGGTAAGTTATGCAGTAAATATCGTGCTCCGTATTGAAGGCAATAACATGCAATAATTTATCGGTAAAAAATAGAGATTATTTATTGCATTACATTACAAACTATTATTTATGCCATTCCCTTATGTACCTGCAGAATCGATGTGCGGACTCGGTTTGCGGAGTCGAAGGTGTGATGCATATAAAAGATCCTCAAGCCTAAATGAAGCCTCTGAGCTAATTTCAAATCGCCTATTTCGTCGCCCAAGTAATACCTTCTTTCTCCGCTGGGTGGTGAAAGGAGCGTAGCAAAATTTGCGTGGTGAACATTGAATTTCGTAACAAAATGACATTAATTTGCTGAACAAAGCAAATTACTTGAATATTTTATAAAATTTATGCGTGAAGCTGTGACACCGCCACACCTAATGCAACGAGAGCACTAGCCAGAGAATATCAGAGCGTTCTTCTAGCCTTTCTAAGAGAATGAAAAATGATAAGAGAAGGACACTCGACTCTAGCAGTGTAGCCTCCGCCAATCAAAAACGATGAATTAGCCCTACCTTCGTCGAGCCGTTAAAAGAATTCATTCGTTTGTTCGCCGTAATAGAAAGTGGACAGTTCGCTGTGGAACAGACAAATAAATATTCTGACAGTAGAACATTGTAAGGCGAATCATATTCTACAGGATATTCAAGAACATCTCCAATTTTTAGGAGGTAAGTATTTCAATTTATACCAATTATATAACTGTAGAACACAAACGTGCTGGATAAAAATATATTAGCTGCGGATGTTTCTCTTTATTACAGCTTTTATTGTATTTTGCACTCTTTTTATCTTTATTATCTTATATTTCATGTGTTGCTTACTTGAATTTATGAAGTAATCTCGACTCACGTTTACTACGATATTCCGACGAAGCTTTAATGAAAAGGATTATTAAAAACTGGATGTCGATTGGTAAGCAGTTGCGAGTAACTTGCCAGATATACAGTTGGTAACAGTCGTGTTTGTACAGTCCATAATGTGCTTAAAAATCGTTATTTTAAATGGAAAATTATTACTAATGAAAAATATATTACAAGATAATAGAATAATTCCAGTTAAATAAAATGTTACTTTGTACACCTAGACGAAACGGCCGTGAATTTGAAATTCACCAGCACATTTAGTCACTCGGGAATATACTCTTTGCTCAGGAACTAGACGCTAGGAAGGTTTCCAAGCAACTAAATGTTCTGGTGAACTTCAAATTCAAGGCCGTTTCGTCTAGGTGTACAAAGTAACATTTTATTTAACTGAAATTATTCAGTTATCTTGTATTATATTTTTCATTAGTATTAATTTTCCACTTAAAACTAACGATTTTCATGCAAATTATGGACTGTACAAACAAGATTGTTGCCAATTGTGTGTGGCGTATACATCATTCGCCTCATTTTCTGCGTGGCGAAGAGCTTTCTACGGGGAGATATCGCCATGGCAGAAAGAAACGTCTACACGCGTCGGGATAAAATCTACAAAACTTTCCTGGACTGCCAGAGATAGTGACGATACATCACAGCCGAGAAGAAAAGACGATCAGGTGGGTAAGTTGCCGGCGTCGTAGCACCCGCAGGATAAAAAGAGAGGACTCGGTACTGTAGTAAATTTCTCCACGCTTTCGGTGCGCTCATTGTAAAGTTTTTACTTTCTTGCTACGGAGTAGAGAGAAAGTAAAGCAATGCTGCGCGAAGAAACGGCAAATTTTCGGCAGAAATACTCTTATTACAGGACCCTGATACCGAAAAGTGGAAAAATCTACTTGCAAAATTTAGATAAAAAGCTCTACCACGTGGTGTTGCCAAAATCAATATTTTTTCGGTCCGAAATAGAATGACGGCAAAAAATCTGTCGATTTGTCGGTCTGTAAACAATGCGAGCGGTTAAACCGTTTAGCTGATTTTATCAAAAAATGTCATTTCCCAATGAATATGGCTCATATCACTGTCTCTTGAATTTGAAATCTATATTTCAATTTTGGGAGATACTTTATGTGAAGCCCATGTGTAACCGCTATCTCGTGGTGATAGTCGCGTTTACAACGAAATCGGACACCTGTTCTGGCAGAACGTGATGCTAGATTTCAAACAGTACTCCCTGTCGCCACTACGAAGCGTAGAAGAGAGGCATTGATTCATAAATTCTTAGTCTGAATGCACTAGCCAATGAGACGTTAACGTGGCAATGTACCGCAAATTAACGGCAAGACGAGAGACCTCGCCTCATTTTGTGAGTGACCAGCGCCTACAACAGACGTACTTCCAAAGGACGGATGACGAACGAAGAACGACGGAGCAGGTTTTTCGCAAACAAACTCTGTAAGAGGTAACTAGCACATATTATATTACACTAAATTACTGAAGAACGAGTAAATTATAGTCTGCAATCGCAATACGTTGAATATGTGTATATTTATCCAATGTAAAGTATTGAAAAGGAATTCAAGATGGATTTTCTGCCACGAGGGGATTTTCCATGGGAATTTTGTCATGAGGGGATGGCAACTAATACAATTACGTCCTTCCCACAGTTTTTGTATGTGGTTTATCTCCACTGGCAATCTAACACGTCGCGCATCAACAGAAGAAATTGTTCATCCGAGAATTGACAGAGCAGATGGCGATATTTCGAGGTGATGCTTCTCAAGCTGTAGCTCCATACTGAAATATACCTTCATCCTTCACTTCGTAATACGTTGTCGTGAGTTTGACCTGTTCCGAATTTATAGAAAGATGTGGGCGCCAGGAACAGGTGACATAAACTAATACTAACTTTTCCCTATTTAATTCTGTCAAAATTATATGGGCATCCAGCTAGCTTGGGCCGATGGATTCGGATTACATGTATTCGCTATCGCTAAGATAGCCGATTACCTGATCTGCCGACTGTACAGCCTGGCGTGGAATCTGAAATATGGAAATTCTCTGCTTCCAACTAATTAGAAGCTTATGATTGACAAATGAACAGACTCTTTTCTTTTTCCAAAGAACAAAATTTAACAATTTATTCAATGTTAATTTTAACAGATTACTTAATGGCCATGACCCCTTTTAAAAGATATTATTTTAATATACTGCAGTATATGTTACCGTCTTGCCGACCCGCTCGTTCCGAAGACGCTTCTCACTTGGCCGATGAATCCGAGTCGCTCTTCTGTCTTCTGATCTTGCGCGGTTGCTGAAGTATCCAGTCCACACTGCATAAAATCTAGCTAAGTTCTTTCCGACGCTTTAGGTTTATAATCTTTCACACGAGTTTAATAAAATACTAATGTTCGAACTATCGTCCGGTGAACACCCAAAACTGCCCAAGTCCGCGGATGTACTCCGGCAAATAATTTCTAAGTCCGATGACGACTGTTACTTTTCGCACGAAAATGTATAAGTCTCACTTTCAACTACAAGGTCCGCACACTATTTGCACTTCACGAAACTCAAAAGCCGAGTTCACGACCTACACTCCACCACTCTGAGTCAGACTGTAACGATCTGCACTCAACGAAGCTCCAAGTCCGAATGAATGTTTTTCTGTATTTTGCAACCCTTGATGGGTCGGTAGCGTCTCACGTTCTATTTTTCCAAAACACGGCGGTAAACACCAGAAAGTCTAATTGCCCCCCGCCAACCCGCTCATTTCTTACAACCCCATGTAGCCGCGCCTTCGTCCGTCATACGTTTTTCGACCAATCACATATTCTTTATTATATCGATCTAGCCAGCGTTCCGGCACCTACGAGGCTTGCAGCTAGTTTATTTACCTGCCCTGCACCATAGCAACCCTCTGCGCTGGCGTTACTAGGGCCGGATATCGCCATTTTACAAGTCCATTTAGTCGCCCCGTATACAACTAATATTATGAATAAACCATGTCCCGTTCTGGTATATCACAATACAATATGAGTGTATGATTTGGTTACTTTAGTAAGTATTTATTTCAAGGGTTTATATTCGTGTCCCGGGAACACGTGATCAGTTATACGCAACCTGTCAACGTCTCTCCCTTCCATTCGCAACTGTCAATCACCAACTTTTTAAATCAGGCCTTGGTTGAGAAAGGCTGTTAGTCATCCCGCCTCAGCACTGTTCAAGGGAGGGAATGAGCCGAGG
The DNA here is from genome assembly GCA_031308135.1 of Acheta domesticus. NCBI lineage: Eukaryota > Metazoa > Arthropoda > Insecta > Orthoptera > Gryllidae > Acheta > Acheta domesticus. Next base: position 199,169,735 of record JAHLJT010009419.1, on the reverse strand, counting down.
TCGAGCCGCGGCGAGCTACCGCGTGTCCCGTTTGGCAGGGGAGGCGCAGCGCCTGGCAAGGTCGGGGGGAATCGGGAGATAGAAGACAGTGCATTTACTGCTGCTAAAATTAACTTGGAACAAAATTAATTGATTGGTACCGTTAAACCAATCAATTTTCCATCAATCTTGTAAGACCGGAATTCATGATTAGGGTATTATCACAATTCTTGAAAAAGTGTCGTGTATAACAATATTTGTACGAACTATTGAAACAGAATAAATCTGTTAAAAAAACTCTAAAAGTGAAAGGAAAGAAACCTAAAAGGAACGATTAAGAGAAACTTGTATGCAAAGAACATAGTATAACGTAAAGTTAAGAATTAATCGAGTATAATTTGTACAAAGGAGTTTTTCATTTTGGTTTAAAGTTATTTATGTTATTGTTGTGCTGTATGTATGTTCTGTTTGTTGGTATTACAGAGCTTTTCTTTTTAAGTGCATCAGTGTCTTGTACTGTTTGTTGTTTTTGTTTTGTAGAAGATACCACAAAAATTCTTTAATTTAAGAGAAAACTTCTAGTTTGTGTCTGTGTTTTCGAGAATGCATCCTCGGCAATCCATTTCTCTGAAATAACGGCTTACGTTAGCTAGTAACCAGGTAGTTACGAAGTAACTATGGGAGAGACTACTGAAGTACATAAGGCACCATATTTGCTGTGGTAGTCGAGGTTGGCAGAGACCGCCAGTGGAGTTGCTACCCACCTTTTGCCTTTTAAGATATAACTTAAAACAAAGATTGAAAGGTTAGAACGCTTCTTAAAGAGAGGTGCAAGAGTATAGCACAGACCTTCGTGTTCGGCACGAACCACCTGTCCACAACACGGGCAATTCATTTGAATACCTAGACCAGGTGCTGGCCGCCATGTTTCGTGGAGAGCGAGAAATGTTGGGAAACATTTTGAAAGTGGTTTAAAGTGAAAATTTTCAACGAAAAACAACACTATGAAGGAGTTATTGAAATAAAAGAAAATATTTAAAAAAAAACTTCTTCATATATCTGTTTCAATGACTTGTCAAAAGGTAATAATTTTGCTATCTGGCTGCATTTATAATTTCTGCTATTATTGTGACGCAAATTGGTGTCTGAAGCGTATTGGGTAAAGTGGGACACGATGATCAATAGCCCACCCATGTCTTCGCATCATGATCTTTACCTGGCTGATGAAGGGCCGTTGCTGGACTCACAACGAGAAACGTCTGTCAGCCTCGGATTTCTTCCACTTCTCGGTTTGGACGATCCTCATATTACCCGTGGCGGTACGAACAATCGAGATTACACGAGCAGCATCAATACGTTCCAACACTCATTGACTTTAAATAAAATCAGTAACTACCAATACATTTCCTTATAGTCAAATCAGTGTTGTTACAAAGTTCCTTCTCTCGTACTCATGCTTTTTATTTTACTTTCGCTTATGTCGTTTCGCGTAGTAATTAAACAGCAGTGGACGTCCTCACAAATCGTCTTTCGGTTTGTTAATTATTTCGTTCTTAGCGTACTTATTCGTTATCTTATGACAATGAAATTGAAATTGCTCCATCATTCTCAGCAACTGTTCGTCGCGAGCTCAAGGAAGCTTGGGTTCCGCATCTCGTGAATATCACTCCCATAGTGACTTTCCTTGGGTGAAGGATGTATGGTCGGTGAACACTTCTAGACAAGGAACTGAAGTGCAAGATTTCAATTTTGAAAATGGTGATTGGCTAGGCATGTCGCATGAGCCCCTCTCTGATGACACATGTGGCTGTGGCTGAGTGCGTATTGTGAGGCGAGATATGAATTTGCAAGACCATTACCTTTTTGTCGCAATCGCGCACCGGCCAACGCGGGGATCCGAAAAGTGTACAATTCCTCCTATTATTACTCTCAGCGTTTCACATTGTTGAAACGAAATAAGTTTTTGGGCTTCTCAAATCTTCACTACGGGGTCGGTATCATAAAAGAATATTTATACATAGATTTAAATGTTTAGGAAAACATTTAAGTGTTGAACAGGAGTTTGGAGCAACGTCTAAGTACTTTGAAGTCGAAGTCTGCGAGTTCAAGTACCGCATGAATATGTTTACCATATGATTGTACCTATTTGGCTTGTAATGCCCCGTAAGATTACAAAACACAAACAAGAATTGAAACTCCTACTTCCAGTACACAGGGAGAACACCAAAGCGCATGCCCTGGCTTGCAGTCAGTTTCCACCAACCTTCACGTTGAGCTATCATCATTATCATCGACACAATCGTCACCGTCATCTTTTAATAAAGAAGACCGACAAGAGCCCAAAAATGTGTCACACTTTCAATTTTTAAAATTCAAATAGTTTTAATAAATACTAAAATGTTGCCATATTTTATACACAATTAATTCCCACAAAGTGCATAGAACTTTAGAGCGATTTTTGAGAAAACTTTACACCTAATGAAGATTGAAGTATACTCCTCTCATACAATTTTAAAAGTGTAATTTAAAAAACGTAAGGCTTAAATGACTCGTTTCTTTAGCAGAAGATATATTTTGAAAACTTTCTTGCTAACATTTAGGAGCCAAAGACGTTCACAGACATGACAGCGACGAATAAAGCTTTTTTCGTGTCAGAGTGCACGCCACTATCTATAGGCCTATCCCATGTATACATTCAAGCAAAGTAAAATGGGTCATATATGTGCAGGCATAAGTACAGATATTAAAGTAGATGCAAATGAAAACGCGTGCGTGTGTACACGTGTAATCAGGAATCATATCAAATGCACGCATTCCTATTTTTAGTTGAAAATGTATTTTCTGGATCGTATAAGGCCATTGTCACACATTATTAACATTAAATTTTAACGTTAAATCACTCTTCTTAAACTAATGTATGTACGATTATTTACCAAAGCGGACAAATGAGTAAATGTATTTTCTGCTAGTATTTTCCGAAGCTAAGCTCTCGGCTTTCTGCTACTATCTTGCTAAGTGGGATAGATATTTTTATTCCATATTGACGTAATCTTACGTTTAAATATCGTCAGTTCGTAATGGTGACGATATTTTTCTCAGCACTACCCAAGTTTTTCACTCCTACTTGCATACAAGCAGAGATATACACACCCATTTACCTACTGATACAGCACTGCACAACTCACATGACACGCCCCCGTTGAGTTGACAACCGGGCATAGAATAGTTGGTACATAGCCAAATTTTATACTTTCAAGAGGGCATTCACGATTGAAACATGCACAATTCATTGAAACTAAACCATCATAGAGGAAGACTTCATAGATTTTTGTTACAAAATAAATATTTGATAATATATTGTATATTGTTGTAGTGTGTACACGATACATGACGGTTTGTTCACATTATTATATTTACATGTACATGTGCTTTAAATAATGTAAAGTAAAGTTTCTCCAGAACAACCGTTTTCTCTGAAACCTATCTCAAAATTCCGCATTTTCAGAAACGCTCAAACGCCATTTTCTCATACATAGATCTAATTTTTTCAAACTTTTGGAACGGATAGTGCTAATTGCACTCTTTAATACGACGCAAAGTTCAATTTGGGGTATTTTTTGTTTTTGCAAAAATTACACAAATATAATTTTTTTGAATGATCTCTCACAGCTTTAATATGCATTACCATTACCAGCATTTTGTAAACAGTATTGTATTTGTGAGTGTAAGTGATTCAAAAGACTTCAAATGAAGTTTTTCGAAACCTCAAAAATTTTCTTGGAAAATGAGCTTCAAATTTCGCATTTTTAGTAGGGCTTTAACGTCTCTTTTTTAAACGGATCCAAATTTTTCAAAAAAAATTGTCATTTAGGACGAGATTTTACTGTTCTTTCATATTTTCAAATTAACATTTCCGTTCTAGCATTAGGAAACCGAAAAATTAAGAAAATGTCAAAAAATGTACTTTGGGCGGCAATAGATGGCAGCTGGCACGAGTACGTGGCAATTCCGAAAAGCTAGCCGAGGCCGAAGGAAATCGAAGTCTGATAAGGAGAAAAGTCTGTGCCATTCTGTAGCACCACTAGTTTTTCTTCATTTAGCAACTTGATTTATCAACTTTTTCGTAAACAGGGCCAGACAATGAATTTTTTTTGCCGTAAAAATGCCGTCTTTTCGCGCAGGATTACATAACTTTCCCTATACTACGTATATTACTCCGTATATACGTACGCATACGGGAAAGTAAAATGTAACTTGTACCAGTTACCTTAAGCAAGGTAAGGCAAGGTATGATCGCCACTTAGATTATATTGTATTTGAAACAATTAAAATTCTTTTATAGATTTTAGATTTTAGAAAGTAATAACATTTACTCAAGGAACTTGAATATCATTTTTTAAAAAAAATGCAAAACGAGAATATTTGTTATTAATATTAGAAAGAATAGAATGAGGATGTTTGGCATTCCCATGCGACTGCTAATGGCACGAAACGGCACGCCACATGCGAAGGGTTAGGCCGCTCTGCGTTTGTATCGTTTTGAAGCTGCGTGCGGCGCGGTCTGAGCCGTCGCATGTCCTCGGCGGCGGGGGCGTGGATGATGGCGATGGCGGCGGCGGCGGCTCGAACTAGGGGTCGCGGCGCTCCCGCTGGCCTTCCCCCATGCGCAATCCCTTCCCTGCGAGTAGTTCGTCACAGGCTGCGTGTGGCGCTGCCCCATCCTGGACACACGGGGCACTGGCTCCGATCGATCGTAATTGCACGGCAGGCCTTTCACGCGACGGATAAATTTGTCATCCACTTGGTTGCGTCTACCCCGGGCCATTCAAAAGCGGCGGTGCCGAAAGGAATTCTCGGACATGTCGTTTATCGCATTGGAGCGCAATGAGAAGCAGAAAGCGTGTTAAAAACGAGAAACGAAAATGTGGCGATTAATAATTTTAAAAACTGTTGAAGTCAAGTTAGGCGGTATGAGGAATTCCATCCACTTATTTTCTTCGATAATCCCAATTGATTCGTGAAGAACATGTTAACTTCTTAGTCCTTATCAAATATCTTTCTCATTATGGGCAGTGCCATATGTATTAAATTTCAAAATTAAAGGCAGTGTCGAATAACAGAACATGGTTAAAGTATACACTCGCCTCTCATTTTAGTAATGGAATGATTTTAAATCCATTGTCAGTGAAATCAAATACTACCAACTAGCTGAATGTGGCGTCGCCGACGCTGTTAACTATTTTAAATGTATCTTCATGTGTAGAAAATTTATTTCATACTTCATATCGTTTATGCGTAACTTTGTTCAAATATGTTCTTACAGTACCTGGCATTGGACTTATCAATGAATCGCAGTAGCTGATAATGTTACACTCGCCTTCAAAAATTCCCAACATCCAATGGCCTTGTATGTTACCTTCATGTGGGATATGAAGTTGTAATATAATCATTTAAAAATTATAAATGTCGTAAGAAATACATAAAGGTATTGAAGATGCAAATACTTAAAGTTAAGTCAAGCTACACTTATTACGACTTTTGCACAAAGATCACATGTAAGTTGTTCTTTTAGGTTATTCTATAATCCTAATATAAGATCATTCTCAATTAGTTCGAAAATTTTTCCGCAAAATCATCTACAATTACATTAAATGTAGTTGTAAATGAATAAGTAAATTCTTTCCCGGATTTGCTTAACACTTACATATTTCTCCCCCATAATTTTTAAAGAGATTAAAACTCCTCAAACCCAGTCTAATATGTGTTCCCTTCAACTTTTGCAATTGCTCTATTAATCGTTTTGTATGAGAATCTCAATAAATAATAAATGACAACTGTTTTGTATGTTTCTGTTAATAAGCTAATAGTTAAGTTTAATGTGTATACGTTGTGGGTCACATTCACTTGAAAATCGGTATTTAAATTGGTATCGGTATTTGTACACTCAGGAAGTAAAAGTGAGAAGTCAAACATAGTTCATTCAGTCTCTAACATTACTCACAGTTTTGTTTCCTCCGTATTCACTTGAAATTCTTCAAATTTAATACGTTCCAAGGCAATACTGTTCGTAGATTTTGAAAATTATATTTTTTAAATACGGCATTAGGCTTACAGATATAATATAAATTGAAATATTCCTCTTGCATCACTTGTTCAAGTTAACTTCAATTATTCACGTAAATATGTCAACATCCGCGTCGCCAACGTCGCGAAAGAAAATAATGGCATATTGAGCGGAAAAAATGCCTTTGGATACTGGAGTTTAATCAACGCCACCTACATAGATCTATTTAGGTGGCAAGGGTTTAATTCTCGGCATACTCACGAATATGACATCACCAAAACACGCAAAAACACGTTTTTGGAAATTTATTTTAATCTTGCGACCGGACCCGAAAACAAATTATCAGTTCCTCTTCAGGAGACCGAAACGCGTCGAATGGCACCTCGTATGTTTCGATTGGTGCACGGGAAGTGGTCTCACCGTGAGCCACGGAACCGTATTTTCTCCACGCACGCACACGAGGAGTTTACTCAAATACTACATAGGGATATTCAAGGATATGCTCTTAAAGTTAATGGGGATGTTAATAAGATGTGGTGAGATTAATTTAAACGATATTATTTTTTACAATTTTATTGAGTTGTGTAATTTGAGAGAATTGTAAAGTATTTACAAGCACATTCTTAGTCGCTAAATATTTCTCGGTAGAAAGAAATACTACAGTGCCAAGGATAAGTTTCTACATTCATTAATCATAACAAACGTTTTCAATTTTTTTAAATATTACCTTCTATAGTTATAAACTCTTCTTGTATTCTTAAAAATTCATTAGAGATAATAATCTAGGTGTTTATAACAGTAAACGTATATTTTATTTGTTTGAAAAGTGGAGAGGAAACGTGAAGATCACAAAACAGGTTTCATTACATTCTTATATTATGGACATTAGTGCTCAATGTTGACTTTTTTTATATTATGGTACAGTAATACTTCTACAGTTAAATTCATTTTCACTAGTGCTAGTTTCTTAGTGCTATTTGCCCTTTTGTATATTTAAAAAATATCATACTGACTTTTCTAGAAGTTACTAATCCATTATAAGATTACAATTGTAAGATAATTTGAAATAATCTTAATTGGTAATGATTTCAACGAATGTAGAAAAGAAAAAAAATTACTATTTAGCTCACTGTCAGTAACATGAGAAAATTATGAAAAATATTCTTTACTCAGAAAAACTCTACATTTGGGACATGGCGTTTAAGATCAGTGGGCGCGTCGGCAAATGATGTGAAGAATAATAAGGCTCCTTCTTCAGCACACTGAAATAAAGCAATTTTAAAATGTATTAATAAACCACAATCATGTTCGTTCTTGCGTTAAATAATTCATTTTATGAAACACTTAAGGTAAAACTGCTATGTGGATTGTAAAAAAAATGTAGTATGCAAAAGAAGCATTCATCGAATTTATGGAGACACTAGTGCTAATCATTTGAATATGTTAAAGCAAGTAGGTGGGTCTCTTGTGATTATTGGAGGGAGATTTGGAGTACATGTTGAAAAACCGATACAAACTGATTATTAAAATCATTAAAATAATTGTAAATTATTGTACATTATACTAAATCTGTAAACCTCAATTAATCATATATGTATTAGTGATATGATGTATATATTCTGAGTCGCTAATGACCTAGCTGTCGATGTGACTTTAAATAAACAAAAAAAACAACAAACAAAACAACAAAACAAAACAAATAAAAACAAAAAATCATTAAAACCATTAAAACCGACAATTATTTTGTTAAATACTAAAACGTACTTTCGAATTACATGTTTGCAACAAATCCAGGATCATTTCTAGGGATTTGTGCACTCTTTCAAAGATCTAAAATTCAAACGTAAGCTTTTATGATGCCTTTACAATTGTCCTGAAGTTGACTGAATTACCATGTTAGAGTACTGGAGATAAGACTCAGTTGTTTTGAACAATGAAGAAAAACTTGAGGATTTTATATTTTGCAATTTTTAATATTTCAATAATCCTTATATAAGTTAGTTCATTTTTAGCAAATATAGATGTTCCAGCAAAATTACAATTTACTTCTTAAAATAAGTTAATTTTAGCGATTTAAAAACATAAAAGTATAATATTTAACATTTTTAATAATTTGTTTGATGAATATAGTAAAATGCATTAGTTTTATTATAAAATTATAGTTTTTGAACGAAAAAATTTAAACTACAAACAAAAAATAATTTTTTGTATTTCATCAAAAAGTAAATGTTCTTTCTTTATTCAATTTTAATCTTAGAAAACGAACTCCATAAGAAACTTAATAAATATAGTGCAATTGTGATATTTCTTAAATTTCTTTATCCATTAGTGTATTGCATCAATAACCTACGGTATTTATTCACTTGTTACCCGAGAGAGTATGGTAAATACACGAAATATCTTAAATGTTAATGAATGGTAATAAAACCGCAAAAGAAAAAAACAGTAGTATGGTATAGTTATATACCAAGTGTACGAAATGCCTTAATTGCTAATGAATGTTAATTACAATTAAAAGAAAAAAATAGTATGGTATGATAAATATACGAAGTGCCTTAAGTATTAATGTTAATTACACCTAAAAAGAAACAAAATAGTGTTTGTAGAAAACCAATAGAAACTGACCTGGGCACGGCGAGCAGCTTCCCGCCCGCGCGCTTGGCCGCGCCACCGGCTGCGCCGGGTGAGGGGTGGGGGCCGGTGGCGATGGGGGCGGGGCCGAGCGCCCGCGCGCCGGAGCGCGTGCGGCGCAGCGGTCCCAGCAGCACCTTAATTAAATAAATAAAATAAAATTAATAAAATATTTAATACGCCTGTAACAAGTAATGTATTTCAGCTTCCGGGTCAATGACCCCCATCTCGATCAGGTTTTTGTCCAGTTTCTCTGATCCATTGAGCAAATGCTGAGATCGCTCCTTGTTTCACTTCTGGACGTAAATCTAGCTTCTGTGCGCACGTTTTGTTGAGTACTCCTTTTGCTTGTAGTTCATTTACCGTTGAAATTGATTTTCTATAACTCGGGAACAAACATTTTTCAAATATTTTTATTTTTCTAAAATAATTATTTTCTAAATTCATTTTTTCGTTTTCTATTTTTTTTAAATTATGGCCCTCAAGAAAATGTGCGCAGGTAAATATCTTTCCCCACACGTCATATACATTTTTTACTGTTTTTTTTGACAAATAAAATTAAAATATAAGTTAGTGATTGACACTTGCGAATGGAAGGGAGCGACGTTGACAGTTTGCGTACCACTGAGCACGTGTTCCCGGGACACGAAAATAATCACTTGAAATAGCCACTTACTAAAGTAACCAAATAATACACTCATATTGTATGAAGCTTCAGAAGCAGAAGTGTGAATCACCAACCTATTTTAATCGGACCATAAACTTGGGTTTTTCTTTCCTGGCGCGTGACATTTCGTCAGCTGTTACGCTGTGTTGCCACACACACGCGCGGCCCTGCACGTGGTAAGCACATGTCTGGGTCCACGAAGCCCGTTGAGAAGGACGTTCGCGAAATTTTTCGCGCGCTTTGTCAACACTGTAGTGACGTGGAAGCTCCCTATTGGAGAAAGCCTTTCCTCTTCATTTTTCGCCCGTGACCTTGGTGCGCCAAGGACGAAAAACCCAAGTTTACTTGGCTGTCTGGGAGACGCCGCTTCCGATGTAGGTGCCAACGTTTCAGCCGCCACCCTGCGATCTTCCTTCCATGTCCCTTCGAAAGGCTTTTCATCTTGAAGAAGGTTTAGTTTAGTTTTATTATGTATAGCGAGACTCGGGCCATGGGGCCTTCTTCCGTCTGACCACGCGAAATACGCTACTTGCCTTTCACAACGTAGCGGAGAAAGAAGGTATTACTCGGGCGACGAAACAGACGATTTGAATTTAGCTCAGAGACTTATTTTAGGCTTCTGGATCTTTACACGCACCAAATCCAATTGGGACAGGAGGCTTTACTTCCCCTCCGAAGGAAGGCGTACGAAGGATTTTTCGTTCTTAAATTCCACGGCTTCGATAGGATTTAAACCCGAAAACTTAGTTACAACAGCCCGATGCTAATCGTTAACTTATACCACCGAACTCGCAATTACCATTGAACCCGAAGGTCGCAGAATGAAGGCCGAATCATTGACACCTGTGTCTAGAACGCGGCTTCTCCTGGACACCCACGCAGTTTCTAACTCGGGCCGCGGAAGTATATGCTCTTACCATGCGAAATGCCAACCAGCGTACAGTGCATTCAATATATACAATGTGTGCAAAAGCAATTTGGCTCCTACAGTAAGTGAGTAATGATTCCAGGCCACCTACTTAGAAACAACTACCTAAGGTATTAGTCTAAATGCCATGCATGAAATGTCCCTGCGGGGGAATGTATTCCTTTCTTGGTGGAATGTGTGGAACAAACGCCAACCTACACGACGACTTGTGGGGTTTTCGTCCACCAGGTATCTCTAGATATCCGAGCAGAGCATCATATCAACCGCGACGAGTTCCAACCTTCCGACATGTACGATACGGCCATGGAAGTAGATGTGTAAGGGGAGATAAGAAGACAAGGATGAGGAAGGAGGAATCGCACGGGATTTATGCCCCTTTGTCAGCGGACGAATCCGGCATTAGTACTGACAGAAGAAGCCATTATTTTAGAAAAATAAAAATTTGAAAAATGTTTGTTCCCGAGTTCCCGAAAATCAATTTACACGGTGAATGAACTGATTTGATTTTTCTGCATTGCTAACAAAATAGTAATGAGCATCAATTCTACTCCTACCATTACAAGCAAAAGGAGTGCTCAACAAAACTGGCGCATAGTGAAGCTACATTTACGTCCGGAAGCAAAACAAGGAGCCATCTCAGCATTTGCTCAATGGATCAGGGAAACTGGACAAAAACCTGATCGAGACGATGGTCACTGACCCGGAAGCTGAAGTACATTACTTCTTACAAGCGTATTAAATATTTTTTTTAAAATTTATACAATACAAACGTAAACTAATTCATTGTATATCATTGTTTTGCTAAAATAAACATTATTTTTCTTTTTGACGATCAGTATAGTCTCTAATTGTATAGAAACAGTTTTGCAGCAGAAAAGATTTTACTTTTAACTTAAATTTGTGTACCGACTTCAATTGTTTAATGTCATCTGGCAATGCGTTGTAAAGTAACGTACATATATTGTATGTTGATTTCTTGTACTGAGCTGTTGATACTGACACTTAATGCACGTGATTTCTATGGCGTGTCTTGTAATTATAACTATCAATATTGCATGAAAATATGTTCCCTCCGTTAAGTAGGTCATTTTTGACAAATATTACAGGTTCTTAAATAAATAGACAAGACAATGGTAAGATTCCAAGCTCAATGAAAAGAGGCTTGCAGGGTTTATGTGGAAGGCATTTTTTCATTATTCGAATAATTTTCTTTTGCAATCTGAAGGTCTGAATACTACAGGATGAGCTTTCCCAGAATATAATGCCATATCTCATGCGGGAATGCACATTTACAAAGTAAACGCAACCAGCTGCATGAAGACTGAGAGAATTTGAAAGAATTCTGAATGCGTAATACAATGAACTTAATTTAGTGTTTAATTCTGTTATATGTACATTCCATTTGAGGTTTGATTGAATTGAGACACCTAAAAAGTTTGTTATCTCAACATGAGCTAATTGCGTATTGTTCATTTTCAATGGAATATGCGATTGCTGACTTGAAATGCAAAAATGCATTGAAACAATTTTTCTTTCGTTAACAATTAATTTGTTATTATTAAACCAATTTGAAACTTCTGAAATTGTACTATATACTGCTTCTTTTTTGCAAAGAACATTCGTGTCATCAGCAAACAGAACCGTTCTTCCAATTTTAATAGACATGGGCATATCGTTTACATATAATAGAAAGAGGATAGGCCCTAAGATCGAACCTTGCGGGACCCCATGCTCAATTGGCAAAGAATTGGAAACATAAGTATGTAATGTCCTTTCGTGCCAGTATGGTATTTCTATTGTTTGAGTCCGATGATTAAGGTACGAAGTTATCCAATTTAAGGCAATATCACGAATTCCATACGAAGGTAATTTTGAAAGCAAAATGTTATGATCAATAACGTCAAAAGCTTTCGAAAGATCTAAGAATATTCCAATGGGTACTTCATTTTGTTCTATTGATGAAGCATCATCTTTGAGAAAAGAAGAAATGGCAGTTTCCGTAGATGTTGATTTTCTAAAATCGTGTTGTGAGTCTGAAAACGCTTTGCTTTCCCTGAGAAAAGTTTTCATTCGTGAGTAGAAAAGCCTCTCTAATATTTTTGAGAAAACTGACAAAAGAGTAATTGGCCGGTAATTTTGAATTTTTTTGGTTCCCTTTTTTAAAAAGTGGCTTAATTTTTGCTGTTTTTAAAACATCTGGAAATATTCCTGTAAGTTAAGTACGTTTTAGTACGTAAATACGTTGCGTTCAAAATAGTGACATGAAAAGTGGAAATTAGTATTTAGTATGGTCTCAATTCTAGTATTAATTCTCAATCATTTCAACTGACTCACGAAGAGCAGCATTCATATCCTTTTGCTGACACTGATACAGTCGAACCTGTTTATAACGAAACTGTGGCATCTGGTATACTTTTTTCATATTAGTGTTCTCGTTACATGAATAGTGCAATGATGCGGGTTAAGTGCACCAAGCAAATTCTAGTAAGCTGTAAGGAGATTTTTGTTAATGTTTTATCTGTTTGCATATTAATTTCAATTCCTGTTTTTGTGATGAACCGCGGAATCATTGGGATGCCTGCCTGACTCGGCGGCGGGGGTGGCACCAACGCGCCGGGTGCTCCAGCGCAGCAGCTGCCGTCCTCCACGCCGCACCAGCGAGACACCAACGCGCGCCCCATGGGCAGCACGAAGAAGTGGATGACCTCCACCAGACTCAGCAGACTGGCGCCCATCAACAGGCCCAGAGTGCCACCGATGTTCACTGCAAAAAAAAAAGAGAGTTGACCTCAGAGATGTGACTGGCGTCCATAAGCAGCCCCAAGGTACTGCCGATGAACACTGCAAAATGAAGTGAACTGACTTCACTAGACTGAGATTGGTGCCCAAAAGTAGACCAAATTGTCACAATTATATACTGCAAAAAAAGGTGGATGTAGTGGATGACTTCCAACAGGCTAAGCAGACAGGCGCCCGTCAGCACGCCCAAAATGCCGCCGACGTTTACCACAAATTGAAGTATATGACCTTCACTAGACTCAGCATACTGGCTCCCATCAGCAGGATCAGAATGCCACACACATTCACTGCAAAAGAAGATGGATATAGTGGATGACCTCCAGCAGGCTAGGTTGCCTGGCGCCCATCAGCAGGCCCAAGGTACCACCGATGTTCACTGCAAAATGAAGAGGATGATCTTCACTAGACTCAGTATACTGGCTCCCATCAGCAGTATCTGAATGCCACACATATTCACTGCAAAAGAAGATGGATGCTGTGGATGACCTCCACGAGGCTATGCAGGCTGGCGCCCATCAGCAGGCCCCAGGTACCGCCGATATTCATTGAGAAAACAAGTGGGAGACCTGTAATAGAGATCTGAATGGCACCTTTCAGTAGGCTCAGGATATCACTGATGTTCTCTAAAAACACGTAGAGGACGTTCACTGACTGATCGCTGATCGGCACGTACAGGCTGCCACCAAGATTCACTGCTCAGTATTTCACATTGTCACGGCTGCTAGAATTATAAGAACTGTTCATATTTCAAAACGCTCGACATTTCATGTTGTTTTCCTTTATTCTCACTGGCTAGGGGCGTTCGAGAACGATGACCTAGAGGAATATACCCAAATATGGTTTTGCCTTAAAGTCAGTGCTGTTAAGTTGTGAAAAGACAAATATTGGCTCTCTACGGGTGTAGCCCAATATCGGTGACTTACTTAACAAATGTTTCCTTGCAGGAAGTCCAGAGCTATTTACTAACGAGTGTTTGTTTGAACTCCATCTCCCAATATATTTCCCCGGATTTCCTACAGAATGCAGTGAATAAAACTATTCCATTATGGAAGAATGTTTCTTGCACCATGACCTTCAATATTCACTGTTCCAATGGCTTGCATATTCTCTGTTCTCTTTGATATTCTCTCTTTGTGTCGGTTTTGTGTGGTTGTGTATGGTGCTCCTTGTCCTGATCGTATCTTTTTTCTTTCTTTCTGTACTCTTAGGCAGCATGTTAATTAATTATGTTAGAGTACATTAAAGTATTTAAGAAAATATTTTTTAACTATGTAACGCGAGTGCACATAAAGACAAGGGCATCACCTCAACGGAACATGGACATTGTTAAAAAAGCTAAAGTCTCTTTTTTAACAGGTGTTTTAAAGAAAAAAAAACATTATTTACTAGTGAATTTCCTTGATTGTTGTGACGAAATGAATCTGCTTTTTATTGTTTTGTGCTTACTGCGTTTTCCCCAAATTGATGGGGATTGATGGGTGAATGATCTGAAACATTTAAAAGAGAAGGAACAAAATTATTGTTTTCTCGTTGTAAATTAAAATTATCTGTAGTCTCCAATTCTTTCACACAACCCCTCCACTTTCTATTCAAGAATTTCGTGCCCCCCCCTCCAAATTGCCTCTTGAGACGACATTGATCTAACGTTTAGACCAATGGTAGCCAACGTCATGCTCTGTGATGTCACAGCAATCTGCTCGCCTGGTCATCACGGAGCCGCAGGGCAAAGGCAAAGCCCGACGCAGCGGCGGGCGCACAGTGTTCCACTAATGCTACGGAAACGGGGGCAAAAGGTCATTTGGAAAATCGATAATTACGTTTTTTGACACTAGAACGCCCAAAGGCGTCACTTCGACTCCTTTCTTTATATCCTTGTAACTTCTTCGATTTTGAAAATAGAATTTTGTGATTTCGTGATTTTTCATCAATTTCAATTACTTACAGTATGTTAAAATCTGAATCTTGCAATAAACATATTTCATGAAAAATTATTTTTATAAAATTTACCTAGAACGCCCGCGAGGCGTCATTTCGACTCCTTGGATACTGACCCGGTACAGTAAAACCATCAACATGGTTTTAAAAATCAAATTATTGTCACTTGGAAAAAAAAGATTGTTATCATGTGAAGGTTCAATGACAAAATATTTCTTCTTATTATTTATATAAAGGATCATGTTACGAGTTTAGAAGAAATTTTTAGTGTACAGGAGGGCAATTTGCACTCCTTTGGATGGTGATGATGTGGTCAGTATACTTCGTTTTTTATTTACTCTTGTTTCATGAATCATAATTTTCGCATTAATAAGAGAGGTTTGAGAAGAAATAAAGGGTATAATCACTAATTTTATCTGAAAAACAACTTTTCTTTTGTATGAAGTGATACATTTACAAAATGGAGACGTATTATGTCAGATGAACAGAGTTGACATGCCGGCATTTCCTTTCAAACTCAATGTTTATACACAGTTTATGATATACAAACCGAATGAAACCAAAAACGTGTGACTTGTGGGGAATGATTACTAAAATGTGTGTCAAGTTGTTTCTCATTCACTAGAAATATTGGAGAAGTATTGAAAACAGACGGAAATCACGGAAATAGTGGAGGGACAAACCACTCCACGGACAATATTTGAAACGAATGGACAGAGTTGCAGATCAATAAAGATCAATCATTTACGTGGCTTAAAAGGGGGAGAATGAAGCCAGAATCGGAAGCACTTAAATAATAGCTGCCCAGGATCAGGCGTTGCGAACATTATGATAAAGCGGTTCTCAAACTTTCCTCAGATGATAAATGACGCATTTGCCAGGAAACCATTGATCATATTGTCTCAGCTTGTCCAATCCTAGCAAAGACCGTATACCTGAAAAGACATGACAGGGTGTGTAGCTACCTCCACCGGCAGATTTGTACCGCCCTCGAAGTTCCGAACACATTCCCCAAGTGGTACGCACACCACCAAAACCGGTGACGCCTGTTGTTTGTGTGCGATATTGTACGACCAACAAATTCAAACTGATCGCACGGTAGCGGCAAGCCGGATATAGTTCCCCGGGATTTGGAGAAAAAATTGTCTCCTTGTCGATGTTGCTGTACCTTGTGATCAAAACGTCGTTACCAAGGAGGCAGGGAAACGTTTTAAATACAAGAGTTTGGAAATCGAGATCAGACGAATGCGGGGCGTAAAAGGACAGGTCGCCCCAATGGTTATCGGAGCTCTGTTCCGCAAAATCTTTGTAAGAACTTGTCTAATATCCCAGGTCATTCAAAGGACTGGCAAGTGCAAGAAATCGCTGTATTTAAAACAGCCCACATTTTGCTCGAAGTATTGTAGAGGCACCGACAGTCCCTATACCTGCTCCTTAGGTAGCTGGTTGCAACCTAGAGTAGATTTTATAACTCATAACGTTTTCAGTCGTGATGTAGAGGGAACTATTATTATTATTATTATTATTATTGATCTTGGTAAGATTGAAACTCTTACATTCAACTCAAACAATGCATCCTTAGATTTAATTTAGTATGGAAAAAGAAACAAATCGGAAATTGAATTTTCTTGAATTTATAGTAATAAGAGTGGATCATAAATTGACAGATTCTGGTACACAAAACCTTTCTATGGCCTTACTGTAAAATACTATGATAAACATTCTGTACCGTGAAGAATACAACTGTTTCGAACTTGATAGAGCAGTGAAGTTATCTTCCCCTCTATTTCAGGCTTTCAACTCATCTAAGTCTATGCAAAATCTTCCAGCTAATAATTTTTCTCAACAATTTATTCGTAAACATGTGTACCTCCTATTGAGTAGATCGACAAACCTTATGGAATTGACCCACGTTGACAATATGAAACGTTTATGAATAATTTAATATGCTTACCATTTATACCATCTTAATGCGAAATTAAGAGCTAATTTTTTTACCAAATTTAACTTAAGTGTAGTGAGCAAAGAAATAAATGCACGTTCTTTTTGTGCAGAGTGAGAAGGACTCTTTACCCGTAGATGAAATATCGTGTACAAAATTACAAATGATTGTGACTTGGCCTGAATGGGCTAGACAAACAGAAAATTAAAAACACACATATCTGAACATCTCAGTAACAAAAGAATCGCCAATAAATCAAACTTTCTAAGGGAACACCGGATAACAGGGCAATTAATTCCTTCTAACACTACCAGTTCTTTCTCGTGAAACCAAATATTACTCACGATTAATTTTGAAAACTACATATAAAACACACACAAATGCCTAAGCACCAAAATAGTCAAACAATTTTACAAAGTTATGTGATTCTCTTTTGAAAATGTTTACTTTGCAAATACGTACTGGCACAATACCCTCCTCCCTCCTCCCCCTTTCTTGTTATGGTTTCATTCCCCTATTGCTCCTCACTTCTCATCGTTTAAATTGGTACCACGTCATTTTTAACTAGTTCCACGCCAATTGGCCTAACATTTTAAATTCAGGCCTACCAATAAGTACAAACACTATACTTACCCACAAGATCAAGCAGCGACCGCACCATGACGCGTTGGAAACGCTCTGTAGGGAGCTGAATGAGCGAAATTTCCACACCAAACGTCTCACTATTCCTACAAACGAAGCAACAAGTTCAAGTCATAAATTCCTTTTACTATTTCTGTCAGACGATTTATCAATAAAATAATAAACTCTCGGTGCTACAGAATGGCACAAATTTTCTCATACTAGCTTCCTTATTTTTCAGTCTAGGTAATAGTTTCTACCATCTTTTTCTACCGTCTTCTCAGCTGCTAACTTTCTACCGTCTTCTCAGCTGCTAACTTTCTAGCTTCTTTCTACCTTTTCTACCGTCTTCTCAGCTGCTATCTACCGGTGCCTAAAATACATTTTTCTCTGCCACATTTTGTTAAGTTTTCGGATTATAGAAAGTGTATTACAGAAAGGTAAAAGTTCCTCCTTTACGCACATTTTTATTGGAAAATTTGAAACAGTTTTTACGGAAATGTCACTTAAGCGTTTATAAAAATGCACATTTTTTGGCTCAGTTTCATTCAAACTTTCGATTTTTGGAGAAACTTCTTTAGAAATTATTTCAAGCATTTGTATCCACAAATACGATAACGCATAAGAAGTGCTCAAAATGTAAATATTGACATGAAACACATTTAGAACAATACGTTGTAATTTTGGAAAAACAAAATAATACCACAAAGTGGCATCAATGTCATGTTATTTAGTGTATTTAGCACTATTAGTACAAAAAATCGAAGAAAAAATTGGAGCCGTTTTGAAGAAAGTGACAGTTGCGAGTTTCTGAAAATGCTGATTTTCGAGCTCATTTTCACAAGAAAACTTTGGTTCATAATTTGAGTCATAATTTCAAGCACATGTACTCACAAATGCAATAATGTATGTAAATAGCCGATATTGTAAATATTAACGAACTGAGAAAGATGTAAAAAACATTGTATACTTTTTGTAAAAAGAGCAGAAAATTGCGTTTTTGCCATCTGAGACATAGCACTTGGAACTATCACTGCAAATCGGTCGAAGAAAATATTTGGAGCCGATTTTCAGAAAAACATGTTTTTAATAATTTTAATACAATAATTAGTTTTCCAAACGTTTTGGCTATGGAACATTTATTTTTAGAAACTATATCAAACATATTAAGAAACAGAATGATCAGTCACAGAAAAATTCATTGAATTTTTGTGAAAGCTTAACCCTTTGCTGAAAGACATTTAATGAAGATAATAGTTTCATTGTTATCTCTAAGTCCAAAATATAAGGGAAAAAACTTAATTTTCAATAAAAACCAAAATCAAAACGAAATGGTTTAATTTTCTGAGATAAAATAGTCTGCTATTGCCTTTCGTTACGGCACATGAAAAACATTTCCACCACAGCAGAAAGTGAAGTAATAGATTACTTCTTTTCAATACTTTAGACTGTCTGTTATAATAGAATTTAAATATTAAAATAAAAGGTCCAAGACGTTCATAGACAGTCAAAACAATAAAATTTAATCATAAAATCACATAATTGCACAGATGAATATTATACAATTTTGGCAACGTTTCGGAGGACGGTTTTCCTCCATCATCAGGCCTTACAATGAATAAAAATTACATAATAAGCCATAGGCCTTGGCTTAGAATAAACAATATAGGTCTTAGCTGAATATAACTGATGTTGCTTGTTGACACGATGTATGGTTCTGAGCGAGATTTAATTACTAACAACCATACTGAGGTTAACTCTAAAAGAGAAGAATAAAAAGACTCAAATTACAATGTGCGTCATAAAAATAAAATGATAGTTTTTGAAATAGAGTAATATTAAAAGCTGAATTAAAATATATTAAATCCTAAAACACAGGGCAAGTCCACAGTAAAGAAGATCCATACTCACAATTGAGAAATCACATATTGCGACGAGCTGAATTTAAAACCTTTTGGTTAGGGGAGCTCTTACTCCGAAGAGCGTAATGGCATGACTGTTGAGGTGAGATGTGTGTTGGGAGGGGCGGTGGTGGAAGGCCTGATGGAGGAAAACTGTCCTCCGAAACGTTGCCAAAATTGTATAATATTCATCTGTGCAATTATGTGATTTTATGATTAAATTTTATTGTTTTGACTGTCTATAAAGGTCTTGAAACTTTTATTTTAATATTAAGATTACTTCTTTCCCATAATTGCACAAAACGGCTAGGTTTGGTATATTGTCAATAGATTTTTGCTCATTTAAAGATATTTTTTTCAAATACACGTAAGTATATTTATTTTATAGACCTGATATTTTCAGAAGTTTTTGAAGCTGTTAAATTACTAAATTAAATTGAGATATTTCTCATATGACATTTTTTTATACATGAAGTCTTTGTGCTCCCGCGGATTTTGTGATACCGTTTAACTTTTCCAATGCGATATTTTGGGGTGCCATATGTCGATACTCTTGGAATGTAATTGTTACCCAAATAATAATCAGTAGGGAGCGGATTTTTATGCTCTAAAAAATCTTGAAATATGATTTTTAAAATACGCATTCGTGAACTAAAAATTGTGAAATATTCACCATAATATGCATTTATGACCCAAAAATTCTGAAATATGCACTTTCATGTGCAATTAAAATTAACAATATTTAATTTTCGGAATAAACCTTCCATTATAAAATTCAGGAGAAGCATGCTTGGAGTGACAAAAAAATTTGTACCAAAATAATATGACCTAACTTATTTCTCAGGAGAAATAATTGAAGTAAATATGCACCTTAGTGAAGTACATAACCTTATAGGTCTTCCTTCACTTTTTCTTCCAGATTTTAAAAAAATGATATCAAGAAATATCCTACATCTGCACAAGTATTTTAGCATCTGTAGAAGAAAAAAAAGAAACTTGTGACAAGCTTTTCCCAGCAATGAACGCTGTTCACAAATATATTCTATTAAACACGAAACGTTTTCTCTATGTTCAGGAAATATTCAAAATATGCTTCCATAACTACACAAATGTGCCCCAACAGGAAAAATCGATTAAATATGCAGAAATATGCACTAACATATTATTCTACAAAGCATCAAATTCTAACCAAATGCCAAGAAATTACTCTAAGCTGTGCCCTGAAGAAATAGAGAAAAATATGCAAAATCATAGAAATCCGCTCCCTAATAATCGGCTTTTGCAAAATTTTGACCCAACCAAATTAAATTGCTCTCTTTTCAGATATGTTCATTTCTAATCTAATTATAATGTTTAAATACTGCTAGTATTTAAGCTTTTGCAAAATAATTTCATCATTTTTGAGATTTAATTACTCGGTATAACATGCCAGCGTAATTATTGAACGTGTTATCTCGCAGATCATTTCCTAAAATCGTGTTATCGAAAATCCGTCACAGTTTCCTACAATTTAGTGTTCTGTAAGAAATTTTATAAAAAAATAGTCAAAGCACAATAATGAGAATGAATGTTTAAATACCTAGGATATGCATACACTTGGCGGATATCCATCGTTTCACAATGTAAGAGGCAAGGACAATAATATCCGTCCCCACTCATGTCCCACTCAGGCTTCATAACGCGCCAGCCCATTCCTTCCAGATTAGTGCTAAGGCATACTAAGCCTTCCATGTCACACACTTCCTCAGGTTCTGGAAAAAGAAAAAAGAACTCAAGTGAAAACACGCTTCAAATAAAAAATTCACATTACGAACATATTATTTCCAGTTTACTTTCACGACTTATACGTACTTCCATAAGATTGCATTACTACAGCAAAAACTGCCGGTATTTGGAAAATTAACTTTTAATGTAGGCCCCGACACCGAAAATTGTCCAATTATTGGTGGTGAAGTAACAATCTACGTTTTGTGGGTCCTCAATGGGGAAAAGTTTAAGGCAAAATATTTATTTGCCCACCCGCCTGCCTGCCTGTCTGACCGATCGTCATTGGGACCATTTGTCTCTCAGTGTGTACGTCTGCTTGTTGTTTATTTGACTGTCCGTCTGCCAGTCCATCACACCATTTGTCACACCGTGCCAATATCCGTCCGTGGGTTAAGACAGGCCTGTCTGCTCGTTTTCAGACGGACCTTGCGATCAAGAAGTCGATTCGCCCGTCTGCCTGTCGGTCCTTCAGTCCGTCTGCCGGTCGATCCTTCAATCCGTCGGTCGGGACGTCGTTTGTCGCTTGGCCCTTTGTTTGCCGCTCGGCCCATTGTTAGTCGCTCGGCCCATCGTTTGTCGCTCGGCCCGTCATAAGTCAGCAAGTCATTACTCGTATTTACAAGTCGGGGTGTTAGTCTCTCAGTTGGTCCGTCCGTTTGTCGGTCGGTCGGTCCGTCCGTTTGTCGGTCGGTCGGTCCGTCCGTTTGTCGGTCGGTCGGTCGGTCGGTCGGTCCGTCCGTCTGTCGGTCGGTTCGCCCGTCCTTTCGTCCATCCATCCGTCCGTCTGTCTGTCGGTCGATCGATCGATCGGCCGGTCCGTCCGTTTGTCGATCATTTCGCCTGTCGGTGCGTCTGTCTAAACGTCTGTCCGTTCGTCAGGTCCGTCTGTTCGTGAGCCCGTGCGTCACTGGCAATAGTAAGAAAGACTCTGCTAATGGAGCAACACCACTTTACATTAATATTAAAGTCCAGTGGTCTTGTGTTAACTGTTTCGTTATTCTCGGCGATTTACAATGTATCTTCTCGAAATAAGGAAGGAGAATTAACACATTTTACTAATATTTTGACCTTGAATATTTGGGAGCTTGTGTGGTCTAGTTTTGAAGATGTAAGTGGGATTGTTTATCGACTAGTCTTAGGGCAATACATTCGTTCCACCTCGCCTATTTTAATGAGGCTCGATCGTTTTTACAGAATTGGTCGGTAGTACTGGGGTTGACGCTGTGCGTAAAGAATACTAATTGCAGGACAACCACAATATACGAATTTATACACTAACGCAGCTCCCTGTTAAACGCCCTATGCTAGTGAACGACTCCAGCGATCCGCGCGGCGACAAGTCAATACTACGCCGCTTTACCATTTATAATATAGTATCGTTCTGCTAAATCTGACCAAAAAGGAAATGTTTATATATTTTAATTTCCTCATGAATATAATTAACGAAAATATGAGTAGTAGGATTGTTAAGGAAAGAAATGATTGAAATCTAATGAATATACTCCATTGAATGAAAATAGTGGAATCATGAAGAACAAGTATTTCTTTACTCATCATGAAAATATCTAGAAAGGTAAGTATACTAAGTCGTGAATAAGGATAGAAGGCAATAATATTTCTGATGTGCTCTTGAACAAATTTTCCATCTTTCCTGTTACGTCTATGGAAAAGTGAGGAAAAATATAATTTGAGGTTCTTTCCTTTATTATTGTTGCAGTTAATAGCAGATCGGTGCGCCCCTTTCGACATAAGCATTGATATTTATGTTTAAACTGGAAAAGTCTAAGAATACTGTTGGTGCATGTCCAGTGTACCTAAGCATTAAATAAAGTAAGCTTCCATTATTTAATGTTTTCTGCTTACATGATATTTAAAAAGATTCATTTTATTTAATCATATTTATGTAATAAATTTGATTTTAGCCAAAATGTACCTGATGATGGAGACAAATGATCTCTGAAACGTTGTGAAACTCCAACCTGTAAAACTCCAACTTCGTTTTTCTTCAACTTTGTATGAAATATATTTTATTATCACCTGATTTCATTGCCTATAATTAATGGAACCTTTCTTTATGCAATGAATAATAGACAATCAATAATAACTTACTGTCCTGTAATAAGAGTTTTTGTACATTTTTCAGTTTCTGCAATCCCCAGTTTTTTAGCCCCAGTAGCGGAAGTGCAGTAAATTGGGAGCGAGCGATTTTGTCTGTCGCCAAATTACACAAAATAAATATTTTTAAAAATTTCAACATGACCTGATTTGAAGATCTGTTTTTTGATGAACACATTTCATTAAGAAAATAATTATATCTTTATAATTGTATTTGTAGAAAGACGGCGAAGAATGTTTTAATTTTTTCAATTTTCGAAAAATTAGGGTTTTCAACCGATATACCTCCACCATTTTCTTAAACGACCTTGAGACAGATCCAAAATCAAAATTTCATCAGAAATTATGTAGCAGTTTTTGAGGAAACATTTTAAAAATAAAATTAAAAACTGCCTATATTTAACGAAAAATACTCATGTTTTCGTTTTTGTTCATGACATTATTTCATAATCTATCTTCAAGGAACAGCTTTTGTTAACCCATTTCTTCCCAAGCATTGAAATACCTACTTTCTTTCAAACTTCTGACTGTAATATTAATAATGCATCTCCAAAGAATGTAAATATACCCTCAAATTATTTTTGTGATTATTCATTTTGCCAGAATGGAACGTTGCGTTCACGCAACGTTGGGAGTTCTCCGGTAAGAATGAGTCAGATGATCATTTTACTAAATCTTTTTATTTCCTTATTGTAATACACATTAAAAAACCTTGGAAAAATTGAAAATAAATTTATTCATGATATAGTGAGAAACATTCAGTATGCAAATGAATTTGACACTTTTTACATTGATAAATTGTTTGACTTTTGCAAATTTTACATCTCCTACGCGCATTATTTACGTCACGAATTATTACGTGACCAACAAGGTCTTTCTATACAGCTTCAGGCAAACTATTTTTGCTGCTATGTCCCAAATTGGAATTCTGACTTCCATTTACTTCTTCCCTTCGGAGAAGGGTGAGTACAATCTGTGATCTGAAATCAATTTTACTTGTCTTTTCGCCAGTTACTAATGTGTACAATTTCCGGGCATTTACAATGGCACTATCAATACCATTTGTAAAAAGTGGCCACCACCATTGTTTGCCTCTTATTCCTATTCTGTAATTTGTAATAGCATTGTCATGCAAATCTACACCACCCATTCCCTGATTGTATTGAAAAATGGTATTGGGCTGTTGAACTATTTCCTGCTTTTTCTCCTTACGGTTATACCGTTTCGTGTTGACAAGAGGTTCCAAGGTGCCGACATTTGTTGCCACTGTGACAACTGAATTGTCATGCCATCTAACTAAGAAAATCTCATTTTCTTTGTCCATCATGTAGTCATATGTTCCTTTATTTTCTTTACCAATTTCTTTACATGTTCGAAGAGGGCAGTTTGAGGTACGGTTTTCTTCACGCGCACTACTGCCTCAAAGGAGAAGAGAGAAGCTTTCGTGGCCGATCTGTTTTGTTTTCAATTCCCAGAAGAACCTACGAATAGCTTGGACACGGGCTTATCTTATCTTAAAATGCCGGTGACAGAAACTTCTAACACGGCAGTGTATCGCCTGTCTCATATTCCATTTCTAATTATAGGGTTCTGCGAACTGGCGAGTTCGGAATGAAATACCAAGCGCGCGCGCGTGGGCATCACTGGTCAACCGGAGAACTCCCAACGTTGCGTGAACGCATCACGATATTGATTTACTTACAGCATCCGTTTCGAGAATCACTTTTCATTCAAACTTTTACACCTGTCTTTATATAGTATATGCTTACCACTATCGTTATAAATTGCTTCGCAGTTCATCAATTTTGAAAGAAAATAAAATAATTAGTAACCTCATGAAATTACGCTGCACAACCCGAAGAAAAAAAATTAATAAGTCAGTACCAATATATTGTTTACTAAAGTAAAAAAAATATATACGAATCACAATCAATTAAACGTATTGTGAAAAAATTCACAGATGCAATGTTATAATAGAAAAGTAGAAAAAAAATCATGAACCTTGCGTTGCGTTCACGCAACGTTGGGAAGAAATGGGTTAAGGGAAAAATATATATCTACAATACTTTATCTCTATTTACAATATTATATCTACAATATTTACAATATTTTATACATATCTAGCAAAAAGTTTTGAATTTTTGCAATTTTTGAAAAATCGTCGATAGCGGTAGCGAGAAAGTAAAAAGCGAGCTGAGCTGCGCTACTATACGATACGTACACTGTGGTAAAAGTGACAAAATTAAAATTTCACAGATAGTCTGACATTTTAAAACGAAAACCAAAATTATTTTCTAATTCTATTCAAATCTATTTTCTAATCCATTGCATTTAACTTACTGACGCGAGGCATCAAGTGCGATGTGCAGTTGCACTCGCGCATGTGGTGGCGTTTGCGACATTCGATGATGCAGCCCTTGAAGCTGTATTTGTCGTACATGTAGAGCGTGTTCTCGTCAGAGAATCGGCACTGGCGCTGTTCCAGAGTCGCTTCTCGAACCGACGGGTCGTTCACAGTCTACGCAGTTTGAGAAACAAAATGCATGCTGTTACGATCATGTAAGGGAAGTTTACTACTTCTTTTTCAGATTAAAATTGGTTTGGGTTAACTGGTAATAGAAGAAAGAATGACTAAGAATTGAAGACCTTGGGGCAATAATATGCAACCTCACATTTCTGATGAAATTGAGGTATTAGTGTATTTCGACGCCTCATGGACGTATCTAGATCAGAGTTGTCCAATTTAGAAGGGCTTATGGGCCAGGTCACGTATTAAAGTCTAGTTAAACCGCGCGCCGCACCGTAATTTAAGATGGTGTTTACCCTGGCTACTCAGATGATACTAAAACAAATCTATATTGGATACGACGTTTATTCAACATACTTAATGATTAATGTACATACATCGAGAAAATTAATATATCATTATCTAAAAACAAGTGGTGCTACAAAAGGGCACAGACTTTCCCGTATTAATTTTCTATTTCCTTGGGTCTGGGCTAGCTATTTGGAATTTGCCACATAGCCAGCTGCCATCAATCGCCGCCCAAAGTATTTTTTTGACATTTTCTTAATTTTTCGTTTTCGGAATAGTTAAACGTAGATATTAAAAAACAGTAACACCTCGTCCTAAATAGCAATTTTCTTTGAAAAGTTTGGATTTTTTTTAAAGAAAATGGCGTTTTTTAAGAAAATGGCAATTTTTTTTAGTTTTCGAAAAACTTCATCAAAAGTTATTTGAAAGACTTTAACTTACAAATACAATAGTGATTAATATGCACATTTCCAGCTATTTGCAAAGGTGTGAGGGATTTTTTAAAAAAATGGTAATTTTTGCAAAAACAAAAAATACCTCAGAATGAACTTTACGTCATGTTAAAGAGTACAAATTGCACTATCCGCGTACACCATGCAACAATAAGTACATTTAATTTTACAAGCATTGTGAATTGTTTAAAACGTTATTATAAACTATTTTAAAGTACAATGTATTTTTTAAAGTTTGTAACACAGAAATTTAATAATTTTGTCACACTGTGAAGAGAAAGTTACTGAAGAATGAATGTAAGTATCAAATTTTAAGTTTTTCCTAAGATGATTTTCGAAAGGACATTCAACTAATAAATGGGACGTGGAAATAATTTCACCCCAATTTGTACATGGATCTGGATTTGTCTTTTTAAATAAATAACTGTGACAAATGAAAATTGCCAATTGGAGTGTTGAGAAGATAACTTGTTTTCTTTTGAAGTTGAGGGGAAGGAGGGGAAGAGGAGGATCTAGTTTTGAATACCAACTTTGTGTGTGGGACTTTCATTTGATTTATTTGGTCAAAAAACAGTAAAAACTGTATGTGACGTATGGGGAAGAAAACTATCTGCGCACATTTTCTTGAGTTCCAGAATCCCTTCCCAACATTTTAACTATAAATACGATTGGTAAAAGGAGAATAAAATAAAATTTAAAAAAAGAGCGAGATTATCAACATTTGAAAAAATAGGCATTTTTGTTCCTGAGTTGTAGAAAACATATTTCCAATTGTAAACGAACTGAAGATTTTATTTTTCTGCATTGCTAACAAAATAGTAACTTATCCTTAGCAGTTTTACTACCACTACAAGCGAAAAGAGTGCTCAACAGGACGTGTGCACAGTAAAGCTACATTTATGACCAGAAGCAAAACAAGGGACCATCTCAGCATTTGCTCAACGAATCAGGGAAACTGGACAAAAAACTGATCGAGACGAGGGTCACTGACCCGGAAGCTGAAGTACATTTCTTGTTACAGGCGTATTAAGTCATTTTTAAAAATTATACAATAGAAATGTAAACGAATTCATTATATATCATTGTGTTGTTAAAATAAACATTATTTTTCTTTTCATGATCGGTATATCGAATTATATAGAAACAATTAAGCAGCAGAAATGATTTTACTTTTAATTTAAATTTGTATACCGACTTCAATTGTTTAATGTCGTCTGGCGGCGCGTTGTAAAGTAACCTACATGTATTGTATGTGGTTTTCTTGTAGTGAGCTGTTGATTCTGACACTTGATGATCTTGATTTCTACGTAGTATTTTGTAATTATAAATACCAGTATTGCATGAAAATATGTTCCCACCGTTCAGTAAGTCAGTAACATATGATACGTCATTTTATTCCTCTTTTTATGATATATACGTTATTGCTGAAAAAATATATAGTTCCATTTAAAAAATCAAAGATGATTAAATTTCTCGAAAACTAAAAATATTATAGACAATTTCTCTGCGGCATATTACTTGCCCCATGATTCCGCTTTGTTAATCAGAAACTGCATTTCGATATCGTGAAATGTTTAGAAGTTATGGGGGTGATCCATAATTGGTGGGACACCTGTATAAGGGAGGGATATGTGTATATATATATATATATATATATATATATATATATATATATATATATATATATTTTCTAACGTACTTTCCCAACAATTGCCACCCGACTCCTGCCTGAAGGGCGTACGCAGATTTAATGCTCTTTCGAGCTTGAATTTTTCTCATGGCAGTGGATTCATTTATTATTTATTTATTTAGTCAAAAAAACAGAAAAACTGTATATGACGTGTGGGGAAAGAAATTTATCTGCGCACATTTTCTTGAGGGCCAGAATTTTATATTAAAAAAAAAAAACGAAAAAAAAAATTAATTTAGAAAATAATTATTTTAGAAAAATAAAGATATTTGAAAAATGTTTTTTCCCGAGTTATAGAAAATCAATTTCAACTGTAAATGAACTACAAGCAAAAGGAGTGCTCAACAAAACGTGCGCACAGTGAAGCTACATTTACGTCCAGAAGCAAAACAAGGGGCCATCTCAGCATTTGCTCTATGGATCAGGGAAACTGGACAAAAACCTGATCGAGATGGGGGTCATTGACCCGGAAGATGAAGTACATTACTTGTTACAGGCGTATTAAATATTTTTTTAAATGTATACAATGCAAACATAAACTAATTCATTATATATCTTTGTTTTGTTACATTATTTTTCTTTTTCACGATCAGTATAGTCTCTAATTGTATAGAAACAGTTTTGCAGCAGAAAAGATTTTACTTTTAACTTAAATTTGTATACCGACTTTAATTGTTTTATGTCATCTGGCAATGCATTGTAAAGTAACGTACATGTATTGTATGTTGATTTCTTGTACTGAGCTGTTGATACTGACACTTGATGCACGTGATTTCTACGGCGTGTGTTGTAATTATAAATATGAATATTGCATGAAAATATGTTCCCTCCGTTAAGTAGGTCATTTTTGACAAATATTACAGATTCGTAAATAAATAGACAAGGCAATGGTAGGATTCCCAGCTCAATGAAAAGAGGCTTGCAGGAATCACGTGGAAGGCATTTTTTCATTATTCGAATAATTTTCTTTTGCAATCTGAAGGTCTGAATACTACAGGATGAGCTTCCCCAGAATATTATGCCATATCTCAGGCGGGAATGCACATTTGCAAAATAAACGCAACGAGCTGCATGAAGGCTGACAGAATTTGAAAGAATTCTGAATGCATAGCATAATGAACTTAATTTAGTGTTTAATTCTGTTATATGTACATTCCATTTGAGGTTTGATTGAATTGAAAGACCTAAAAATTTTGTTGCCTCAACATCAGCTAATTGCATATTGTTCATTTTCAATGGAACATGCGATTTCCGATTTGAGATGCAAAAATACATTGAAACAGTTTTTCTTTCGTTAACAATTAATTTGTTATTATTAAACCAATTTGAAACTTCTGAAATTGTACTATTTACTGCTTCTTTTTTGCAAAGAACATTCGTGTCATCAGCAAACAGAACCGTTCTTCCATTTTTAATAGACGAGGGCATATCGTTTACATATAACAGAAAGAGAATAGGACCTAAGATCGAACCTTGCGGGACCCCATGCACAATTGGCAAAGAATTGGAAATATAAGTATGTAATGTCCTTTCCTGCCAGTATGGTATTTCTACTCTTTGAGTCCGATGTTTAAGGTAAGAAGTTATCCAATCTAGGGCAATACCACGAATTCCATACGAAGGTAATTTTGAGAGCAAGATCTTATGGTCAATAACGTCAAAAGCTTTCGAGAGATCTAAGAATATTCCAATGGGTATTTCATTTTGGTCTATTGATGAAGCAACATCTTTGAGAAAAGAAAAAATGGCAGTTTCCGTAGATTTTGATTTTCTAAATCCGTGTTGTGAGTCTGAAAACGCTCTGTTTTTCCTGAGAAATGATTCCATTCGTAAGTAGAAAATCCTTTCTAATATTTTTGAGAAAACTGACAAAAGAGAAATTGGCCGGTAATTTTGAATATCATTTTTGTTCCCTTTTTTAAAAAGTGGCTTAATTTTTGTGGTTTTGAAAATATCTGGAAATATTCCTGTACATAAAGAAGCATTGAAAATGTGAGTTAACGGATGTATAAAGGCAGGTGCACAAGTTTTTAATAAACAATCCGGAAATTCATCTAAACCAGATGAATATTTATTTTTTAGTTTACTGACTATTCTGAGGATTTCGTTGGGAGAAGTTTCGGGAATAAACATCGTATCTGAAATTTTTTGGGAAGTGTAAAATGTTGAATTTTGTGATTTTAGTCCCTTCGTGAGATCAGACGCAATTCTGGAAAAGTGTTTGTTGAAGAGATTGGCAACTTTTTCCGGATTACTCGTTTCTCTTTCATTATCCTTTAAAATAACATTCTCTACAAGGTATCGAGATGATGTGGTTGTATTTTTTACGATATCCCACATTGCTTTAGTTTTGTTACTAGCGCTCAAAATGTCCTGACTATTTTTCATTATTTTTGCCTGAACTATTACTTTTCTTAAAATTCTTTTATATTCTCGGAAGTATATATGGAAACCGGGTGATACGTTATGATGTTTAGAAATAAAGTAAAGCGTACGTTTGTTTTTACACGATGTTCTAATTCCTTGTGTGATCCAAGTATTACTTTTGCTTGAAATGTTTAATTTTCTCTTTTTAAGAGGAAAGCACGCGTTAAAATGAATTGAAAGCTTGGAGAAAAATAAATTATATTTTTCATTTGTGTCAACAGCGTTATAAACTTCGTCCCATGATTCCTTCATCAAGTAGTCCGTAAATAATTTTATATTAACTTTAGTAAATGCTCTGCACATGCGTGTATTATTTATTGTGTCAGTGTTTATGTTCTCAGTAACTGTAAGAATTTGTTCATCGTGGTCACTGTATCCTAGATTATTCGTTATTATTTCATATGTAGTTGTGGTTTTGTTAATTATAATTTGATCTAATGCTTTTTGTGATTTAAGCGTATTCCGTGTAGGTACATTCACTGTAATGTCTAAATTAAAAGAATGAAGTAAATTGAGAAACTGCTCTTTTTCGTGGGATTCGCTCAGAAAATCAATATTGAAATCTCCACATACAACAATGGATTTAAAATGGGTTCTACAGCGGTAAGGAAATTCCAAGGGTAACTCACAAGAAACAAATCAAATAACAAAGTAAACATCTATTTTAAATCATTTGTCATACACTTCGTTTGTGGTGACTTCACACAAACACAAAAAGAACTAGTAATTATATCCTCTGAATTTTTACTCGTGATCACTCACTTTCCGTGCACGGTTTTGCAAATCAACTTCAATTATTTACACTCTTATTTACACCACATTATTTACACATATTATTCTCAGGTGAAACTAGACAAGTAGTTATCATCTTTGAAAACTTTTCGTTGACCTGTTTTGCTTTAAATTTACATTGAATAATTAAACAACATTTAAGAACCTTTACATTTATTGGATGAATATCACTGTTCAGTCCTTAAGGCATTTAGGGCAAATGACATCAAATTGCGCTCAAATCAACTTGTTAAGTAAATTCTCGACAGTACCTAAATTCTTTACTTCGCGTTCGTTCTATGGTACAGCTTTGGTATGCGGCTGCTATGAACGGCGACCTCAACGTTAAACTTCACCCCTTTCCACTGTTCCGTTACCTTCCGGCGGCTCGCTGCTCGCTTGCTTTGGTGGACCTTGCCGGTGTCGAATTCTTCAAATCCGCGACGTTCGCTGATCGTGCGCGCGGCCTCGCGCTGTCTCGCTACCGCCAGCCCTGGCGTTCGCAACCGCGTAACTGGGCGCTCTGAACGCTTCGTGGTCCTTCTTCTCCTCGTACCGGCCCTCTTCTCTCCGTCCCAGCTTCTTCTTCTGCTCGTACCGGATTTCTTCTTCTCGTCCCAGCTTCTACTTCTGCTCGTACCGGATTTCACATTCTCCGCAATCAAGTTTTTGTTTGCGCCCTCGTGCCACTAGTCCTTCGCACGACTGCAATCTTGCGACCGTACAATTAACTTAGTTCATGGGCGTCGCGCATTCGATTCATTTAGTAACTGTTTTCTGCTTTCTGCGTTCTCGCCCTCGCCTATTTCATTTACGCTCTTTCTAAACTAACTGCGTACCACCATTGACTGAATATCGCCGCTACTTCGACCTTTCACACTAGTATCAAGTTCATTCACAGTTCTTTTATCGTCGCTACTCCGACTAACAACTCATAACTATTTCTACGCGGCTATTCAACTCCTCACTATTGCCACTATAACTCAGGCGGAAAACGCACTTCGCAAACTTTCTGACGAGAAGGGCCCTGCGGTCAGCGAACCGGCGTATTTAACCGGCCCACCGATGAGGGGTGGAACAGCCCCGCGTCCCCTCTCCGGCTGACCGCGCGTCATCTTTACGTGCATCGCCGAACGCAACGCTTTCTCGCCTCGTCTGGCTGCATTCCCAGGTTTCTGGTGCGTTCCGCCCGTTATTTGAATCGTACCAACGCCTTCAACAATTCGTGTAGAGTTCGTGAAATTCACGTTCGTTACAATATGTATATATATGTATATATATGTATATATATATATATGTATATATATGTATATATATGTATATATATGTATATATATGTATATATATGTATATATATGTATATATATGTATATATATGTATATATATGTATATATATGTATATATATGTATATATATGTATATATATGTATATATATGTATATATATGTATATATATATGTATATACATGTATTTATATGTGTATGTGTATACACACTCATCGTCATAAAAAAAGCTGCACCCAGAAGGACGAAGCGGATGCGGAACTTTAGCACTTCTTGTAACTTTTGAACGGTTGAAGTTATTGCAATGCAGTTTTCACAGAAGTGCATGAGGGAATGGGGCTAATTAATATGTGAATTCATTTTTATTTTATCACTTGTATTTTATGAGATATTTGAGGTAACTTTGTTTTTTCAAATGAAACTATACATATTTTGTCAGTCTATGATAACGAGCGTAAAAAGAGAAATCCAATGATATACATATTGTCATATGTTAGATAAGCATTTTTTTGAGTAATTTTGATTTTTGCGACTAGGGTTTAACGGATATTTTGAATGGACATCGTACTTGTAACAGATCGCCAACAAGGTCACGCAGCACTCCACTGGCAAACGCTCTCGCGGGGACGGGAAGGGAAGGTATTTGAAGATATGAAACATATCGCGACCTTAAAGTAAAAAGGTTCTATCTAACATTTTTTCCAAAAATGACTTTATGTTATATTTGTAATGGTAGCGATGAGATTTACATAACCTCCAAGTCATATTGATCTACGTAGCTTAGTTTCTGAGATACAGATAAGGTAAAATGGTTCTATCTGCAAAATGTATGTAAAGTTCGGGAAAAAAAGTTCTATCTGCTTCACCGCGCAAACCAATCTGTTTACATGTATGTGGACATTATCTTGTTGGCTGCGCAAAGTGTCCAGGTATCATAAGATCTTTTGAGAAGCAGATTTAATTGCTATGTTGTGTGAAAGTGGAATTGAAGATGCTGTTTTTGAGCATTCTTGTTCTGAATACGATCCTAATGCGGCAAGCAGTACTGATGAAGACGAGACACCGAGGCAAAACTGCTGTAAGCACTGTTTGTGTTAAAGCAAAACAGTTCTGCAAGAAGGTAAACATATTTTTATAAATATCGAACTTTTTATTCTTTATCGGGTTTAATTGGTAACCATTCAGAATTTATAATAGTTCGGCAAAATTGGGCATTTTGATATTCCTTACAACGCCTGAGTGAATGTCTTGCTAAATCAACGAATTTATAGGTTATGCGACACAAACTATTTGTACTCTACTTCACATGTTGATATATTATATTATAAAATTGGTTACCTGTAAATCCTGTTTACAACCCGGATTATTATGATTTTACTTCTTTTCCGCTAATACGTAAATGTATTGTTAACCCTTCGTTAGGAGTGCATGTATCTAGTAGACCCAATCCGTTTTAAGAACTCAATATCTCGCTGTGTTGTGGCTGTAAGTTTTCGCAATCAGGTAGCATCGTGCAATAAGAAGGATTGGAAACAAGTGCAAGGGTCGAAGAAACATCAAGCTGGCTTAGAACATTTAAATTACGGAGGCAAGGTCATCAAGCTTAACAATTTAACAAAACTACAAATTGTGGAAATTTTTGTCGTCACAACTGCACTCTAAACATCACTCCAGAAGAGCAAGAGAGATTATTTATTTCGTTTTACAAATTGGAAACTCATTCTGAAAAGGACAGCTACATACTGAGGACATCAGATCCTTTCGAGAAAAAAATAAATCCAACAGAAAATATTCTAAACCTTTGAAAGAAGAATACATTCGTTTACAAGTTTTATGTTTCAAATAAAGAAATTATTGTGTGTAAGAAGTTCTACCTCAACACACTTTCTATAAGCCAAAAGATGATTAAATAATGCACATTTACACAAAGATAAAATAACAGGAACACCAAAATTGGACGATCGAGGTAGCAAAACTAAGGATAAAATACCAACAGACGTGAAAGAGTGAGGGAACACATTAAATCTTTCCCTAAAACAGAGAGTCACTATTGTAGACCTAGTACTACTAAGGAGTGCCTCGTCTCCAACTTAAATATCACGAAAACGTACGACTTCTACAAGGAATGTTGTGTAAACAAAAAATGTCAATTTGTTGCCTCGCCTCCAACTTAAATATCACGAAAACATACGACTTCTTCAAGAAATATTGTGTAAACAAAAGATGTCAATTTGTAAAATTATCTATATATCGGAATATTTTAATGAAGAATTTAATTTGGATTTCTTTCAGCCCAAAGCGGACAGATGCGAATACAGAATTAATGAATTGGAAAATAATATTTCTAATGATTTAAAATTAAAATACACTGAAAACGTAGATAACAAGGAAAACAGGAGAAAGGAAGGAGAGGAAGATCATAAGATCAAAGACAAACATACAATTGTAGTGCCCTTTCATTTAGAAAATGTGATAGGAGTTCCGAGAGCAATCAAGTATTTTCTTCTATAGGAGAAAATTAAAGTTATTTAACATGACCTTTCATGTTTTCCCAACCAAAAATGTATATTGTGCAATTTGGACAGAAATTGACACAGGCCATTCTGGAAATGACATTGCAAACGCCATGTCCCAAATTTTGGAAAAAATAATTCAAAACTCACCTAACGTAAAACATATAATGTGGAGCGACAGATGTATCCCCCAAAACAATAATCAGATGATGTCTGTGGCAATGAAGGACTTTCTAAAAAAACACCCACAAATCGATGACATAGTTTTGAAATACTCTGCTGCTGGTCACTTGTGTATTCAGGAAGTACACAATGTTTATTACCAGATAGAGAAAGCTCTGAGAGCTAGTGAATTCTGGTCACCGATTTCTTTCGTGCGCATACATTTGGCGGTAAATAGAAAAAGGCCACTTAATATTATTCATATGAAAACAATGCATTTTAAGGATTTCCATAAAATCAGCAAACATCTTCATTTTAATAAATACCTTTCTCCCAAGTTTCGCAATTAAAAATCACTCAAAGACTAGCTGAAGTAGAGTATAAAATTAAACATTCTGATTCACAATTTTCCACCGTAAATGTGGGACCATACCTTTCTACAAGGTGGGTGACGAAAAGTTTTTTCTATCTATCCGCCTGTGCAAACGTACGAGGCGAAAGAGACGTTTTTTATATAAGGGAAAGGTAGCCGATTTAGCATACATGTTGAAATGGATGCCAACTCTGGATCAAACCTACTTCATAGAATTGCTTAAAAAACAAAAATAATATTGTGGCTACGCGACATTTTACTTTAATATGTTTGTAATACATCATTTCAAATTTAAGTGTAATTCAGTAATTTACAATAGGTTACTTTTTTATCCAAAGTGTTTTTTTATCCTTCTAGTTGCCTAAGTCTAAGTAATGACATGAAATTGAAATTGAGTACTCTAAATAAGATTTTTACTAAAATGTAAGCATATTTCTTTGAATTCTTTAAAATTTAATAATTGATACAGTTCCATGTATATTTGCAATTATTTAAGTAATATACCAGTTAAATTTTCCTACCAACAAAGATATAACCTTTTTGCTCGAACTTGAAAATGCGTATTGAGAGTAAAAAGGTTCTATCTCTAAAAATAGGGTGTTGATTTCTACCAAAGTTACAATGCTTTTAGAACAATTATCAGTTTACAGTTTTGTGCTTTGATGTCAAGTACACTGACTAAGTTTCAATACATTTAATAAAATAGTTTTTGTTTTAGTGAGGGACAAAACTTTGAAATGCTCTCCTGTAAAATTTACTGCGGTGCAGATAGAACCTTTTTACTTTAGGGTCGCGATATGCCAAATATTCACAAAATTGTTGCAGGTTTTTCCCCTGAACTCTACTTTCCATCCTTCCGCAAATTGTTTTCTTGTCTTTCTTTGAATGAAGGAATTGAAGGATTGAAAATAAGGATTTGTCATAACTATGTATTGTATTAAAATTGTTTATTACTTCAACTCCTTTTGATTGGGTTTTATATCACAGTATATTAATGGGATCTTAAAGCAAAACACTATCAGAATAAATATTAAGACTGTACAAAAATATTGCATATTGTGAGCAGACACTTTGAATGTTAATAAGGATAATAACTTAGGGATGGAAACAAACTTATTTCAATATATACTACTTATGAAAATGGGGAAGGACTGAAAGCAGAGTTCAGGAAAAACTACAACAGTTACGTGAATATTTGGAATATTTTCGTATGTTCAAGTACTAAATGTCCATCCTTTCCCCGAGCGCGCGTTTGCCGGTGGAGCGCTGCGTGACCTTGTGCGGCGGACTGTTAGGAGTACATTCAAAATATCCGTTAAACCCTAGTTGCAAAAATCAAAATTACTCAAAAAAATGCTTATCTAATATATGACTATGTGTATATCATTGGATTCGTCTTTTTACGCTCGTCGTGATACACTGAAAAAATATGTAGTTCCAATTTGAAAAAACAAAGTTACCTCAAATATCTCGTGAAATACAAGTGATAAAACACAAATGAATTCACGTATCAGTTAGCCCCATTCCATCATGCACTTCTGTGAAAACTGCATTGCAACACATTCAACCGTTCAAAAGTTACAGGAGGTGCTAAAGTTACGTGACTCACCGTGTATGTAATATATATCCAAACTGTACAAAGAAACAAATCGGATCACACGCATAACAAACCATAGAAAGTTACAAAAAGTAACGCAAGGGACGCAGTAGCAAAACTGAATGAAATCTGTACCGAAAAATTAGGCATGCGTCATTTTTTCGTACAAATTATATTACATTACGAAATATATTACATCCAGTCTGCGGGAGAGCTGGGGCGGCTACCATCGACCGACTGTTTTTTTATTCCAGCATAATTATCAGATTAAATT
Source organism: Acheta domesticus (assembly GCA_031308135.1). Classification (NCBI taxonomy): domain Eukaryota; kingdom Metazoa; phylum Arthropoda; class Insecta; order Orthoptera; family Gryllidae; genus Acheta; species Acheta domesticus. The sequence continues at coordinate 199,132,027 of JAHLJT010009419.1, read as the reverse complement.
CCAGGAAAACCTATGCCGTAGTTCGATGGCATTAATTCTGTTTCGGTTATTATTTTGCAATAAATCATTACAGGCCGACCGAGACGGCATTACCGCATATCGAATCTGAGCCTCAATTCAGTGATTAAGAGATATCTTGGTGTACTGAATTTAGGTATCTGTTACAGAAATGAAACAAAATCAATAGGTCAAGGAAAGAAGGATACTGAATACACATTTTGAGTTTAATTTGCCGTGACAGAGCGTTAGTTTTGGAGAGAATAATGCTCGAGAGTATAATACATATCATGAAGTGAATTGTAAGATTTACGCTAGAATATGCTAGATGGGAAGATAATCGATCAAAGAAAATAACGGCATTTGGAGTCCTTTAATTCTAAATTCCTTAAATTTTAATAGAATAAAACATAATTTGTCAAACTAACCATACCTCCGTGATGGATAAACCCATTACGTGGATTTCATTTCTTTGGGTAATGTCCTTGAAAGTAGTCGCACCAGCTCCCACCTCAGGTACATCATCAGGGCTGTGCGTGAAGACTTTTGTCGTCTCGTTCAATTCAACTAATAATGTACCTGGACCAGTAGTCACGTTAGAGATCATATTTAGACGTGGCCCCCTGTGAAATCAAATTACAAGTGTGAATATTTTAAAAACTGGTGGGGATAAACAGCACATACTTTCTCGTAATATTGTTCATGTCTGTATAATATAATAAAGTGACCATTTCTTTCTTACACTCCAGCTACCATTTGAAAAATTCTTAAACGAAATCCGAAAAAACATGTATTATGTTTAATTCAAACGTTTAAACACAAACAAAATTGCCATTGAATTCACTATTCACGTAGCACATAGAGGTACTAACGATGTTCGATGCGCATTTTTGTCATTAATAAGATATAACGTTACGTAAGATTAACGTAAACCATCAGGGGCCATCACTACCGCCTTGTTTCCAGTGCGGCTTTGTCAAAGAAACAACGGCCGTTTGATTCGTACGGCATACACCTTTTGCAAATCAGCATTCTTGACATCGCTAGCAACAAAATGCAAATTGTTAGAAAAAATATAATAATGAAATATAATATTGTTAAATTTATCAAAACTATTCGTTTTACACGAAATACTCGTCATTCTCGCACCTAAGCACGCAAAGCGAATTGATCCATTTTCACACTTAATTCAATTCGATTACGCAATTTAAAATAGATTGAATTTTTAAATAATATTAAACATAATATTCCGTTTCAAGCTTCGCTTCAGCAACGATTGTGAATAGAGTTGCGAGCTTAATATCTTCTCAATAAAGTTTGTAAGTACAATGTAGGTATAAGATTGAAGTAGATAAGTTATGTCGATCAATATGAAATGAAATAAGGGTCATTCCACGCAAAATCGGACGAATTTGAAGGAAAATTGACCTCAATGTCTGATATCTTTCTGATAATATTTTTACAGGTTCATGAAAACAAACTATACAACACGTGTTTTTTAGTTTTGCTCAAATATTTATATTTTCGTCATTTTATTTTTTTAAATTTTCCTTAACTTCATACGCACTGACGTGTATAATATTTTGTATCTCAAAATCGTTTTAAAATTTCGGTTTTGAGTTCCTCTTAAATCAAACCTAATATCTGTACCTTTCATGAAATTTATCTTCTTGTTTATAAAATTTTATTTTGTTAATGTTAATTTTTTGTTTATAAATGTTTATTTATAAAATTATTAATTTTACCACGAATTAAAAATCTGAAAAAAAACGAAAAGAAAGTTCATACTTTCTTCTAAAGGACTGCGAAGTTTCAAAATGGCTTCTGTTAAAATAACTTTTTGAGAATTTTTTAAATCTTACCTCGTTCACAGCGTCGCGAGAACCTCATGCGCCCGTTGTTGTATGTGCCGCTATCGAATGAAACGCTGGGGGGAGCAAGCTTCACAACAGGAAGATAAGTGTAAATGTTCACTGAGCAATGAGTTTTAAAGTTTTTGTTAATATTCCAAAACATATAAAATATGAAGTTGTATCAGATTTACGTCTTTTTAAGTTTCTCTTTATATAACTTGGACAAGATGTGCACTTTCTTTCAAGGAGCATGTTTTAATTATTTCTTTATCTTCACAAATAGGAACAAAGGAATGTAACGAACGTGTACCACGTAGCCATTTTGCTGCAGTTCTATGACTTTTAAGTGAATTCTTTCTTCTTCACGATCTTCATTGGTGAAGAAGAAAATCACTATGTTTTGTATGTTTTTGTACCACTCATAGAGCTTCTTGGGAGTCGAAATCGGATCATGATGTACTTGAATAGTTCAACGTGAATCCACTGCCGATACGTCACTCTGTCAATCATACTCTCTTCAAACTTTCCTGCAACATTTTAAGTCGTTCTATTCCAGGACATTTGTCACACTTTTTAAAGTAACAGTCAGCTCTTGGAGTGTCAAAAATAACTTTTGTTAGGTAGTACCGACAATCCTTCAATGCTCCAACATCATATGTTAACTTTGCGAAACCTCCTCCGTCAAACATTAACTTTACTCGTACGTTTTCGTGATATACACAAACACATACTGTATGTGTACCGTTAGCTCCTGGTAAAATGCAGTGTTTCAGTCTTAATTCAGCGAACTTTGAAAATCTGATCTTTAGGTGCGGAGACTTTTCTTTAAAATGTCGGTAGGTTTCTTTCATGTTGCTCAGTATAATCCTCTTTTGTTTGTGAATATCCCCCATTCTCTCTTACTGAAATAAAATTATTTTTTCCTTTATTTACTCATTATACGGCTAACGTCATCTGAACAATAAAAAGCCACAACATATTGGTATACAGAAGCGACGATAGCTCTTCCGAATTTCACATGTGGAGTTGACAATATTCCTTTGTTGCTAGTTGTTTTACAAACAGTTATCATGTGAGTAGATGCATCGAAATGTTTTTTAACTTTAGGAAAAGACCAATCTTCGAAAATCGTTAAAATTTTAAGTTTTATCATCATCAGTAGTTTTGTATCTTTTTTTCAATTCTTTTATGATGTATTCATTTTCTTGTTCTTCTTCTACCTCTTCTATATCAAAATTCTTCACTAGGAGTTAGATCACCATTATCTCTTATTTCAATGTTCAATTACGAATTATTGCCTTTTTCTGAATTTCTACTCTGATGACTTGTACCAGGTTTTCTGGAAAATGTTTCAATGGTACCTTTAGAAGTTTGACATTCATTTTATAAACCATTTTGAAGTTCTCCATCTGCATATGTTACAAATTTTCACGTTCGGCATAATTTGTAAGTATTGTGTGCCCAACTTTTGAAGGATACTTCGTATTACATGTCTTAAATTTTTACATTCAGTTCTACCATACTTTTCTAGATTGAAAGGATTGAAACATGAATGAAAGCGTATCTTCATTATACCTGACATCTTCAATTATTTTTTGTCACTCTCCTAGAAAGAAAGAAGCGCACGGGCACTCACACACGCGTCACTAACGAGGATATTATTTGCACTGTGTCACACACTCTTGGATGTAAACTGATCCCAATGTTTGTATTGCTTGGTCGACTTCCTGCCATTGCCTTGGGCAGTGAACGACTTGCTGACATCGATGAAAGGGCGTGGGCAATGTTGCGCAAAGCCTTATGTCCAGTGGAGGAAGACACAGGGAGCATTGACAAAGCGGTATGGCAGCGGCGCGTCACGGCGGTCGAGAAAATGCTCTGCGCTCCGTTGAATATTACTTTTTTACGTGAGTTCTAAAACAGAAGCCATTTTGAAAATTTGCAGAGATGGAGATGAAAGTCTAAAGAATTTATTGCCGTCGAGTTTAAAACAAAAAATCATGGGGATCATCTGAAAAAAACTCGTTTTAAAACTTATAAACAATTTAAAAAACACAATATAAAAAAGCAATTATTTATAAACACTTGTCGAAAGATTGCTTCTTTAGCTTTAATTTGAGATCAAGTTTAAGTTTTTACAAGCAATACATTTGGAGTTAAAAATTATTAAACATCTCGACATTGGAGAAAAATTAATATATTTCAATAATTGTAACTTCAAAAATAATGTATTCTCGGCTAAACAAAAAAAATACGTGTCTCTTACTTATCATAATAGATAGTGTAAAAAAATATTAGAGAATTTGAAACACCTCAGGTTTTTTTCTGTCCGGTTTTACGTGGAATGACCCATAATTGTTTCTTTGTCATTATTATAATTATTATTATCATTATTGAATATTCTGTAAGAACCCATGAAAATACATGAACGCTTCGAAGAAAGTTCAACTAGTGGTGCTACACTAACAAATACTTTCTCGCATTATTTCTAACTGCTCTATATTACGCCGCGTCTATATTATACTACTAGATGAACCTAAAAAGGTGTTTTAAACAGCCTTTCTTTCGCACCGACACTCGATATAAGGTTCTTCGCTCGTCATGAGATTTATTTAGACCCCATAACAGTCTGACGCCCCAACTAGGGCCGATGCTTAAAAAATTGTCTCAATCCAATATTAATATGGCTTTAGTGGTATAGTAGTAATCACGCCGGGTTAATAATCCCCGGTTCGCGGGTTCAAACCCGGTGAAGGTCAGCGTATTTTGGAAATGCCAGCAATCGACGGCATGCATGCGGACGCTTGTCAGCATGTAAAACAAATCCCAGGAAAGGCTCTTGGCCGATCCTGGCAAAATTAAATCACCTAGTAATTTATCAGCAATCAGAGTTTCGATTTGAATTACTGGATAAGATTGCGGATATTGTTTCTTGCATGAGCTGCATGATATTCATATCAACATCAACATTGTCACACTAGCGGCCCACGGGGAAGGCAATGGGACACTACGGTAGGTATAATTGCTCAGGATATATCTCTCAAGAAGGCGATAAGGGCTTCTGGAGACTAGCCTATAAGTGTCTCCAAGTAAGAAAATAACCTAAAAATTCAACAAGGTGGAGTTTCGGCACTGCCAACCTCATCGAAATGAATCGCAAAAAATACCGCGTATTTAAATATACGTAGTGTCCTTCAGAAATACAGATTTGCTGAAATGGCAAATGCTTTTATTAATGTTGTTTTATGAATTATAAATCCCCACAGATATATGCTAACATAATCTAATTTATAATTTTCACATGAAATTAAAATCTTCACAATTTTCATACTCTAGTTTAAACTGAAAAATATATGAAATAGTAGAATCTTTTTTGTAATAAAAACTAATATAATTGACATAATCATAGGATTTATGAAATAAATATGAAATTAAATGCAAGGCTCAAAATAGTTTTAATTTTCAAGCACTATACAGTGTAATGAAACAAAATTATACTTTACTGAACTAGAGATATCTGTATCATAATAATTTTATATATATAACATTAACACATGACTGTCATGAGAACTTATCAAAGGAATGAACATATTCACTGAACTGAAATGACAAATGTTTGAAATTTAGTGAAAATTGAATGAACCGTATATCTGAATTCATTTATCTTAAAGGTTTAGTAAAGGAATAACATATGCACCACAGGTAGGTTGTATTTTAATAACAAATTGCAAGGGCAGTAATTAAAATTTCTTAAGCAATTGTTCATAGGAATTATCTTCATTTTTATCATTGAATTTGTACAAGAATTTTAGTACCTAGTAGCCCCTGGGCCTACAAACATACATTTCATTCTTGCATTTATCGTAAGCGATTGAAGAACACTAGGGAGAACAAAGAACACCATTTATAACATATATAAAACAAATTAAATAAAATATTTAATTTACCCTAAATTAGATATTCTAACAATTATCATTGAAAATGAGCATCTAGAAATTTGGCTGACTATATAAATGAATTCTAACCTATCCTCCCAATCAGTATAACGACTGATGGCCAATTTCTACCATGCATATAAACATACGTCAAAATAATGGAGGTATAGAATTTCAATAATGATAATGCAATATTGATAATATAATGCAATATTGATAATATAATGCAATATTGATAATATAGAAATAATTCCAATTTTATAAAATGAAAAATATTCCATTAAACACTGCAATCCTGAAACAAAGAAAAAATTAATGTAGTATCTAATGTTGATTTCATGATAAATTTAGTAAAAAGGATTTGTTTGGACTCTCTTTTGTTACAAGAACAAAAATATTTGAGCCAATAGTAACATCCAATCAATAATGTTCTTCAATGAAAAAAAAACAACAAAAGAGGGTTTGGAAAAATATACATTAATACATAAAAACTTGCATTCTCCTTCTCACAGACCTTTCAACATATCGAATCTATTCAAAATCTCTTTTCAAATACAAATAAACTACGACATCTCGAACATACCAGATCACACATAATCTATATTTTCTCACTCTAATATAACAAAACTATTCTGCTTCAAATTATACATCTTTAATTTTCAACATAGTTCAAGAAATTATTTCTACAATAATCGCACAAAATGACTTTATTACAAAACATCCTTCCTCCACTTTTTACTTTCCCGTGTACGTACACGGAGTGATATAATGTTGTATAGGGAAAGTTATGTAATGCTGCGCGAAAAAATTGCGAATTTTCGGCAAACAAAATTTATTGTTGGGACCTGATAAAGAAAGAGTGGATAAAACCAGTTGCTAAATTAAGGGAAAAAAATCCCCTATCACGTGGTGTAACCAGAAACCCTCTTTTGTGGGTCCTTGATACCGAAAAACCAATTGAAAGGAAATCGTCCGTCCGTCTGTCCCGTCTGTGAACAATACTAGCGTAAATCATAGGTGCGATTTCTTCCAAAAATCTCCCCAGCCGTGCAACAGGGAAGCAACACCGTTCCGTCTATCGGCTACCGCGTTCACTTACTGGGAATTGATACAACGCCGCTACGGCTACCACACATACGAGGAGACCGGTCGGGAGGTTAGAACTTGTTGCGACTTTTGCTTCGGTAGTGGATGATACCTGGTTGGGGAAATGCCGCTAGCCGATGGCAAGTCGGTGCCGGATCTCGCCATTTGGCGCAGGAAGATCGCCATCACCTCCCGAGAAAAAACATGCACTACCCTTACGTTACTGATTATTTTAGCAGTTGACGCGCTCATAATCACCAACAAGCAATAAATCTAACTGAAGGTGGTTTCTTAAAAAGAGTAAATTCAGAAAATTACTGTAAGACGGTGGTTGGGAAAACATTGGTCTGTTAACTGAGGCACTTTCACAAGCATAATATGGGATTGTTTCAGTTCCAAGAAAAATGGCTTAGAGGGTGGTGGACGGTGTTCCGCTGCAACACGTGATAGGGAAAGCCCATTCCGCACGGCACACACGTAAGCAACGATGCCTACACGCGATTGCACATCGCCCCCCGCCGTACCGCTGCCTTCGGCCGTTGCTAGAAAACTACTCGCACATTTCAGACTACACAAACCTGAAAAAATGAGTCACTGAATATTGATAACGGTGTCGTTTTCCTAGAATATCAAATACTAATCAGTATATTAGTGGAAATTTCATAATGATAACTCATTTCGGTGATTTATCTTCTCTCGAAGATTAAAAAGATCGTCGGTCTTAAGAGTTATCTTATCCTTCAGAAACGAACAAATCGTCATAATAACTTCACTTCTTTCATAAATACTTCGGTAGTTTAGTTTCTTCATACATGTGTCGGGCAGTGGTGTAGTGAATTCTCTTTAGATATATCAGCATGAAGTCGTTGATTCTACTGGTTCCTGTGCTGGCTGTGCGCAGCAAAACACATGCACACAGCCACAACATGCGACTTCACTAGTCGGGCCATCATCTGCAGGGTGTGACTCAGGGTGTGAAAACACTTTCTGGGAAATTGACCTCTAGAAAAATTGTCTGGAGTCATTTCCTCATGATCAGCCACAATTTCGTGAAGTAAACCTAACACTAAATTCTCTAGAACGTTTGGAAGCTTCTATTCATCAGAGAGTGATTTACTTAGATGTGCCAAAGAATGCAATTTTTGAAATCGACTTGGGTAACAAATTTCTTACTCTCCAGCACTCAAACTCCAGGTATTGGATCTTTCTAAAAATTACATAATGCAGGTGTCAAATCTTCCAGCAACTAGATATTTCTTCAAATATCATTCAGCGACTCACTGATTCCTTGTTTAGAGATCTTGCTTCGTTACAAGCCTTGGACTTATCAGCCAATAGTATCAACATCATAGAAAACTTTCATTTACAACTCTTTTATCTCTTCAATCATTAACACTTTGCGGAAATAATTTGAAAGTTTTATCAAGCGACTTATTGAAGGGACTCAAGTCATTGAGAGGCATTGATATTGCTTTCAACTCTATTGAATCTTTGTCTCACAATACGTTAGCGATTCACCTGCTTTGGAAATTGTGGATTTGTTATTGAATGAGTTGAGCACTTTACCAGCCCTGCAGTTAGGCAGAAACGTTACACAGATCCCATTCGTTGGTGATTCAGTTATTAAGAATGATCATTCAGCCCTTTTAACGATGTTCTCTGGAACCGGAGATGAGCATATCTTTGGGCTTTTTCTGAATGACTTCCATGGCGATGACCCAGAATGGGCAAACGTACTGGAATATTTCGATGGGGAATGCTTGTTTGCAGGAAAGTCTGCGACGCAAAACGTTCTAAATAAATATCATCATGTAGATCGTCGTGAGAAGTACACCCTTGACCCTTCACCACGTACCTGCGCGTATTTCACAAAAGGCAACTGGAAATTCGGCGAGTGCATTGCTGACGGCGCTGAGGTGGATGTTCTGCCCTGGCTGAAAGCTGCGAAAATCTACGCAGGGATGAAAGAAGAAGACGACGGCGGTCACTCAAAGCTCAACAGAGATGAGATTTAGCCTCAAAAGTGAAAATATTTGCAAATAGTGTATTGTAAAATAGGTGAAAGTGTAAAGCTGTCACATAAATTTTTTTTGTTACAGAACATGTTTTTATTGAGTTCAGATTTAATTGTGAGGTATTTTTAATGTTTAATTTATTTAATTCCTCAGGTAAAGCTGAACATATAGGTTGAAAATTAATGGTGCTAAAAAATAACAAAAATTATTTCTCTCTTATTTTTATCTTTAACGTATATTCCTTAAGGCAAAAACTATTGATATTTAAATGATTGCTTTTTGTCCAATTTTGGATAACTTGATTTTATACTCGTTTACATATCATCTATTTATAATTGAATTACTAATGAAATCCCCCAAAAACTGTTATAGTATGAATTATTGAGTGTCTCGTTTTTTATTATAATTCAACATTAATTTATTGATTTAAATTGTTATAGAAAATATTTTCAATTTTTACATCTACGATTATTAACGTGTACAAGTACATAGGGGAAGTTCGGGTGATATCAGACAGTGGGTTGTATCGGACAAAAGTAGTTTAGGGAATTGGGCACTGGTGGTAGCACGTGCTGCACTGTTAGTGTTTTTCTGGACACGAATTAGCTTTGCATATGCCGTATGAGGTGAGTACATCAATCAGTTGGGTTATAGCGACACTCATTACGTTTTTTTCATGCTGAACGGTGCACGAAGGTGGCTTTGGAGCTATGAAACTTTTCTTAGGATAAGTTTAAATACATTCTACTGTGACTAGTATGTTTACTTAGGTGTATTTGTTACGTTACAGAAGTACAACGTTGGTTTTAAAATTTATATCTGTGTTGTATTCTTCTGAATGATGACGGTCGTTCGGGTGGTATCGGACAAAGTGGAATCGGATGGTACTGGACAGTTACTTCTTCGTCTTCTCTTCAATTTTCCATATTTCTTGCGTGTTTGGTTGTTAGGAGGTAATATTCGAATACTAATGTGGATTTTGTCCGTGTTTCAGGAAACTATAGGTAAAATTCGTGGGAAATGGGAAGAAATAATAGGAAGATAGTCATTATGAAGGTCATTTTAAAAGAAAAACCCTTCAATAATGATAGTTGTGAAGCTATAAATTGAACATAATAGTTGAGTTTTTGTTTTTTAATTCAAGAACTGTTATTTTCCCTTGTAACCGAATACTCACTTTTTCTTTTTATTAAGCAATTAAATATTTCTATTAATAGTGAGCGTATCTTTGATGAATTGCTGTAAAAAAACTACATTAAAATTATTTTATATATGTGCCTTTCTATCATCAGACAAATCGACATGATATTCGTTTTAGAATGTTCATTAGATCACAAAGAAGAACTTTTTAGTTTAACGGCCATAACGACAATTGATCAGTATGATCTAAGGAAAAATATACTGCACTTTCAGACTATTTGACCGAAACCTCATTTCCATAAGAGTCGTGGATGTTTCTTTGGGGCGCATGCTGCGCTTGAACGCGAAGAAACCGGATCACTGCTCCTCGGGCTGCTCCCGAGACATCCGTGCAACGAACTGCGGAAACAACGCGACCGAACTGACGCCACCGTTGCGACGTCCATGGATATTCCCCGGTCGATCTGCATCGCCTCGATTTTGAAAAACTTGCTTCAAAATTTACATGACCCCGGACATTTTCAAAATTTTCTCAAAAACAGCTCCAATTTTTTTAAAATTTCTTGTAAGAATAGGGTAAAATACACTTATTACAGTGGCGTAGGTCCCATTTTCACGGTTTACTCTGAATTTTCGAAAATTGGCAAAGTTTGAAAATTTTTCGGCTCCTTCCTAGAACTGCAAAATTTAAGATAGAGATTTTTCCTTCAAATAAAATTTGTTGTTGAAAGTGAGTTCTTTTATTAAGGTCACGTACATCTTTTAGAAAATTTTATTAGTTTTTGCGCAATATTGCACGCAATATTTGAAATTTTAGAAAATTACAAAAAGCAGATTTTCTAAAAAACGGCTCCAGATTCTTACTTCAAACTTTTGGTAGAGATGGTGCTAAATGTGCTCTATGAGATGACATTAATGCCACATTCCTCTATTCTTTTGTTTTTTCAAAAATTGCAAAAATGTAGTTTTCTTGACTTGTCTCTCAGGTTGTTAATATTTACATTAGCAGCGATGTGTTCACATTAGTATATGAATGGGTACATGTGCTTTAAATAATGTCAAATAAAATTTCTCGATAATTGAATAGTTTTCTGTGAAAACTAGCTCAAATTTGCGCATATTCAGAAACGCTCAAACGCCATTTTCTTAAAAATGATTTCAACTTTTTTGTTCAAACTTTTCGAACGGACAGTGCTAAATGCACTCTTGAATATGGCGCAAAGTTAAATTGGGGGTATTTTTGTTTTTTTAAAAATTACAAGAATGTAATTCGTTTGAAAGTTCTCTCATAAGGTTAAAAAGCACATTTCAAGCAATTTGTAAACACTATTGAATTTGAGAGTGTAAGTTCTTCAAATGACTTCAAATGAAGTATTTCGAAAATTCAAAACTTTTCTATCAAAAAGAGCTTCAAATTTTGCATTTAGAGTAGCGCTAAACGCCATTTTCTTGAAACGGATTTAAAATTTTTCAACGAAAATTGCCATTTAGGGCAAAGTATAATTGTTTTTTATATTCTTAAAATAATTGTTTTGTTCTACTATTGGAAAACCGAAAACTTAAAAAAAGTGTCGAAAAAAATGTAGTTTGGGCGACGATAGATGGCAGCTGTAAAGAGTATTGGTAAGTGCGGATAGCTAGTCGAGACGAAACGAAACAGAAAACTAATACGGGAAAGTCTGTGCCATTCTGTAGCACCACTAGTTCGGTATTAAGAACACACAAAGTAGGTATTCTGGCTATCTCACTTGTTGGAGTTTTTTTCTTAATTTAGCAACTGGATTTATCGTTTTGCTAAATTAAAACTTTTTCGTTAGAAGGGCCTGACAATTATTTTTTTCTGTCGAAAATCCGCCATTTTCCGAGCAACATTTTATAACTTTCCGTATACTATGTATTTACGCATGTACATAGGAAAGTAAAAATACATTTTAAAACTTAATTATCTCCTTAAGATTTGTATTATTAATAGAAGGGAAGAGTAGATTTTAGGCTTACTTACCTGGTATGTATACTGTTAATGGTATAACAAATTCCAAATTCAGTATGCAGAGGATGAAAATATTTGCAGCAGTCGAATTCTTCGTTTCGCCATGTGCAACGATTGAATATTTGCGAACAATTGAAACGACCCTACAAGTAAATACATATTATTAATTTTAAATTGTAGTTAATAATCACATGGGACCACAGAAAAACGCATTTGAGTGCGCTGTACTTAAAAAAAACTATATATATTGTGGACACTATAACACATGTGGACAGAGCGTTTTTCAAAGCAGTAAAACTATGCATGCAGTCCAACTTTTGCACTAAATCTGAAATACATTAGGACTGATAAAAATTATTTAAAAAATATATATTTCAGAAATAAGCAACAAACTAAAAATTAGCAAGTGGGGGAAATACAGGAGAAATTCCAAACGAAATATCACAGTGAATGCATTGAACTGAAGTAAAAGAGTGCACACGAGTGTAAAGAGTTATACAGAGTAAGGAGGCAGTGATATTTGCTGCAGGAGTGTATTAAACTTGTAAAAGTGTTAAATAATTAAGCTAAATGTAAGAATCACTGACATCGACACTTAATCTTGAATTCTTAAAATTCTGGATTCAAGGACTTCGGGATGTGAGGACAACTGGATGCGAGGACAACTGGATGCGAGGACAACTGGATGCGAGGACAACTGGATGCGAGGACAACTGGATGCGAGGACATCTGGATGCGAGGACAAGGGGATGCGAGGACAAGGGGATGCGAGGACGACGGAATGCGAGGACGACGGAATGCGAGGACGACGGAATGCGAGGACGACGGAATGCGCGGACAACGGGATGCGCGGACAACGGGATGCGGGGACAACGGGATGTGCGAACGACAGGATGCGAGGACGACGAGTTGCGCGGACGACGGGATGCGCGGACGACGGGATGCGCGGACGACGGGATGCGCGGACTACGGGATGCGCGGACGACGGGATGCGAGGACGACTGATTGCGCGGACAACGGGATGCGCGGACAACGGGATGCGGGGACAACGGGATGTGCGAACGACAGGATGCGAGGACGACGAGTTGTGCGGACGACGGAATGCGCGGACAACGGGATGCGAGGACGACGGGATGCGAGGACGACGGGATGCGAGGACGACGGGATGCCAGGACGACGGAATGCGCGGACAACGGGATGCGCGGACAACGGGATGCGGGGACAACGGGATGTGCGAACGACAGGATGCGAGGACGACGAGTTGCGCGGACGACGGGATGCGCGGACGACGGGATGCGCGGACGACGGGATGCGCGGACGACGGGATGCGCGGACGACGGGATGCGCGGACGACGGGATGCGCGGACGACGGGATGCGCGGACGACGGGATGCGCGGACGACGGGATGCGCGGACGACGGGATGCGGCGACGACGGGATGCGCGGACGACGGAATGCGCGGACGACGGGATGCGAGAACGAGGGGATGCGCGGACAACGGGATGCGCGGACGACGGGATGCGAGGACGACGGGATGCGAGGACGACGGAATGCGCGGACAACGGGATGCGCGGAACACGGGATGCGCGGACAACGGGATGCGGGGACAATGGGATGCGCGGAACACGGGATGCGGGGACAACGGGATGTGCGGACGACGGGATTCGAGGACGACGGAATGCGCGGACAACGGGATGCGAGGACGACGGGATGCGCGGACAACGGGATGCGCGGACAACGGGATGCGCGGACAACGGGATGCGGGGACAACGGGATGTGCGAACGACAGGATGCGAGGACGACGAGTTGCGCGGACGACGGGATGCGCGGACGACGGGATGCGCGGACGACGGGATGCGCGGACGACGGGATGCGCGGACGACGGGATGCGCGGACGACGGGATGCGCGGACGACGGGATGCGCGGACAACGGGATGCGGGGACAATGGGATGCGCGGAACACGGGATGCGGGGACAACGGGATGCGGGGACAATGGGATGCGCGGAACACGGGATGCGGGGACAACGGGATGTGCGGACGACGGGATTCGAGGACGACGGAATGCGCGGACAACGGGATGCGAGGACGACGGGATGCGCGGACGACGGGATGCGCGGACAACGGGATGCGCGGACAACGGGATGCGCGGACCACGGGATGCGCGGACAACGATACGCGGACAACGGGATGCGCGGACAACGGGATGCGCGGACATTCGGAGTGTATGGATGGCGCGGTGCGAGTTCTACGCATGCTCGCTCGGCTAACGCATTCCCGGTCGCAGGGCGGTCATTCTCCAATGCCCTGCTCGCCCTCCTCATGGGACGACACTACTCTCCCAGAGGCGGCCTTGTGATGCGCCGCCTTTTGTTCGTTCAGCCTTCCAACGTCCCCCGGCCCTTCGAAAGTCTGGCTGCCATTAGGTATGGATCGGTACGGCACGGATGGACGGACGGACGCCAATTTTTGTGTGGGTCGCGCGCACGGACGGGACAGCACGGACGACACTTTCGGGCACATCACGTCGCACTTGTGCGCGACAGCTTCATAATTCAAGTAAATAAGCAATCGCAGTAAGTAAAGATGGCGATGAAGTCATCGGTTCGTAGGAATGTCAAGATGATATTTTCTTCCGACTTTTTGCACGCGGCGGGAGGTGCGGATCGTTCCATCCCGTCCCTACCTGTCTAGAGCGCACATCCTAATGGAAATCAGTGTAATAAACTTTTAAAAATCCCGTCCTTGCTATACAGGCCCAGTGCGCGCTACGCTTAATAGTGACGCTAGAGTAGCAATACCATTCACTTTACGTTCACGAAGCGCAGTAAATTGGGAGCGGGCGACTATGTTTGTCGCAACTTACACTCACGCCAAATTACACAAACATACTCATATTTTCAAAAAATTCAACATGACCTTATTTTAAGAACTGGTTTTGACGAACACATTTCATTAAGAAACGAAATTGTATCTTCATAAGTAAGGAAACGCTGAAATTATCGAAACTTTTCAATTTTCGAAAAATCAGGTTCTTCAAACTATCCAACAACAAAATTTCATCAAAAATGATGGAGCTGTTTTTGAGAATAAAGTGTTCAAGCACAATTGAGGCGCTTAGAACCAAAAGGGTGTAAGTGACAAAATTGAGAAATATAAGGTATCTCAGTCACTTTGAAGCATGAAGTGGATTGTGTTTGGAGTCAAAAGCATGCAAGAGCATTCATTGATTTGGGCTGCGTTTTAATGGTGTTTCTGAAAACTACTTAACAAAACGTCGTAAGCATTTGGCGGCAAAGGGAAGTTGCACCTCTTTAGCGGGAAGGAGCTTCACAATATACGTGACGTGTCTTCAGCTATATTACTTAAAGTGTTAGTTTTGTACATTTACTTTGGAAGTTAGTGATGAGTTTGACAAAGAGGAAAATAGTGAACAAACAAGAAGCAGAAGTACTGATACAGAAGATAATATTACTTCATTTTGTACGCGAAAGAATCTGATTCTGAATGTAACCTTTCTCTTTTCCAGTCATGTATTATATGATTATTCATGTTATCAAATGATTAATGAGAAATTAATAGTGTTTTATTTTACATGTAGATTCAGCAGATGGTACTGATATGGAGACATGTAAGAGATAGAAAGAAGTGAAGTAAATAAGGAATATATTTTGCGACAGGCAGAGATAGCCAGAACAGCGAAATGTAATTCTAAACAACTGGCAAAAGAGAACCCTACAAGAGTTATAGCGAACTGTATTGATTTGCAAAAAACATTGCCTACACCTATGTTAACAAGTAGTACAGTCTATTACCTTCGACAGTTATGGACGTACAAATTCATGACCTTGCTAACGACAGTTCTACAATGAATATGTGGCTTGAAAGAGAGGCCTCAAGAGGATCTCAAGAATTTGGGTCTTCTTTAGTTACGTGTGTACCACAACGTCCTTCTTCTACAAATCATCTAGTCGCTTTTAGTGATAATGCTGCAGGACAAAAAATAAAAAAATATGTTCTGGATGTTCATATTACAAAATACATCTCTACAAACTGTGGTTAACAAGTTCCTGGTTTCTGGGCAAATCTATATGGAATGTGATCAAGACTTCGGCCAAATTGAAAAGGCTGAGAAATATCAGCAGTATGTGTTTATACCACATGATATACCTTAAGTTCCAGCCGAACGTTAAGAGCCAAACGTATGTCAACAGATGATTTTGTATCAATATAATCTATGAATGATCTTGTCAAAGACAACGTTACAGGGATGCGCTATATTCAATGGTTTCATCTAGAAAAGGATCATCCGTATACACTGTATTAGGAGAAAACTCTAAACGAAAACATACAGTTTGAATCAGTCGACCTCAGGAAAACCAAGAAGGGACGACCACGTTCATTCACACATTTTTAGTTACTGTATGAATCTTCACTTGCAATAACAACTGCAAAATATAAGAATATACAGCAGTTGCTTCAGTTTATACCTCCTATCCACCATCAGTTTTACAGGAGTTTAAAACACACAATCCAGAAACAAAGTTCTTCAAGATGCCATTGAAGAGCCCACTACAGATAGTTGCGAAGACACAACATGGGAGTCAGAATTAATTACCACTTGTGAAATTATTATTATTATTATTATTATTATTATTATTATTATTATTATTATTCCTCGAAATCACGACTTAAGATGTTATGTGTCGGTTGAATATAAAATCTACTCCAGGTTGCAACCGGCTACCTAAGGAGCAGATCTAGGGACTGTCGGTGCCTCTACAATACTTTGCGCAAAATGTAGGCTGTTCCAAATAAAGCTATTTCTTGCACTTCCCAGTCTTTTGGATTACCTGGGAGTTTAGACAAGTTCTTACACAAATTTTGCGGAACAAATCCCAGAGCTCCGATAACTATCGGTACGACCTCTGCTTTTACATTCGGCTGATCTCGATTTCCAAACTCTTGTATTTAAGACGTTTCTCTGCCTCCTTGGTAACGACGTTTTGATCGCAAGGTACAGCAACATCCACAAGTAAACACGATTTGTTCTCCAAATCCCGGATGACTATATCCGGTTTGTTTGCTGCTGTCGTGCGATCAGTTTGAATTTGTTGGTCGTACAATATCGTACACAATCCAACAGACGTCACCGGTTTCGGCGAGTGTTCGTACCACTTGGGGCATGTGTTCGGAACTTCGAGGGCGGTACAGATCTGCCTGTGGAGGTAGCTACACACCCTGTCGTGTCTTTTCAAGTATTCGGTCTTTGCTAGGATTGGACAAGCTGAGACAATATGATCGATGGTTTCTACGTGTCCCTGACAAATGCGGCATTTATCATCTTGTGAGAACCGCTTTATCATAATGTCGTGTTCTCAAGGCCTGATCTTGGGCAGCTATTACAAGTGCTTCCGATTGTGGCTTCATTCTTCCCCTTTTAAGCCACATAAATAATTGATCTTTATTGATCTGCACCTTGTCCATTCTTTTTAGATAGATATTATTATTATTATTATTATTATTATTATTATTTATTGTTATTATACTAGTTCTAAATGTAAAAAACGTATTTTCAGTTCACTTCCAATCTTATAAGCTCATAGAAAAACGGATGTAAGTGACACATTTGGTGGCAAGTGGGTGTAAGTACACGTAAGCATTTTGGAAAAAGATCCTATTTCAATATGTATTAAACAAAATCCATAGAAATTGTAAATATAAGTTCGTTAATAACTGACAGGAAGAATAATTACTTTAGAAATGCTTCTAGAACACTTCAGAATTTTTATTTCGATCCAAACTTTAAGGCTCATGAACTCTAAACTACGTTTTTGTCACTTACAATCCTTTGGTTCTAACCGTCTCAATTAAAAATTGACAATATTTAATGCAAAATTACGCAAAAAATACTCAAATTTTCGTAAAATTGTTCATGACATTATTTCAAAATATATATTTAAGGAATATTTTTTAAGAGAAATAATCTCTACATTTAATATTTTTGTTGTAGGAGGACGCCGAAAAAAAATGAATTTTGCAATTTTCAAAAAATGAGAGATTTAACGAAAATGAGACCTGCACCCCTCTCGTAAACGTCCTTAACACTATCCAACAACAAAACTTAATGAAAGGTGATGGAGATGTTTTTCTGAAATTTTTAAAAATGTCCCAGGGGCTTTATGTAAATTAACCCCAAAATTGAAATATCAGTTTTAAAATCAAGGGTCCGTGGCATCAGCCAGATTGGGAAATATCAGTTTTGGAGAAAATGTGCTGAACGTTGCAGCCGCTAGCGTTGTGCGAAGACAGACTGACGGACATACGTTTTGCAATCAAACGATTTTTACTTTCCGTATACGTACGTATACATGGAGTGATATACGTATTATAGGGAAAGTTATGTAATGCTGCGCGAAACTAGTGGTGCTAAAGAATGGCACAGACTTTTCCGTATTAGTTTTTTATTTCCTTAGGTCTTCACTTGCAATTCCGAATTGCCACATACTCTTTCTTGCCAGCTACCATCTATCACCGCTAAAAGTACATTTCCTTGTAATTTTCTTAATTTCTCGGTTTCCTATTGGTAGAACGGAAATATTAATTTGAGAATATTAAAGAGCACAAAATCCTAGTCCTAAATGGTAATTTTCTTTTAAAAATTGTGTGCCGTTTTAAAGAAAATTGCGTTTAGGCGCTACTAAAAATACAAAATTTGAAGCTCATTTTCACAGAAAATGTTTAATTTTTCAAAATTCTTTATTTGAAGTTATTTGAAGCACTTACACTCACAAATATAATAATCTTTACAAATTGCTACAATTGCCTAATGTATTTTATGTAATGACAAAAACGCCTTTATGCTCTATTCTTTTGTTTTTGCAAAGATTGGAAAAATGTAATTTTTCCGTGACTTGTGTCTCACGTCATTAATATGTACACTAGCAGAGATTTTTTCACATTATTATATTTACGAGTACATTATATTCACATTATTATATTGCTCCTTTTGTATACACTATTCCATTCATATTTCGTCAGAAAGTTTGGTATGTTTGCAGAATTCTATAATTATTTTTGGTATGTAGGGGAGTCAAGGATTGAATCGAAGTTCGTTCCTTGCAGATGTTTTCGTCTTTCTTGTGAGAATTGGGGGCATTCGACAATTAGGTGTTGTATGGTGTTTGGGATGTTGCAGATAGGGCAGATGGGAGGAGTATTCTTAGTTAACAGGTGAAGGTGGCTTAGTTTACAGTGGCCTGTTCTTATTCTTGATATGATGATTTGCTCTCTCCTACTTAATTTGCTGTTGAGTTTAAGGTTGTTGACATGCTCGATTTTCTTGTGAAGGATACTGGCTTTTTGATCTCTCCATATTTTGTCCCATTTTTCAAGAGATATTTTGTTAATATATGTCCTTAAATCGTCAATTGTGTTGGATAGGGTCAATACACTGTTTGAGTCTCCAACTGCCCTATCATTGTCGGGGCATATACTGTTGTCATCTCCTATTGTTTCTTCTATTTGGATCGTTTCTATTGTGATGGATTTCCCTGATTTGGCGATGTTGTATTATAATCCTTGTATGTTAATGGCCATTTCAGTTTTGAGATTTCTTTTAGATATAGTGTGTATGATACCGGGAGATTTTATGTAAATTATAAATCGGCTGCAGTTTGATTGGTTAGCCAGTTTGAATGCTAACATTAGTGAGCACATATCTGCAGTGATCTTACTGCAGAAAAAGTGAAGTTGATGTTTAATTTTGGTGTCCTGCGTAGAGATAACTGAATAGGTTTCGTTTTCATTTTTTATTCCGTAGGCATATATTCGGAGAGGGTTGTAATTTCCACTGGTGGGTTCAGCAGGTTGTAGATCCCGGACTTTTGTTGTTAGGTTTGGATCCTAGACAGAAGTTGAAGCCAATTTGGTTAGTATTTCTGGTATTGTACACGGAGGAATATTGTGTATTCTTGTCTTTTGTGTTGGTGTTATCTGGAAGCCGAGTTCTTGCATAAGTGTTTTAATTTTTGCATATAGGGGAATGTATCTTGACTTTTCTTTGTATTCAGCTTGAATCACTGGATAAACATCGTGAAGTATTATTGGATTGATTGAAGTAGCAGCATTGATGGCATATTTCAACATTAATGTATTTCTGCGATGTGCTAGATTTGGTTCGTTGGATTCAATTAGGATGCTTCCGATGGGGCTTGTGCGGTAGCAATCGGTACTGATTCTTAGGCCTTGGTTGTGTATAACGTCTAGTTTCTTGAGGTCGTTCCATCGGGCAGAATCATAAATTACAGATCCATAATCTAATTTAGCTCTTACTGTGGTTTTATACGTTAGTAATAACATATTTTTACCTGCGCCCCAGTTGTTGTGTGATAGGCATTTTAGTATGTTGAGCCTTTTTTACATTCGTCTGACAAGATCTGTATGTGACTTTTCCACGACATTTTTGAGTCAAAATGCATTCCCAATATTTTTGTTCTCTCTACGTACTTCAGATTGTGATCGCCGAGCCTAAGTGTAGGCAGATTCTCTTCATTGTGCTTGGCGAATAGTATGCATTCTGTTTTTTGGGCCGAGACTTTGAATCCTGTTCTTTGGGTCCATTCATGGAGTCTGTTTAAGGAAGCTTGCATGATTTGTTGGCTTGAGGAGATAGATTTGCCTTTGCAGAAAACGGTGATGTCATATCTGCATATTTTCTTGTAAACACAAGAGCTTCGATATTTGCTACATCGTTAATTGCAAGAAGAAAGAGTGTGACGCTCAATACGGATCCTTGGGGTACTCCGTTTTCTATCTTCATTTCTTCAGAGAGACAGCCGTTGATTCTCACTTGTATGGTCCTGTCTTTCATAAGACTTTTGATAAATTGAAACATATTTCCTCCGATTCCAATCTGCTGTAGTTTTCTTAGAATTCTGTGTATCCATACCATGCCGTAAGCTTTGTCAATGTCTAAGTTGATGGCTAGAACTTGTTGGTTGTTTGAGAATGCTTCTTGTATATGCGTGTGTATGCTTATCAGGTGAGCTAAGGTTGAGTGGTTTGATCTGAAGCCAAATTGGTTATTGGATACAATTTTTTGAAAGTCGAGAAACCACCTGAGACGTGAGTTAATTATTTTTTCAAAAATTTTGCACATGTTGCACGTTAATGCGATAGGTCTATAATTTTCACTTTTTGATCTGTTCTTGCCAGGTTTGGGTATTGGAACTACTAGTGCAGTTTTCCATACTTTAGGAAATATGTTCTTAGTCCAGATTAAGTTCTACATTTTCAGAAGGGTTTCAATTCCCTCTGTGGGTAATTGTCTAATGAGTATATTGGGGATTCCATCGGGGCCTGGCGATGAATTTTTGGTACTGTCAATAGTTGAGGTGAGTTCCTTTAGGGAGATGAGGTTGTTTAGATGATATTGAGAACCGGTGTCTTGATTACTGTTAAATGTAATCTCTTCTTTTTCTTCTGCTTTATACTGAAGAAAATCAGCAGTATAATTTTGAGAGCTGGAATTTTTTGTAAATTTATCGGCCAATATATTTGCGATGCAGTAAGGCTCTGTAATAATTTTGTTGTCATTCTGTAGGAATGGAATTGAATTGTACAATTTGCTTCCTTTTATGGCATTAATCTTATTCCAGGAGTCTTTAATGTTGTTTGATGCTGAAATAGATGATATAAAGACAGTCCAAGATTTAGCTTTGCTTTCTTAGATGATCCTTCTTGCCTTCGCTCTCATTTTTTTGTACTCAATCTTGTTTTCTAAGGTGTTGTGTTTTTGTACTTGTTAAAAGCTCTTTTGGATCTTTTTATTGCGTCACTGCATTCGTCCTTCCACCAGGGAACTGATTTTGTCTTATTTGTAGGCCTGGTGTATTTAATGAATTCATATGTAGCTATTGTTATGACATTTGAGAAGGACTGAATGATACGGTCGATATCGTCGTTTTCTTCAAATATATCATGCTGATTTAAGAGCATGCTGATATATTTCTTGTATTGTTTCCAATTTGCTTTGTCGTAATTCCATTTGAGAGATCCTGCAAAGCTGTTAGGAATACTGTGGGGACAGTCCACATACAGGAGTATTGGGAAGTGATCACTGTCATGTAGCTGTTCGAGAACACCCCAGTTGCATTTTGGGGCAATTGCAGTGGAACATAAGGTAAGGTCTATTGCACTAAGATGTCCATTGCTCATGTTAAAATGAGTGGGTTGTCCGTTGTTAAAGATAATTAGATCCTCTTCATCAATAATATTTTCCATATGGCGTCCTCTTGTGTCGGATTTGTTTGATCCCCATATTGTGTTATGGCTGTTGAAGTTGCCAAGTAGGATAAAAGGTTTTGGAAGTTGTTTAATCAGATCTTTAATTTCATTAGCATCGAGAGAGTGGCTATTGGGAAGGTAAATATTACATACACTGATTGTCGCTGGGGCTTGGATTTTAATAGCTACAGCTTCAATCTCTGTTTGTATGTCAATTTGTTCTGCAGGCAAGTATTCTTTTGCAAAAATGGCAACACCACCGCTAGCTATATTGGAGTAGTGACGGTTTTTGTTGTAGCATTTGAAATCTTTTAATTTACCTTTGCTGTTTGCCTTGAAGTTGGTTTCCTGAATTTCGGGCTTGTGATTTTGGCATAGTAATTGTAGCCTTTCATATCTTGTATAGAAACCATTTGTGTTCCATTGTAGAATGTTCATTTTAGTTTTGAGAAGGGTTAGGTTCAGATATTTCTGTTGTGGTGGCTACATTTTGTAATAGCCACCACAACATTCTCTTCATTATCTTGTTGGTAAGTCTTTTTGGATTCTTGCAGACAAATATTGGCCGAGTCAATTTTGTTGTATAATGGTTGTGGATACTCAGGTCAACAATGGTGTCCAGTGGTATTCCTTAGAAGTGTCTTCGTTTGTTTGAATTTTATTTAATAATGGCCGGTTGGTGTTTATCATGAGGTTTGTATTAAAAAGAATTCAGTGTCAGATTGTTTCCATGCTAGATTCTGAGTCGGATGTATCTGATTCTGGTATATGTTTTAACAGCTTTTTCTTTAGTCTGGTGAATGCCTTTGATAACTCTGTCATTTAGTACAGAGTGGATGTCATTGAGCATTTTTATGACAGCTGGGATGTCATTGGAATAATCTTTGACAATGGTAAGAGGGTCAGCAGAGCCCAAAGTATTTTCAAGTAGTAAATGGAGTTGATTTTCTGACAGTGGAAAAGAGTTTTTGTTCTTTTCGAACAGTGCTTTAGTTGGACTGAGCATGTTCTCAAGAGTAGTACCAGGGTTACTGTCTTGTTCCGTTTCATCTTATTTTGCAGAATTCTTTTTCTGTTTCTTTTTTTGTCTTTTCACATTGTTGTCTTCATTGTGGCTGTCATTAGCATTGTTGTTTGTTTCAGAGGGGCAGGAGGATTCATTTGGGAGGCTTCTCTTAAGAAGGGGGGGGGGGAAATTTATAGGGTCACTGGTTGGGGAGGCAGTGGGTGAATCAACTGTGATAGGTTGTACTTCAATGTTATTTGTGGGGTTTGAAGACATATTTCTACTTGTAGAATCCAGAAGGCAATTCTCTTTGTGGTGATTTTGGGGGCAGTTACTAGCAGTATGGCCTTCCATTTTGCAATTGAAACAGGTGATGTTTTCAGCAGAGAAAAAGATTCTATATGGAGTACCTTCATATACAATAACTGATGACTGAGGGGGTTTGTGAAGTTCTTCAGGTTGGATAAAAGTTTGCCTTCTGAAGCTCATAATGTGACTGAGATTGGGGTCAGACAGACCAGCTCTGATGAAAGATATAGTGGAGGCAGTTTTAATGTCATGATTCTTAAAAATATTTGTGATTTCTCGTTTGGAATAAATGGGTATACATTTGATATTATGATTCTTTTGAGTTTGTTAATTAGGGGTCTCACATTAACAGTTGTATTTTTAATGATCAGAGTAGGGTATTTGTTTGTTATAAAATCAGCATTGGTCTTAGAATTTAGAAACACACATATTCTATTATTGGATATTCTTGATATTAAAGTAATGGCACTGGGGGGAACAATTTCGATTAGTTTACTTATATAGTCTTTGACAGTTAGATTTTCGCATGCGTCCAGTAGTATAGATTGTTCTTTTGATGGAAAACTCACAGTATTAGCGGCTCCTGCGTACGACTTCGTGGAATGCTCTTGGAGGTTAGGTGACGGATTCATCTTGAAGTTGGATGGTACAGCTTTATTCATGTAGATGCGTCGAGCCAGCCGGCAGGCCGGTCAGAAAAACACTGTATACTGCTTGCAACACTGATTGCACTTTAAATAACACTGTAAGGTAATGTTAATACTGAAGTGTTTTGGTTCGGAGATGTGGTATATCGATAAGCTGATAGAGCGCAGCAGTAGTTATTGCCTCGACCGCTGTCGAACTACGAATCTCACATCTTTAATATGCACATTACCAGCAATTTGTAAAGGTTATTATATCTGTGAGTGTAAGTGATTCAATTAACTTTAAATAAAGTATTTTGAAAACTCAAAAAATTTCTGTGAAAATAAATTTCACATTTCGCATTTTTAGTAGCGTTAAAAAGCAATTTTCTTTAAAACGGCACATAATTTTAAAAATTTAAATTAAAAAAAAATTTAAAAGAAGCGCGGGACAAGCAAAAATGTAATAGAATGTTCAAGAACAGTTCATCCTATAGATTATGATGTGAGAAACTTTTATTTGAGGCCTTTGGCCTCAATAGTTTAGTTTTTAAGGCCCTAGAAGTCCTCGTTGAGGAGTTATTTAATGATACAGGTTCAAAATGCTGCCGAGTGTGTTGCAGGTTGCATTTGACGTATATATGTAGAGGATATGTACTAAATACGGCATGCTAAATATGCATAAACCTTCTCGGTGAAAAAACACGTAAAGGGCCAACTTTCATGGAGATCGGTCCAACGGTGTCGGAGTTTTGCTCTTACATACCGACATCCTGTTTATATATATTTCCAAAGAAGATGTGCTTATGGCGGTTAAGGGTAGACTAACGCGAATGACCCGTTGTGATAAAATACGTTTAAGGATGTACTTGTCCATCTCTCCAACCCACAGAAAAGATAATTATTTTGGACAACTAATATTAGCGACTGTGGAGAGCAGACAAAGTGATTAATTTTTACTTTCCCGTATACGTACGTATACACGGAGTGATATACGTAGTATAGGGAAAGTTATGTAATGCTGCGCGAAAAAATGGCCAATTTTCGGCGGAAAAAAATTAATTGCCGGGCCGTGTAAACGAATAAGTGGATAAAACCAGTTGATAAATTACGAAAAAAAATCTCCTAAGACGTGGTTTAGCCAGAAACCCTGTTTTCTAGGTCCTTGATACCGAAAACCTAATTGAAAGGAAACCGTCCGTCTGTTCGTCCGTCCGTCTGTGAACACTGCTAGCGCCTAAACCATACGCACGATTTCTTCCAAAATGGATATTCCCCGGTCGATCTGATTCTAGTCGAAGCTTCGAGATTTTGAAAAAGATTATTCAAAATTTGGGGGTACTTTATATGAAGCACCCCGGGGATTTTCAAAATTTTCTCAAAAACGGTTCCAAATTTTTTCTTTAAATTTCTTGTATGAATAGAGTAAAATACACTTTTTAACATGGTATAGGTCCGATTTTCACGTACAGCTCTGAATTTTCGAAAATTGTGAAAGTTTGACTTTTTTTCGGCGTCTTTCTCCAACTACAAAATTGAAGATAGAGATTTTTTCTTCAAATAGAATATGTTCTGCATATTGAGTTCTTTCATAAAGGTCATGTAAATGTTTTTCAAAATGTCGGTAGTTTCCGTGCAATATTGCGAGCAATATGTGCAATTTTAAAAATTACGAAAACAACGTTTTCTCAAAAACGGCCCCAAATTTTTTCTTTAAGCTTTTGGTAGGGATAGTGGTAAATGTACTCTATCAATGACATAAAAGCCATTTTGGTCTATCGGTTGGTTTCTTCAAAAATTACAAAAATGTAATTTGTTTTACTTGTCTCTCACGTCGTTAATATTTACATTATCGGCGATTTTTTTTCACATTATTATATTTACGAGTATATATACTTTAAATAATGTCAAGTAACGTTTCTTGAAAACACTACCGTTTTCTGTGAAAAGTAGCTCAAATTTCGGCATTTTCAGAAATGCTCAAACGCCATTTTCTCGTATATGGCTGCAACTTTTTTCTTGAAACTTTTGTAACGGACAGTGATAATTACACTCTTAAGTATAGTGTAAAGTTTATTTTGAGTTATTTTTTTGTTTTTTCAAAAATTACATAATTGTAATTTTTTTGAAAGGTCTCTCACATCTTTAATATGCACATTACCAGCAATTTGTAAACATTATTATATTTGTGAGTGTAAGTGCTTCAAATAACTTTAAATAAAGTATTTTGAAAACTCAAACATTTTCTGTGAAAATGAGCTTCAAATTTTGCACTTTTAGTAGTGCTAAAATGCCATTTTCTCTTAAACGGCACATAATTTTTAAAAGAAAATTGCCATTTACAGCTAGGTTTCTGTGTTCTTTAATATTCTAAAATTAATATTTTCGTTCTACTAATAGGAAACCGAAAAATTAAGAAAATGACAAAAAAATGTACTTTTGGCGGTGATAGATGGTAGCTGGCAAGAAAGAGTATGTCGCAATTCCGAATAGCTAGCGAAGACCCAAGGAAAAACTAATACGGGAAAGTCTGTGCCATTCTGTAGCACCACTAGTTTAAGCGAATAATCTTTTATGAACAATGAACGGACAAGGTGATTAATCATAGTTATATACATAATCACTAGCGATTATACACACTCTGTTATTACAGGAGAGTGTAAAAACGCATTTTTGCATACATGAGTTTAGGTGCAATAAAACATGATTCACTCTTTTTTAAATAACTTTTGCTACCATAACACTCGGTACACATACCATAACACACCATACTGGTACTTACCATCATTGCTATTTGTCTTATAAGGTCCGACGTTTTGGGACAATCCAATTTTCTTGTGGCTCTTCGACATAACGTCCTCAAATTTGGTGCCTCAGCGTCAAAGTATCGTAATTCGAGGAAAAACAACATTTGCCGCCAAACTCTGGGATCATCTTTGCTGGAAACACAATAATATAACAGCTTTACTCCTTTAAAATATTGACTATCTAATAGTAAAATGCAATTCAACTTTAAAAAAAATTGGCCCGGATTTTAAAATCTTCACAAAACTTTAACAACCGTATTTCCCTTACCAAAGCACCGACATCACATGTCAACAGTATCAACCACCACCCTTTGGCACATTGATGTATCTGGATCAGCTTCCCTCTCTTTAGCACCCCAGTGGTGCATACCCTTCCCTACACAGCTGCCAGTGGCCCACAGGTCCATAGCATCAAATGCCAGAGCAGTACTTTAACAAATGAGCAACGGACCTCGCGCGATTTTTTCTTCCTCTTCTTTGTCCTATCCTCCCCTTCGACACACACACACACACACACACACACACACACACACACACTAACATGCACCACACATGCCGGGAGGCATATTCGCATTTCCTACCTTCATTCGGAACCAGAAGAAAATTACGGCCCGTGATTGGTTGACATTTGTAAATGACCGAGCGCGGCAGATTCAAATAGAAAACGCAGGTCGACGCCGAGAGCTGACTTTGGTTATGATTCGATATTGTATTTTCTTCGATCAGCAATCCCATATACCCCAATGAAACGTATTTTGTCATTTCTGTAAAAGTACTCCATAGCCTTGAATCCCCTAAATGCGTAATGTCCACAAGAGTTCTAATGATTGCCACCACGGGGCATTAAGTTGGTAAACCTTGACAAAGCTATGTTCTGGCTGGTTCTTTGGGGTTGATGTGCTTGGTATGTGGTGAACAGTGTGGTAAACATCTGTTATATTTTTCTATTGTCAAATTCCTTTTGTACACAATTATTTACATGAACATTCGGTGAATGATAAATTTAACATGAGTGAAGAGTTGTCCTATGACAGCACTTCTCAGACACAATTGAATGTTTCTTAAACTTTATGCTATCTGCTATATCAAGTTACTAGTATATTTTGAAGAAATTGTGATTTTTGAATTGTATCAGGTTATATCGTGAAACATCGCCAAATGTTATTAGCCTCATTACAGAAAACTTATTTCAATTATGAGTTCATTTGACTAATTGTTCATTCATGGTGACAAAATTATTTGTATTTCAAAGTTGACATTTTAATAAGTATTATAGAGTATGTTATGTAATGCTACGGAATATCTATTTCGATATTTCAACGGAAATACGATTTGGAGACCCCTGATACCGAAAAAGTGTGTTTTCTCAAAACGTCCGTCCGTCTGTCCGTCGGTCCGTCTGTCTATCTGTGTCCGTTCGTCTGTCCGTCCATCTGTCCGTTCGACCGTCCGTTCGTCTGCCCGTCCATCAGTCTGTGAACACCACTATCACCTGAACCATCAGCACGATTTCTTCCATGATGGATATTCCTCAGTCGATCTGGCGATTTTGAAAAAAAATCTTCAAATTTGGGGGTAATTTACATGAAACTCCCAGACATTTTCAAATTTTTCTCAATTTTTCTCGGTACCAAATTGTTTCTTTAAATTTCTTGTAGGAATACACTTATAAAGATGGCATAGACTCTCCCGTGAGCTCGAAACGGGTAACGTTGTGCTCTGATCATGCCAAGCGAGTTTCAAGTTGTCTATTTGACAACCTCAATAACAATAACCTTCGCATTTCTTCCGGAGTGTCAAAATCCTTGTTCTACGAGTGCGACTGTGTTTCACCAAGTGTGAAGTCAGCCGGGCCAGCGGCTGCCCTGCTGAAGGATGGAGTCGTCAGACACTAGGGCGCCTTTAAACCTCACTTCCGTCACCGCAGGTATCCACATCTCACCAAAGTATGAAAACTTACGCGAATGCCATGGCTACAGAAGTATATCCCACTAAGGATCAGGCCTTAAATATGGACCCAAGAAGGTCTCTCTATTAAAGATTATGTTAATAGTCTATTCAATATTATTGATGCCAGTGAAATAAGGTTCATATCACGAATGGCTAATAATAGAGTGTGTATATTTCTAAGTTCTAAAACTATTGCTGACAAACTTACAGTCACAAAATTATTAAAATAAAAAACTATGAATTAAAGTTGTGACCTCTTGTAACAAAAGCCAAAAGAATTATTATTTCTAATGTTTGTTCCATCATTCCTTACTCATTCATAGAAGATGTGTTCACAATAAACAATATCAAATTGGCATCTAAAATCACATTTATAAAAGCATGTGTTTCTGGACTGGGTTTTTCACATATCATGAGTTTCAGAAGAGAAGTGTGTATTTCCCCTGGTGAGTTTACTAAATGAATCTACTACTGTGTTTTGTGATGGCACATCGTACAGGATATTTTTTACAACCGATGAGATGTCCTGCTTTAATTGCCACCAAACAGGGCACTTAGCTAGTCAATGTCCTTCACCAAACACCTTTAATCATAATAAGGATATCAACCAATCCAGTGTCCCCACAGAATCTAATAGCAATAGGGATAGTCCCTGTGAATTGCCAGAATCTTCAATAAATGAACAAATCACTCTGGTAGACACACAAAATTAGCATGTAACCATGGAAACGAATGATAATATGGTCTCTACTATACCTAAAAGCTCTCTTTCATCAGACTTTTCATCATACATTGAACAAGAAAAAAATAAACTGGGTAACCCTAACATGGCATCAGGAAAACAACCTAAAAAGAAGAAAAAGATACAAGAAGTAATTGAAGAAAACAACAACAAAGAAAAGTCTACCACTAAATCTCTTGAAGACCTTATTTGCCCATTAAAGGAAAAAATTGAAACTAATAGTAGTGATTTCCTTCTTACCTACAATCAATTGAAAAATTTCCTTGATAAGGCATCTGGATCTATCAATCCAACCTTAATAGCTAAAGATATTACAAATGATATTCATTCTATCATTAAAATGATGACAGATACTTACCATTTACTTACTGAAAGAGCTATAAAAACAGATTCACAATAATAATAAATAAATTAAAAAGTTCACAACTACAAGATGATGAAACTGTCACATAAATGTCTGAATAAACTCTCTCAATGAAAATAGCACAATGGAACTGTAATGGTTTCTATACAAGATTACTCCACTTGAAACTGTTAATAATAGATACTTAACCAGAGATTTTTTGTCTTCAGGAAACAAACTTCAAAAAAAAAATACTTTGGAAAATTATCTGGCTATAAGTCATCTGTTCGCAACAGAAATAGTACACTAATTGCTAGTGGAGGAGTAGCAATTTATGTAAAAAATGATTGTTTTATTGTAGTGATACCGAATAAATTCAAGTTTATTCTGCCGCAAAATAACTCCACGCAGGCGGCGACGCGAGAGATGCGAGGCGCCACGGAGGCGGCCCGAGGGCCAGGCGAGGCGCCACGGTGTCGGCACCCTCCGCGACCCTCTGCTCACTAATTCGTCATGGACACGTGTGCCCCAACTCTGGGTGGTCGCCCGACACGATCCCTTCAGTATTTTTCCACGACGCCTGGAACTCTTCCGTCAGCCTCCCTAGAGATTCCTAGCCCCTCACACCCCCCCCGGTCGTTAATAACTGCCCCTTTTCGACGCAAAATTAAAGCGAGAGGGAGCGATAACCAGCCCCTCTCTCACTCTTTTCTCGGCCTCGAAAACATCCTCTGATTGGGCAGAAAATATCTAATGCGCAGTACCCTTTCGCCAATAGCAGCCAGAATTCGGGTTTGTTCTAGAATATTCCAGAGTCACAGGGATAATTTTGGTGGGGGGAACGAGGTTTCCTAAAACTTGGAGCGACGAGGCACAAAAGAGAAGCTTGGGAGCCGTGTTCAGAATCGGACGCAAGTGGCGGCCGCAGGGGGGAACCTGTTATATTCTGTTGTGGCGTTCGGTTCGATGGACTTAGAAAAATTATTAAGTTTCTTGTAGAGTTTGGGTACAAGACTTCTGTGACGAACGCAGGCCGCAGAACAGTATTATGAACATTTGACAGCAATTCGTATTATATTACGTCCGATTTATGTGCGAACTCGAGACTCTCTTTTCCTTTGTGAATTTGTGCGATAATTCACGGGCTCATTAGTATCAAAGTATTGTGAGATCGACCGGGAATGAACCGACCGTGTCAGTGAATGAACTGTGCTGACCCATTCACCGCAGCGAGCAGACGGCGCTTTTGTGTTCCGGTCGCCTTGGCCGCTACCCTCGCAAGTACCTGATTTGACCTACATTTTCCGAGCGGCGCTCCTCGCCCGCCACGACCCTCGCAGCCAGCTGAGTTGTCCTGAGGTCGTTCAACCTGTGGGTGGCGCAGGCCGCCTAACAGAGGTATTTTCTGTTTGAGTGTCTTATGTCGTACCCGCGATCGAGAGGTGTGAACAGTACATCAGACAATCAGTGTTGACTTCCTCTCGACCGGGCGACGAAGAGGAGTTCCCGGCCGCGCATGGCCGTCAAGCGGGAATTCGCGCGCGAGGAAGAATTTCATCTGATTGTAATCACTTTGTAATTTTATGTTTTCTTATGTGCATGACATTTCATTTTTTGTTTTATTTCGAATTTGGGGGCATGCTCGCCAGAGTTATCATCACCAGACCATTAACGTTTTCTTTTTTCAATGAATAAATTCAACTTGTTCTAAATTCACATGTCTGACTTCTCATTCAACCTAGGCCACCGGCTTCCTCCATCTTCGCCGTTTCAGGTAATCTGTCGACTGAGCGGGCCGGCTACCCGTCTGAGGCGCCCAACCGAAGACGCGAGGGTAGTTGCATTATGCAGGAAATCCCGCTACACTGTGCCCTAGAAGCCATTGCGGTCAAGGTAAAAATAAATACTCTTATAACTGTTTGTAATATTTATATCCCCAATAGTCAAAGTTTTGACACTTATGATCTCGACAATATTCTTGCGCAGCTACCTAAACCGTATGTTATAGTGGGTTATTTCAATAGTCATAGAAAATTGTAGGATTCCACCAAATTGGACAGAAGAGGGAAAGTAATTGAAAAGTGGCTAGACAACCATAACAACATTATCTTATTAAACCCTGGCTCGCCTACACATTTTAATGCAAGTAATGGTGCAGATAGTGCAAAGCCATGCTTCTAATTATGTAGCTACGAGTATTGTATTGTCCACTAATCCTCGCCTATATTACAGTGACCATTACCCTATAAACATTTAATTGCCAGATTCAGATCCAACTCCTGACATTAAATGCTATCCTAAATGGAAAGCAAATTGGAATCAGTCTCAACAAGATATCCAGATAAATATTGAATAATTTAAAAAACTGACAACTTCAGGCCACAAAATATCAATAGTCTAACCAATGAATTTACCAAGATAATAATATCCGCAGCTGAAAAGTCAATTCCACAAACTACAGGAAAAATTAAAGAACATCAAGTCCCATGGTGGAATGTAGAATGTATGGAAGCTATAAAAAAAGAAACTACAATTCAGGAAATTTAAGAAAAACTAAACTATTGGAAATGGCATTGCTTACAGAAAGGCCAGAGCCCAAGCAAGACTAACCTTGAAGTTTACAATGATCCAGTGTTGGCAGAAGTACACCTCTTCCATCACTAACCAAACTTCAACAACAGAACTCTGGCACAAAGTGAAGCCATTAGTGGAATAAGATCACCTAATATTCCCAGATATATTATCGACAAGAATGGTGTAAAATAATCTGGCCTACAAGCTATTAGTAACCTTCTTACTGAAACATTTGCAAATCATTCCAGTGACAACAACTATGACCAAAAGTTTTTATCCTCAATCCCAACAAACTTTAACATAGACCAGGAACACAATTAAATCAAGACACTATTAAAACAAAATGAAGAAGAACACAATCAACCATTCAATATGAGTGAACTTTCATCTGTGCTAAATAAATGTAAACCAATCAACACCTGAACCAGATAATTTACCAAATAGTTTTCTAAAAAAACTTCCCAGATGTCGGCCTTGAATACCTTCTTCAATTATATAATTATATTTGGACCACTCAATCCAGTGGAGAGAAGGAACAGTTATACCAATACCAAAACGAAATAAGGATCACACAAATCCAACCAATTTTCGCCCAATATCCTTAACATGTAATATATGTAAACTACTGGAGGAAATGGTCTGTCGCCGCATGAAACGGAGCCTAGAAAAACAAAACCTGATCTCACCACATCAAAGTGCCTTTAGATCATTTTGATCAACCAACGATCACCTGGTAAACATAGACACGGAAATTTGTGATGCACTAGTTATGAATCACCATGTGATTGTAGTCTCACTGGACATTGAGAAAGCTTATGAAATGGTCTATAAAGACAGGTTAATATCAATTCTTACAGATTTGAAAGTAAAAGGAAATATCTTAGCTTTCCTTATCAACTTTCTAAAAATGAGATATCTCAAAGTCAGAATCCAAGACAAATCATCGCAGGCAATTCAGATGACTAATGGTCTCCCACAAGGGTCGGTCGTAAGTGTAATACTCTTCCCCATAGCAATAAAGGAAATGAGCCATATAGTGAAAGAACCTGTGAAAATATTCCTTTTCGTAGACGACATCACCTTACTGTGTAGTGGCAATAATCTTCAAGTTACCTCAAACATTATTCAAAAAACCCTAAATAATATCAGTAATTGGGCAAGTAATTCAGTCTTTTCCATTTCGAAAACGAAGTCTGAATTTTTAGTGTTTTCCAAAAGTCGCTCTATTAGGGATGAAACACTATTTGGAACTTTGCAATGTAATGTACTGATGTAAACAAAATGAGGTCGCTGATGACCTGAGCTGTTATAAAACGACCATCAATAAATAAATTAAAAAAAGATGGCATAGGACGGAATAATTCAAATAAAATTTGTTTTCCAACGTGAGTTCATTCATTAAGGTCATGTGCGTTTTTTGAAACTTTTAGTAGTTTTGACGCAATATTGCTTGCAATATGTGCAATTTAAAAAAATAACAAAAACAAGATTTCCTCAAAAACGGATCCTAATGTTTTCTTTGAACTTTTGGTAGGGATCGTGCTGTACGTACGCTATGAGACGAAATACAAATCTGTTTGCTCTATTTTTTTCCAAAAATTACACAAATGTGTTCTTTTGAATGATCTATCACACTGTTAATATGCACATTTCCAGCAATTAGTAAACACCATTGTATTTGTGAGTTAAAGTCGTTCAAATGCATTTTAAGTTTTTCGAAAACTTAAAAATATTCTATGAAAAAGAGCTTCAAATTTCGAATTTATAGTACCCCTTAAACGCTATTTTCTTAAAAAGGCTCCAAAGTTTTCAAAGAAAATTGACATTTAGGACGAGGTTTTACTATTCTTTAATATTTTAAAAATAATTTCCGCACATCCCAATATCCGTTCGAAAAGTTTTAAGAAAAGTTTCGGAGTCATCAGAAAATGGCATTTAAAAACTCTGTATTTTGAGCTAGTATTCACAGGAAACGGTTGAGTTCACGAGAAACTTTACGTGACATTATTTACAGCACATGTACTCATAAATATAATGCCAAACTGGTGGTGCTACAGAATGGCACAAACTTTCCCGTATTAGTTTTCTATTTCCTTGGGTCTTCTCTAGCTATTCGGAATTGCCACAAACTCTTTCTTGCCAGCTGTCATCTATCATCGCCAAAAGTTCACTTTTTGTCATTTTCTTAATTTTTCGGTTTCCCATTGGTAGAACGGAAATATTAATTTTAGAATATTAAAGAACACAAAATCCTAGTCCTAAATGGCATTTTTCTTTTAAAAATTATGTATCGTTTACAAGAAAATGGCGTTTTAGCGCTACTAAAAATGCAAAATTGGAAGCTCATTTTCACAGATAATTTTTATGTTTTCAAAATACTTTATTTGAAGTTATTTAAAGCACTTACACTCACAAATATAATAATGTTTACAAATTGCTGGTAATGTACATATTAAAGATGTGAGAGATCTTTAAAAAAATTACATGTATAAAATTTTTGAAAAAACAAAGAATAAATTAAAATAAACTTTACGCTATACTAAAGAGTGTAATTTGCACTCTCCGTTACAAAATTTGAAGAAAAAATGTGCAGCTATATATGAGAATATGGCGTTTGAACGTTTCTGAAAATGCGGACTTTTGAGCTACTTTTCACAGTAAACTGTTGTTTTTTCGAGAAACTTTACTTGACATTATTTAAAGCAGTTCCAAAGCACACTTCCAAAATTAATATTGTCGGGTTTATCTGGTTCTAGTCGAAGCTTTGTGATTTTGAAAATGATTTTTCAAAATTTGCAGGTATTTCATATGAAGCTTCCCGGAGATTTTTAAAATTTTCTCAAAAGCTCCAAATTTTTTCTTTAAATTTCCTGTATGAATAGAGTAAAATACACTTAATAACACGGCGTAGGTCCGATTTTCACGTATAACTCTGAATTTTCGAAAATTGTGAAAGTTTGAATTTTTTTCGGCGTCTTTCTCCAACTACAAAATTGAAGATTGAGATTTTTTCTTCAAATAAAATTTGTTCTGCATATTGAATTCTTTCATTTAGGTCATGTAAAAATTTTTTAAAATTTTTCTCCTTTTCGTGCAATATTGCGTGCAATATGTGTATTTTTTGAAAAAAATTACAAAAACAAGATTTTCTCAAAAACGGCTCCAAATGTTTTCTTTAAATATTTGGTGGGGATAATGGTAAATGTACTGTATGAGATGACATTAAAGCCACATTGCTCTATAGGTTGTTTTTTTCAAAAATAACAAAAATGTAAATTTTTTCATACGTTTCTCACGTCGAGAATATTTACATTAGCGGTGATTTTTTCACATTATTATATTTACGAGTACATGTGCTTTAACCTGTTAAGTGCTAATGCCGGATAGTACCGGCGCGGGTCGGCTGTGCCATGAGCGCTAAAGACGGATATATCCGTCGTGACGTATCATCTGTTTTCTGAATTTATTCATACGGAGCACTAGTAGATATTTACATGGCACGACATCTACCGCTGTGTGAAGGTACTACCTATTATAGATGTAGTTTTTTTTCTGGCCCTTGGAGGTCACTATTGGAGTGTTCCGGCAGATTTCGTCAGCGAGTCCCTGCATCGGGCGCGGCGGAGGCGGTGGCGGAGGCCGGCCGCCAGCCTGAATATCATAAAAACCACAACGTGTTTTATGATATCTATTTTTTATGGTATCTATTTCAAAATCGTAGGATAGAATAAGTAGTGGGAGGAGAAAACCATCACGTGGGATACATTATACCCAGAATTTACATTTCTGCCCAGAATGATAAACATCGATGCAGTCCAACGACCGTTTGTTTTTCATCGGCCTCTTCCTCCGACTTAACCACAGGTTTATAGCAGCTAAGCACGGTTTTAGATGAAGATTCGAACCGACCCAAATCATGTGTACACCCTGGCCAGGAATGTGCAATGACTTAGCGATCACGGCTAAACCAACATCAGGCATTCAAGAATGAAAAATCGTAGAATGAAAAAAATAGCAATGACGTAATGATTCGTGCAATAATATGCCATATTACGAACGATTTTCTTAATGGAAAAGGGTTGTTTAGAATGTTGGTATACAAAAAAATTGATCTTTTGGCGGTGAAAGAAGGCAGCTCGCAAGAGTATGTGTCAATTGCGAATAGCTAGCGAAGACCCAAGTGAATAGAAAACTAATACGGGAAAGTCTGTGCCATACTTTAGCACCAATAGTTCGGTATTGTAACGGTGTTAAAATGTATCTTTCTACGGGGATCACGGATCGATCCAACATATATTTTTATTATATCCAACTTATCATACACCACCGTTCTTGCTCAGTCCTCTGGGTTCGACTAATGACTACTGCTTACCCTTGCTCAATACGTCACTCGATCTGCTCTCCATATGGAAGGCGAAAAATCTGGATGTTCTGTGTATGCTGAAACTATGTTTCGTGCCAGATTGCACAAAAATAATGAGTTATTTTTCTTTTAAAACAGCATTCAGTAAATTTATTCATTAATTAATTGATTATTGTTTGATGATGGGATGCTTTACATAACTATTATTCTGTATTCGTTAATCTTTGGTCATGACGGCATATCTATTTCAAAATGGTTTGTGCGAACTGTAATATGAGCTCTCTTCCTCGACGGTATAGGGGGAGGGAATGGCGCCTCGCAGGATCCTCCCGAAATCTAACGGCACTGTCCCTCGTCTCGACCCAACCTCAGGTCGACCAGTCACCAAGTTCCATTTACTTCTTTCTTGCTCACTGGTACGTCTTCTCACTTGCGGAACATCACC
This sequence comes from Acheta domesticus, assembly GCA_031308135.1. NCBI lineage: Eukaryota > Metazoa > Arthropoda > Insecta > Orthoptera > Gryllidae > Acheta > Acheta domesticus. The sequence continues at coordinate 199,094,562 of JAHLJT010009419.1, read as the reverse complement.
AGTAACACAGATATCTCCTATGTGCTTGAGCATACACCCTATTGCTTGCGTCTCCGACGGGCGCCTACTCGCGAACTGTTTTTCCCTTGAAATCCTGTTAAATGCTAATGTCGTCACTGAGAAATTATTTCAAAGTCCGAATGTCCGTCGGCACTGCCACGAAATATTTCTGTTCCACTCCGCCACTGTGAAAATATTTCCAAGTCCTACTCCGCTCCCGCAGCTAACTCATACGATCCGTCCCGTCTGAAGTCACATCACCAAATGAATCGCTCCCTGTTCACCGTGCCATATAGTTAATAACATATCATTTGTTTTACTCACAATGCTTATCACTTATCCTGCTATTTCATGACAATTTTTTGATGTCCTGCACCATTACTTCACTGGTTTCAGCGCACGACTTGCAGTTATGAAAACCTCCCACAGAAATGCTTATTCGGTTCCATACCAACGTCGGGCGGACGTCTATTTTTTTAAGTGTATGTCTTGATATTCCCAAGCATTTCCCGTAAATATTTAACCCTCTATTTTTGGTATGCCACAGCATCAAGGACTCACAAAACAGGGATTCTGGCTGCACCACGTATTAGGGGATTTTTACTTTCCCGTATACGTACGTATACACGGAGTGATATACGTAGTATAGGGAAAGTTATGTAATGCTGCGCGAAAAAATGGCCAATTTTCGGCGGGAAAAAATTAATTGCCGGGCCGTGAAAACGAATAAGTGGATAAAAACAATTGCTAAATAAAGAAAAAAAATCCTCTATCTCGTGGTGTGGTCAAAATCCATGATTTGTTGCTTCTTTATACTTAAAAATCGATTGACGGCATTCCGTCCGTCTGTCCGTCTGTGGTCAACGCTAGCGCCTAAACCGTTCGGTCGATTTTCTTCAAAATTGATATTCCCCAGTCGATCTGATTCTAGTCCAAGCTTTGTGATTTTGAAAACGATTCTTTAAAATTTGGGGGAAGCCCCCCGGGGATTTTCAACATTTTCTCAAAAACGGCTACAATTTTTTTTTAAATTTCCTGTATGAATAGAGGAAAATACACTTTTTAACATGGCATAGGTCCGATTTTCACGTACAGCTCTGAATTTTCGAAAATTGTGAAAGTTTGAATTTTTTTCGGCGTCTTTCTCCACCTACAAAATTGAAGAAAGAGATTTTTTCTTCAAATAAAATTTGTTCTGCATATTGAGTTCTTTAATAAAGGTCATGTAAATGTTTTTCACAATTTTGGTAGTTTTCGTGCAATATTGCGTGCAATATGTGCAATTTTAAAAAATTACAAAAACAAAATTTTCTCAAAAACGGCTCAAAATTTTTTCTTTAAACTTTTAGTAGGGATAGTGGTAAATGTACTCTATCAATGACATAAAAGCCATTTTGGTCTATCGGTTGGTTTCTTCAAAAATTACAAAAATGTAAATTTTTTTACTTGTCTCTCACGTCGTTAATATTTACATTATCGGCGATTTTTTTCACATTATTATATTTACGAGTATATATACTTTAAATAATGTCAAGTAAAGTTTCTCGAAAACACTACCGTTTTCTGTGAAAAGTAGCTCAAATTTCGGCATTTTCAGAAATGTTCAAACGTCATTTTCTCGTATATGGCTGCAATTTTTTCTTGAAACTTTTGTAACGGATAGTGCTAATTACACTCATTAGTATAGCGTGAAGTTTATTTTGAGTTTTTTTTTGTTTTTTTCAAAAATTATATAAATGTAAATGTTTTGAAAGATCTCTCACATCTTTAATATGCACATTATCCGCAATTTGTAAAGATGATTATATTTGTGAGTATAAGTGCTTCAAATAACTTCAAATAAAGTATTTTGAAAACTCAAAAATTTTCTGTGAAAATGAGCTTCAAATTTCGCATTTTTAGTAGTGCTAAAACGCCATTTTCTCTTAAACGGCACATAATTTTTAAAAGAAAATTGCCATTTACGGCTAGGTTTTTGTGTTCTTTAATATTCTAAAATAAATGTTTCTGTTCTACCAATAGGAAACCGAAAAATTAAGAAAATGGCAAAAAAATGTACTTTTGGCGATGATAGATGGTAGCTGGCAAGAAAGAGTATGTGGCAATTCCGAATAGCTAGCGAAGACCCAGGAAAATAGAAAACTAATATGGAAAAGTCTGTGCCATTCTGTTTCTGTTTTTTGACAAATAAATAAATAAAATAAATACGGTCATGCTTAATTTTTTCAAAATACGACTAGTTTTTCTTTAATTTTGTGACAAACGTAATAGGCCGCTGTAACGTTACTGCGCTTCGGACAGCTGGATGCGTCGTAAATTAGAATGTGCAATTTTGTATATTATTTCTTTCTTCGTTTCTTACATTCGAACTTTGTTATAGACTTACACATTAATATTTTAGAAATTGTTTATTTTGAAATATTTGAAATAAGTAAAAAGAATTAATAGCTATCAGAATAGCGACAATGCAGGGTCTGCAACAATGGAATTCACTTTGCACTCGCGAATATCTGTGAATTAGTGTCATTGTTGTGACCTAATGGAGCTGTATGAAAAGGAGTTATAATTGTCTAATTTATGTTGATATTTGGAGGCAAATATTTAGTTTTGCACCAAATGCTGTACCATTTGTAGTGAGTAGAGAATTTGTTGCATGGTTTTAAAATACTCTTCTCTAATCATGGCCCAATGGAAGGCATTTCTATATTTCCAGGGTATCAGGCTTTTTTTCCAATACAGGTTTACAAAACTTTTGCATTCTATTTTTGTGAAGTTGTAGAATTCACATAGTTCTGACAACACTGCAATGGAAATAGTGAGTTCCGAGCTAAGATATTAGTAGCGCATAAAGTGCAATATTACAGTACTACTTAGCTGTTTCCTCTAATACGGGAAAGAAAGTGCTGTTGTAGCATCACTAGTTTGTATTAATTTGGCAACTGGTGTCATCCACTTTTTCGTTATCAGGACCCGGCAATGAATTATTTCTGCCGAAAATTCGCCGTTTTTCGCGCAGCATTACATACCTTTCCCTACTACGTATATTACTTCGTGTATATGTATTTATACGGGAAAGTAAAAATGTACTTTTGTCGGCGATAGATGGCAGCTCGCAAGAGTATATGGCAAGTCCGAATAGCTAGTTGAGACCAAAGGAATTAGAAAACGAATACGTGAAAGTATGTGCCATTCTGTGACACCTAGTTTTCTTGAAATTTATTGAAACAATAAAGTAAAATACAGTTATAAAGATGGCATTGGTCTTTTTTTACTGTTAACTCTGAATTTTCAAAAATTTGATAGGTTTGACTTTGTTCGGGATCTTCCTACAACTAGAAAATTGAATCGAGTTTTCCTTGAAGTAAAACTTATCTTAATGAAATTAGATCTTTGATTACGATAGTGTACTTGTTTTTTGAAACTTTTGGTAGTTTTTGCGCAATATTGCTTTCAATATGTACAATTTTAAAAAATAACAAAAATGATATTCACTCCAAAACGGTTCCAAATTTTTTCTTTAAACCTTTGGTAGGGATAATACTAGATGTATTCTACGAGACATCAACACCATATTGCTCCATTCTTTTTTTCTTCAAAAATTTCAGAAATGTGTTTTTTGGACTAGCCTCTCTCGTCTGTAATACTTACATCAGCGGTGATTTGTTAACATTGTTGTATTTATGAGCACATGTGCTTTAAATAATGTCAAATAACGTTTGTCGAAAACTCTCAAATTTTCTGTGAAAACCAGCTCAAAATTCAGCCTTGTCAGAAACGCTTAAAAATCTCAAAAACTGCTCCAAATCTTTTCTTGATTTTTTTTCGTACAGCTAATTGCACTGTTTAATATAACTGTTAGCACATTTCGGTCGGTGCGGACAAGTTCCTGGGACTTCCGCCCACCTGGGCACTCCTTGCGGTAAACCCGCTAAATTATGGGAGTTCCATGCTACACCAGTGTGTCATGGGGGCGCCAACTCCAAAGTTCGCGCGTCCCACTTAAAAAGAAATCAATAATCAATCAATCAATCAATGAAATGGAATGAAGACATTAATTGAATCATTGTTTCCCCGCGCCTTGATGCATGTGACAGTTCTTCCGCCGCCCGGCCAGGTTGCAATCAGCTACCCTCGCCGCCGACACCGGTGACGTCACTACATCACCACCGTCACCGCCGCCACCAACACCATCGCGCCGTCGCCGCCTGTATCTCTCCCCCCGCCGCCAGCTAGCCGGCTGCCCGCCCCCCTGCGCCCTGCCCGGGGTCTGAACCCGGGGCAGCGCCAGAACACGGGTGGACAGCGGGCGACAGAGCTGGTGGAGTGTGGGCCAAGCGGAAGGAGCTATGGTGGGAGCATGAAGCATCCACGGTGGTGAAGGGCATTTTTCACGCTTTCTGCATTTGAGACCCTCTACTAGACAGCTGTGTAATTTGTAGGAGCTGTGGTGCTGTGACAGTGATGTGGTTCGACAACCCAGCCATGTGTGCCTCGTAACCTTTCAATGTTACATTCATTTGGTTTTTCTTTCTGAGTTAGTCAGGTAGCATCGCTTGGTCAGTGTGTGCCTTTAATTTTGTGTTTCGCAACATTGCAAGAGTTTTGTGAAATTGTTAAAGTTTTTTTGTATTCTTTGACAATAACATAAAATTAATTTTGTGTATTCTCTTGTTTTTTCAAATATTACACAAATATAATTCTTTTGAAATATCTCCCAAGCCATTAATATCCACATTTCCAGCGTTTGGTAAACACTATTCCATTTGTGAGTGGAAATGCATCAAATTACTTTAAATTACGTTTTTCGAAAATTAAAAAAAAATTCTGTGAAAAAGAGGTTCACATTTCGCATTTACAGTAATTCTTAAACGCTATTTTCTTAAAAACGACTCCACTTTTTTAAAAAAATCCCATTTAGTAAGAGGTTTTACTCTTCTTTAATACTCTTAAAGTAATATTTCTGTTCTACTATTATTAAAGAAAATTAAAAAAAAAATACTTTGTGGGGAGCAATAGATATCAGCTGGCAAAAGTGTGCGGCAAGACTGCAATGCTATACCAGACCAAAGAAATTAGAAACTAACTCGTACAAGGAAGTCTCTGCCATTCTGTAGCACCACTAGTATAAAATTTAAAGCATCCATTTGAATTTTAAATGTATTTCGGATACTCGTGTAAGTACATGTTGTGTGGACAATGGGAAGTATTTTATTAGAAAACACTTAACTATAAGCGTCGTTTACTGGTTATCTATTTTGATTTGGAATACTTACCCCAAGGTGCTGAGTATCCAGTTTTTGAAGTGTTCGTTTAGGTCAGCTTTACTTTTCGAGTACTCGCAAAAACTAACTGCAATGAAGGGAGTGTTCCAGTGAATGCTTTCTGTTTCCGTATTGAAGCTTACAGCACTGTCACCTGTGAAGTCGCTCCAAGACTCCAAAATTAGATATACCGATGCCCACCAAGAGAAAATGCAACATATTAACCAAAACAACCTGCAATAAATTAAACATTGTAAATTAATAACAAGATAGTATTCTAAGGAAACGAACGGGACATTTTTTAGACCTACGGTCATTTTCTTGCATACATTTTAGTTTTCACATTGTAGTTTGATATAATACGTGTGCCTTAAAAATATTTGTCTCGTGATTTTATCGGAAAAGCGTTTGGGGCATTCTCCTACCGAAAAAGTGTTTTTTTTTCAAGAACGTCTTTACCATATGTCCCACTCTAATTAACTGTAGTGCCCATGAAGGAAAGAGGTGGGTGAGCTAGTTTGGCTCACTGAATTTTTCTCGTACTGTGCACACGCAGTTTGCGTCACGAACCACGTGACCACACCACAGGCACCTCTTTTGAAAACCCAGACTAAACGCTCGCAACCATGTAGCATGGATTACGATGAATGTTGAGAAACATTTTTAAAGTGGCCTAAAGTGACAATATTAAACGGTGACGAACCAAAAATTACACAATGAATTTGTAATTGAAATAAAAGATGCAATATTTTTCATTTCGGTCTTTTATAACAAGGTGATAATATTGGTATGTGACTGCACTTAAAATTCCCGCTAATATTGTGTCGCAAACTGGTGTCTGAAGATGTACTATTTGCCGTTTGTTTGGAAGTTGAGCCGCGCGCCACGTGAGACGACGTGACGCTCGACGCCAGACGCGACGAAAAGGCAAGACACAGATGCGGGATGAGTAACCTGTGGGGTTGAAAGGAAGTGTATATTGTTTACATGAGGTTATCAGCGAATAGGTCTAACCAAAACAATTCTAGAATGATTACGAGAATTTCATTTCATTCAATTTTCATAGAAGAAGGTACATAATTTAGTCACTCGTGAAGCTTGTTAATATTAAGAGATCAAAATGAGTTGCAGGGAAAAGGGTCAAATAATTAAAAGTGGTGAAATAAAATCAATTTTAAAAGTATTCGAGAACTTAAAAAGAAAACATCCAAAACAGTCGTGTGAATGAATTTTCCAGAGCAGCAAGCATCATCAGACTTTCCTACTTTAAAATGAAAAAGCCTATTTATAAGAAGGGCGATAAAAAAAAAAAGATGTGCACAAATTTTAGAGGCAACAGTGTTGTACCGTCTATAGCAAGATTGTTCTCTAGTATTTTGAGTAAAAAAATAGAAAGGAAATATCTAGTTTGAGTGAGGAGAAAAGTGGTTTTAGATTGGAAAGATCCTGCCTGGACAACATTCATTGTTTGAGACAAATTATTGAGAAATGCAAAAGCAGGAATGTAGATCTTTACCAGACATTTATAGATCTTGAAAAAACCTATGATAGTGTTCCGCGAAGTAAGCTATGGGAGGCCATGAGAAGAGTAAATATAAAAGAAAAGTGGATCATTACTGTCAAGAAATTGTATAAGAAAACTCAAGCGAAAATTAAAATTTGAAAAATGGTAACTTAAAATATATTGGTAAACAAAGGTGTTAAGCAAGGATATGATTTATCGCCAATTTTGTTTAATATTTACCTGGAGCAAGCTCTGCATACATGGTACAAAAAGTGTTCGTGTATGGGAATTGAAATTGGAGACGACAACCTTCGCTCTCGCCTATATGCGGATGATCAAATATTAATTACTGAAGATGAAGAGGACAATGAATATATGCTAAGGAAACTTAAAGAAGAATATAACAGATAGGGTTTAGATATAAATTTTGATAAAACCGAATGCATGTGTATTGGAAGAACTTTAATGGACATAACAATGATGGTGATAAAATGAAATCTTGTAACAACTTTAAATACCTTGGCTCAATAATAAGTAACACTGGCACATGCGATGAGGATATTAACTCCAGAATAATAATGGGGAAGAAAGCAACAAAAGCTCTACACAGTGTGATATGGAATAGCAATATCCGACAAGAAGTAAAGAAAAGAATATTTCATATCTTGGTAGAAAATATAGTCCTGTATGGAGGAGGAATGTGGCCCCAAACAAAAAAATCAGGGACAAAATACTAACGGTGGAAATGGGCTGTATGAGGAGATGTTTACATTTAACATGGTATGATAAAGTCCGAAATTATGAAAGGAAGCAGATGGAGGTAATTTGTTCAATTACTAAAAGATTAGAAAATAAAGTACTCCAATAACATGGACACGTCCAGAAGATGCCAAAAGGAAGATGGCTAAAGAAAATTTTGGAATGGCAACCATCAAGAAGAAGGAAGAGATGAAGGCCAACTTTGGAATGGAAAAAATACATCAAAGAAGCCGTGGAGGACAGAAGTTTAAGACCTGGTGATTGGGAAATCCGAGATCTGTGGAGGTCGAAAACGGCAAACTCCTGAAGGGGGAATGCCGAAGAAGAAGAAGAAAATAATAAAGGAAAATGAGAATGAAGAAATAACAATCCCTAGAGAAATAAAATTGATTGGGCTGAAGTAGAGAACAGCAGGGAAGTGAAGTATGACGATTTTGTATATGGTTCGTCTCAAACTTCATGCGTTTCTATTTAAAGAAAGTCCCTGTAACAATCGAATGTGTAATGAAGAATGTTAAAGATAAACATTTACTAAATTTCAAATTTTCTACATGTTATTGCTTATTGATTAAAATGGTACTTGAATTTGAAAAGCGAGGAACAGCCTCTAATGATACAAAGAAATGATATAATATTGTAACGAAATTCCTACCTAAAAATGCGTCAGTTGGGAATTGAGAAAAGAAGCGTAGGGTACTTAAATGCAAGTTGGATAAACGTTGGTGAAAGTGTAGCGTTGATCGAAGTTGAAGTTGATACGCACACTGTGATTCAAGATCTTGAGCCAGGTAAAACTTAGAAATATCTGGACATTGAAGAATGTGAGATCATCTCGAACCGCACAATGAAAGAGAAAATTTGCAAGGAGTATTAAAGAAGAGTGAGACTGGTCCTGCAGTCTGCTCTGAACTGAAGGAATAAAATATCTGCAGTTGGTAGTCTGACGGTACCTGAATAGAGTACAGTTCCGGACTAGTGGACTGGACTGAGCAAGAAATTCGCATCATGGATCGAAAAACCAGAAAACTGCTAACCATGCATCATGTCGCCCACCGTCGAGCTGATGTTCATTGGCTTTATGTGTCAGGTAAGGAAGGACGAAGAGGCCACAGTCAAATTGAGGCCTCCTGGCACAATGCAATAATTGGAATGGGAAAGTATGTAGTCATCCAGATGACCCTCTAATGAGGCAGGTCATGAAATCTCACCGAAGAATGGGAAACAGAGGCATTGTTAGTGTAGCAAAAAGCATTGCAAAGAAAACTATGCAAGGCACGTAGAATAACACAGTCACTGAACTTCTGGTACTTCTAAACAAGAAATATAGGACACAAAAAATGTTAAAGAATTTGTGGAAGGACAAACCCCTCCATGGACAATATTTGAAACGGACAGAGCACAGATCAATAAAAATCAATTGTTTATGTGGCTTATATGGGAAGAATGAAGTCAGAATCGGAAGCACTTATAATAGCTACCCAAGATCAGGCGTTGAAAACGCGACATTATGAAAAAGCGGTTCTCAAAATTTCCCAAGATGATAAATGCCGCATTTGCCAGGAACAAGTAGAAACCATTGATCATATTGTCTCAACTTGTCCAATCTTAGCAAAGACCGGATACTTGAAAAGACACGACAGGGTGTGTAGCTACCTCCACTGGCAGATCTGTACCGCCCCCGAAGTTCCAAACACATGGTCCAAGTGGTACGAACACTCACCAAAACCCGTGACGTCTGTTGGGTTGTGTACGATATTATACGACCATCAAATTCAAACTGATCGCACGATAGAAGCAAAAAAACCGGATATAGTTATCAGGGATTTGAAGAACAAATCATGTTTACTTATCGATGTTGCTGTACCTTGCGATGAAAACGTCGTTACCAAGGAGGCAGAGAAACGTCTTAAATACAAGAGTTTGGAAATCGAGATCAGCCGAATGTGGGGCGTAAAAGCACAGGTCGTTCCGATAGTTATCGGAGCTCTGGGATTTGGTCCGCAAATTCTGTGTAAGAATTTGTATAATCTCCCAGGTAATTCAAAAGACTGGGAAGTGCAAGAAATAGCTTTATTCGGAATAGCCCACATTTTGCGCAAAGTATTGCAGAAGCACCGACAGTCCCTAGATCTGCTCCTTAGGTAGCTGGTTGCAACCTGGAGTAGATTTTACATTCAGCCGACATATAGCATCTTTAGTCGTGATATAGAGGAATAATAATAATAATAATAATAATAATAATAATAATAACGTGTGCAAATACTTTTTTGTAGACGCATGTATTGAGAAATATAGGCGTGGTTTTGAAGATTCTCATGTTGGAACGTGCCGCAAGCAAACGCTTTTCACGATGTGAAAAGCAGACTGCTAAAAAGCGTACTCTTATGTGCCATTTACATAAGAGAGAAGTAAAAGTGCAGTTATCTTTAGTTTCTCGCTACTGCTTCCGTAAAAGAGAGAAAGTTTTATAATGCGCGGAAAAACGGCGAACTTTCGGCCGAAAAACTCTTATTGCCGAGCCCTGGTAACGAAAAAGTGGATAACTCCAGTTGATAAATTTAAAAAATATTCCCTAACTCGGAGAATAGCCAGAACCCATGTTTTGTGGGTGCTTGATACCGAAAAATCGATTGACAGCAAAAAGTCTGTCCCTCTTGTCTGTGAACAACGCTACCCATTCAGCCCTACAGCAGATTTTCTCCAAATTTGGTATTCCCCAAACGATCTGTCTGATGTCACGACCCCTTGAATTTGAAACCGATATTTTAATTTTGGAGGTATTTTACAGTAAGCCCCTGGGGAATTTTAAATATTTTTCAAAACAAAAAGGTTCCATCGTTTTTTATTAAATTTTGTTGTTTGTTAGTACGTTTAAGAGAACGAGTCTCATTTTCAGGTAAGTTTAAGAGAAAAGGTCTCATTTTCATTGAAAATTCTGATTTTTGCAAACTTCCTAATATTCACAATTTTTTCGTCGTTTTCTCACAACTACAATTATGAAGGTAGAGATTTTTCCCTTAATGAAATCTATTCCTAAAAGATAGATTTTGAAATAAGTTTTCTCACAACTACAATTATGAAGGTAGAAATTTTTCCCTTAATGAAATCTATTCCTAAAAGATAGATTTTGAAATAATTTCATGTACACTTTTTCGAAAATTTTATTACATTTCGCTTAATTTTGCATGAAAGTACGGGCGAGAAAGTACATGTTGTTTTAGCATTATTAGTTACTATTATTAATATGCTGTTGTGTTCAGCGATTGAAACTTTATCAATATTGAGAAAATTGAAAATTCGAATTTATTTTCCTAACGGACTTTTCAAATCAAAATTTTAATTAATAATGTAAATTCTTTGGATTGAAATATCACTTTTTATTCGGATTTAATACAAGAAATGATTTTCAACAATTGTTTTACTCAGGGTTTGATTTCTGGCGGACGGCGGTCCGATACCTCCGAAATACTCGGAAATAATTATTAAATTATAATATATATAACTATTTCAGTGAAATTTTTTAATTAATTTTTTGGCGCGTTCTGTGACCTAAAATTTCGAAAATGAAGCACTAGTTTTACTTCTATACTTACCGTTCCGACCAATGGCGTCCTGGCTCAGCCAAATATCGCATGCCATGGATGTTACAATTGAGGCAGTAGTTCTTGCACAATTGGAAAAACCCGCGGAAAGCCATGATGCTAAGAGATAGGGGTAACGCATTCAAAATTTGCTAGAATTGAAACTAGCGGAGATATGCGAAAGGGCTCAGAGATCCTCCCGGTTGGGTGAGAGGCGAAAGATCTGGAAACGCGGAACTCCAACTGTCGTGTGGGGAGTGGAATCTCCCTTTCGCGTGAGGCCTCATCCGCTCTTTGACTCCGTGACCGCTTCTTGTTTGCTGTCGACCACCGATGCCATCATCGTGACCTGACCAAACACAACGTGTACGGATCATATTATCTCATCGTTCGACCGGTCGACGAGAAAACTTTTTTACTACTTTCGAAAAGGTTTAGTTTGGCCCAAGCAAAAATATGTGGGAAGCACACATCCTGCAAGATGATTGCTTCAGGATCGAACTGGTGGTTCCACAAGTCCTCTCACGAAAGCCAAACTTCAGAATAGTAGTTCCGAACAACTTACCTCATTTTTTTAAAAAAAACTACATAAACTGTAATTGGGCCGCAAAACCTAAAATATCGAAGCTACATATAATATAAATAAATTATCCTAGAATCGAAAACGATTTATAAGAATATTTTTTTATTAATTTGAAAAGTTTCACACTTCTTCCCCCTTCTGTTTGTTTGACACCATCGTAACTTTACAAACAGCGAGTGTGCATGATGAAGCGTAAAGATCGTTGATTACTGCGTGTTTGGGAGCAGTAGGAAACTATGTAAACAAATTATCATTGCCTTTTACAGTAGAATTGCATCGACAACATTATCGAAACAGCTATTTTAAATAGTTTTCTTACAACTAACAACTCTTATCAAAAGTGCTTTTTTTTATAATTTTGTGAATAATTTTGTGAATTTTCTTAAGATTGTTGTTTTTAATTTTTTACGAAAGAAAAAAATTGCTTTTGAGAACATGAGTAAAATGTTCACTTAGAGTGAATTTCGTAGCAATTAGAGACATGCTCAAAAGATTCAATATTTAGACAGATTTATCTCAAATTTTAACAACTTAGGAAATAATGAACCAAATCACAACAAGAATAAATGAATAAAAAGGGTTATTTGAATATAAGTAAAAAAAATTAAGATCTCTATCTCAATGAATTGACTGGTTCTCATATTAGCATTAAGTAAATAGTCTTTTCAAATATTTTATGTCTAATATTCTCTGTAAAGTGCTAGGCTTAAATTACCGGTAGCGCTATTACAACTCTACGATCAAAAGAGATCCAAACGGTAGTATTCAATTTCTGCTCATAGATTTTAGTAGGCAGAGTATAGCTGAGATGATTGGTGCAAGGGGCTGTTTGACACTTAGCTTCCTACTTCGAGTGAGTAGATTCCATGATCCATAGGTCTGTGCCTTTTGTTGGTAACCTCCTAAAAATCCAAAAGAAATCTCAGTTTGATGAGAAAAACAATTGTGGAACTGTGATCTCAAATGTGTTTTAGATTTTGGAAAAAACAATTTCGTAATTCCCTAATTTTATTCTAAAAATTTGGAAACGTAAGGTTTTACTTTTCTCACTTCTTTAGCTGAAACCTTGATGCCAGGTATTGATTTTCGTGCATCAGTTTCTTCGTTTTAAATTACCTTGTCTTCTCTCCATCCATCTTAAAAAAGTCAAGTTTCTTTTAGGATTAATTGGCACCGTGACGACCACCATCATCTTGTGTCTGCCAACATATTAACAAAATATAGTTATTTATGCTCCAGGGGCGTTGTAAGTGTTCTAATAATCGAGCAGCTACAAAATGTCCGAGGGCTTTTTGTCTCCCGAGATCATTAGAACCAATTATTGCCCGTGGTACATAATTTTACTTTTTACCTTATTTCATTAATTCAGATTCACTTATTTATTAATTAACTGATTGTTAACTTGACTAGGTTTGTCTTTTCATATTTCCCTCCCACAATTCGTGTATCATTTATTTTATTAACTTTTTTAAAATGTATATCGTGGGGGTGGGGTCCTAATCTGGACGTGACTCAGCCAGTCGCCACCGGGTCCGTGGATCCCTTCCCTCCGCTATCTGTTTGACATTCTACTTCTACTACTGGTGTTGCCAATTGAAGGGTTGCCCGGCTGCTCTATGGCAAGCATGCTCTGATTTCTTAGCATTGGTTTGACTCTTATCTATTGTGGCATAGTGATGCTGTATACATAAATGACAGGATGTGCCTTTGTCTATGGAAGCCACAAATAGACCATTAGGTTGAGCAGGAAGAGGGCGTGTCTAAGATGGGTTTAGACTGAGCCAGGAAGTAAAAAGGGCGCGCAGGTACCGCCAGGGGGCGGCAAGACAAGTCACAGTGGTCTGTTGTATACGTCACAAACGCGCTCTAGCTCTGAGGGAGGGAGGTCACGTGGGGCACCCACGTCACTTTAGACGGAGTGGGAGTAAATCATGTAATCTGTCGGTCATGTGACCGAATCTTTATAAGGTGAGGTAAGGGCATATTAGCCAGGATACATTTGCGGCACGGAGCCGAGTGGTATCTTCATTAACCCAGCAGTGGTAACGTGACTTTTTGAAACAAAAGTGGTAACGTGGGGTGTCTCCAGACCCCCACAATCTTTTCATGAAATATGCTAAATTATTAAAAAAATAAATTAATATAATATTCTTGTTCTATTATTTTGCGTGTAATTAAACAATTTACTAAGAATTTAGTTGCTAAAGAACTCTGGGAATTCATCAGGAAAGCATCTAATAATTGGAGTTAATTTTTCTATCGGTCTGCGCGTGTTGTCACATCCAAGCCCATGTTTCGTAGCAGAAATTGAAATCTTTTCAAATTCAAAGTACAATGGAAAATTTCAATACTCATATTATCCACATTCCACAATTCCACAAACAGCAAGATTTTGGTGCCCTGATTTCACAGACTCAGCCAAAATACGTAGCACAATTACTGCCATAATTTCCTCTTATACGTGTTGCGATCATTTTTATTCCTCTCTAAATCCATTTCATTTTTGATGTTGGTGAATTCTGTAATTCTCTCAATCATATCCAAATCAATCTCAATCATAATCAATCAAGGAAAACATTATCCTGGTATTTTGGAATTGCGTGCAGACTGCTTTTTCCAGGGCGATGAGTAACGATATTCTGTTCCCGCTTTCAGCAAAAGTTGGCGTATTCTTCCACTCCTTTCTTAACATATAAAGTGACCTAAAATGTTTGTAGTACTTCAGTATGAATTTTACAGGGGAATTAATTAATTTAATTTAATTTGCCTATCTTTATTACGCCATATACTTTCTGAATGCAATCTATTTTTGAAACCTAACTTATCACAGATACTACATCGTCTTTTTTCACTTAGAATTCTTTTGTTTACATTGTCATTTTTTGAATCGTTAATTTTACTGCAACGGGGTCTCTACCCTCTATACTTCCCTTGTTTATTTATTTCCCCTTTCTCCTAATTGCTCTTTACTCTGGAGCCAATGCAACTATACCTCTCTTACCGCTATTCAATTTGTCAATATTATTATCTAATGGTGTTGCATAAAATTTATTTGGGTCGTAGGTCGTGGACGGCCCCGTACGGGAATTACCTGTAAACAACGTTTAACAGCGCAGCGTGCACAGGGCTACTAAATACTGAAATAAAAAAAAACATATTTTTCAAACAAGAAAGCAAGAATTTTAATTCCTTTTTTTCTATTTCCTCCGTCAACAATGCACGGCGCGTGAACATCTACGTCCGCTTGGCAATATTGTTATGGGTTTCTTTAAAATGACATTGCCCAATTACATGAATTACAATTAATTACAATTCAAATGTCCATTAATTAGTCGTTTAGCAGTTTACTGATATTTAGGAATTCCTTTCTTTAAGACAACTCAATATTATTACCAAAACTCTGTACGTACGTACTTCAAGGCAACAATGAAAATGAAAACTAACAATTACTAAATCCTAGCTTACAAATTATTGTATTACACTAATTTCGCTTAAAAAATTTCGTAAACTTTCAAGAGTCTCATGAATGTTTATTTAAGTCTTTAATATGCGCAAGTTCAGATCTGATTTATTTGATTATTTCGTGAATGCATCACTTCCCTTTTCCTGCCTCGTCGAAAACAGCGCCGTTGCCGGTTCGATGGTCCTATGCGCGCCCACTCGCACGCATCGAATGTCCACGCACGCTCCACTCGTGCACGGGCCGGTTCTCTTCAAATATTTTCTCCCCAGGAATTCCAAAAATTGTCCAACCACCTTGCGTCACAAATTCACTACAAAAAAATAGTACTTCTTCTTTCTTCGAAGTGTTACTGCATTGACAACGTCTGCACAGTTATATGTTCATTCTTTACTTTCTCTCCCCCGCCCGAAAAATGTGTAAGTCCGAAAAAGTTTACAAATCACGAATACGGCAAACGTGGAAACTATGTACTCTCAACCGCTGACTAGACCGAAGTGCCGTCAAAATCATGTCGATTTAACATGTTAACTCGGATTATGAAAAATGCCGGCGAAATCCATTTCGCTTTCTTTCATTGTTGTTTCCACAAAATTTTTTAAAATGTTCAATATTTCCGGTTTTAACTTGTGTTCGTGTTTATTCGTTTCAGCTTTTCCCCAATGTTAAGGTTTTCTTGTCAAAACGGTTGTTTTCTATTTATTTCACGTCGAAAATGCTAATTTTTCTGTCGACATTCCCCAGCAGTAATTCGTCGCTTGTTTTCTGGTATTGTTAGTTTGTAATATTTATTTATTTAGAACGTTCAGTGTTTTTATAATTCTCTAAACCATTTATAAATTTTGCTTAATTCATATTACGACGATTCCCGCCGCCTCTCGTTGTTTAATTAGCATTTCTTCGCAAAATCTCGATAATTCAAGTTATGTCATTTGACATGTTCGACTGTGCTTTTCCTCTAAATTTTCAAATTACAATTTTAAGAGAACCCGTCGTCCGATCTCGTTCAAACAAAAAATACAGCGTTCATTTAATTCTTCTTCAACTAACTGGTTAGTCAAAATTTCTTTCCGAATTTGTTGAACCCCTTAAAATTTTCCAGAATGATCGAAATACACCTTCCGCGGCGCGCTGTTCTTTTGTCTTGTTCATCGATTTCTAATACACATTGTTTACTTCATAGACTATAGATCATAAATATTTATTCTTTTTGTCCACAATTGTTTTGGAGTATTCCTAAGAATAATGAAATCATTACATTACCAAATTGTTTTAATTTCGACATTAAGTCTTCTATCTTTATAATGGATTTTCTATCTAACTTATTTTGAATAAATTTTGGTAAACTGATTACAATCATGTTAATTTGTGTGTTTGTTGACAAGCTATCATCAGCTTCTAGCAATAATCTTCTTTTCTTTAACGCATATTATAGTAGCGAGCCGTTATAGAATTTAAAATTATAAGCATACGCTATATCTGTCCAGGATTGTACCTACACCACCTAGACATACTTTATAAGGCCTGAGAAGTCATTTAAGATGTCTGCCTGAGAAGGATACACAAACTGAAATGAGAAGTAAAATTGTAGTTACCAAACGAAATTATATAAAATAAATTACACTATTAAATAAGAAGAAAAGATATCTACTTTCTTCAGCTGAAAGATTGTTTGTAAATATGTGTTCTTTTCCAGGCAAAAAAAACTGCATGCTTTTTCTATTAATACTGTTATTATCACTTACAACGCACAGTACATGAAATCCTATCTGTTCTATCCTGAATATACTTTTTTTTCAAAATATTTTGCAAGTCTTGATTTTAAATGTATCTCATCCATCGTGAGAGGCATTAATTTATCACTGTCAATTTATTTAAGTGTTTGTTTCTTGTACACTTTAAAAAATTATCAATTTATTTGAAGTTATAAACGAAATGAACACAATCTCACAATTGCATTAGGATCAGGAAATATTATGAACCCTAAATGTTTGAAATATTTATAAGAATATGGTTATATGGTAAATCGCATAAAAGACAATATGAAAAATCATGAACTTACTGATATGTACTACTTTTCTCTGTAAGTTGTTTCATATTTTCCTGCATAAAAACACAGTTTGGCGGATTCGATGGTGTGACGGTTAGCGTGCCGGACTGTCATACCCAAGTTCGCGGGTTCAAACCCGATCGAAGGATTTTTAAGGGCGAAAAAATCCTTCGTACGCCTTCCGCGGAGGGGAAGTAAAGCAGGCTGGCCCATGTTAGTAGATTTACTTGCATGTAAAAGATCCTCAAGCCTAAATGACGCCTCTGAGCTAAATTCAAATCGCCTGTTTCGTCGCCCGAGATAATACCTTCTTTCTCCGCTAGGTGAAAGGAGCGTAGCGAAATTTGCGTGGTCAGACGGAAGAGCGGGCCACGTAAAATAAGGCATTAACATTAACACACACACTTTGTTAAATTGTGAATTTGTGGTATCGATTTGAAGTAAGAGGTCTGAATTTAACGCAAAACCATCATGAGGACTATTATGACTACGTGTATTAAAACACAACTTTAACCTAACAGTTTCTAAAACATCATTAATTTCATTTGTATTACATACACTATCTGATATTGTAGTGCTCCCAAGTTTAATACCTTTTTTAACAATAATAAACAACTGAGTTTCAATTCCTCATCCACCACAACTGAATTGATAATTTTAGAGGCACAATTACAATCAGTGTTGAAAAAGAATACCGTCTTCCTTATTAATGATCGATTAAAAATAGTACAAAATAAGCAATTCCAATTTGCTTCTTAGTTCATCAAAAGTAGCGAAAGATTTTTTTATTTAATCTTCCAATGTTTTCTTTAGCACTTTCTTCAATAGCAGCAAGCAGACACGCAATTTCTTTGGTTGAACCAGGGTTTAGGGTGGCACGGTTCCTTTGGTTCCTTTTGTGATTCATTTGCTCTCGTGAATCACCCGCCACGGTTCACTTACGGTTCACTTCAGAGCTGGCGAAAAATTATGTAGGCATAGACTAGCTTTGACGGGTCAAAGCATAAATATACACGAAATGACCATGCGTCAAAGCCACATTTCAAATTTACGAACAATTTCTTCTTCATCACGACACTTTTAAAACATCACTTCACATTGAAAATTACGCTTCACAACACTTCTTTTAAAAGAAATAAAACTTGTTTCTATGCTGATGTGCTTGCTGCTTGAACTCAAATATTAATATAGAAATGGTTTTGGATTTTAAAAAGTCTTCTCGTAATATCACATTTAGTTGTTGCTATATCAACATAAATTACATATCTCTTGAATGCGATTCAATTACGCGAAGCATTTGTGGTCGTGTTTGTGTTTTTTCGTTATTCATTAGACATCTTTTAATAGATTTGTGTGTCTATCGTGATGGAAGGTGTAAATGCAGGAATTATTTATGATTTCTTTAACATATTATGTAGTATTTGCTTTAAAAATAGACGAGTTGCTTTTTAGTATTAAAATGGAGGATTTGAAAGATGATAATAAACGTGTAAGTAGCATGTGTTTGTGAAATAGAATTGATTTTAAATATTTGTATTTATTTTATTAGTTTAACAAGTTATTTTTTTATTTCTTATTAATTTTTTAAGCTTCAGTTCGTAAAAAGTACGTATTTTTTTCAGAAACAAGCTTGACGTTTTTTCGTGTTATAAGGGTGTAATTCGTGCCGAGACACTACACTAATTTTCAGTATTACTATGGTAGTGGTAATACTTTTAAAATTGTATAATTTCAACTTTTTTCTTTTAAAATATCGCTTTCTTTAACATATTAAGTAGAATTGGAAAAACAGACGAGTTGGTTAATTAGTATTAAAATGGGGGGGGTTGGGGAGCGATAGCCCCCCAATAACAAAAGGTTAAAAGTAGCATGTGCTTGTAAAATAGAATTTATTTTAAATATTTCTATTTATGGTGTTAACATAACGAAGTTTACTGTCTCGACACGTTTTGAAGAGTTAAAATGGGGGGTTTGGGGGTTTAAGTAGTATGAGTTTGTGAAATAAAATTTATTTTAAATAATTATATTTATTGCGTTAACATCATAGTTTTATTGTTATTTAACACCCATTAATTAATTTTAAATCGCATTAAGAAGTGAGTTATTACTACTTGTTTGTAAAATTTTAAAAGTACATTTTTTGTTCCAGATATTACAAGATGTTCTCCATTTGTTATTGTTATTTGTTCGCATGTTTGTTAAAATTGAATTGATAAGTCTTTTACAAGGTTTCATTTTTTAAAAAATTAAAATAAATCTATAATAATTCCAACGAATACGTGAGTTATACATTTTCTATTTATATTCTGTGGTTTATAGATCATTTAAAAATGTAATAAGTAGCATTTGGTTAACTAATTAGACGAATGGCTCTTTTTAATTACAAAAATGTGTGGTTTAAGTAGTAAAGAATGTTCAAGTAGCACGCGCTTGTGAAATAGAATGTGTTTTTAAATACATTTATTACGTTACCATGTTGAACGCAAATAGTAAACAAGGATTTGTTTCATTGAGTCGATTCCTCTCTAGTAAACCGGATCAGTGAACCAAAGGAACCGTGCCACCCTAAACCCTTTTTCAACCATTTCTTTTCTTGAGGACTTCCTCTGTAAGAAGAGCTAGGGCGATTCAAGTCAGCAGGACAATTAGGCAAGAAAGAAGGCATAACTCCACGTGACATTCGTGTATGTTTTAAAGGAAAACTGATTTTAGTCCATTATCACAATAGAACTCTGAATTCTTCTTAATTTCCCATGTTCGCAAATGCAATTCACAAATCTGAAAGTAAACACTGAACTTCGCAACTTACACTCTTCACATTTTATCATAATTCCCTCACCTGGGGACACAGTCCTTATTCACCATGATTCTCATTGTTATCAACAACAGTCTACATTTACATAACTACAACTCGAAAGCTGTAAGTGCTATTCAACGTACACAACTGAATCGCCTCAACTTGAACAAGTTGGCCTTTTGTAGCCGCCATATTGGCTTTGAAAAACTGCAGTGTGCAGGCCTTATATGTCTAGGTGGTGTTAATTGTACAGAGAAGGTGTCAATAAAGGCGTTATTCCATGCCTCCCAATTTAACAAGGAATTACGCTTTACAAATTCATTAGGGCCGGATTCACCAACCAGGATCATATTCGTTGTTGATCCGTGTTACGTGATCCTGATCCCGCGGAGTCAAGGCCGACTTGATCCCTGCGCGTTTTACCAACGTTATGAAGCCGTGAAGTTGATCCGGATCCCATGATTCCCGAGCAGCCGTGAAAATGCACGGTTGGCAACAATTTTGCAATGCATGGTGGGTACTCTCGCGATCAGCTGTAGGAACCGAGTTGTTTTGATTTCATTTTTTTTCGCGTTTCCGTCGTGTTCGGTAATTTTAGTTATGGAGTCGAGTGCGAATGCGAAGAGGGCGGCCAATTTCTCTCCAGGAGAGAGAGAGTTGCTTTCTCTATTATGAATAAGCATAAGGACATTTTTAATGCTCGATCTGACAATTCTTCGAGGTTTTCGAAGGCGAAAATGTGGGAGCAAATTCATAAAGAATTTAATGCCGAAGCACGTGGCTTCCAAAGAAGCCTGCAAAACTTGCAGGTCTTTTGGAAGAATGTGAAAAGGAGCTCAAAGGATGTAGAAGGAGAAATAAGACGACAAAGATATGTAACAGGTAAGTAATTTTCTCTTTGGAAACTAATGTATGTATTCACTTTATGTTGAATGTAAGATCAATTGTCTAGTAAAAGAACCTTTAGATGTGAAATATAAATAAGTCCAACAGATCGCTAAAATTGTATTAACATAATCTCACAAATGTGATATGTGCTTAATCTTACGTTAACTTTGCAGGAGGTGGGCCACCTGTAATCATACCCGTAGATTAGGTGCATGAGAGTATAAAAGAATTTATGGGTCCAGCAGCTGAGGGAATGGATAATCCCTTTGATTCTGATGGACAAAACTTGCTAAGTAATTTGCATTTCACTACATTTAATACACAAGAGTGATGTTCTGAGTTGAATAAAAGGTATCGTTACTTACAAGGCGTAAATTATGGAGCTTGAAACTGAGAATGTGCTAGTTAAAGTTTGAAGTAGTGTATGTGTGTTCAATTGTTTAAAAATCAGTTTAAAGTGTTGTAGCATCAGACTTCAATTTTCATGTTTCATGTGCATTGCACATTCTACTGCATTAATGCTCCCTTACTCTAAACACACATTATATTACTGCATTGTAGTGTTATGGGATACAGCATTAATTGTTTATCTTGTCTATTTTTCAGGAATCAGTGAAGTTAATGAGTTTCCACCCCAAGAAGATGGAGAGGAACTCTTTGAGGTGAGAACAGTATTGAATGAATTTCATGTTGTGAAGATGGAGTTACCATTGAAGACCTTGGGGCAATAATTTGCTATGCCACATTTTTTATGAAATTGAGATTTTAGTGTTTTTAGTTCCCCCATAGATGTATATAATGTTAGGTTTTTATTTTAAAGATTCACTACAAGATGGCAGTGCAATTCATAAATTAATGTTGTCTATCCAAATGTGTAGATTGTAATGTGTAAACCTTTACTCTATTTTCTCAAAACTTATGTATTGTGGCATAGCATGTTAGTGCCCAGGTCTTCAGTTCAATGTAATACTGACGGTTGAGTTCTAATATATAACACGTACATTTGTATAATTTAGACAATAATTGTAAATTAGGCCTACATGCTGAATTGGATTCATGAATAAAGTAGTTAGAAACTGTTTCTTAATTCTAAAGTAAGTGCAGATGTATATACTTGTAAGTCAATAAGTGCACTTCTAAATTTTACCATTGTTTGGAATAGAGCATGTGTATTATATAAACGTACCAATTGCTTAACTGAAAATCCTCACAGGTGTATTGGCATAACTTGTGAAGGGATGCTAATTCACCTATTACGGCAGAAATACTATAAAGAGACATCCACGTCGGCCTACTTGTCTCAAAGTGATCAATTTTGTTGCAGTATTTTCCAAGATTTTCATAATAAAATAGTACAAGTAATACTATAATTTTGCGTTGCAAATATCATTTATGT
The DNA here is from genome assembly GCA_031308135.1 of Acheta domesticus. Taxonomy (NCBI): domain Eukaryota; kingdom Metazoa; phylum Arthropoda; class Insecta; order Orthoptera; family Gryllidae; genus Acheta; species Acheta domesticus. Next base: position 199,072,283 of record JAHLJT010009419.1, on the reverse strand, counting down.
GCAAGATGATGTTTGTGAATGCTTAAAGTATTTTCATTTTTAAAATTCAGTTTGATAAGTGAGCTAGTACTCTCTTGATTTCATGTTCTTTACAGAATGCAATTGTGATTTACAGACCATTGCAGAACCATCAGTATTGCTGAATGGGGACTGGAGCAGGGGTTCGCCAGCTTTGCTGAGGACAGTTATGTTTTCCCTTTTGCAGCCTGTGGATGTGCTCGTTAGTAGTGCTACTACTAATGAAGAAGCCACAGCTACCTCCACAACCATCCGGGCCACAGCCACCCCTGCCACAGCCACCTCCGCAACCATCCAGACCACAGCCACCTCCGCAACCATCCAGGCCACAGCCACCTCCGCAACCATCCAGGCCACAGCCACCCCCGCCACAGCCACCCCTGCCACAGTCATCTCCGCAACTATCCGGGCCACAGCCACCCCTGCCACAGCCACCTCCGCAACCATCCAGGCCACAGCCACCCCTGCCACAGCCACCTCCGCAACCATCCAGGCCACAGCCACCCCCGCCACAGCCACCCCTGCCACAGTCATCTCCGCAAATATCCGGGCCACAGCCACTCCTGCCACAGCCACCTCCGCAACCATCCGGGCCACACCCACCCCTTCCGTAGCTGGCGACACCCCTGCTGCCCGCTGGTGCTCCAGGAGACGTCCCCGGATGCAGCAGACTGCTGAGGAGGCAAGAATTAAAACTCTTCTGGCAATGGAGGAGTTCTATAAAGAAGAAAATAGAAGGAAGAAAGAAGGTCATGAGAAGGAAATAGAAATGCAAAACTACCGACTGTTTGCTTTACGAGAAGACAACAGGCGGCAGGAGGAAATGCATTCATTAAGAATTGCTATGTTAAAAAGAAATATGGAAAAATAAATTATTAAAATGTTTATTTCTATAACTGTTTTCTATGGTCTTATTCCTAGACTACCAAAGTAATTAGATATTAGATTATGCCTGTATCTAAACTGTTCGGTGATTCTCTGGCTGGCAGAAAGAGTTTCTTGCATTTCTCCCTCGGTGAGTAAGGTGTCTCAAGGCAGATTCAGGTCAGGATCATCAGGTGGCAAGTCTTCTCCTGCTCTTCTTAAAATATAATGCAGGACTGCAGTAGCTGCAATTACAGGCAAACTGTTTTGCAGGGACAATCTGAGACCTATTGCCAATACAGGAAACCTCCTTTTCCAGATACCAAATGTCCTTTCTATAACATTTCTTGTACGAATGTGGGACTCGTTGTATAGATGTTCTGCTTGGGTGTGCGGGTTATCAAGAGGTGTCAACAAATGCCTCGTGCAAGCATATCCTGCATCCCCAAGCAGCACACCATTCCCATAAATACCAGTGAGGAATTTTGTATTTCTGTAAGAATGGCCAAATATTGTGCTATCATGGCAACTTCCAGGCCACCTAGCAACTACATCGGTGAATTCCATATTTGCATTGCATATAGCTTGCACAGTTATGGAAAAATAGTGTTTCCTATTTCTGAAAGTTTCAGAGTTCTCACCACCAGGTGAATGAATTCGCACATGGGTGCAGTCAATTGCCCCTAGCACATTTGGGAATGAGGCAATTGAATAAAAATCCAATTTCGTTTTTGTACCTTCCTGCTCACTCTCAGGAAATTGTACAAATTGAGGGAAAAGTTCAGCAATTGCACATGTCACTCTCTTTACAATCCGGTATGCTGTGGATTTGCTGAAACCACAGAAGTCACCAGCTGTTAGAAGATCGAAATTGGTGGCATAAAACCTTAAAGCACAGAGTAGCTGAGCCATCGGAGCAATGCTGTCATTCCTGAAAAGAAATTAATGATGATTAACTTTTAAATAAAATGTATGAACATGCGTTACATTCAGGTTATCCTCAAGCCTTTTGCTTGTGAAAAGAAGAATGTATTTGATACTACATGGATTCTGCAATTGGGTTGAACTATAATTTTCAATACAACAATTTTTTCATACTTGTCATATGGAAATTCCAACTTTTCCTCTATCAACGAGAGGACATAAAGTGCCATTCGTTTGGAGAGGCGAAATCTCTTGATGAAATCACTGTCGTCCAGAGTTTCAAAATAATCGCTTCTTTCGCGAATTATTCGTGGTCTCCGAACGTCTCCCCACAATAAATCTTCAATGACTTCATCATGGAAAACAAACTCCATTCTTATGACGAAAATTAACCTAACAAGAACAAAAATTCAAAGTAACACTACACATCACAAAAATCAGATAAATATGGAAAAATATAGCCTCCAATAGACTAACTAACAAAAGGCCATTTTACTAATGTTATTTATAGTCTACAGTAATTGGAAGCCAAAATATACTTAAATTTTACTTCGCAATGCCGAGTATTCTAACCTATAATTATGTTCATCCTAGTTTTATTTACAATAATCTCTTTAAAAACACTCATTTAGCGCAACAAACAATTACGCGCAAACCTACCTGTTAGCGAATACTTCTAAGCTGAATTTTAAATTCAACTACACGCTAAAAAACACGGATAACGAAAGGCAAGACGAGCAGATGCTACGAACAAGCTGGGAAATAACTCCTGATCCGGCCGTGATCCGCCAGACGGCGACGGATCAAATGGCGAGTCAAATTTGATCCGAGTCAGACACGTTGATTCGTTTCAAGTGCGTGGAGAAACGTACAACGGGATCAAACTGGAGTTGATTCGGATCCATTCAGGATCATCTTCTTGACTCCGGTTGGTGAAACCGGCCCAAAACCAATCTAATGCGGATTTCTTTAAAAACAATCGTAATTCTTCAGCGTATTTGTTTTGGGTTATCCCCACTGTCACACTCCTGCACAAATAAATTAATCCAAACACTCGCATTTATACCTTCAGTGTTGAACTTTTCAATCACTATATCCTTTATCAGAGGGCTCGTTTTTCTTTCCAATGAGATTGTTGACTGTTCGTTTGCCCTTGACTCTTGCTCTGTAGTAATCTCTTCCAGGTATTCGTCATACAGCACGACGTTGCCTTCTGTATCCAAGTAGATTTTCTCAAGGTCTTCAGATAGGGTCAGCACCACATTACGAAATTTATTGCGTACCTTCAAACTTTTAACTACATTTCTAACGATTGGTTTTTCAAAAAGAGTTCCATGCTGAGTACTTGTCTGCTTATCTGCTGGAAACCAAAAAACTTTCCTCTTGACCGAGCAGCTGAATTCTTTTCACTTTAACTACGGTGCTTTTCGTATTTGCACCTGCCTCCGGGACAAAATAAAACTTAGCTTTCCTCTCCATTGTATTGATTTGTAAGCCACAATGTAAAGAGTTCCAAGGGATCGGAGTTCAGGGTAAGAATCGACACATATAAGATGCAGTAAGCAACTGTAATATAAATAATATGTACAGATTAGCGAAGTCCAGAAATATAATGGTGAACAAATAGGCTTAAAACTAAAGATTAAAACTAACCTGAATCAATACAATTGCCGATGGCTAGCCTTTGTATACATAAATACAATAACATCAATGCTCACAGTTCGGAGTCTTGTTATCAAGTGACTCTTACGCGCGTGTCGCGCGTGGCGCGAAATTCAAACCGGCCGCAACGACACTGCAGACAGCGGCGTCACCTTCTGCGCGGAGCATTTCCTCGTTTCTCCGCCTAAACGGTGAGACAGTCGAGTAATATTCTGGAAAGCATCGCGTTGCTTACACCTTCGTGAAACCATTTCATAAGGAAATTGACAGCTACTCAGGAATAGTATTCTTTGAGTTGTTTTGTTCCTTTGAGCTTGCATTGTAGCAGATACCTACACAAATGAGTAACGACCATTTCTTTAATTTAATTCTTCGAGGTTACTACGTAGTACAGAATGTAAGGGAGTAGAAACAGTTCAGTACTACACTACTAGCGTGTTGTAATTTTCAATATTTTTCTTTGATATTTTCATAATGTACAACAAAAATCGGCAAAGAGGGAAAATGCAGTATAATCAATTTTTAACCCCAAACCTTCTTTTGAATTATTTAACTTTTTAAACTTATTTTAATGCAGAATCATTATCCTTACTACTTAAATATTTTAGAACATGAATATTTTGCTACTTTAAATTAGTTAGAAATACTTTACATGCAAGTCGTAAATCTTTCAGTTATATCTCTACATGTTCAATATTTTCATTTGTTTAAAAATTAATCAATTTATAACTATTCCATTTAATAATTGTATACACTCGAGCTGCCGCACGAGCGTTGCTCCGGCACTCGCCGAAGACTAAGTACATGTCGCAGTACTCCTTAATTGAAAACATGCTTATTCTGGCCTCTCACACTCAAACTCGATATTTCTACTAATTTGCCTTCACGGCACTTAGCTTTTAGTATACGCTGCCGGCGGCGGGACGCTGGGGGTGGTGCGGAGGGGTGGGGAGGGGAGGGAAGAGGAAAGATGACTCCGTACAGGTGCTTATTCAGCCATGATCACTGTGTGGGTCGAGTTTCGAATTGCGCAATCTGTTGTTTTGAGGCCAAACTGACTTGCTGCTGAGGGGCGAATCACTTGGCGGCGGTGGCAGGTTCGCCATACGATATAAACCACGATGTGACGCGGCCTAGCAAGTGACAAATGCAAGGACACCGACCATAATACGAGCTGCGAATGGCAGCGGTCCGGTAACCTTGGTGAACCACGGTCGAACTTTTGCCTGCTAGAATGTTCGAGTTCTTTTGAAGTATTTGTACATCACGCAATGCTACATCACAGTTTTTCTCAGTCTTTTACCCTTTCACACCAGTAATATAGTAGTTTTGATTTTTTTATTCAATGCTGCATGGCACATACGGCAACGCTATTTTATCCCTGTTGATATTGGCCTGTGGGTTTGGTTAATGGCCTCCGTGCCCCTACAAAGATTCTTCAATGCACTGTTCGGTCTACATCTCCACAAAATGACTGTAAGAAGCATCAATTCAAATTCCGCTCCCAGAGATAATAAACTCAGTATTTTCATGTACGAATATTTCATTTCCAAAACGCTTTTAGTATATCACGATATTTAGATTGATCTTCAGCAGACTATCATTTACGTGGCAATCTTCAGCCCAAAGCACTAGTTAATATTAATATGTGCTAAAAATAAGAATTCGAGCATTCCAGGAGATTCAAACATTTTCATAAATGTTGGATCATGTTCATCATTTATGTTTACGCCGCCGTGTACCGTGGCTATAATTTTGAACAAAACTCAATATTCTGTACGTGTATTTAAAATATTTATTGAATAAAACCTGCAAATACTTGCTACTATTAAGTATTCTAGTGTAAGCAACGCGATGCTTTCCAGAATATTACTCGACTGTGTCACCGTTTACGCGAAGAAACGAGGAAATGCTCCGCGCAGAAGGTAACGCCGCTGTCTGCTGTGTCGTTGCGGCCGGTTTGAATTTCGCGGCCCGGAAGTGATTTTCAAACTCAATTTTCTCAAAGACAAAATTTTTTTCGGAAAAACTGGACCTACCATTCTTCATGTCTGGCAACACAGAATTTGTGGTATTTTTTGTAACGGGAGCTTCTGGACAGCCTGTATATATATATATATATATATATATATATATATATATATATATATATAATGCAACCACCCACGTCGGGTGCCGATTCTTTGAAATGAAACCGAAGGGGGTCACATCACAGGGTGGAAGCGCCGTCACGCTGAAGGTGTGACGGTCGTTCCCGGATAGTAGAGAGAACACACGCTAAATTTATTTGAGGGGCGCCAAGCGCATGCCCACTTACCTGCTACCTTTTCACTGGCGTTGAGCGTCTCAGGGGTGAGTGCCCTGGGTCGAAGGATTGCATTTGTTTTTTGCTTATGGTAATAATGAAACACTTCTCTTAGATTTTTGACTTTTTCACCCGGCCAAAAGGGCGGGGACACATTTATTAAAAAAGACTATTTTTGCAGGCATAAAACACTGTTCTTGGCTATTGATAAGTGATGGCGATGGACACTTACATAAAGATGATGATGATGTGGTAGTTACGTCACCGCGAACGGGATTGCTCGCCGACCGATGGGCTGTCGCGGCCGGGCGCTCAGGGGCGACGCTGGAGCGTTGGAACGCGTGCCTGACGGTCACAGTGGCCCCGGGGATGAATGCTCCGGCGCGCGAGGAGTCGGCGTTGAGCGTCCGCGCAGCGATGACTTGAAGCAGGCGCGCGGCTCAGGTCGTCAAACGTCGCCTGGACCGCATGTAGTGTTGCAAGCCAAAAGTTTGGCTATGCACCCTTGTAATTAATTATAGGGTGTGGATCCCTTTGGTCCCAGCCTGGCATGCGGAATAAATTCCGCTGCTGAGTGAAGGCTAGGCGGATCTCGTTGCGATCGGCACAATGCTCGTCTCTCACGAACCACTGTTACTGTCTTTCGCCGCTGCTCTCTCTCGTGATTTCACTAATAACCGATGCTCGACCGCTCTCTACTGTAACTTTTCTGCTAATTCTAACTTCAACTGCCCTCTACCGTGATTTTTGCTAATCTCCTGCTCGACCGCCATCTGCTGTGATTTTTCTCCTAATCTCTCGATTTTCGAGCATTCTCCCCGCACACGGCCTCGTTCCCCCTGCCTTTCGCACCGCGCATAAGTTGTCACGTGCTTCTGTTAAGCGTTTTGATAGGCCGGTTTGTTAGATTCCAGAATCTTCTATTCTTTTAGTTACCTGATTGGGTAAGATGGGCATCGCTATGTCGCGACCTTCGCCTCCTGGCTTGTCATTGGGCGGCTTTGTCAAGAACGGAGAAGCGCGCGCGCGGCTTTCTTGCTGTGACGGTGATATGTTTATTAGACCTTAGGGATTATGGTACTGCGTGCTAGCGCACGTGTCCCTAATACGGTTGTTCCAGAAGTCTATCATTTTTTGGAGACGCAAAGAGGGTTAGATTTATTGTTCAGGGTTCGGGAAACCTACGCAGCTGGGCGGAACTAATCAGGCGAGGCGGGAGGCCGGTTGTCCGTCCGAGCTTCTGCTAATGTGGCGTGACGCTGCGGTGGCGATGTGCGATGGGTCACACGATACATCGCTATATATGTGTGTATATATATATATATATATATATATATATATATATATATATATATATATATACAGCGCTCCATAGCGATGGGCAAAATCGTTCATTTATGAGAACAGTTCTTTGTAAGATCGTTCTTTTTAGTGAACTAGTGTAGCGGTCCTGAATCCGCTCAGGTAAGCTTATTATTTGACAAGTGCTTACGTCGCCGGCGAGACCCGCCGCGCCCTCTCGCGGTCGCTACGACGACCTTGTCGCCTTTGCTGTGGTCGCGGAGGGGGGGGCAGGAGGGGCGATCCGCCGCCCCTACACGGGGAAGAGAGCCGTTAGATCTGTCTCACAACGTTATCGGAGCTCGGAGCGGCAGGTTATGCGCAACTAGTCTGGTCGTAAACTTATGTTAGCGAGGAGAAAGAGGTTGCTGCGGGCACGAGCTGGGGCTCACGATAGTACGTGCGCCGCCACGTTTCTTCGCTTGGGAGTTTTGTGCTAGTAGCGAACGCCACGACCACTGGATTCAGGTATTTCTACGCTCATTGTGAACTATTTATGCAGTTTTTGTGATAAATGAACACGTGTAGATTGTTTCCTGTAATTTGTGATAATATTTCGTGTTCATAATAACTATTTATGCAGTTTTTTGTGATAAATGAACACATGGAGTTTATTTCACACAACTGGTGATAATATTTCGTGTTCATAAAAACTATTTATGCAGTTTTTTTTGGGATAAATGAACACATGGAGTTTATTTCACACAACTGGTGATAATATTTCGTGTTCATAAAAACTATTTATGCAGTTTTTGTGATAAATGAACACGTGTAGATTGTTTCATACAATTTGTGATAACATTGTGTGTTCTTAAAACTACTTAGGCAATTTTTTTTTGTGATGAATGAACACGTGGAGTTTGTCTTATACAAGTTGTGATAATTCCAGTGAATTCTTTGCAAAGAATCAACTAGAGTGTTTATGCAGCAGCAGTGGGGGGGGATGGTTAACTGCAATTTCCGTAAATTGTAAGCACCACGGCATTTTACGCCTGAAATACTGCTGACATTTTTCTTGTAAAGTAATTTCGTTGATATTTGATAGGATTCTTATTAGTGTATCTTTAAAAATTCATATTTTGCAGTTAATTATCCTTTCCAACGCATTTCTTCTTTTTTGTTTGTTTGTAATGATCAAGGGTTTTTTGCTTGTGTTTTTTTTTATTCTATGACCACTGTTGATGTCATACTGTATTTTTTTGTGTTTTGCCATCAAAGCTTATTTAATTAAATGTTGTTCTGTGGTAACGGCTTTGTGTTTATTTTTCCAAAATTTCAAGAAAAGAGCCACTTTCCCACGAATTCCCAACGACGGACACACACGGTTGGTCACACTAGTTCAAAAGAACGAAATAGTTAATTTATTTTCCCCATGTACACAGGGATGCCATATTGGGCGGAATACCGCCAATTAGGCGAAAAGCAAGCGTCGACTTGCGGGAAGAAAATGCATTTTGGGGGATTCCGTCCCCCAAATAATTCTTTGTATCCTGGGAGGGCTGTGGGCGGTATGCTTTTTTTCGCTTACTAAATCGTCAATGTTGCATTTTCCCTCAGTGTACAAGTATTTATGGCTTCTGAAAGAAATGGAGTATGTACAAATGTTTGAATTTTGAACGCCATGCAGCTATTATGAAAATGTCAGAGTCCATTTCTTTTACATATATTTTGCCCCTTTTTCTAGCAATTCAACAAGTATTTAAGTCATAAGGCTAGGCTTAGTACACTAGGCTTTATACACAAGAGTATTTATTTTTAAACTTCTTGTGAACGTGCAGCTATTTTGAAATTATCAGCTGCAGTGTCAGTCTTTATTCACCGGTTACCTTTTTTCCCCACTGGGTTATTTGGAGGGTTTACCCAGAAGGGATCTGGCAACCCTGGACATAAGCGTTTTTTCAGCGTTGAAGTTGAAATTTTGCCGACACCGTAGGTCGAGGCCAAAAAATCAACAGAGACCATGAAAAAACACACTTAACTCACAAAATAAGAACATTTTTCTACATCTGTATAAAAATTATAAAGTAAAAATATGTGGAAAAGTTCGTAATTTTATTTTGCAATAAAGTGTTTGATATCTCGAGAAAGAGCTATAGGTTAGAGAGCATTACTAAGTGATACTTCGTTAAATTCCCACGAATGAAGTACTTTTTTCACGGTAACAAGACAGTTGTTTTGGAAACCGTCTTTATTAATGGATATAAAAAATAGCCTATGTCATACCCTGTTAACAATGCGCAGAATCTGCCTTTATTGTAGACAGATATAGAATTAGATTTTTTGATACGAGTGGTAAATGCTTCATTTTATTTTGCGTGAAATGTTGCAACATGATGCCGATAAGCCGAGCGACGTAATCCTACGAACTAAATTAAATCACTTTTGCTGCGTGTGTCATACATTATTTGTAAACAGCCTTACTGAGTTTCATTATATTTTAATTCAATCATATAAATTAAATCTACGTTGTATTAAGTAGCTCATGTGATCAGACAAAAGTATTTTGTTTTCATTGTTATATTCACAATTTTATCTGAATACAATGAATATGTCACTATGTCATGAAATGTCACTTTTAGCGCTAGTGCTAAAAATTTAATTCTCAGAACGCTTTGCTTTCCCCAAAAGTAACTTCTTTTTATAGGTTCTTTCGTGCCCGTGTCACGTGACTTTGGTCAGCTAGGTGGCATCTACAAGAATACCCGTCTCGTATTAAATGATTTATTTTGATAAGTATCTAACATGCTTCATTCTAGTTCAATTTTCTCATATATTAAACAACCCTAAAAATGTTGCTTACAGCAGAAAAGTGAAATCTACTCTATTGGCTAGTACATGAAAATTCATATTTTCATTTTCATGTATTTGCAAAAATACATGCAATACATGAAAGACGTGCATTGAATGTGACAGAATGTGCAGTACATTGAATGTGACAGATAGAATATCTTGTCACATTCAACTACGCACTTCACTAAACCCGTTTTACAAGTAGGATTACAAATAAAGAATATTCTTATTTGTAAAAGAAATAACTACATGGGAATCATTAATCAAAGTAACTGTTATTACTCTATGCTAGGCATTCTGCCCTTGATAATCCATATTAATGACATTTATACTCAGCAAGTTATCAACATGCAATTCCAGCAATACAACAGCACGCAAAGGTACCTTACACACAATACAAGCAGCCAGTATCCCCCAAGTCACGTGAATTCCGACCACCGCATGTTGAAATCTGCGCAGTGAGCTCATGCGCACTGTGACCGCTGAACTACAGGAGAGAACTAATTGAACTACTGAAATAATGAACGATGACCGGCGAACTAAGAGAACTACTGAACTAAATGAACTAACTGAACTAAACGAACTAGGAATGGAGACCGGCGAACTACGAACGATGACCCGTGACAGATGAACTATAGTTCACTAAATGGTCGTTCCGTATCGTACCGTTCCTTTTCAAGAATAGTTCAATTGAACTACTTCGTTCGCGATCGACACATCCCTACTCCATGACTCTTCAGCTCATATATACACACATTCTCAAACACTGACAATAAGTTACTATTTATTTTCTACTAAAATAATCCTAGGAATAATTTGTATACCAAAACAACGTTTGCCGGGTCAGCAAGTGTGCGTGTGTGCGTGTGTGTATATATATAGGTATATATATATATATATATATATATATATATATATATATATATATATATATATACCTTTGCGTGCTGTTGTATTGTTGGAATTGCATGTTGATAACTTGCTGAGTATAAATGTCTTTAATATGGATTATCAAGGGCAGAATGCCTAGCATAGAGTAATAACAGTTACTTTGATTAATGATTCCCATGTAGTTATTTCTTTTACAAATAAGAATATTCTTTATTTGTAATCCTACTTGTAAAACGGGTTTAGTGAAGTGCGTAGTTGAATGTGACAAGATATTCTATCTGTCACATTCACTAAAAGTGCAAAGGGTAAATTAATTAATTATATATATATATAGATATAGATATAGATATAGATATAGATATAGATATAGATATAGATATAGATATAGATATAGATATAGATATAGATATAGATATAGATATAGATATAGATATAGATAGATATAGATATAGATATAGATATAGATATAGATATAGATATAGATATAGATATAGATATAGATATAGATATAGATATAGATATAGATATAGATATAGATATAGATATAGATATAGATATAGATATAGATATAGATATAGATATAGATATAGATATAGATATAGATATAGATATAGATATAGATATAGATATAGATATAGATATAGATATAGATATAGATATAGATATAGATATAGATATAGATATAGATATAGATATAGATATAGATATAGATATAGATATAGATATAGATATAGGGTCGTGGCAGCATAGTGGTTAGGACACACGCTTGCTAACCTGAGGGACCCGGGTTCAAATCCAAGCATGGCTGGGGATTTTTATCCGATGATGTTCTATTCAGGGCGATCCTAAGGTTCACTCAGCCTTCTTTCCAAATGAGTACCAATATTACTGGCTTTATCAACAGTAAATATTGGGTAAAAAGGTGTCCGGTTGAAGCATGACGCTTGCCACGCCATCTTCACCCCACTTCCACTAGAACGAACATCTACGAATACCCGTTACATTCTTCTGTACAGAGGGCCTTGGAAGTGGGGATAAACCGGAAAAAATGGCTGAAAGAGGAGTCCTAACCTCCTCTAACCCTAAGCAGGATAATCCTGCAGCACTTAAGTGCAAAGGGTAAATTAATTAATTAATATATATATATATATATATATATATATATATATATATATGTGTGTGTGTAGAAAATAAATAGTAACTTACTGTCAGTTTTTGAGGATGTGTTATTTTGAGCTTATGTGTTATGTGTTATATGAGCTGAAGAGTCATGGAGCGCTGTGATGGATGATGGAATATAAAAATAACACAATACCAAACATTTATATTTTTAATTTATTGTAATTTATTTTTTGAAATGATGTAAATCGCTAATCATAATAATTTTACTAAAAACATTATCAATCCCTCAACGTACAATATATTTTGTTATTCCATCTTTAGCTAATACATGTGAAAAACATGGCGTGCTCAAATCTAAGCCACAAACAGACGTCGTTTGGCCTTGAGACTTATTGATAGTCATAGCAAATGCCAATCTTAACGGAAATTGAAGACGTTTAAACTGAATTGGCACATCTGTGTGTATAGTAGGAATCCGTGGCAGTAATATATTAACACCTCGAAATTTGTCATTTAAAATGATGTCTTCGACAATGTTTTTCATTATTTTTTTAATAACTAATCGCGTGCCATTGCACAGCTGTGGCGGGTTCAAATTACGAAGCAAAATAACCGGAGATCCAACCTTCAGTTGTAAATTATGCCGCGGTATGCCTGGTAAATCTAATGAGTTTAAGAGAATTCTGCTGAATAATTCACAGCTTCGGTGGCATCGCAAACTGTATCAATAGATTTGTATGACACCAAATCCCCTGGCAATAAATGTTGTATTTTCAGATTTAATTCGCTGACGTCCACATTTTGTGCTGCTAAAATTACCCTTTCTGCCAGCCACTCATGAATAATGTATTGTGTATGTACATTGGGGAATATCTGGTCAATGAGAACATCTTGCAACTCAGTGATTGTGCAGAAATCGGACGGTAATTTTATGCATCCACTTTCATCTACAGTAACTTTTCCATCGCCGATATCTAACAGTTGTTCTGAGAATGTTTCAGCACATGGATCTCAAAGCATTTGAACGCGCATATTTAATTTTAGTTGTATTTTTCAACATTACGCCGCTGTGGCGATGATTTTAAGCAGGCATTGATATCATCAGCATTCGTTGAACGTGGAATGATGAGAAGTGTTTGTCTAAAATCTCCTGAAAGGAGTACCATAGTGCCGCCAAATAGTTTGTCGTTGTTTTTAAGGCTAAATGTACCGACACTAGTTCAATTTGTCGCCACCACGTGACAGCACCAAGTTTAGTGAATTTTACTTTACCGATAACGTCTGAACAAATGGTCCCATTTTCGATCTGTAAACGGCATTTGACTCCTGTGTATAATAGAATTTACGCTACGAAGCCCTTTTTCCAAAAAAAGTAGCAGAAACTCGATTTTAAAATTTTTCTCGTACTTCCGGGAACAATTTCAAAAATGTGGGCTTATAGCGCGATGGCGACACGCTTCCAGAATCCAACGCCGTGTCAAACATGCAAATCGGATAAATAGGAGCGACGGTAAGTGAAATTTCGAAAAACACCTCACCCCACTCCCCCTTCCCTTTCCCCTTCCACGCCGCCGGGACATCCGCCCCTTGTGGGCCGGGCGGCGCGGCGAAGCCGGCACGGGCGAGCCGGCGCGGCGACTGAACTTTCGGGGGCAGTAAGCCGCCAGACACCCTGTCACTTCGTTGATGCTTCCGTCACTTCGCATCCCAAGATATTTTTAACCCAAATATGAAACTAGTGATGCTGTAATAGGGGCAAACGGTCTCGTATCATCTTTAATAGTAGTATAAAACTATTATCTTATTCACATATCCCATCTTCCTTCGAATACCATCATAAGAATGTCTGAGGTATCACTCAAAACACCGATCCCGCTTTGGTGCTGATTAAAAAAAAATGAACTAATTGCGTAAATATTACCATATTCCATCTCCTCACATCGTATTTTAGATATATTTTACTTCTAAGATCTTCCATTACCATTTCACTACCGGAAAGAACAAGCAGAGATAACGCAAGAGCTCTTTTATCCTACGACACCATTTATCATTTCAAAACGGCGTTTGTCACCTTGATAGAATTCACCTGGTTAATTCCCTCTTTCAAGTAAAACAGCCGAATCGAATTTTTAAAACGTTTTCGTACTTTAGGACAAATTGCACATACTTTCTCATAGTAAAGTATTCTAATTTCTTTGGTCTGGGTCAGTTTTACCATTTTTCCCCATCTTCTGACATCTTGCTGACATCTATCGCCGCCCAAAATACATTTTTTGAACTTTTCTCATTTTTTAGCTTCTTAATGGTAGATACGAAATATTACTTTTAGGATATTAAAGAAGAGTAAAAATTCGTCCTATATAGGAATTTTCATTGATAAATTTGGAACCGCTCTTAAGAAAATGGCGTTTAAGCGTAAATGCGAAAATGGAAGCATCGGAATTTTCACAAGAATCTTTCGAGTTTTCGAACAACTTCATTTGGTGACATTTAAATCACTTGTACTCACAAATGTAATAATGTAAAAAATTTCTGGAAATGTGAACATTAATGGCGTGAGAGACACTTAAAAAATACATTTATTTATTTTTTGAAAAATCAAAAAAATACAGCCAAATTCATTTTATGTCAACTCAAAGAATGCAAGTAGCATTCGTACGAAAAGTTTGAAGAAGCAATTTGAGAAAATGGCGTTTGAGCATTTGTGCAAATTCGGATGTTTCAGTTCATTTTCACAGAAAACATCTGAGTTGTCGAGGAACTTTTAAGACATAATGTAAAGCACATGTACTCGTAAATGTAATAGTAGGGAGTTTTTGCACCCTCGAACGTTACATACTATCGATCTTCTGCTCATTCGCAGTGCAAGTTTCGCATCACTTTGGTGCATCTGCGCATGCGCAAAAGATCGATAGTACTTAACGTTCGAGGTGGCAAAAGCTCCCTAATATGAGCAAATCGCCGTTAATGAAAATATTTACGAAATGAAAGGCTAGTCAAAGAATTACATTTTTGTAATTTTTGAAAAAAAAACAAAGGAATAGAGCAATAATGCGTTTATGTCATCTCAGAGTACATCAGGTACTATCCTTTCCAAAAGTTTCAGGAAAAAAGTTGAAGTCGATTTTGAGAAAATCTTGTTCTTGTAATTTTTAAAAATTGCACAAATTGCACTCAATATTGCGCGAAAACTACTAAAAATTTCAAAAAAATGTGCATGACCTTATTGAAAGAACTAAGTATGGAGAACAAATATAATTTTAAGAGAAAATCTCTATCTTCAATTTTGTAGTTGTAGGAAGACGCCGAAAAAAAATTCGAACTTTTGCAATTTTCCCAAAATCAGTCAGCAATGAAAATAAGAGCTATGCCACCTTTAGTGTATTTTACTTTATTCTTACAATTAATTTAAGGAAAGCATTTGGAGTAATTTTTGATTGTTAGTGATTTCGGGTGCGTCAACTACTGTGGTCATTAGTCCCGTAAGTGCAATGCTCATGCATTATTTCATCGTGAGGTGGAAGAGATGTTGCCCGCTATGCCGATGGCGAGATCCGGCGCCGACCTTCCGTCCACTAGCGGGGCTTCCCAAACAGGTATCTGCCACCAGCGGGGCACCACCCCAGCCGGGACAAGCTCTAAATCACCGACCGATTTACCTGTCGGCTTGCCGGGTTCTTTCTTAACAAGGTATCTCTCCCACCAGCAGTGCACGGCTCACAGCCGGGACAAATTCCAATCCTCCCATTGGTTTCCCAGCATATATGTTAGTGTTGTGCAAGTTAGTGTGTGTGTGTGTGTGTGTGTGAATGAAGATGGACAAGGAAGAGGAAGGAAATATCGCGCGCGGTACGTTTGTTAGGGTATTGCTCCGGCATTCGTTTGATGTTGATCGGAGAAACCACGGAAAACTTCCAATCAGAGCAGCCGGTCGCTAGAATTTTCCTCCAGACATCGGTTGAATTCTACATCTAACTGACAAGCTAGTGTTGAAAATTCTGCCACAATCGGGACTTGATCCTAGCACCTCTCGGTCAGAGGCATTGCAGTGACATAAGTTGATGCACTGAGCCACCTATCCTGGTTGACATTTTTGAGAAAATGTTGAAAATGTCCCTGGGGCTTAATATAAAGTATCTCCAAAAATTTATGAATGTTTTTAAAAATCGCAGAACTTCGACTCAGACCAGATTCAGTTGAGCAAACATTCTACACATAGTTTAGGCGCTAGTGGTGTTCACATACGCCCAGACAGGCAGACACAGACAGATGGACGGACGAACGGACGTTAAAAAGTCAAAACACACACACACACCCTTTCGGTATTAGGGGACCCCAAAACGAGTACTTCCGTTATAATCTCGAAATAGATTTTCCGCAGCATTACATAACTTTGTGTAACTAACACGAGAAAGTAACTAGTGGTGCTACAGAATGGCACAGATTTTCCCGTATTAGTTTTCAATTTCCTATAGTCTCAGCCAGCTATTCGGACTTTGTCGTAGTAAAATTTACTATTTTGTTGGCATGGGCTAGATTTATGGCCTTGCCCCATCTTGCCATCAGCCATTTAAAGCACCCAACATATTTTTAGGTTTTTTCAATTTTTCGGTTTCCTAATGGTAGATTCAAAATATTGCTTTTAGAATATTAAAGAAGACTGAAATCTTGTCCTTTACAACAATTTTCATTCATAAACTTGAAACCGTTTTTAAGAAAAGGGTGTTTAAGCATCTGTGTCAATGCGAAATATGAAGCCCTTTTTCACAGGAATCTTTGAGTTTTTTTTAAAATTTATTTTAAGATATTTTAAGCTCTTCCATTCACAAATGCAATAATGTTTATGAATCGCTGCAAATGTGCATACAAGGCATGCGAAATATTTAAAAAATACATTTGTGTAAATTTTGAAGAAAAACAACAACAAAATAATGCAACAAAACCTTTTTTGTTTCCTTAGACAGTGCATTTCGCACTATAAGTACAAAAACTTTGAACGAAAAATTTGGAACCTTTTTCAGAAAAAATTGCCGTTTGAGCGTTTCTGAAAATGCGAAATTTCGAGTTCATTTCAAAAAAAAATTTTAGTTTTCGAAAAACTTTAAATGATATAATTTAAAGCACGTGTGCTCATAAATCTAATAATGTGAACAAATCGCCGATAATGTAAATATAAACGACGTGACAGGCTATTCAAAAAGTTTCATTTGTGTTATTTTCGCAAAAACAAAAGAATAGAGCAAAATAGCGTTTATGTCATCTCTTAAAGTACATTTCGCAATATCCCTACCAATAGTTTAAAGGAAAAAAATGGAGCCGATTTTGAAAAAACCTTGCTTTGTTATCGTTTAAAGTTGCATATATTGCACACAAGATTGCGCCAAAACTACAAAAATTGTTTTAAAACAATTCATGACCTTAATGAAAGAACTAATTATGTACAACAAATTTCTTAGAAAGGAAAAGTCTCTATCGTCAATATTGTAATTGTAGGAAACGCCGAAAAAATTCAATTTTTTGCAATTCTCGAAAATTCAGTTATCAGTGAAATCGGACCTAAGCCATGTGTATTTTATTCCATTTTTACGAGAAATATAAAGAAAAAATTTGGAGCCATATTTGAGCAATTACTTAAAATATCCGGGCGGATTCGTGTAATGTATCTCCAAAAAGTAATGCACGTTTTTGAAAATTGCAGAGCTTCGACTGACAGTAGATCGACAGCAGTTTTTTTTCCAGTTTGGAAAAATTTGTACGCAGTGTAAACGCTAATGTTGTTCACATACACCAGAGAGACTGACGGACGTTTTTCCGTCAATCAATTTTTCGGTATTAAGGACCCACAAAACATGGATTCTGGCTACACCACGAGTTACAGGAAGTAATTTGCTATACAACAGCAGGATTTATCCACATTTTCATTACCAGGACTCGGCTTTGAGAGTTTTCCTGCGCACGATATAACTTTCTCTTCGTATGAAGATTGAGAAGAGAGATAAAGTAAAATAAATGTTCACAATTTGAAATACCATTAATAAAATATTAATTATATCGAATTTAAAAGTAACTACTTTTTCTGCCTACTGTTTTTTTTTATTTCTCTCTATCAGCAATGAAAACAAAGAGATGCACGTAGAAAACTCAGAGACGAACAGAAAATCTTTGAAGCACTCTGTTCGAAATCTTTATGTGCAGCACATAGGAATGTCAGCAATTCTGAATTAGTATTAGACAAAATACGCTCATTGCTAAAATATTTGACAATAAAATAGTCAACACATTTAAATAAAAACTATTTTTCAAATTTATTTAATTATATTTTCGGAAATAATTTCAAGAAAATTTGGTAGATTTGTGAAAATATCTTAATAATTAATAAATAATAAATATACTGTTAAGCAGATATTAAATGATCAGCAAAATATGTAAAATACGTAATACAGTATAAAATTTGTAACGAAAAATTTAAATATTTTGTTAGGATTGCAACAGTTCGCCAAGATTACAAAATGAGAACAGTAGACAAAACATATGTAATCACATTAGATCCGGACTTTAGCCATGAGATCGTCAAGCAGTACCGCGAAACAGAATTTTGACGATACTGAAGATCATTTTTTTACATGACTAGAGAAGTCTATTTATCCGATTTCAGTGTATGATATGGCGTTAGATTCAGGGTGCATCTCACCAGCGCGCTATTTAACCACTTTTTCAAATATGTCCGCAAGTATAAAAACATTTTAAAAATTCTATTCGGCTGTTTTTCTTGGAAGAGGGAATTAACCAGGTGAATTCTGTCAAGGTGACAAACGCCGTTTTGAAATGATCAATCGAATCGTAGGATAAAAGAGCTCTTGCGTTATCTCTGCTTGTTCTTTCCGGTAGTGAAATGGTAATGGAAGATCTTAGAAGTAAAATATATCTAAAATACGATGTGAGGAAATGGAATATGGGTGATATTTACGCAATTAGTTCATTTTTACTTTCCCGTATACGTACGTATACACGGAGTGATATACGTAGTATAGGGAAAGTTATGTAATGCTGCGCGAAAAAATGGCCAGTTTTCGGCGGAAAAAAATTAATTGCCGGGCCGTGAAAACGAATAAGTGGATAAAAGCAGTTGCTAAATTAAGAAAAAAAATCCTCTATCTCGTGGTGTGGTCAAAATCCATGATTTGTTGCTTCTTTATACTTAAAAATCGATTGACGGCATTCCGTCCGTCTGTCCGTCTGTCCGTCTGTGGTCAACGCTAGCGCCTAAACCGTTCGGTCGATTTTCTTCAAAATTGATATTCCCCAGTCGATCTGATTCTAGTCTTAGCTTTGTGATTTTGAAAAAGATTCTTTAAAATTTGGGAGTACTTTATATGAAGCCCCCCGGGGATTTTCAACATTTTCTCAAAAACGGCTCCAAATTTTTTCTTTAAATTTCTCGTATGAATAGAGGAAAATACACTTTTTAACATGGCATAGGTCCGATTTTCACGTACAGCTCTGAATTTTCGAAAATTGTGAAAGTTTGAATTTTTTTCGGCGTCTTTCTCCAACTACAAAATTGAAGATAGAGATTTTTTCTTCAAATAAAATTTGTTCTGCATATTGAGTTCTTTAATAAAAGCCATGTAAATGTTTTTCACAATTTTGGTAGTTTTCGTGCAATATTGCGTGCAATATGTGCAATTTTAAAAAATTACAAAAACAAAATTTTCTCAAAAACGGCTCCAAATTTTTTCTTTAAACTTTTGGTAGGGATAGTGGTAAATGTACTCTATCAACAACCTAAAAGCCATTTTGGTCTATCGGTTGGTTTTTTCAAAAATTACCAAAATGTAAATTTTTTTACTTGTCTCTCACGTCGTTAATATTTACATTATCGGCGATTTTTTGGCATTATTATATTTATGAGTATATATACTTTAAATAATGTCAAGTAAAGTTTCTCGAAAACACTACCGTTTTCTGTGAAAAGTAACTCAAAATTTCGCATTTTCAGAAATGCTCAAACGTCATTTTCTCGTATACGGCTGTAATTTTTTTCTTGAAACTTTTGTAACGGATGGTGCTAATTACACTCATTAGTATAGCGTGAAGTTTATTTTAAGTTTTTTTTGTTTTTTTCAAAAATTATATAAATTAATTTTTTGAAAGATCTCTCACATCTTTAATATGCACATTATCCGCAATTTGTAAACATTGTTATATTTGTGAGTGTAAGTGCTTCAAATAACTTCAAATAAAGTATTTTGAAAACTCAAAAATTTTCTGTGAAAATGAGCTTCAAATTTCGCATTTTTAGTAGTGCTAAAACGCCATTTTCTCTTAAACGGCACATAATTTTTAAAAGAAAATTGCCATTTACGGCTAGGTTTTTGTGTTCTTCAATATTCTAAAATTAATGTTTCTGTTCTACCAATAGGAAACCGAAAAATTAAGAAAATGACAAAAAAATGTACTTTCGGCGATGATAGATGGTAGCTGGCAAGAAAGAGTATGTGGCAATTCCGAATAGCTAGCGAAGACCCAGGAAAATAGAAAACTAATACGGGAAAGTCTGTGCCATTCTGTTTCTGTTTTTTGACAAATAAATAAATAAAATAAATACGGTCATGCTTAATTTTTTCTAAATACGAGTAGTTTTTCTTTAATTTTGTGACAAACGTAATAGGCCGCTGTAAATTTACTGCGCTTCGGACAGCTGGATGCGTCGTAAATTAGAATGTGCAATTTTGTATATTATTTCTTTCTTCGTTTCTTACATTCGAACTTTGTTATAGACTTACACATTAATATTTTAGAAATTGTTTATTTTGAAATATTTGAAATATTTGAAATAAGTAAAAAGAATTAATAGCTCTTAGAACAGCGACAATGCAGGGTCTGCAACAATGGAATTCACTTTGCGCTCGCGAATATCTGTGAATTAGTGTCATTGTTGTGACCTAATGGAGCTGTATGAAAAGGAGTTATAATTGTCTAATTTATGTTGATATTTGCAGGCAAATATTTAGTTTTGCAGTAAATGCTGTACCATTTGTAGTGAGTAGAGAATTTGTTGCATCTTGCCCGTTTCGAGCCCGTCGCCGCGCTGGCTCGCCCGTGCCGGCTTCGCCGCGCCGCCCGGCCCACAAGGGGCGGATGTCCCGGCGGCGTGGAAGGGGAAAGGGAAGGGGGAGTGGGGTGAGGTGTTTTTCGAAATTTCACTTACCGTCGCTCCTATTTATCCGATTTGCATATTTGACACGGCGTTGGATTCTGGAAGCGTGTCGCCATCGCGCTATAAGCCCACATTTTTGAAATTGTTCCCGGAAGTACGAGAAAAATTTTAAAAATCGAGTTTCTGCTACTTTTTTTGGAAAAAGGGCTTCGTAGCGTAAATTCTATTATAAACAGGAGTCAAATGCCGTTTACAGATCGAAAATCGGATCATTTGTTCAGACGTTATCGGTAAAGTAAATTCTTGCTGATGGTGCTGCGATCTATTGAATTTTACTACAAGTTTTTTTCGGTACATTTAGCCTTAAGATCTTTCAATGTCCTGTTCAATGCCTCAAGTGAATGTTTGTGTGCCATAGTGCATTCATCCCAGAAGATAATTTTACACTGTTTCAGCACTGTGGCCATGGACGACTGTTTTTTATGTTGCACACAGCATCTGGGTTATTTTGAATGTTTAGTGGCAGCTTAAATACTGAATGATCTGTTCTGCCTCCATCCAGTAAAGTTGCCGCAATGCCAGATGCAATAACGTGAATTATGGAGTGGGGGGCATAAAATTATGGTACAATATGGTACAATGGAAATGTACAAAATTATGGTATAATTATGGTACATTTTGTAGATTTATATGCTTTTATATGATTTTACACTATAAGAATAATATTTTACACTAATCAAATATATTATTAGATGAAAAAATATCTCTTAATTATTCCCTGTATTGTGTTCAAATGACCCTGTCAGTCAAATGGTCTGTCAGACAGAACACGATACATAATGGACCATTACGGTTGATAATTCGAATTAGATTTAGATACGATACATATAATGATATGTTTGTTTACAGAGATTTGTTAATTTTATTTGATATATAAACTAATAAAAATATAATCTATGACTTTTTCGAAGTTTATTTATTTCCTTTAATATAGACAAAATGACAAAATCTGGCCATAAGTAAGTGGTGCGCACGCCGACTACTTAAACGGCGCGCGCTAGCAGAACTCAAAGACTCGGTCAAGAGGGCGCAGCACAAACGCGCTGCGCACTGACCATAACGTAAACTCGATTTCCCATTGGCCCACCGAGGTATAAAAGCCCGGTGGACAACGGGTCAGTCGAAGTCAGCTACCAGTCGTCAACCTGCCAGCTACGAATCTGCAACGCGTCTGCCAGAGACCAACGGAGAGCCAGCCCACGCATCCGCCAGCACGAGCCTAATGACCAAGTCTACCGACTCGTCACGCCGAGGCAACAGCAATCTACAACGCCACTGCCTCGCCGCCCCGGGCGCCGGCTCCGCCGCCGCCACGACGCTCTGCCAGCAACGCGGCCACCCCCCGGCCTCACTACTGCCGAGCGGACGGCCCCGCTGCCGTCGCCACGTTCGGCTAGCGACGTTTCCGCCTGGCATCGCCCGGGTGGTGCTAAGGCCTCACGCTGTCGCGGGTTCTACCTGGCCCCCGCGCTCCAGCCTCTCGGCACCTGGGCGACGGCTCCGCCGCCGCCACGACTCTCAACCGGCGACGCTACCTGCTCGCTGCGGCCGTTGTCACGCCCCCCCCAATACAACTCGCCACGGCCGTCGGCCGTAAAATAGAGCCTTCGGCTCACCCAGCTCGCCTACCGGCGACCATTTGTATATTTATGTTGTGAAAAATAAATGTTGTGAGAAACGGAGTTTTTCTTCTGATTGCTAAGACACAACAAGTAAGTTATACTTTGACCATTTCATTTGTTTGTTGAGATTATGTGCAAGTTTTAATTAAGTAAATTTCAAATAAATTTAGAGCATTGCGGTTTCTTTAAATGGCAGGAGTGGAATTACGATCTAGACTTTTTCTCTCTTTAGCCTGTTAAGATCACATATAACTTGTCTCACTCTAAAGTGTTGCCGTATTTCCAATCCAGCAATGAATCACACTCATGAGAGAGAAGTGAGATAAATGGTTCACAATTAGAAGTAAGAGAGAGCAATAATTAATGTAATATCTTACTCTGATGGCGTACTCGGAATCTATTATTTTTCTGGGAGAATGCACTTTTATCTCGCTCCAACTGAATCTTACTAACGAGAAACTAAAGGATAGATCCTTTTTGTCTGAGAAAAATATTAGTTTCCGAATACCCCATTAGTATAAAATCAGTAACATTTCACATTTTTTTATCTTTAAAAAAACTATGGTACAATTATGGTATTATGGTACATTTATTTTTGGGATGAAAATTATGGTACGATTCCATCATTAAGGTACGATCTGGCAACCCTGCAGACGATGCAATGGCCAATGCGATGCCATTATTCGATCGAATTTCGGCGAGAATTAGTGAAATAAGGAATATTTTGCCAGCTCCACCTGGTGCGTCCAAGAAAAAGAATCCACCTTGCCCTTAGTTATTTATTTATTTATTTACGTCAAAACAGTTAAAAACTAGGTGTGACGAGCTATGGGGAGAAGTGAATTTTGTGCACGTTTTCATAAATTGATTTTGATCTCTAATCCTAAACCATATTCTAGTCGAATTTTGAATACAGAAAAGAGCGGTTTTTTCAAGTTTTGTTGACAAAATATTCGCTCCTATATAATAAAATATATTTTCAAAGGTAAATTAGCAATAATTCCTGCCGTGAACCCTCATGTTCTTCATGAAAAAATAATTCCTTTTTTCCGCGATAATACGGAAAACGATAATTTGAATAACTATATTTCTCACTGAAATTCAGAAGACGTGCACAAATAATGAAGTTACATTTATGTCCAGAAGCAAAACAAGGGACCATCTCAGCATTTCCTCAAGGATCAGGGAAACTGGACAAAATACCTGATCGAGATGGGGGCCATCAACCCAGAAACTTTGGTACAATACTTGGTTCTTTAGAATTATACAGTCCAAATGATAAATAATTACATTAACTATCATTGTTAAAATTAATGCTACTTTCCTTTTTGATGCCTGTAGTGGATGCAGCGCGTTGTGCGGTCCGTACTGCGAAGCGACTACATACAGTCTCAGATCAGGTTTCAGTGAATTGTTTCTAGAGGCAAATGAAAGGCAATGCGTTTGTGAGTGAAATTAATTTAATTCTTGAAATATTATTTAGTTTTACAAGTAAGTAGTTAGGCAGTAAGCCGGAGGACCAATAAATGTTTGTGATTTAAGTTTCTTCTTTCTTGAAGTTTACACTTACAGATTGATGAGAGTACAACAAGCACCAACCCAGGTCAGACGGCTGAGTGTGTGTGTGCCGTTGCGCCTGAGCGTGTGTGGTTGAAATGGGCTGCGGATGATACGGCTGGTAGGCTGAATGTCACCATGGGCGCGTACTCGACTGCTGGAGCGGCCCGTACTGTTGATTTGGCCAAGTGAAGGCTGCTTTACGGGTGGCCCGACTGTAGATCGCGGCCTGCTGGCCGCGCTGATTGATTGCCGGAGCCTTGATAGGCAGAGCAAGGACAGCTGGCTCGTTCGCAGGCTGTCTGACGAGTAGAGCAAGCACTGACACTCGTGCGTAGTATTGACAACTGTGTCAATGGTAGTCGTTTGTTTCGTAGTAGTTGACTGAAGCGACTGAGTAGTAATGACTGTTAAAAGTCGACTGAAGAGATGACTGAATAGTTTTCAGTAGAAGCGACTGAAGTTGTCGCTTGGAAGTTTGACTAAGAATGACTGAAGAGTGAGTCGTTTGACAGAGCAGTAATGGTAGTTTGACTGAAGAGTGACTGCGTAGTTTGACGTAGAGTGACTGCGTAGTAGCAGTGAGATTGACTGAAGAGTGACTGCGTAGTTTTACATAGTAGAAATGACATAGAAGTGCCGCGTGGGAGCGAAGTTGCTGTATTTATTTGAACATATGTTTCCGAGTGCAGAGGGGGGAGTCACGTGACATTTGCAGCTAGCCTATGACATGCTGTGAGACGCAGTGTGCCACGAAAGATGCTCGCTATTTGTTGTCATCTATTGAAGTGTGTCACGTGACTTATGGGCGGCACTGGCTGTGCCCGCGATGGCTGCATCTCATTAGCAAGATTTGGTATTTTCTCACGGGAACCGCGGAGCTGGTTGAGAGAAAAGGGCGGTAAGGCGGGCGCGGGCGCGGCTGCCATGCAGATGCGTTCGTGGTCGGCGAATACTAACGCCAATATTGGGGCGGGAGGCGCGTAGCGATATTTGGAATGTTTGTAAACACCGTCTGGCCGCGGAAGGCTGAGTAAAGCAGGTAACAGGCTAATGGCTTTAGGACCGCGCGCCCCGCGCGCCGGCGGTGGGTAATGACCTTCCCCAGCTTACAGTACAATACACGGTGCGCGGCGATTCGGCGCTTGCGGCAAAGAGGGCTCAACGAGAATCGTTTTGTTGCCTGAACATCTGTGTTTCATTTCTTATGTTTTTGTATACACGTGCTAGTGCCGTGAGAAACTTTCAAGGTGGGGCAGCCGAAGAATGTTGGCCGCGTGGGGGAAAGACAATTTGAGCCTGTTCCCTGCTGGCGAGTTTCCTTGTGATTGTTCGCGAGATTGAACAATGCCATTGACATAGAATTCCATTTTATTGATTAAATAAATGCGATATTGTCTCACTATATTTGTTCGATATTTGTTTTCACTATATATAATGTTCTCGATTCACCCAAGAAATTAAAAATATAAAATATCAGCATTTTTGTTATAAATGTACTTTCAATTTATTTTTAATCTCAATTTAATATGAAGCCGACTAACGTAATTTCAACATTGTTAATTTAAATATCCGCGAAGTGCATTTCTCCGGCTTGAGTAAAACGCAGAAAGAATCTGAACGACGATCCGTATTCTAATTTGCTGTATTCGAAAACGACTGTCTAATGTGTTGTCACCTATTTGTCCTCTGAATCTCTAACAGTAAGACAATAAAGGACAGAGTCACGACAACACCTAGGTGCATGGTCATCTATTATCGAATACGCCAATTGGATAAAACCCTAATGATTGATAGATGATTGGTGTCGTATTGCTTTCTACTTTAATCGAATAGAGAAAGACAGCATTTTGAACATTCAAATTTTTGTAGCGGGACACCTAACGATCGTTGTAATAACTCAGAAAATGAAAAAATGGATTTTAATCCACTATCATGGAAATGCGGATTTTTTTGGCAATCGCATCGCTTAATGCGGGTTGCGTATTAGATACATCTGGCAACACTGCGAAAATGCGGTACATCTGGCAACACTGGTCAGAAGTGACGCCGATAGACGCCTGGCGGAGATACTGATCAAAGTGATAATTACATCATTACATCATGTAAATCAATCAGAGTTCTCTTTACCTATTGTTGCACTAAATGGCAGTAACAACGAAAATCTTTAAATGAAACATATTAAAAGACTGTAGGAGAAACTAATTGACAATAATAAATGAATATTCACTAAAGGACAATCATTTAAAAAATCGTTATAAAATACATGTACCCATTTTTAACTGTTCAACAATGAATATATTCCCCATTGGGTCTCTAATATGCTTAAAATGTTTCAAACCTAACGCAACAATGTTTCGCGGAGACAAACGTTTTTCTAGCTCACCCCGGCAGACCTTGTTCTGTCCCTGTATCTCTCTTTCGCCTTCCCTCTTTCTCTTTCCCCGTGTCTCTTTCTCCGTATCTCTCTCTTTCTCCGTCTCTATCTTTCTCCTCTCTCATTCTCTTTCTCTCTCTTTCTCCGTCTCTCTTTCTCCGCCTCTCTCTCTCTCTCTCTTCTCTCTATCTCCGTGTTATTCACATTTAGTAGCAGATTAAGCGCGTGGCTGAGCAGGTGCGTAATATGGAGAAACGCCGTGGGTGAAATACATACCATGTGTGAAATAACCTCTGTGTGAAATACATACCGTGTGTAGCGGGTTGCGTAAAAAGTTTTGCCCGAAAAATTAAAAAAATTGGAGTGGACCACCCTTATCACTTAGGGGTATAAAACATAGATAACAACCTATTCTCAGACCTACTGAATATACATATAAAATTTCATCACAATCGGTCAAACCCTTTCGGAGGAGTATGGTAATTAAAACACACGAGAATTGTATATACTAGCTGACCCGGCAAACGTTGTTTTGCCTTATAAATTATTCCTAGGATTATTTTAGTAGAAAAAAATGATTAACTTATTGTCAGTGTTTGAGGATGTGGTATATATGAGTTGAAGAGGCATGGAGCGCTGCGAACGATGATGGAATATAAAAATAGCACAATACCAAACATTAATATTTTTAATTTATTGTAATTTATTTTTGGAAATGATCTACATTGTAATTATAATAATTTTACTAAAAAAACATATCAATCCCTCAACACAATAGAGTGTACAATATTTTGTTATATTCCATCTTTACCTAACACAAATAAACTGGATGGTTTGCCCACTCGAGAGCATGCCACGTATAATTGACCGTGTGAAAAACATGGTGTGCTCAAAAATAAGCCACAAACAGACATCGTTTGACCTTGAGACTTATTCATAGTCATCGCAAATGCCAATCTTAATGGAAATTGAAGACGTTTAAATTGAATTGGCACATCTGTGGGTATAATACGGATCCGTGGCAGTAATACATTCTTACCTGGACATTCGCCATTTAAAATGATGGCTTCGACAACGTTTTTCATTACAGTCCTGCAAATTAATCATAAATTATTTAAAAATTACACCGAAATAGAAAAATTATAATTGTAAAATACGATTAACACCCACACAATAAAAATAACGGCCGGAAACTCTAGTGAGTGAGAAACGGCTTATTGTGTGAGAGATCTCATCCCTACTCCGTGCTGCTTACTGGGTCAGAAGTAATGTTGCCAGATGTGAAACTTCCGATTGCGAAGTTTTAAGTTCGAAAATGCAGATTTCTTCTAATGAATGCGGATTTACTACATATAATATAATATAATTTAAAAATAGGGAAAACATCAATAATTCATATATCGACATAGAATTCCGTTTTATTAATTAAATAAATGCGATATTGTCTCACTATATTTGTTCTATGTTTGTTCTCACTATGTTTTTACCCAAGAAATGAAAATATAAAATATCAGTATTTTTGTTATAAATGTACTTTCAATACATTTTTAATCTCAGTTTAATATGAAGCCGAGTAACGTGATTTCAACATTTTTAATTCAATATCCCGCGAAGTGCATCCTTTCTCCGGCTTTAATAAATGCAGTAAGAAACCGAACGACGATCCGTATTCTTATTTCTCGTATTCGGAAACGACTAACCAACAGGTCACCAATTTGTCCTCTGAATCTCTAACAGTAAGACAATAACGGACGGAGTTCACGACAACACCTTGGTGCTTGGTCATAAATTTTTGAATACGGCTATTGGATAAAGCCCTAATGATTGGTAGATGATTGGCGTTTTATTGATTTCTACTTTAATTGAATAGAAAGAGACAGCATTTTGAACATTCAAACTTTCTCAACCATAGTTAGCGGGACATCTAACGATCGATGTAATATCTGAGGAAATGAAAAAAAATGGACTTTAATCCACTATCATGGAAATGCAGATTTTTTAGGCATCCTTATCGCTTAACGCGGATTAGTTGTTAATAATGCGGTATAAAATGCGGAAATACGGTACATCTGGCAACACTGGTCAGAAGTGACGCCGGTAGACGCCTTGCGGGGATACTGATCAAGTGATAATTACATCATTACATCATGTAAATAAATCAGGATTTTCTTTATCTATTGTTGCACTAAATGGCAGTAAAAACGAAAATCTATATATTAAAAGACGGCAGGAGAAAATAATTAACGATAATAAATAAATCTTCTCTAAAGAACAATCATTTAAAAAATTGTTATAAAATACATGTACATATTTTTAGCTGTTCAACAATGAATCATCTGTTTCCCATCTTGTACATTCGAGAGAACTCTAAAGAACAATCATTTAAGAAATTGTTATAAAATACATGTACACATTTTTAACTGTTCACCAATGAATCTTATCCCCATTTTGTACATTCGAGAATTTAATATCAACTTCCGAAGGCTAACTAAACATTAATTAATTAAGGCTAATTAAATATTTCGCAGGAATAAACATAACAAATTATTAAAACAAATTTCCTAGTCCCAATGTCATATCTACCTGTAGTCAAATAGTAATTGCTGTGCTTTTTTTCCTGCTAATAATAGAATTAATGATATATTGTCTCTAATATGCTTAAGACTCCTTAAACCTAACGCAACAATGTATCGCGTAGACAAACATTTTTCTAGCTGAGCCCGGCAGACGTTGTTCTGCCCCTATATCTCTCTTTCTCCGTCTCTCTCTCTCCCTCTCTCTTTCACTGTCTCTGTCTTTCTCCGTCTCTCTCTTTTTCTCGTCTCTCTTTCTTTCTCCGTCTCTCTTTCTCTCTTTCACCGTCTCTCTCCGTGTTATTCACATTTAATAGCAGTCTGCACATCGCTGAGCAGGTGCGTAATATGAAGAAACACCGTGTTGCGGGTGAAATACCGTCGTGTGAAATACCTACAGTAGGTAGGGGGTTGCCAAAAACGTTTAGACCGTAAAATTAAAGAAAATTGGGGTGGACCACCCTCATCACTAAGAGGTATAAAAAATAAATAACAGCCTATTCTCAGACCTTCTGAATATACATATAAAATTTCATCAAAATAGGTCAAGCCGTTTCGGAGGAGTATGGTAACTAAAACAGTGACACGAGAATTTTATATCTCCAACATGAAAACCGAATGGTTCTCTCTGGACTTTTTGTGAATTCACATTCATGTTTTATCTTTGTACGTGCTTAACACGTTTCATTATATTTACAGTAATCGAGGAAACAATTCCAGGGAAATTAGTTCTGTCTACGGAAATTGACATAAGTGCGAGTTTAAATGATTCCATACGCACGTCAGATGCTGTGCATGTGTTGCAGTGCGTGTGCGGTTTTGTTTGCTGATATATTTATGAACTGAACTTATGAAATGGAAATAATGTGTGAGAAAGCGATTGGGAGTGGATGTATGGTAAATATTCTGAAAGAAGCTCAACAGAACGCGGTAGTAGCGATGAAGAATCCGTTACATAACCAAAAAAAACCGTTGTTTTTGCGGCAGCATTACATAACTTTCTCTGTACTAAGTATAAACTCCGTGCATATGAATATATTTGAGAAATTAAAAACGTAGTATACAGTTGGGATTCTACAGAAGATAGGTTTCGAGAGTTTGTAGGCTTCTTACTTGCAATGCGGAAATTTATACATGTACATCCTTTATTGTGATAATGCCATTGTTGCAAGCTATACTCACGTTTACTACAATATTCCGACGAAGATTCAAAGAAAAGAATTATTAACTAGTAGTGCTACAGAATGGCGTATTAGTTTTCTATTTCTATGGGTCTTCGCTAGCTATTAGGAATTGTCACAAACTTTCCTGACAGCTGTCATCTATCACCGCCAGAAATGCACTTTTTTGTCATTTTCTTAATTTTTCGGTTTCCTATTGGTAGAACGGAAATATTAATTTTAGAATATTAAAAAACACAAAAACCTAGTCATGAATGGCAATTTTCTTTTCAAAATTATGTGCCGTTTAAGAGAAAACGGCGTTTTAGCGCTACTGAAAAAGCGAAATTTGAAGCTCATTTTCACAGAAAATTTTTGAGTTTTCAAAATACTTTATTTGAAGTTATTTGAAGCATTTACACTCACAAATATAATAATGTTTACAAATTGCTCGTAATGTGCATATTAAATATGTGAGTGATCTTTCAAAAAAATTATAATTATGTAATTTTTGAAAAAACAAAAAATTACTCAAAATAAACTTTACGCTATACTAAAGAGCGTAATTAGCACTATCCGTTACGAAAGTTTCAAGAAAAAATTTGCAGCCATATATGAGAAATGGCGTTTGAGCCTTTCTGAAAATGCGAAATTTTGAGCTACTTTTCACAGAAAACGGTAGTGTTTTCGAGAAACTTTACTTGACATTATTTAAAGCATATATACTTGTAAATATATTAATGTAAGAAATCGCCGATAATGTAAATATTAACGACGTGAGAGACAAGTAAACAAATTTACATTTTTGTAAGTTTTGAAAAACCAACCGATAGACCAAAATGGCTTTTATGTCATTGATAAAGTACATTTACCACTATCCCTACCAAAAGTTTTAAAGAAAAAATTTGGAGGTGTTTTTGAGAAAATTTTGTTTTTGTAATTTTTTAAAATTGCACATATTGCACGCAATATTGCACGAAAACTACTAAAATTTTGAAAAACATTTACCTGACCTTTATTAAAGAACTCAATATTCAGAACAAATTTTATTTGAAGAAAAATTCTCTATCTTTAATTTTGTAATTGGAGAAAGACGCCGAAAAAAAGTCAAACTTTCACAATTTTTGAAAATTCAGAGCTGTACGTGAAAATCGAACATATGCCATGTTAAAAAGTGTATTTTACTCTATTCATACAAGAAATTTAAATAAAAAAATTGGAGCCGTTTTTGATAAAATTTTGAAAATCCCCGGAGGGCTTCATATAAAGTACCCCCAAATTTTGAAGAATCTTTTTCAAAATCTCAAAGCTTTGACTAGAATCAGATCGACCGGGGAATATCCATTTTGGAAGAAATCGTACGTATGGTTTAGGCGCTAGCAGTGTTCTCAGACGGGCAGACAGACGGACGGACAGACAGACGGACAGACGGACGTTTTCCTTTCAATTGGGTTTTCGGTATCAAGGACCTAGAAAACAGGGTTTCTGGCTACACCAAGTATTAGGAGATTATTTTTCTTAATTTAGCAACTGGTTTTATCCACTTACTCGTTTTCACGGCCGGGAATTAATTTTTTTCCGCCGAAAATTGGCCAATTTTTCGCGCAGCATTACATAACTTTCCCTATACTACGTATATCACTCCGTGTATACGTACGTATACGTGAAAGTAAAAACTGGATGTCGATTAGTAAGCACGTGCGAGTAACTTGCCAGATATACAGTTGGTAACAGTCTTGTTTATATAGTCCATAATTGAATAACTCCAGTTAAATAAAATGTTACTTTGTACACCTAGACGAAACGGCCTTGAATTTGAAATTCACCAGCACATTTAGTCACTCGGGAATATACTCTTTGCTCAGGAACTAGACGCTAGGAAGGTTTCCAAGCAACTAAATGTTCTGGTGAACCTCAAATTCATGGCCGTTTCGTTTAGGTGTACAAAGTAACCTTTTATTATTCAGTTATCTTGTATTATATTTTTCATTAGTATTAATTTTCCACTTAAAACTAACGATTTTCATGCAAATTATGGACTGTACAATCAAGACTGTTACCAATTGTGTGTGGCGTATACATCATTCGCCTCATTTTCTGCGTGGCGAAGAGCTTTCTTCGGGGAGATATCGCCATGGCAGAAAGAAACGTGTACACGCGTCGGGATAAAATCTACAAAACTTTCCTGGACTGCCAGAGATAGTGACGATACACCACAGCCGAGAAGAAAAGGCGATCAGTTGGGTAAGTTGCCGGCGTCGTAGCACCCGCAGAGTAAAAAGAGAGGTCTCGGAACTGTTGTAAATTTCTCCACGCTTTCGGTGCGCTCATTGTAAAGTTTTTACTTTCTTGCTACGGAGTAGAGAGAAAGTAATGCAATGCTGCGCGAAAAAACGGCAAATTTTCGGTAGAAATACTCTTATTAGAGGGCCCTGACACCGAAAAGTGGAAAAATCTACTTGCAAAATTTAGATAAAAAGCTCTACCACGTGGTGTTGCCAAAATCCATATTTTTGGGTCCGAAATAGAATGACGGCAAAAAATCTGTCGATTTGTCCGTCTATAAAAAATGCTGTCGGTTAAACCGTTTAGCTGATTTTATCAAAAAATGTTATTTCCCAATGAACCTGGCTCATATCACTGTCTCTTGAATTTGAAATCTATATTTCAATTTTGGGAGATACTTTACGTGAAGCCCATGTGTAACCGCTATCACGTGGTGATAGTCGCGTTTACAACGAAATCGGACACCTGTTTTGGCAGAACGTGATGCTAGATTTCAAACAGTACTTCCTGTCGCCACTACGAAGCGTGGAAGAGAGGCATTGATTCATAAATTCTTAGTCTGAATGCACTAGCCAATGAGAAGTGTACGTGGCAATGCATCGCAAATTAACGGGAAGACGAGAGACCTCGCCCAATTTTGTGAGTGACCAGCGCCTATAACAGACGTACTTCCAAAGGACGGATGACGAACGAAGAACGACGGAGCACGTTTTTCGCAAACTCTGTAAGACAGACCTGCACAGCATTTTGCACTTTCACTGACCTCAGGCGCTGCGTGCGGGCAACTCGGGTGCAAATGAGAAAATCGATGAAGGGTGGGGATGAGACCCAATCGAGGAGTGGGGACCACCAATCAGAATGCGCAATTCGAAAGTTAGCGCGTAAATTTAAAGAGCAATCGGCAATAACATGATGGTCATATACAGTTCAAGTAATATTGTCTTTTGTATTATATTGCAAATGTTTGTGCTCGGTATATGACAGGGGGAAATATGAAACTACAACGAATTACACATATTAGATTTCGACACCAAGTATTATAATTGCTTGTAGGGCTTATAATGTAATTCGCTTTGCTACGATGTAATCACAAATTTAGTGTTGTGCTAAACACAAAATTTTGATACTGAATTGTTTTTGTTTGATGATGACAGCAATAGACTATTTTATATTAACTATGTTTAATTGAATAAGACGGTTCTCTCAAAGCAAAAACATATTGTTTTAAAAAAATCATGATTATTTTCTGTTCTAATTTCTGACAAGAGAGTAGAGTCGTGTACGAGATCTAATAAAAATATAAAACCCTTTGCATTCTATTTAACCAATACCCATGATTATCTTATGATTGTCCGTTACATATTGTCACAAAAGTTTGCTCGTTGATCTCTTGTATTCAGTTTCATAATGAGGAAAAATGGTCACAAATGTGCTATTAAATATTACCCTTCTTGGAATTGCCACATATTTTATTTTATGTCAATCTTGATGTGAGAGATTGCTCTCACGATTTTGTTCATTTTTCAATGATTTGGAGATTATAACATTCATGGTGAACAATCAATTTTTAAATTGCAATTTTGTGTTAGAATTAAATAATATTTTTTCTTATATATAAGCATATATTTTAAAGCTATTGCTTTAAAATATTACTTAAGAGTTTTTAAAGCTATTGCTTTAAAATATTGCTTAAGAGTCACAATGAGCATGTTATTTTCTTTAAAAAAATTAGAAAATGAAAATACATACAGTGGTGGATACAAAGGCGGATATACTGTAGTGCACAGAACGTAAACAGTGAATTATGACCCAGGTAACTTGAAATACAAGACATCCATTTAAACAAATGGGCATATAATTTTGAAGCATGGATCACTATTAGACGCCTAGGCATTCAATCTACGCGCCGCGTCGTGCTATGTCAAACTTCTCCCCTCTCCGCAAAGCTTCCTACTCCCCACTACTTGCACTTTCGGCGCTGCCACGGGCAGACGATCGGCTCCCAAGTGCAGAATGCCCGCGGGAGCAGGCGTTGTGCAGGTCTGCTGTAAGAGGTAAGTAGCACATATTACATTATACTAAATTACAGAAGAACGAGTAAATAATAGTCTGAAATCGCAATACGCTGTATATGTGTATATTTATCCAATGTAAAGTATTGAAAAGGAATTAACGACGGATTTTCATGCCACGAGGGGATTTTCCACAATTTCGTCATGAGGGGATGGCAACTAATCCAATTACGTTCTTCCCACAGTTTTTATGTGGTTTATCTCCATTGGCAATCTAACACGTCGCGCATCAACAGAAGAAATTGTTCATCCGAGAATTGACAGAGCAGATGGCAATATTTCGAGGCCATGCTTCTGAAGCTGTAGCTCCAT
Organism: Acheta domesticus; assembly: GCA_031308135.1. Classification (NCBI taxonomy): domain Eukaryota; kingdom Metazoa; phylum Arthropoda; class Insecta; order Orthoptera; family Gryllidae; genus Acheta; species Acheta domesticus. Next base: position 199,037,187 of record JAHLJT010009419.1, on the reverse strand, counting down.
ACAATATGAGTGTATGATTTGGTTACTTTAGTAAGTATTTATTTCAAGGGTTTATATTGGTGTTCCGGGAACACGTGATCAGTGATACGCAACCTGTCAACATCGCTCCCTTCCATTCGCAACTGTCAATCACCAACTTTTTTAATGGGGCCTTGGTTGAGAAAGGCTGTTCGTCATCCCGCCTCAGCACTGTTCAAGGGAGGGAATGAGCCGAGGTCGAGCCGCGGCGAGCTACCGCGTGTCCCGTTTGGCAGGGGAGGCGCAGCGCCTGGCAAGGTCGGGGAGAATCGGGAGATAGAAGACAGTGCATTTACTGCTGCTAAAATTAACTTGGAACAAAATTAATTGATTGGTACCGTTAAACCAATCAATTTTCCATCAATCTTGTAAGACCGGAATTCATGATTAGGGTATTATCACAATTCTTGAAAAAGTGTCGTGTATAACAATATTTGTACGAACTATTGAAACAGAATAAATCTGTTAAAAAAACTCTAAAAGTGAAAGGAAAGAAACCTAAAAGGAACGATTAAGAGAAACTTGTATGCAAAGAACATAGTATAACGTAAAGTTAAGAATAAATCGAGTATAATTTGTACAAAGGAGTTTTTCATTTTGGTTTAAAGTTATTTATATTTTTGTTGTGCTGTATATATGTTCTGTTTGTTGGTTTTACAGAGCTTTTCTTTTTAAGTACATCAGTGTCTTGTACTGTTGTTTTTTGTTTTGTAGCAGATACCACAAAAATTCTTTAATTTAAGAGAAGAAAACTTCTAGTTTGTGTCTGTGTTTTTGGAGAATTCATCCTCGGCAATCCATTTCTCTGAAATAACGGCTTACGTTTTCTAGTCACCAGGTAGTTACGAAGTACCCATGGGAGAGACTACTGAAGTACATAAGGCACCATATTCGCTGTGGTAGTCGAGGTTGGCAGAGACCGCCAGTGGAGTTGCTACCCAGTTTTTGCCTTTTAAGATGTAACTTAAAACAAAGATTGAAAGGTTAGAACGCTTCTTAAAGAGAGGTGCAAGAGTATAGCACAGACCTTCGTGTTCGGCACGAACCACCTGTCCACAACACGGGCAATTCATTTGAATACCTAGACCAGGTGCTGGCCGCCATGTTTCGTGGAGAGCGAGAAATGTTGGGAAACATTTTGAAAGTGGTTTAAAGTGAAAATTTTCAGTGAAAAACAATACTATGAAGGAGTTATTGAAATAAAAGAAAATATTAAAAAAAACTTCTTATATCTGTTTCAGTGACTTGTAAAAGGGTGATAATTTTGGTATCTGGCTGCATTTATAATTTACGCTATTATTGTGACGCAAATTGGTGTCTGAAGCGTATTGGGTAAAGTGGGACACGATGATCAATAGCCCACCCATGTCTTCGCATCATGATATTTACCTGGCTGATGACGGGCCGTTGCTGGACTCACAACGAGAAAAGTCTGTCGGCCTCGGAGTTCTTCCACTTCTGGGTTTGGACGATCCTCATGTTCCCCGTGGCGGTACGAAAATCGAGATTACACGAGCAGCATCAATACGTTCCAATGCTCATTGACTTTAAATAAAATCAGTAACTACCAATACATTTCCTTGTAGTCAAATCAATGTTGTTACAAAGTTCATTCTCTCGTACTCATGCTTTTTATTTTACTTTCGCTTATATCGTTTCGCGTAGTAATTAAACAGCAGTGGACGTCCTCACAAATCGTCTTTCGGTTTGTTAATTATTTCGTTCTTAGCGTACTTATTCGTTATCTTATGACAATGAAATTGAAATTGCTCCATCATTCTCAGCAACTGTTCGTCGCGAGCTCAAGTAAGCTTGGGTTCCGCATCTCGTGAATATCACTCCCATAGTGACTTTCCTTGGGTGAAGGATGTATGGTCGGTGAACACTTCTAGACAAGGAACTGAAGTGCAAGATTTCAATTTTGAAAGTGGTGATTGGCTAGGCATGTCGCATGAGCCCCTCTATGATAACACATGTGGCTGTGGCTGAGTGCATATTGTGAGGCGAGATATGAATTTGCAAGACCATTACCTTTTTGTCGTAATCGCACGCTGGCCAACGCGGGGATCCGAAAAGTGTACAATTCCTCCTATTATAACTCTCAGCGTATCACATTGTTGAAACGAAATATAGATTTTGTGCTTCTCAAATCTTCACTACGGGGTCGGTATCATAAAAGTTTATTTAAACACAGATTTAAATGTTTAGGAAAACATTTAAGTGTTGAACAGGAGTTTGGAGCAACGTCTAAGTACTTTGAAGTCGAGGTCTGAGAGTTCAAGTCCCGCATGGATATGTTTACCGTATGATTGTACCTATTTGGCTTGTAATGCCCAGTCAGATTACAAAACACAAACAAGAATTGAATCTCCCTCTTCCAATACACAGGGAGAACACCAAAGCAAATGCTCTGGCTTGCAGTCAGTTTCCACCAATCTTCACGTTGAGCTATCATCATTACCTTCGACACAATCGTCACCGTCATCTTTTAATAAAGAAGGCCGACGAGATCCCCAAAAAGTGTCACACTTTCAATTTTTAAAATTCAAATAGTTTTAATAAATTCTAAAATGTTGCCATATTTTATACACACCTAATTGATTCCCACAAAGTGCATAGAACTTTAGAGCGATTTTTGAGAAAACTTTACACCTAATGAAGATTGAAGTATACTCCTCTCATACAATTTTAAAAGTGTAATTTAAAAAACGTAAGGCTTAAAATGACTCATTTCTTTAGCAGAAGATATATTTTGAAAACATTCTTGCTAACATTTAGGAGCCCAAGACGTTCACAGGCAGATGCCACCGACGAATAAAGCTTTTTTCGTGTCAGAGTGTACGCCACTATCTATAGACCTATCCCATGTATACATTCAAGCAAAGTAAAATGGGTCACAGATGTGCACGCATAAGTACAGATATTAAAGTAGATGCAAATGAAAACGCGTGCGTGTGTACACGTGTAATCAGGAATCATATCAAATGCACGCATCCCTATTGTTAGTTGAAAATGCATTTTCTGGACCGTACAAGGCCATTGTCACACATTATTAACATTAAATTTTAACGTTAAATCACTCTTCTTAAACTCATGTATGTACGATTATTTACAAAAGCGCACAAATGAGTAAATGTATTTTCTACTAGTAATTTCCGAAGCTAAGCACTCAGCTTTCTGCTACTATCTTGCAAAGTGGGATAGATATTTTTATTCCGTATTGACGTAATCTTACTTTCAAATATAGTCAATTCGTAATGGTGACGATATTTTCCCCAGCACTACCCTAGTTTTCTCACTCTTTCACTCGTACTTACATACAAGCAGACATATACACGCCCATTTACCTAATGATACAGCACTGCACAACTCTCATGACACTCCCCCGTTGAGTTGACAACCGGGCAAAGAATAGTTGGTACATAGCCAAAAATTATACTTTCAAGAGAGCGTTCACAGTTGAAACATGCACCATTCATTGAATCTAAACGCGGCAGGGCTGCCGCCGGGGGCGGATCCAGCCGATCGTTTTGGAGGGGGCCACCATAGATTTTTATTACAAAATAAACATTTGATAATATCGTCTCCTGTATTATTTCAGTAGTATACCTATGCGTTCCGGCTCTCACACGCAACCAATCTTTATAAATGAGAGCTCTAAAGAAAGAGAATTTCACGGAGACTTGACGAATTCCACTTTGACTTTAAAAACATGGATGATTTCTTTAAAAAAACGCATCGAAATATTCATGTAAAATGCAGCCCGCATCACATGTCAATCTATACCGGCAAATAACTCATAAACAAAGCGTTTTAGAGCCTTAAAAAGTAAACTTTTCAGGCGACAGGCCTCAAAGAAACGTTTTTCACACCATAATCTACAAGATGAGACATTCCCGGATCCATTCAATTAACTTTTCGGTTCCACGCTTCAATACTATCAAGGCCACCTCAATATTTCAGCCCTTCCTGCTGGTAGCAATTTTTGTGGCGACACGCTTAGAAGGATTAGATTTGATAATCTTTATTTACGCTTTCTGTTAACATCGTAGTTTGTGCAGTCTGACGAGGTTTATTTGCATAATCATTAATTCTAGATTTGCTCTTCAGCAACAACTAGAAGTACTGTTATAGTTGCTTGATACCTATGAAGGTTGTTTCTTTGCCTAGTGAAACCAATCAATTAACGTTTTACCGGTGTCTGTAAGTGCTGTGTACCTAATTGAGGAGGGATGTGGGTTCACTGAATAAGAGTGTTTTACCTGTACCAGTATTTTCGTTATCATTCGATGAAATTTTAAAGTCAGCGGGTTCAGACACATAGCTTTCTCAAAAGTAAAAAGCTTTTGTAATATTTTTGTGATTCACGAGAAGCTAAAAGCTAGCTGTCAAATAATATTGAATAATTACTACAAATGTCTTTAAGGAAGTGCTGTGAATTGTTCCAAGAAAACTCTCCATGATACTGAATAGATATTTATTGAAAATTTATTTTAAACATCAATTGCATTGTTTTTTATTTTATTTGATATTGTATTAGTACGTTGCAAGTTACCTTTATATATTTTTAAACAAATAAACACGTTTCGTTAACTACTTCCCCTCTTAAAACGGAAATATAAGGATAGGGATCTAACATGTAAGAGTTTTCGCGCGGGTACGCGGAGGTAGTAGGGGAAACCTTGTGTATGGAACGACACAAAGAACAAACGTTTTAAATTAGCTAAAGTAAAATTGCTTGAAATAAGTGAATAACAAAAATAAAATCGCGCTGGCCTACAATACTACGTGAATTAATTTAAAAAAGCAAGTAAATTTAAAATTATAGAAAGAATAGGAGGTCACTCGACAACTGCCAACATTCGCAGTCCAAAGGCACAATTTAAATGTTGGTGGTGTCTGGAAGTATGTACATCAACGCCCAGCTGCAAACTCATATTGTAAATAATACACCGTTTGATATTAAACTCAAGGTGTCGATTCGTTAAGATATTCAATATGCAAACATCGTTTGAGTAACATTCCCATGTACCGAAGTGAAGTCTAAGCCTACTAAATTTTTTCCAATGGTAACAAATTATATTTAGTACTCAAAGGTGAAAAATATTAGTTTATTTTTTGGCTCGGAATTGCTTTTCTTGAAGTACGTAAGAACGCTGAACATAATCCAATACTTTTTAATTCACAAATAATTTTTCAATTTTCGCACCGCAGCAACCTGGCACCCTGAACTCTTCAAAACCCCCTCTATTCCTCATAACAAATCACGGAAATTCAAGTAATTTTACAAAGAGTAGGGTTCTACTTGCTCCATCGGTATTTACGCACTACTTTACTTTGCTTTGCTTTCTGAAGAGTAAAAACCTTTTCTATTATGTTTGTGACTATCAAGGAAAGCGAAAAGTTAACTCTCAAGGAGGAGTGAATAATTTGTTCGAAGTTGTTTTTAAAGAAGTATGAATTGTTCCGAAAACACCTCTCTATGATGTTGAATAAACTTTTATTGAAAATTTGTTTCCAACATGAATTGTATTGTTATTTTTGTTTGATATTCTGCAAGTACATTAGAAGTTACATATTTAGATTAAAAAAATAAACATGTTTCATTAACAACATTCCTTCTTAATTAAAAGGATAGACAAATGGATAGGGAAAGGGTGGGTTTTACCATGCGAGAGTTCTCGCACGGGTACGCTAGTATTGTATATTGTTGTAATTTGTGTATACGATACATGACGATTTGTTCACATTATTATTTTTACAAGTACATGTGCTTTAAATAATGTCAAGTAAAGTTTCTCGAGAACAACCGTTTTCTCTGGAAACTATCTCAAAATTCCGCTTTTTTTAGCAACGCTCAAACGCCATTTTCTCATAAATGGATCCAATTTTTTTGAAACTTTTGGAACGGATAATGCTAATTGCACTCTTTAATATCACGCAAAGTTCAATTTGGGGTATTTTTTTTGCAAAAATTACACAAATATAAGATTTTGAAAGATCTCCCACAGCTTTAATATGCCTTACCGTTACCACACATATTACCAGCATTTTGTAAACAGTATTGTATTTGTGAGTGTAAGTAATTCAAATGACTTCAAATGAAGTTTTTCGAAACTTAAAAAATTTTCTTGGAAAAAAAGCTTCAAATTTCGCATTTTTAGTAGCGCTTAAACGTCTTTTTTTTAACGGTTCCAAATTTTTCAAAGAGAATAATCATTTAGGCCGAAGTTTTACTGTTCTTTCATATTTTAAAATTAAAATTTCAGTTCTAGCATTAGGAAACAGAAAAATTAAGAAAATGTCAAAAAAAAGTACTTTGGGGGGCAATAGATGGCAGCTGAAACAAGTATGTGGCAATACCGGAAAGCTAGCCGAGGCGAAAGGAAATCGAAGACTGATAAGGGGGAAAGTCTGTGCCATTCTGTAGCACCACTAGTTTTTCTTCATTTAGCAACTGAATTTATGAACTTTTTCGTAAACAGGGCCCGACAATGAATTTTTTTCTGCCGTAAAAATGCCGTCTTTTCGCGCAGGATTACATAACTTTCCCTATACTACGTATATTACTCCGTATATACGTACGTATACGGGAAAGTAAAAAGTAACTTGTACTAGTTACCTTAAGCAAGGTAAGGCAAGGTATGATCGCCACTTAGATTATATTGTATTTGAAACAATTGAAATTATTTTATAGATTTTAGATTTTAGAAAGTAATAACATTTACTCAAGGAACTTGAATATCATTTTTTTTAAATGCAAAACGAGAATCCTTGTTATTAATATTAGAAAGAAAAGAATGAGGATGTTTGGCATTCCCATGCGACTGCTAATGGCACGAAACGGCACGCCACATGCGAAGGGTTAGGCCGCTCTGCGTTTGTATCGTTTTGAAGCTGCGTGCGGCGCGGTCTGAGCCGTCGCATGTCCTCGGCGGCGGGGGCGTGGGTGATGGCGATGGCGGCGGCAGCGGCTCGAACTAGGGGTCGCGGCGCTCCCGCTGGCCTTCCCCCATGCGCAATCCCTTCCCTGCGAGTAGTTCGTCACAGGCTGCGTGTGGCGCTGCCCCATCCTGGACACACGGGGCACTGGCTCCGATCGATCGTAATTGCACGGCAGGACTTTCACGCGACGGATAAATTTGTCATCCACTTGGTTGCGTCTACCCCGGGCCATTCAAAAGCGGCGGTGCCGAAAGGAATTCTCGGACATGCCGTTTATCGCATTGGAGCGCAATGAGAAGCAGAAAGCGTGTTAAAAACGAGAAACGAAAATGTGGCGATTAATAATTTCAAAAACTGTTGGAGTCAAGTTAGGCGGTATGAGGAATCCCATCAACTTATTTTCTTCGATAATCCTAATTGATTCCTGAAGAACATGTTAATTTCTTAGTCCTTCATCAAATATCTTTCTCATTATGGGCAGTGCCTTATGTATTAAATTTCAAAATTAAAGGCAGTGTCGAATAACAGAACATGGTTAAAGTATACATTCGCGTCTCATTTTAGTAATGGAATGATTTTAAATCCATTGTCAGTGAAATCATATACTACCAACTAGCTGAATGTGGCGTCGCCGACGCTGTTAACTATTTTAAAAGTATCTTCATGTGTAGAAAATTTATTTCATACTTCATTTCGTTTATGCGTAACTTTGTTCAAATATGTTCTTACAGTACCTGGCATTGGACTTATCAATGAATCGCAGAGTCTGATAATGTTACACTCGCCTTCAAAAATTCCCAACATCCAATGGCCTTGTATGTTACCTTCATGTGGGATATGAAGTTGTAATATAACCATTTAAAAATTATAAATGTCGTAAGAAATACTTAAAGGTATTGAAGATGCGAATACTTAAAGTCAAGTCAAGCTACACTTATTACGACTTTTGCACAAAGATCACATGTAAGTTGTTCTTTTAGGTTATTCTCTAATCCTAATATAAGATCATTCTCAATTAGTTCGAAAATTTTTCCGCGAAATCATCTACAATTACATTAAATGTAGTTGTAAATGAATAAGTAAATTCTTTCCCGGATTTGCTTAACACTTACATATTTCTCCCCCATAATTTTTTAAAGAGATTAAAACTCCTCAAACCCAGTCTAATATATGTTCCCTTCAACTTTTGCAATTGCTCTATTAATCGTTTTGTGTGAGAATCTAAATAAATAATAAAAGGCAACTGTTTTGTATGTTTCTGTTAATAAGCTAATAGTTAAGTTTAATGTGTATACGTTGTGGGTCACATTTACTTGAAAATCGGTATTTGTATTGGTATCGGTATTTGTACACTCAGGAAGTAGAAGTGAGAAGTCAAACATAGTTCATTCAGTCTCTAACATTACTCACAGTTTTGTTTCCTCCGTATTCACTTGAAATTCTTCAAATTTAATACGTTCCAAGGCAATACTGTTCGTAGATTTTGCAAGTTATATTTTTTAAATACGGCATTAGGCTTACAGATATAATTACATTGAAATATTCCTCTTGCATCACTTGTTCAAGTTAACTTCAATTATTCACGTAAATATGTCAACATCCGCGTCGCCAACGTCGCGAAAGAAAATAATGGCATATTGGGCGGAAAAAATGCCTTTGGATACTGAAGTTTAATCAACGCCACCTACATAGATCTATTTAGGTGGCAAGGGTTTAATTCTCGGCATACTCACGAATATGACATCACCAAAACACGCAAAAACACGTTTTTGGAAATTTATTTTAATCTTGCGACCGGACCCGAAAACAAATTATCAGTTCCTCTTCAGGAGACCGAAACGCGTCGAGTGACACCTCGTATGTCCCGATTGGTGCACGGGAAGTGGTCTCACCGTGAGCCACGGAACCGTATTTTCTCCACGCACGCACACGAGGAGTTTACTCAAATACTACATAGGGATATTCAAGGATAAGCTCTTAAAGTTAATGGGGATGTTAATAAGATGTGGTGAGATTAATTTAAACGATATTATTTTTTACAATTTTATTGAGTTGTGTAATTTGAGAGAATTGTAAAGTATTTACAAGCACGTTCTTAGTCGCTAAATATTTCTCGGTAGAAAGAAATACTACAGTGCCAAGGATAAGTTTCTACATTCATTAATCATAACAAACGTTTTCAATTTTTTTAAATATTACCCTCTATAGTTATAAACTCTTCTTGTATTCTTAAAAATTCATTAGAGATAGTAATCTAGATGTTTATAACAGTAAACGTATATTTTATTTGTTTGAAAAGTGGAGAGGAAACGTGAAGATCACAAAACAGGTTTCATTACATTCTTATATTATGGACATTAGTGCTCAATGTTGACTTTTTTTATAATATGGTACAGTAATACTTCTACAGTTAAATTCATTTTCACTAGTGCTAGTTTCTTAGTGCTATTTGCCCTTTTGTATATTTAAAAAATATCATACTGAATTTTCTAGAAGTTACTAATCCATTATAAGATTACAATTGTAAGATAATTTGAATTAATCTTAATTGGTAATGATTTCAGCGAATGTAGAAAAGAAACAAAATTACTATTTAGCTCACTGTTAGTAACATGAGAAAATTATGAAAAAGATTCTTTACTCAGAAAAACTCTACATTCGGGACATGGCGTTTAAGATAAGTGGGCGCGTCGGCAAATGATGTGATGAGTAATAAGGCTCCTTCTTCAGCACACTGAAATAAAGCAATTTTAAAATGTATTAATAAACCACAATTATGTTCGTTCTTGCGTTAAAGAATTCCTTTTTTGAAACACTTAAGGTAAAACTAATATGTAGATTGTAAAAAAAAATGTAGTATGCAAAAGAAGCATTCATCGAATTTATGGAGGCACTAGTGCTAATCGTTTGAATATGTTAAAGCAAGTAGGTGTGTCTCTTGTGATTATTAGAGGGAGATTTGGAGTACATGTTGAAAAACCGATAAAAAACTGATTATTAAAATCATTAAAATAATTGTAAATTATTGTACATTGTACTAAATCTGTAAACCTCAATTAATCATATATGTATTAGTGATATAATGTATATATTCTGAGTCGCTAATGACCTAGCTGTCGATGTGACTTTAAATAAACAAAAAAAAACGAAACAACAAAACAAAACAAATAAAAACAAAAAATCATTAAAACCATTAAAACCGACAATTATTGTGTTAAATACTGAAACGTACTTTCGAATTACATGTTTGCAACAAATCCAGGATCATTTCTAGGGATTTGTGCGCTCTTTCAAAGATCTAAAACTCAAACGTAAGCTTTTATGATGCCTTTACAATTGTCCTGAAGTTGACTGAATTACCATGTTAGAGTACTGGAGATAAGACTCAGTTGTTTTGAACAATGAAGAAAAACTAGAGGATTTTATATTTTGCAATTTTTAATATTTCAATAATCCTTATATAAGTTAGTTCATTTTTAGCAAATATAGATGTTCCAGCAAAATTACAATTTACTTCTTAAAATAAGTTAATTTTAGCGATTTAAAAACATAAAAGTATAATATTTAACATTTTTAATAATTTGTTTGATGAATGTAGTAAAATGCATTAGTTTTATTATAAAATTATAGTTTTTGAACGAAAATATTTAAACTACAAACTAAAAATAATTTTTTGTATTTCATCAAAAAGTAAATGTTCTTTCTTTATTCAGTTTTTAATCTTAGAAAACGAACTCCATAAGAAACTTAATAAATATAGTGCAATTGTGATATTTCTTAAATTTCTTTATCCATTAGTGTATTGCATCAATAACCTACGGTATTTATTCACTTGTTACCCGAGAGAGTATGGTAAATACACGAAATATCTTAAATGTTAATGAATGGTAATAAAACCGCAAAAGAAAAAAACAGTAGTATGGTATAGTTATATACCAAGTGTACGAAATGCCTTAATTGCTAATGAATGTTAATTACAATTAAAAGAAAAAAATAGTATGGTATGATAAATATACGAAGTGCCTTAAGTATTAATGTTAATTACACCTAAAAAGAAACAAAATAGTGTTTGTAGAAAACCAATAGAAACTGACCTGGGCACGGCGAGCAGCTTCCCGCCCGCGCGCTTGGCCGCGCCACCGGCTGCGCCGGGTGAGGGGTGGGGGCCGGTGGCGATGGGGGCGGGGCCGAGCGCCCGCGCGCCGGAGCGCGTGCGGCGCAGCGGTCCCAGCAGCACCTTAATTAAATAAATAAAATAAAATTAAATAAAATATTTAATACGCCTGTAACAAGTAATGTGATTCAGCTTCCGGGTCAATGACCCCCATCTCGATCAGGTTTTTTTCCAGTTTCCCTGATCCATTGAGCAAATGCTGAGATCGCCCCTTGTTTCCCTTCTGGACGTAAATCTAGCTTCTGTGCGCACGTTTGTTGAGCACTCCTTTTGCTTGTAGTTCATTTACCGTTGAAATTGATTTTCTATAAGTCGGGAACAAACATTTTTCCAATATTTTTATTTTTCTAAAATTATTATTTTCTAAATTAATTTTTTCGTTTTCTATTTTTTTAAAATTATGGCCCTTAAGAAAATGTGCGCAGGTAAATCTCTTTCCCCACACGTCATATACAGTTTTTACCGTTTTTTTTGACAAATAAAATTAAAATATAAGTTGGTGATTGACAGTTGCGAATGGAAGGGAGCGACGTTGACAGTTTGAGTACCACTGAGCACGTGTTCCCGGGACACGAAAATAATCACTTGAAATAACCACTTATTAAAGTAACCAAATCATACACTCATATTGTATGAAGCTACAGCTTCAGAAGCAGAAGTGTGAATACCAACCTATTTTAATCGGACCATAAACTTGGGTTTTTCTTTCCTGGCGCGTGACATTTCGTCAGCTGTTACTGTGCTGTTACTGCGCTGTGTAGCCACACACGCGCGGCCCTGCACGTGGTAAGCACATGTCTGGGTCCACGAAGCCCGTTGAGAAGGACGTTCGCGAAATTTGTCGCGCGCTTTGTCAACACTGTAGTGACGTGGAAGCTCCCTATTGGAGAAAGCCTTTCCTCTTCATTTTTCGCCCGTGACCTTGGTGCGCCAAGGACGAAAAAACCCAAGTTTACTTGGCTGTCTGGGAGACGCCGCTTTCGATGTAGGTGCCCACGTTTCAGCCGCCACTCTGCGATTTTCCTTCCATCCCTTCGAAAGGCTTTTTTTCTTGAAGAAGGTTTAGTTTAGTTTTATTATGTATAGCGAGACTCGGGCCATGGGGCCTTCTTCCGTCTGACCACGCTAAATAAGCTACTTTCCTTTCACAATCTAGCGGAGAAAGAAGGTATTACTCGGGCGACGAAACAGACGATTTGAATTTAGCTCAGAGGCTTATTTTAGGCTTCTGGACACCACGCACCAAATCCACATGGGACAGGTGGCTTTACTTCCCCTCCGAAGGAAGGCGTACGAAGGATTTTTCGTTCTTAAATTCCACGGCTTCGATTGGATTTGAACCCGAAAACTTAGGTACAACAGCCCGATGCTAACCGCTAACGGTTATACCACCGAACTCGCAATTCCCACCGAACCCGAACGTCGCAGAATGGAGGCCGAAACGTTGACACCTGTGTCTAGGACGCGGCTTCTCCTGGACACCCACGCAGTTTCTAACTCGGGCCGCGGAAGTATATGCTCTTACCATGCGAAATGCCAACCACCGTACCTTCAAGATCTTCAACGTGTGCAAAAGCAACTTGGCTCCTACAATGAGTGAGTAAAATTTCCGGGCCACCTACTTAGAAACAACTACCTAATGTATTAGTCTAAATGCCATGCATGAAATGTCCCTGCGGGGGAATGTATTCCTTTCTTGGTGGAATGTGTGGAACAAACGCCAACCTACACGACGACTTGTCGGGTTTTCGTCCAGCAGGTATCTCTAGATATCCGAGCAGAGCATCATCTCAACCGCGACGAGGTCCAACCTTCCGACATGTACGATAGGGCCATGGAAGTAGATGTTTAAGGGGAGATAAGACAAGGATGAGGAAGGAAGAATCGGGCGGGATCTACGCCCCTTTGTCAGCGGACGACTCCAGCATTAGTACTGACAGGAAAAACCATTATTTTAGAAAAATAAAAATTTGAAAAATGTTTGTTCCCGAGTTATAGAAAATCAATTTCAACGGTGAGTGAACTGATTTGATTTTTCTGCATTGCTAACAAAATAGTAATGAACATCAATTCTACTCCTATCATTACAAGCAAAAGGAGTGCTCAACAAAACGGGCGCATAGTGAAGCTACATTTACGTCCGGAAGCAAAACAAGGGGCGATCTCAGCATTTGCTTAATTGATCTGGGAAACTGGACAAAAACCTGATCGAGACGGCGGTCACTGACCCGGAAGCTGAAGTACATTACTTGTTACAAGCGTAATAAATATTTTTTTTTAATTTATACAATACAAACGAACTAATTCATTGTATATCATTGTTTTGTTAAAATAAACATTATTTTTCTTTTTGACGATCAGTATAGTCTCTAATTGTATAGAAACAGTTTTGCAGCAGAAAAGATTTTACTTTTAACTTAAATTTGTGTACCGACTTTAATTGTTTAATGTCATCTGGCAATGCGTTGTAAAGTAACGTACATATATTGTATGTTGATTTCTTGTACTGAGCTGTTGATACTGACACTAAATGCACGTGATTTCTACGGCGTGTGTTGTAATTATAAATATCAATATTGCATGAAAATATGTTCCCTCCGTTAAGTAGGTCATTTTTGACCAATATTACAGATTCGTAAATAAATAGACAAGACAATGGTAAGATTCCAAGCTCAATGAAAAGAGGCTTGCAGGGATCATGTGAAAGGCATTTTTTCATTATTCGAATAATTTTCTTTTGCAATCTGAAGGTCTGAATACTACAGGATGAGCTTTCCCAGAATATTATGCAATATCTCAGGCGGGAATGTACATTTGCAAAATAAACGCGACCAGCTGCATGAAGACTGAGAGAATTTGAAAGAATTCTGAATGCGTAATACAATGAACTTAATTTAGTGTTTAATTCTGTTATATGTACATTCCATTTGAGGTTTGATTGAATTGAGACACCTAAAGAGTTTGTAATCTCAAAATGAGTTTATTGCGTATTGTTCATTTTCAATGGAATATGCGATTGCTGATTTGGAATGCATAAATGCATTGAAACAGTTTTTCTTTCGTTAACAATTAATTTGTTATTAATCAACCAATTTGAAACTTCTGAAATTGTACTATATTCTGCTTCGTTTTTGCAAAGAACATTCGTGTCATCGGCAAACAGAACCGTTCTTCCATTTTTAATAGACGTGGGCATATCGTTTACATATAATAGAAAGAGGATAGGCCCTAAGATCGAACCTTGCGGGACCCCATGCTCAATTGGCAAAGAATTGGAAACATAAGTATGTAATGTCCTTTCGTGCCAGTATGATATTTCTATTGTTTGAGTCTGATGATTAAGGTACGAAGTTATCCAATCTAGGGCAATATCACGAATTCCATGCGAATGTAATTTTGAGAGCAAATAGTTATGATCAATAACGTCAAAAGCTTTCGAAAGATCTAAGAATATTCCAATGGGTACTTCATTTTGTTCTATTGAAGAAGCATCATCTTTGAGAAAAGAAGAAATGGCAGTTTCCGTAGATTTTGATTTTCTAAAATCATGTTGTGAGTCTGAAAACGCTTTGCTTTTCCTGAGAAAAGTTTCCATTCGTGAGTAGAAAAGTCTCTCTAATATTTTTGAGAAAACTGACAAAAGAGAAATTGGCCGGTAATTTTGAATTTTCTTCTTGTTCCCTTTTTGTGTGCTTAATTTTTAAGCTTAAGTGGCTTAATTTTTGCTGTTTTTAAAACATCTGGAAATATTCCTGTAAGTTAAGTACGTTTTAGTACGTAAATACCTTGCGTTCAAAATAGTGACATGAAAAGTGGAAATTAGTATTTAGTATGGTCAATTCTCAATCATTTCAACTGACTCACGAACAGCAGCTTTGATGTCCTTTTGCTGACACTGATACAGTTGAACCTGTTTCTAACGAAACTGTGGCATCTGGTATACTTTTTTCATGTTAGTGTTCTCGTTGCATGAAAAGTGCAAAACGTGGGTAAAGTGCACCAACGAAATTCAAGGGAGGTATCAGGAGTTTTTTGTTAATGTTTTATCTCTTTGCATATTAATTTCAATTCCTGTTTTTGTGATGAACCGCGGAATCTTTGGGATACCTGCCTGACTCGGCGGCGGGGGTGGCACCAACGCGCCGGGTGCTCCAGCGCAGCAGCTGCCGTCCTCCACGCCGCACCAGCGAGACACCAGCGCGCGCCCCATGGGCAGCACGAAGAAGTGGATGACCTCCACCAGACTCAGCAGACTGGCGCCCATCAGTAGGCCCAGAGTGCCACCGATGTTTACTGCAAAAAAAGAGATGACCTCAGACATGTGACTGGCGTCCATAAGCAGCCCCAAGGTACTGCCGATGAACACAGCAAAATGAAGAGGATGACCTTCACTAGACTCAGCATATTGGCTCCCATCAGCAGGATCAGAATGCCACACATATTCACTGCAAAAGAAGATGGATGTAGTGGATGAACTACAGCAGGCTAGGTTGGCTGGCGCCCATCAGCAGGCCCCAGGTACCGCCGATGTTCATTGAGAAAACAAGTGGGAGACCTCTAATAGATATCTGAATGGCACCTTTTAGTAGGCTGAAGATATCACTGATGTTCTCTAAAAACACGTAGAGGACGTTCACTGACTGATCGTTGATCGGCACGTACAGGCTGCCACCAAGATTCACTGCTCAGTATTTCACATTGTCACGGCTGCTAGAATTATAAGAAGAACTGTTCATATTTCAAAACGCTCGACATTTCATGTTGTTTTCCTTTATTATTACTGGCTAGAGAACGATGACCTAGAAGAATGTAGCCAAATATGGTTTTGGCGTAAAGTCGGTGCTTTAAAATTGTGAAAAGACAAATATTGGCTCTCTACGGGTGTAGCCCGAGATCGATGACTTACTTAACAAATGTTTCCTTGCAGGAAGTCCAGAGCTACCTACTAACGAGTGTTTGAACACCATCTCCCAATATATTTCCCCGGATTTCCTACAGAATGCTGTGCATAAAACATATTCCATTATGGAAGAATGTTTCTTGCACCATGACCTTCAATATTCACTGTTTCAGTGGTTTGCATATTCTCTGTTCTGTTTGATATTCTCTCTTGTGTCGGTTTTGTGTGGTTGTGTATGGTGCTCCTTGTCCTGTTTGTATCTTTCTTTTTTTCTTTCTGTACTCTTAGGCAGCGTGTTATTTTATTATGTTAGAGTACTTTAAAGTATTTAAGAAAAATAGTTTTTAAGTATGTAACGCGAGTGCACATAAAGACAAGGGTACCACCTCAACGGAAACTGGACATTGTTAAAAAAGCTAAAGTCTCTTTTTTAATAGGTATTTTAAAGAAAAAAACATTTACAAGTGAATTGCCTTGATGTTTGTGACGAAATGAATGTGCTTTTTATTGTTATGTGCTTACTGCGTTTTCTACAAATTGATAGTGCAAAGACCATAAATTGGGTGAATGATCTGAAACATTTAAAAGAGAAGGAACAAAATTATAGTTTTCTCGTAATTTAAAATTATCTGTAGTCTCCAATTTTTTCCCACAACTCCTCCACTTTCTATTCAAGAATTTTGTGCCCCCCTCAAAATTGCCTCTTGAGAGGACATTGATATAACATTTAGACCAATGTTTGCCAACTCCATGCTCTGTGATGTCACAGCAATCTGCTCGCCTGGTCATCACGGAGCCGCGGGGCAAAGGCAAAGCCCGACGCAGCGGCGGGCGCACAGTGTTCCACTGATGCACGGTGTAAGATATGTAGGTGTGTTCACTCCCAGTCTAAAGCTAATATGAGGCTAGTTCCCACAGCTCTCGCTAGATGAGCGCTGCGAACGACTTGGGCATTTTTGTTGGGTCAAGATGGCTTCTATTGATAGCACGGTGAATAGTAGACTTGACTGATCTCTTCGTAAAAACTTTATTCCGGAGTATGAGGTAAATTTAGAAGTTTCCAAAGTCAGTCGAAAATCATGATATTCAAAAGAAATAGGTTGAAGTTTTTCCCAGAAAAGGAGAAAATTAAATGACAATGATTATATTGCGTCAAGAATTTCAACAATGAAAATGTTATACGAAATGTGGTAAGTACATATACCAATTATTCACCTTACACTATCAGTTAACTATCAAATAGATACACATTCATTGTAAAATCATACACAATCAATATTGTGAAAATAAACAACCAAACTAGTATAGTAATTATTTACACACCAATTCGGAAAAAAATTCCAAGACTTAAATTGTGCAATCAAAGAATATAATGCAGAATGCAAATTAAAAATTGCAAAATTTGCATGCTAAAAACTAAAAATGGAACATAATCCAAATCGATTTGCAAGTGATGTTTCTAGAAATGTTTACAATGGTAAACATGCATTTGATATGAGTTTTCAAAAATATTAAAAAATAATAAGATAATTTGTATAAGATATGATTTACAGACCATACCTGAAGATAGAGTTTGTTATAATTAAATTGGTAATTTTAAGATTAATAAATGAAATAATTTATTTGTTTATATTATTATTTTTCATTCTAGTTTAATTTTGTTGAACTTTCAGTGGTTATTCTGGGCAAAGACACAGAGACTGTCATTGGAACACCATGCCTGTTCATCAAACATATCTGACGACTGTGATCCTCATACAGAACTTTATAGGTATGGTAAGTGTATATCTTGCTTATTGTGTACTATTTTTTAATTAATATTAATTATTGATTTTCCTAATTATATGAAATTACAAACTTCATGAAGTGTAATTGACTACCTAATTATTAAAAATATACTTTTAAAACTTTTTTAATTTCAGAAGATGATTATGAAACAATTTTGAGGGAGGCAACTGTAATTCATGAAGAAGATTAATTGAATGTATCCAAAGGGTGTCAGACAAACTTGTTGATGTTTGAAAAAATATTTGTGAATAAACAAATGGTTAGTCTTCGTCGAAAATCATAGGACATGATTGTGTTTTATGCACAAATTGTTGACAAAATGTGATTATAAAAAGGTAACTGATGTTATTTCAATGTAGGCATAGAGGTTCTGTTTATAAATATTCTAGTAATTGATTATTCATGGTGGTGATATTATGTGCAGTGGTTCGAAAAAATACCTTCAAGAATGACCTTCATTTTTCGTTCTTGAAATTCATTTTGTTTTTGAAGCCATGTTGCATTTCAGTTGATAACATGGTGGGAAGTGAAAGGATGTGGTTGTTAGGTTTTCATAGACGTTAATAGAGAGAACACAATTCAGATAACAGAGAACTGTGTAAACCGTTTCATGAATAGAATGGAAACTTTTTCACAGTAAGATTTAGGATTGTAGGAAAATGCAAGTACATTTCAGGTGAAAGATATATTAAAACTACAAAAACAATGTGTTAAAACTATAGCACAAATTGGGTTATGCGTTTTGCATAAAAATACTTTCAATAATATAAAATTCTTGCCTTCCGGTGTTTATCAACACCCAGAACTATGATATTTTCAATTGAAACACAATGTGGCCCACTTCTATTCACCACCATAGCACTACAAATAGACAATAACATAATCATAACTATGAGTGAGAAAAGCTCTACATAAGCAGAAATTAAGATAAGATGTAATGAAAAGTTACAAGAAGAGAATAACGCTTTACTCAAAAGTAAATTCTTCTTCATAAATGCATAGTCAAAGCAATTTTACAGTGAATGGTTTGCACATATCCAACAACATTTTGAAATTTAAGTACAGGAAAATGAATGTTAATAATGATAATTCCGCAATGAATGAAAAATGTATATATAAGTTACTTATGTAACATTTATGTACATTAATATATTTAGGAAATTAAGAATGTATGTAAACTGTACATGTATACTGTTTGTAATTAGGTTATGTGATTTTGAGAATTGTAAGTCATAAAATTGCAATTATTTCAGAAAATAATATGTACAAATTGAATATTATTAATATTGAAATAAAGAATTGAGTTGAATTATAATACACTACATTTTTTAATTTGTAAAATATTACTAGAAAATTATAATTGAAACTGAAATTGTTTTTCAGTGATAAATATACTGTTGCAAAGAACAAACCTGTTGATTGCTGAGCAACGTGATTGTCAAATGAATGGTAAATCACTGTGAACTGATATTCTTAAATGTAATCGCTATTGTTTTTTTGTTGTTATAACTCCAACTCTTGTTTTTAAATGGAAATCCTCATTCTTTGGTACTTACATCATATAACTGCAAATATGCATAGCTCTCGCTACAAAACATTTCAAAACAATTAACATCCTATGTCAGCCTGTATAATAGATCTTAAAAAATCCCGATACATTTACAGTAGCGGTTCCCCAATTATGTGTATTCAGTGACGGTTATAGCTTTCTTGCAACGAAAACATCGGAAAATACTAAATGCGCGAGACGCCATCATCAATGCCCAATCCGATCGTGCGCACCGTACGGACAAGCGAGGAACTAGCCTCAAACTGGCCTCAAAAATTTTGCCCAAAAGGCGGCTAGTTGACACACCTATATATCTTACACCGTGACTGATGCTACGGAAACGGGGGCAAAAGGTCATTTGGAAAATCGATAATTACGTTTTTTGACACTAGAACGCCCAAAGGCGTCACTTCGATTCCTTGCGTTCTTTATATCCTTGCAACTTCTTCGATTTTGAAAATACAATTTTGTGATTTCGTGACTTTTCATCAGTTTTAATTATACCCGTTCGGTTTGCTGTCTCGTAACAGAATGGCCGAGTGAAAACTTTTTACTTCCCAAGTAACAGACTTCCATTGTTTTTCCAAAGCCCTTCTCATATCCGGTCATTTTTAATTATAATCGACGAACGGTCCCGGCATGTACATCTCCACTGGTTTCAACGCTCCTATGATTGTAAGATGAACCTCGCTCATGTTTGTCGGCTCCCTAGCAACCACATGCCATCGTCTTCTCCTTGCCTGTAAAAACCTAATGTGCCATTTTTCGTAATTATTTCTTGCCTAAATAATTGGTATATCACAGATGATGTGGTCGGTATACTTCGTTTTTATTTACTCTTGTTTCATGAATAATGATTTTCGAATTAATAAGAGAGGTTTGAGAAGAAATAAAAGATAAGATCACTAATTTTATCTGAAAAACAACTTTTCTTTTGTGTGAAGTGATATATTTACAAACTGTTGATGTATTATGTCAGATGAACAGAGTTGATAGGCCGGCATTTTCTTTAAACTTCAATGTATATACACAGTTTGTGGTATACAAATCGATTGAAACCAAAAGCGAGTGACTTGTGGGGAATGATAACTAAAATGTGTGCAAGTTGTTTCTCATTCACTAGAAATATTGGAGAAGTATTGAAAGCAGACGGAAATCGTGGAGAGAAAACCGCTTCAGGGACAATATTTGAAACGAATGGACAGAGCGCAGACCAATAAAGATCAATCACATATGTGGCTCAAAAGGGGAAGAATGAAGCCAGAATCGGAAGCACTTAAATAATAGCTGCCCTGGAAATATTATTATTATTATTATTATTCCTCTAAATCACGACTAAAAATGTTATGTGTCGGCTGAATATAAAATCTACTCCAGGTTGCAACCAGCTACCTAAGGTGTAGATCTAGGGTCTGTCGGTGCCTCTACAATACTTTGCGCAAAATGTGGGCTGTTTCAAATAAAGCGATTTCTTGCACTTCCCAGTCTTTTTAATTACCAGGGAGTTTAGACAAGTTCTTACACAAATTTTGCGGAACAAATCCCAGAGCTCCGATAACTATCGGGACGACCTGTGCTTTTACGCCCCACATTCGGCTGATCTCGATTTCCAAACTCTTGTATTTAAGACGTTTCTCTGCCTCCTTGGTAACGACGTTTCGATCGCAAGGTACACCAACATCGACAAGTAAACACTATTTGTTCTCCAAATCCCGGATAACTATATCCGGTTTGTTTGCCGATATCGTGCGATCAGTTTGAATTTGTCGGTCGTACAATATCGTACACAATCCGACAGACGTCACCAGTTTCAGTGAGTGTTTGTACTACTTGGGGCTTGTGTTCGGAACTTCGAGGACGGTACAGATCTGCCAGTGGAGGTAGCTACATACCCTGTCGTGTCTTTTTAAGTATCCGATCTTTGCTAGGATTGGACCCTCGCCGCCACATAGAATGGGCAACGGCATATTCTGAAGTCCCAATCCTTCTGCACATTCTGGCAGCACTGTACGGAGGATAACGCCATCTGGTTCTTTCATAATTAACTATTACAAAATAACATTCTCTACCAACTGCCGTCGCCTGAGAAGCTGATAGGGCAGATTTCCCCCAGGTTTCACCCAATCATCATCTCTAGTATGAACGTTCCCTATGGATAGGTGTGTTCATCCTAAGGGTTGAGAGTATTGGCGCAGAAGGCACAGGGGGGCGGGGTAGTCGCGTTGCGTCCGAGAGGAAGCCATTCGATCGCATACAAGAAATATATCAATAAAGTTAATATCATACATTACAACATAAAATATTCAGCACATGCAATAGAACTAGTGGATTTGAAAAAGTTTATGCATTGCTTTTTTCTCATAATCCAGATTTACTTGCGAAAATTCAAATGGGTAATATCATCCCCTCTTTTAATGCAAAACAATTGAAGTATGAGAACGAATATTACGAAACCGAGACGAAAAAATGAAGTGGACGGAGGCGGCTCCAGGATCGATAAAATGTTTGTGAGTGGGAAGTTTTGGCGAAGTAATAGTGTTCAAATATCAGTGTTTACGAAATTTAACATTTTAGCAACAATTAAACTTGATATTTAGTAATAATTTTGAATCGCTTGTCAAAATTGTTATTTTGCAATATTCACGTCAGAGACAATTTGAGGACACTGTCGGGTTGCATAGTGCACATTTCGAAATTGTTTATAACATTGTTAATTGTTGCAAAATTGTTAATTCGCAGTTTTTAGTTCTGGGACATCAAGAGCCCCTTCTAACTTCAGAATTTCAAAAATTGGAAATTGTTAATAAATTTGCAAAATTTGCAAAAAAAATATTCTTTTCTAAACTGCCTTCAAACAAGATGCAAAATTCCGCAATCCAGTCGGCGCCATCGCCTTTCGTTTTTGAGATATGTAATTGTTTATAAGAAATTCGCATGTCATAACTCCCATTTTGTGGGGGGATTCAATCTTTCTGCAGTTCCCTCACAAATCTACCCTTCAAGCCGTTTTGCAAACGTAACGTGCATTTAGCGGCACATTTTGCACCCGAACGTGACAGCACAATGCTATTTGAAACTACCTTCAGAATGCTTATATTTGATTATCGAGTCCAAATCACGGGTACTTGAGTTCTCACAAATGTTCTCTAAATACGTAAATGCCAAGAAGGTCATCTCATGAAAACGCACAAATTCTCTGAGCATATGAATGAATCAGTCATTTCAACGACAAATTTTTTAATATATTGTGTTCTTTAAATGCGTCCCGTGTCTCTGAAAAGCAAACATTATCATTATCATTTAAAAAAATTATAACCATTCTTACATGCAACACTCACAGTGCTGGATGCTCGGATTGACATGAAATTTCACCAGCTGATAGAACACCATGCAAAACCTATATACGCAAATTTTGAAGTGCTATGGAATATTATAAATAGTGTTTTATTGGCATTTTGTATCAGGATCTTTCGTGATCTTTGCGCTTCCCGCAGCGGGCGAGCCGTTGCTTCGGCAGCGATAGGAACGTTGCGCGGCGTCTATCAGCTGATATCTGATTTCCAAGCGCGTTCGTTTAAGAATTCGTATTTATCTTTTCTTTCTTCTTCTTTCGTTTGGCTCATCAAGGGACCAAGCACCAATTTCATTACTTCTTCCTTTGTCCTTCTTCTTCCTCCAGTACCCTTTGATCTGCTCGCTGTGTATCATCTTTTCTTTATTGTATCTGTTCATTATTTATTTTTAATTGTTTACTGATTTGTTGTGCATTTATTTATTCACGTATTTATTATTTAATAAGTATTGCCTGATTAATTAAACCACATTGTAATCTTTACATCCTGTAAATAATGCCAGTATGCATTTAATTATCGCATTCGAATTACTCATGTATGTTTTCTCGTCCTACTCCTCCATCAGAACCTACAAAGTAAACACCCGTTTTTGTCACTCCGCCTGCCCTCCAAGTAACTGAGACCTTGCCGACACTCCGAAAGTGGAGACGCGGTGTGTGAGTAACGGCCGCAGAACCAGCGGCGAGCAGCGATTTCCGCCCTTCCACGGTCGGTTTAGCGACTTTAGTCAAGAAAGGTCCCAATACTAATTATCGCCAAAACACTACTTGCAATGGTTCATAGCACGTACAGATTTGTATGTAGGGGTTTTGAAAGGCTCTGAACAAGCTGGAAAATTTTTTAAGTCAATCCGAGTATCCAGCATGGTGAGTGTTGCGTGTTAGGATCAATAAGTTTCTTTTCAACTTTTGTTGCGCCTTGGTGACGCGTCTACAAGCTCTTGTGCGGGTATTGAACGCTTGATATAATCCTCCTTGAAATTCTTTTTTTAATGTTGTCAGCCATCGTCAGTCATTTACTTTTATCCCTTCGGCCAGAGGCATGTTCACATCTCCATTTAATCGTTAGTAGAAAATAATTAAAGTTGGTATTATTAGCAACGGAATTGTAGCGTTTTATTGAATTTCAAAGGACTGCTTGGATATTTTGGGGTTTAGTGAACAAAATGTAGTTACCTGAATTTGACGCTATGAAGAGTAAACGAAAAATGAAACAAAAGTCAACAATTAAACTGTCATCAATATTCGTGCTAAATGATATGAATATACGAAAATGAATGGACGTTCTAAACTAACACGTGAATGTAAAGAAACTCACATATAAAATGTATAGAAAACGAAGTAAATATAATACCATTCACAGTACTGAAGCATACAGAAATATAACTAAAGTACTGAACGAAAAAGAAGCGGAATACCACGCATTTCAAAGTAAAGCAGGGCATTCCGTGTCGTACTTTATTGTATTTACTCATCAGTGAACAAAGAAGAAATAAAACATGAACGTGAATCTTAGGGCCACCTTGTTCGTAACGTATATAAAGTGCGATATTGGGTAATCATGAAACCTCTCTCTCTCTCTCTCTCTCTCTCTCTCTGCACATTATAGACTTAGAACCACACAAAAACAACAAAGGAATTTAAGAAATTGACAAATTTTAGAATGCAATCTCAAATTTGAACCACCATGTAAAAAGAAAACACCAGTTCAATGCCATCGGTGCCCAAAATACGGTCTTACGAGAACATACTCTAAGGCAACGCAAATAGATGCGTAAAATGCGGCTTTTAATATTTAACAATTGAGCATCGGAAAGATAAAACACAGCCGGCTAAATGCGTTCTGAGTTCACGAAAACACACAGGACGATACCCAATTAGAAATGTTGTCAAATACACCAAAATTATATAAATAAACGAAACAGAGAAAAGAAAGAAATATCCCCACTGTTAAAAAATCACTAAAAAGTCCTCGTTCCAGAGTTTCCTCCCCTCCTTTCTCACTTCATTCAAATAATACATTTTTTCAACTCAGAAAATTCCTCAAAATTAAGGAACCCTCCCCATTCACAGAAAAATACCATTTATTGCCCATCTGCTTACATATCCAGTAATCCGTTAGAACCCTCCCCCATATAATCTAACTTACTACCCATCACAAATAGACATGCGCAATGTAATTGAAAATTCCTTCCAAAGATAAGAAAACATTATAAAACAGCAATTCGAACAAACAGGATCACTACGTTAATATCCAAAATGCAGAAATGAAGCTAACAAATAAAATTATACTCTGGAACGGGAATGGATTAATCCAACACCGCAGAGAAGTAATAACTACATAGGACATTCTTTGTAGAACCAAAACTAAAACATAAGATATTTTTGTGACGATCCTTGGTTCGCGCCACACAAGACTGTCTACAGGATCGTAATGCCACTGGATGATCTCATTTCACCGGCAGTACAGGTTTAGGGATTCTCTGATACGAACAGAGTGTTTTATTTCGAAACGTCCGTCCGACGGTCCGTTTGTCAGTCTGTGACCACACTAATGTCTAAACTATTCGTAGAATTTTTGGCAAAAAACATACCATTATCGATCTGCCCCGACTCGAGGCCCTGCAAATTGAAAATAATTCTTTATATATTATGGATGATATAGTTGAAGCGATTTTTCCTTCAGATGAAATTAGTTCTTGACAGTAAATTCTTGATAAAATATTACGTAAACTTATCTGAAAATATTTGTTGTTTTCGCGTAATGTTTATTGAAATATGAGCAAAATAAAAAAATATTAAAACTAAGATTTTCTGAAAACGGAATCATATTTTTGTTCTTTCACATACTCTATGGATAGCGCTAAATTCACTGAACAAAATGAAATAAACTTTATTTTGATGTATTATTTGTTTTTTCAAGAAATTGTTTGCAACAAATGTAAGTTTTCGATACATCTCAGTAATATTTACATTACGGGCGTTTTTAATCAATAATTGCATTTGTGAGTGTAATTGCTTCAAATGATTTCAACTGCAGGTTCTCTAAAATTCAAAACTCTATCTCGTGAAAATGAACTAAAAATTTTTCATTTTCGTAACAACAGTAAGCGACAGTTTTTCAACAATTTCTCCAAATGTATAAAAGGTTCTGCCCTCTATGATATTCTTAAAGTCGTATTTCAGTTTTATCGATAAGAAAGCGAATAATTGGGAGTCAACAAAAAACTAGTAGTTCTAGAACAGCACGTACTTTCTCACATCATTTCAGAAGTTACCATTATCGAACATTCTGAGACTTCGACAAAAATGATATCCGCGCCATTCTTTTAATATTTTAATGTTCTATTGGTGAAAATAAGTTTAAGAAAATGTTTTCGGGCATTTTTTGAGAAAATGTTTTCTTATAAAGTACTTAAATTTTAAGCATAAATTACGCAAAAACTACTCTTTTTCTCAAACAATTTTCCGTTTTTAAAGAAAAAACAAATGGCCGTTTTTAAAGAGCTGAATTTTTAGAACGGATTCTGTTTAAGGTAAGAATCTCTTCCTTCACATTTGTAGTTTTGAAATGTTAAGATTAAACAATTTTCGAAAATACAGAGTTCGCCGGAAATGGGACTTTTTTTCTGTCGAGGAGAAAATTTAAAGAGAACTAGTGGTGCTACAAAATGGCACAGACATTCCCTTATTAGTTTATTTCCTTTGGTATCGGCTAGCTATTCGAACTTGGTATATACTTTTGCCAGCTACCATCTATCGCCAACCAAAATTACTTTTTTTAAACATTTTTTTTTAAATTTTCCAATTTCTTAATAGTAAAACGGAAATATTATTTTGAGAATATTAAAGAACAGTGAAAACTCCTCTTATATGGCAATTTTCCTTAAAAAATTTGGAGCCATTTTTAAGAGAATGGCGTTTTACCGCTACTGTAAATGCGAAATTTGAAGCTCTTTTTCATAGGAATCTTTTATGTTTTCGAAAAACTTTATTTGAAGTCATTTAACCCTTCTGTTACTGAGGGAGGTAACTGAGTTACCCCAACACATATTTTATTATTTCTTCTCATCTTATAATTTTCTTACATTTTAGATATCTTGTGTAGTTTTTTTACATATTTATTTAAACTATCATTTTGGAAAAACCTGCGTTTCTTTTGCTCTTAGTCAAGCTGGAGTTACTACCTTAGACCCGTTGGTATTGGATGTTCGGGATTTAATAACGTGGTTTGAGGTTATATTATGAGTGGGAGAAGGGAGATGGTTTTGTGGACATTCCTACGAAGTGTTATTGAAGAACTGGTGCATTAATACGTGTATGTGAACATGTCGAAGAATTACAGTCATGAAAATTTTGAAAAGTTATTAATGATTCACAATCCAGGCAATTTGTGTGAAGAAGATCGTGAAGTATAGATTGTTTTGTGAGCGTGATGAAGAAAATGTACAGGTTATAGGTGAAGTGGACGATATTATTTGTGCTGAAGACGAGGAAAACATGAATGATGACGTATTCATCAGTTCAGGAGAGTATTAAGTGAAAGAGACAATACAAATAGTGCAATGTGCTCTAAAAGGACATCATTTGGCATTCGAGACCTCTTCGTTGTGGACGAGGTCCTGCATGTAAAATATATATCGTTAAAATCTCTAAATACTTTATTAATGTATCAAAATAATGTTTAATCTGCAAAACCAAAACAATATTACAGCATTTACGGTAAAAATATTAAAACTCAATTGAATTTTCCCTGGGGTAACTCTGTTACCCCCTTTGGTATTCGACGTATGCAAAATACCTCGTTAGTCGAAGGATTAAATCACTTTAACTCAAAAATACAATAGGGTCATTCTTTTTATATTCGACCAACAAAATTCCCGACAATTTTCAAATTACCTAAAAACACTATTTTAACTTTTGTTTTGTGGTAAAATTATGAACAAATACAATCTTATATTTTTTCTTTTCGGTATTTTGCATGTAATCATTACAAAACCGTTTTTCATGAAAATACGATCTTCCTCTGCAGACGACATGAACTAGATAAAACGTAATGTTAAGATTATTTACATAAATTTTGTTTGCATATTTTTCAGATTCCTTGAAGTTCTTTTAAGTGCAAAAGAATAGAAATTACCAGTGGCGTAGCGTCAGGGGACGCTGAGATGCTGAGCATCCCCGTATATAAGAATCTTAAATACTGTATTGATAATCTTACAAGTGGTCTGTTGAGTGAAACACGTTTTGTATTAATTTTAAATTGATTTCCTATGATTGAATTCGGCGGGCTGTTGAAGCTGGCCTCTGATTGCTTGAAAGCTAAAATACTTCAGCGTCTGCCGCCAGATTGCGACGAGCAATGACGCATGCGCAGATGGCGAGGTTCCCCTCTCCCCTCTTCACCCCTGGCCCAGAGAAACCCGACTGCTTTACGCTAGCGTCTACTGCGGAAAGAACCTCGTTTGTGCACGAGAGCGCAGCACACTTCAGGCGGTCAGTAAATTATCTTTCTCTCTCTCACTTGGGAGTCCCCGCTTGGTCATGGGTACAAACTGTAGAAATAGTGCCTGACTACTATTTCTTAATTAATATCCAAGAAATTGTATTATCTCTTAAATAGATTACATATTATTTAAGTCTGCAATGTATAAATTAACAAATGGTCTTATTGCCATTCGCGTATAAGAATTAAAGCTGAGCCATTGTATAATTTGCTTTCAAGACATCGGCAGCCCTGACTGCTGTGAGGATTTTGTGGGAAGCGCCTACACCGTCGTAAGCAATCGAGATCGTGGAAGTAGTCTCAGTGTATCTGCCTTGTGTTGCGTTCGCCTGTTAGATGAAGTAGTTGATAGTGACATTTTGTGTGTTATTGTTGAGCATCCCCAAACGTGTGAGTCACGCTACGCCACTGGAAATTACACATTTTATTGCGTTTCAGGTACATTTGTAACGTCATGATTGTAAAAATTATGAACATTTTCAAAATTTATTTTCCAAAATACACCATCTTCGATTTTCAAACTTCAATTCCTCATTTTCCGGAAATGAGGAATTTTGAGCTAGTTTTCACAGAAAACGGTTGAGTTTTCTAGAAAATTTATACGACACTATTTAAACCACATATACTCATAAACATGATAATGTGAACAAATTGTCGCTAATGTAAATATTAACGACGTGATAGACAAGTCAACAAAATTACATTTTTGTAATTTTTGAAAAAAAAAAAAGAATAGAGTAATATGGCATTTATGTCATCTCATGGAGTACATTTAGCACTAACCTATTTGCCCAAAATGGCACATTTTGCACCCAATATTACGCAAAAACTACTTAACGGTTCAGACAAATGTACCTGACTTTAAAGAAAGAACTCACTTTGGAGAACGAATTTTATTTGAAGGAAAAATCTCTATCTTCAATTTTGTAGTTGGAGGAAGATGCCGAAAAAAATCCAAACTTGTGCAATCTTCGCAAATTCAGAGTTAACCGTGGAAGTCGGACCTAAGCCACCTTAATAACTGTATTTTACTCTATTCTTACAAGACATTTAAAGCAAAAATTAGGAGCCGTTTTTGAGAAAAGTTTGAAATTGTCCGGAGGGCTTCATGTAAAGTATACTCAAATTGTTTTAGAAAGCTTTTCAAAATCTAAAAGCTTCGACTAGAGACAGATGAACAGGGGTTTCTTCAATCTGGAAGAAATGGTACGCATGGTTTAGGCTTCCGGACGGACCGACAGACGGACGTTTTGCTTTCAGTTGCTTTCTCGATATCAAAGACCTACAAAACCGGTATTCCGAGTACACCGCGTGTTAGGGGATTTTAGCAACTGGTTTTATACACTTTTTCGTTATCAATGAGAGCAATGAATATTTCTGCCGAAAATTCGCAATTTTTTTCGCAGCATTACATAAATTTCCCTATACTACGTATATTACTTCGTATATAGGTATGGATGCGGAAAAGTAAAAATTGGAACAGCTTTTTCAAGGAAAAAATGTAAAAACTGTCTATATTTTGCACAAATTACGCAAAAACGCTCATATTATTGATAAATTGTAGTACATGACCTTAATTTCAAATGTATCTTTAAAGAACACTGTTCATAAAAAAATCTCTAACTTCAATATTGTAGTTGTAGGAAGGCGCCGAAAACATTTTTGGACGTCTTATTTTTCGAAAAATTAGTTATTTCAACGAAAATGTGACCTTCACCATTCCCGTAAGCGTTCTTTACGTTATCCGAGGCCAAACTTAATCAAAATTTTTGAAGCCATTTTTGAGAAAATCATGAAAATATTGAGGCTCATGAAAAAAGAACCCACAAAATCAAAATGTCATTTAAAACTCAGAGGGCCTTGACTTCTTTTAAATCGATCGAGGAATATTAATTCGGAGAAAATCGGGAGAACGGTTTAGGCGCTAGCGTTGACCGTAAATGGAGGAACGGAGGAACAGACAAAGAGATGTTTTGCCGTCAATCCATTTTTCTGTATCAAGATCCCAAAAAACATGGATTCTTATTTCACATCGTGTTAGAGGAAGTAATTTGCTATATTCTTGTATACGTACACGATTTACCCACTTATTCTTTACCAGGACCTGGCAATAAGAGTTGTTCTGTCGAAAATTCTCCAGTACACGATACAACACTTTCTCTTGTCACGAAATAAATATGAGAAAGTAAAAATGTATTACAGGCGCCTATAGATAGTTGCTGTAAAGAGGATGGGAAAAATCGAAAAGCTAACTCAGACCAAACGTATCAAGAGACTAACGAATACGAGAATAGCGAGTTGCTGTTTTAATCTGAGGGTTGTTTCTACTTGTAAAATGCAGTATTTTACGCCTCTGAAAGAGACAGATCTCACATCCACTAGTGAGATAGCTTGTTCTTGCGTGGCTTGGTTATTCTGAGGTATGTGAAAGAATTAATAGGAAGTTGTTCAATTTTCTTAGCCGTGAGTGAAAATATTGATTTTTTTTGGCAACGCTGCGTAGCCCCTTATCTCATTTCACTTGGAGTCGAAAGTTCTTCCAAGCGGAATTGGCAAGACGGTAGTAGCTTGAGGTGTGTGAGACTCAACAAAAGGTGTGTGTCTCAACAAAAGAGATGCATTTATTCAACTCGTTTATGAACTATAATATTCGTAGTAAGCACGAAGACATCACTAATATTGTCGCCAGAATCAGTCATTTTTTGCGTTAACGTTTGCCAGGAATAGTGTTTTGGAATGAAAAAATACTATTAATTTTTTTACTCAAAATCTGTATTATCTTTGTTGTGTGTTAAAGACAGAAAATATAAAATATATTTCTACATACATCTGAAATTGTTAAATAATAATATAACATTGTAATTAACTCCAATAGCATAATCAATATCCAGGAAAATTTCCACCTTCAATACTCTTTTTCGAGAAATTTAATTTTGTAATGAATTTAGTTTGAATAAATAGTTTAGTAAGTTGGTGGAATTTTTGGTAATAATGGATAAAAACACCTACGCAGACTGGGATTTGAACCCGCTAATCCCCGAGGTCTGGAATAGTATCTCTGTGACACTGAGCCATCCATTCCGTGTTTTAAAGCGTTTCTTATAACAAAACATTTCTTATCCACGAAACTGGAAATCAATATTACTTATACAAAAAATTAATGTCAATTAAATTTCAATGGGCAGGAATTGCAGAAGTTTTTCAACTATTTACCTCTGAATGGACGTGAAAATATATACGATCTCCGATAAAATAAATGTAATCTAAATAGTTGGGTCTAGAGAACGTAGCTTTGAAAAATCTAGCGCAATCTGTAGGGTTGTGCGTCCATCGCCAACCCTCATGCCAAGATATTTTCAACAGGAAATATTACATTTTCTTGTCGACACACGAATGAATATTTTTTTTCCTTTCTATAAAGAATATTAGAACATTGAATCATTTCAGAGAAGAAAAACGCTACATAGAAGAAATAAATTTATAAAGATATAAATATGAATTTCACTGTTTACTCTGAATTTCGAAAAATTACAAAGAATTGAATATTTTTCGGCATCTTATTAAAACTTGAATATTCAAGATTGAGATTTTTCCTTCAAATGAAATTTCTTCTCCTTATTTAGTTTCTAAAAATTTATCCTGTTAATTGTTTGAAAATGTTGCTTGTTTTCCCTTATTTACTTGGAATGTGGACAATATTAGAAAATATTAAAAGCAAGATTGGATGGAACGGGTTGCAAACATTTTCAGTAAAATTTTTGTGCGGATAATAGGCCTACTTAATGCACTGTGTAAGAAGACACAAATGTCATTTTGCCAAATATCTAGAAAAGTATTTTTTTATCTTGTGATTAATATTTACATTGTTATACAATACTGCATTTGTAAATAGATGTGCTTCAAATGATTTTTAATGAATTTTCATGAAAACTCAAAAAGTGTCTGTGAAAACTAGATCAAAATTGCAGAGTTGCAGAAAGCCTCAAACGATATTTCCCCCAAAACGGCTCCAAATATTTTATCGAAAATATTCGTATTGGATTAGGTTTAACTTCTGTAATGTTGTTAATGTCACATTTCAGTTATATTTTAAAGGGACTGAAAAATTGAGAAAATATGAATTAAAAAAATAGACAGCAACTCTAGTTTCTTTTCATATAACTACGAAAATGATCTAAAACTTGCGAAGTTTGGCATACAGGGCGTCCCGCCAACTATGGGCCACCCCCATAACGTCTAATCGGTTCCCGAGATAGAAATGCAGTTTTCGTTCAATAATGCGGAATCATGATGCAAATACTGTGACGTAGAGATATTGTTCAAAATATTTTTAGTTTTCGATAAATTTAATTATCTTTGATTTTTTAAATAGTAGCATGTATTTTTCTCACTAGAAATAGATAGATCATAAATAGACGAATGCAATGAAGTAACATATGTTAATGTTTTGATAGTATTTGATGTACAAAATTATACTTTCTGGCATGTGGTTTTAAATTAAGTGTACATGATTTCCTGTAGTAACCCTTGCTACTGTCCCCTTTGGGGAAAGTTTCCTTCGTGACGCCTGCACTTAAGGGGGAGAGGGGAGAGGCCGCGAAGGTCAACTTCCCTACAAGCGACAGCTCTGATTGCTGCAGCAGGAAAAATTGCAAGTCTAATTTAAAATCTCATGACAGATAGTACACATTTATGCACAAAATACTATCGTAATATTAACATGTATTACATCATTGCATTACTCTTTTTATGATCGATCTATTTCTAGTGAGAAAAACATAGACTCAATTTAAATAATCAAAGATGATTAAATTTCTCGAAAACTAAAAATAGTTCAAACAATATTTCTACACCACATCACTTGCCCCATGATTACGCATTGTTGAGCGAAAACTATTGCGATATCGGGAACCGTTTGGAAGTTATAGGGGTGTCCCATAGTTAGAGGGACATCTTGAATATCACCAGCTCGATTGTATACTAATGGAATCTCAAAACCTATGCTCCCAAGCTCAAATCACAGTCCGAAGAGTGATTTCGCGGATTTCGAAACACTCCCAAAAGTAAGCTTTGGATTAATGTAGCGATTGTTAATTAAGAGGTGATACGTCATTGTTGCGACAACGTGCAATCCAGTTGGAATAAGCGAAATTTTCGCTCGGATTTAACTTGAATTTTATATTGCCTAATTCGTAAAAAGAACTCGAGAAAGTATGCCCACCGCTAGTTTTTCAATAGAGGGGACAATATTTCGACACACAATTACAAGCACAGAGTCGAACAGAGTCCCAATAAAACCTCGACTTGCTCGAAATTTTCATATTACGGAAAGTAAGGCTGAATTATCTAAGGATTTGAGAGTTAAAGTGTTTACAGAATTGTATTATAGTAACCACAAGGCAAAATATAAAGTGTTTTATATAATGCATTTGTTCTTATTCTTTCAATATTTGTGTTAAAAATTTTGGTAATTTTATGAGGGTTGTATAACTCACTTCAATATTTGTTATGAAATAACAATTACTGATTGAAATGGAAATGAAATATAAGAGTGGATCAAATAGGTGCATTTCATTTCCATGTAATTCCATTCATTAGACTTTTAGATATCTAAATATAATACTACATGGATAATGTTAAGATTATCATTGCTATTTGATTTTTTGCAAGTATGTTTTTTTTCGAAATAAGTTTAAGTGAAATAATTGCAAACTTTTCTCTTTAAGTATAGTTGGGAACATTAATTGCCTGAATGTAAATCTTAAATAGAAACAACCATTTTTCATTAAAGAATTTGATTAAACATAAGTAAATCAGAGCAAGCGATTTGAAGCCGCTGGCCATACATGAATACAAATCGTCTTCCTCGATCAAAAATGTTTTAAACCAAACTTATGTATTTTTTTGTGTAGAATCCGAATCTGCAATATAAAGGGAGGGGGTCCTCATGTAAAATTCCAAAGTTGGCTCCCGCCTCACACTCAGGAGACGAGTGGAGAAGTTTGATTTTAGGTCTGACAGATGTCCCCCTTATAGATATTAATTTTTTACCTTTGACATTTTTTGAACGTTGCATATTTTTCGAATTATTTGGATTTCTCAAGTTAAATAGGCCACTCTGTATACTTGGTAGATGTAGGTATTACGAAGTTCACCGGGTCATCTAGTTAATAATAAATCTAATCTAATGTTGATGAGGAGTTGGTGCTCATCTGAATAGAAGTAATGTAGTGTCCGTGATGGATCCAGAAGTTAGTTGTGACATGTGAGTACCCTCCAGCCTACTCCAACCTCGCGATAATACAGTAATATATAAAAATATTTGTTAGTTTTTGATCGAGTTACGAATGGGATGTATTAATCATCAGCAAGCACGTGAATGAAATTACTTCTGCTTCAGATACATCCGTTCATCCTTGACACACGTACCCGGTTTTCAAGAAGTAGAGGGGGAGTAAATTTGACAATTCATGAAGACGGTCTGGTAGTCACTGAAGCGCATTGGACTTCTTTCTGAGAAAGATGATTTGCCGTGATATTGCAAACTTACATCTGAAATATTCCGTTTCAAGGTATAAATTTATTAAATTGTTAGGAAATATGTAGTAATAGCTAAAATATGTAAAAACATGAAATTAGACCAAAGTTTTTAAAATTAAGTAAAATAAAAATTGTTCTAATTCACCCAAAATGTCTTATCTCTATAAAATATTACTGAATGCAGGTATCTTGTTCCTGTGAAAATATGTATTTACATGAAAATCTGTTCCCTAATTATAAGATAATAAAAGGCTTTGTTGTTGAAATTTTAACGTTTGTGTAAATGAATGCTTTTCAAGTGGCTTCGATGTTGAAATGACTAACTCTGCTGAATATATTCAGAGATTGTCTGTGTTTCCATAAGATGACCTTCTTGGCATTTACGTATTTGGGGAACATTTCTAAGAACTCAAGTTTTCATGATTTTAACTCGATAAGCTATGACCTCGAACAACGCTCTTGGGTTCCGAGGCATTGTGCAAAAGCATAGGAGTGTCATGGTTGAATGGAAGAAGAAAGATGCGAATGCTATGAGGATTATTAATATGCGAAAACTTAATTTTAAAAACGTAAGATTCAATTGCAAAACTGCACTTCATTGATATTTACTCATTTACCTACGTAAGTTCTTATTCGTTTAATTAGTAATTTATGTAAATTAGCACATGCCAATACTGTACTACAACGGTATTTTTACTTTTTCGCATACTACATACTTGTCTCTGCAAAATTTCTCTCTTGTTGAAATTAAAAGTCCACATATTTAATTTCCATTGCCATGATTAGAAAGTTCTATTAGCAAACATGTCAATATGATATTGTATCGGCATATGTATTGCATTGCGTCGGTACCGCCATGTAACATTTAAAATATGCTCTTTCTTGCTATTCAGATATAACATTTCCAGAGCTACCGCAAATAATGAAGAATAATTTGCACTATGTTGTAAAAACACTTGCTGAAGAAAGCAATATACCTATTGATTGGAATGAAATTGTGAGCGATGTAACAAGAATGTATTAAATTCGGTTGATTTTCAGTAACTTATGTATTAAGACAAATTACTGACAGTAAGACAAAATTCAACATACTAATTACTTATTAAATAACTCTACTAGTTCTCTTGAAACATAAGATACTGAACATCAACAGAATTTATTAACAGACGATCAACATAACTAGTAAATAATATAAGAATATATTAACATTTTCGGAACGGGAAAAAAAGAGAAGCTGTATGCCTTCATGTCTTCGGAAATTTATTGTTTGCTTCAATATTTAATTTAAATTATTGGTCACAATTTTATACGCGATTTTATATGTCAATAATTTGCCTCCCAAAATTGACGGAGAAAAGAATTCTACTGGAGGAAAGAAAGGTATGATTGGCTTTTATATCAAGCCCCGCCAATTTCGCTTTAAAAGGAGTAGAGAGAGGGGACAGTTTTGAGGAAGAAGCAACTCTGGTAGGTTACCAAAACCAATGACGGACTCGCCTCTTACTCCAGAGTCCAGGATTGGTCGACAGCCGACCTGTATTACCTGAGTAGTATCTTTCAAATTAATTTCGTTGTAATATTTTCCACGCTAGCCAATAAAAATAAGGGTATATATTTTGGTAAATAACGAATATAGAAAATACAAAAATACGCATTATATATTCTGTTCATATTCGCATGCAAAAGCTTCGACATTCAATTTGCAAAATAATTTGTTAATAAGATAATATTACGTACACCAACTCAAATCTACAAACAGAAGTTTCACTGCCGTATTTAGAATAAAATGGAATGTTAGAAAGTTAGCAATACCTAACCAGCAACCATTTCCACCACAATATATGAGAGCGTTAAGGCGGCCCATCCGCTCCCACCCCCTTCCTATATTTAGACGTATACAGCGGAGAAACTAAGCGAGTCATTGCAGCGAGTTATTTTATAAACAATTGCATATCTCGAAAACGAAAGGCGATAGCACCGATCGGATTGCAGAATTTTGCATCTCGTTTAAAGGCAGTTTAGAAAAGACAATAAAATGTTTTTGCAAATTTTGCAAATTTATAAACAATTTCCAATTTTTGAAATTCTGATGTTAGAAGGGTCCCCTGATGTCATAGAACTAAAAACTGCGAATTAACAATTTTGCAACAATTAAAAATGTTATAAACAATTTCGAAATGTGTGCTATACGACCCAGGACGATCCTCTAATTGTTTCTGAAGTGAATAGTGCAAAAAACAAATTTAACGAGAAATGCAAAATTAACTAAACAGCTAAAAAAACTAAATAGCTAGTTTAATTATTGCTAAAATGTTGAATTTCGTAAACACTGATATTTGAACATTATTACTTCGCCAAAACTTCCCACTCACAAATATTTTATCGATCCTGGAGCCGCCTATGCACACTTCATTTCTTCGACTCGGTTTCGGAATATTCGTTTACATACGTAAGTTGTTTTGCATTAAAAGAGGGGATAATATTACTAAATTGAATTTTCGCAAGTAAATCTGGATTATGAGAAAAAAGCAATGCATAAACTTTTTCAAATCCACTAGTTCTATTGCATGCGCTGAATATTTTATGTTGTAATGTATGATATTAACTTTATTGATATATTTCTTGTATGCGATCGAATGGCTTCCTCTCGGACGCAACGCGACTACCCCGCCCCCCTGTGCCTTCTGCGCCAATACTCTCAACCCTTAGGATGAACACACCTATCCATAGGGAGCGTTCATACTAGAGATGATGATTGGGTGAAACCTGGGGGAAATCTGCCCTATCAGCTTCTCAGGCGATGGCAGTTGGTAGAGAATGTTATTTTGTAATAGTTAACTATGAAAGAACCAGATGGCGTTATCCTCCGTACAGTGCTGCCAGAATGTGCAGAAGGATTGGGACTTCAGAATATGCCGTTGCCCATTCTATGTGGCGGCGAGGGGACAAGCTCAGACAATATGATCAATGGTTTCTACGTGTTCCTGACAAGTGCGGCATTTATCATCTTGGGAAATTTTGAGAACCGCTTTACCATAATGTCGTCAAGGTCTGATCTTGGGCAGCTATTACAAGTGCTTCCGATTCTGGCTTCATTCTTCCCCTTTTAAGCTACATAAATGATTGATCTGCACCTTGTCCATTCGTTTCAAATATTGTCCGTAAAGTGGTTTGTCTCTCCACGATTTCTTTAACATTTTTTGTGTCTCAAATTTCTTGTTAAGTAGCATCAGAAGTTCAGTGTTTCTGTCATTCTAGGTGTCTTGCATAGTCCTGTTCGCAATGCTTCTTGCTACACTTACAATGCCTCTGTTTCCCATTCTTCAGTCAGATTTCATGACCTGCCTCATTTGGGTCATCTTCATAGCTGACTACATACTTTCCCATCCCGGTTATTGCATTGTGCCAGGAGGCTTCAATTTGTCTGAGGCCGCTTCCTCCTTCCTTACTTGACAGATAAAGTCTAAGTACATCAGCTCGGGGGTGGGCAACATGATGCATTGTAAGCAATTTTCTGGTTTTTCGATCCATGATGCGAATTTCCTGTTCAGTCCAGTCTACTAGTCCGAAACTGTATTCGGCTACAGGCACCACCAAACTACCTATTGCTGATATTTTATTCCTTCAGTTCAGAGCGGACTGCAGGACAAGTCTCACTCTTCTATGATACTCCTTGCGTATTATCTCTTTCATTGTGTCGTTCGAGATGGTCTCATATTCTTCAATGCCCAGATATTTGTAAGTTTTACTTGGCTCAAGATATTGAATCACAGTGTGTCTATCAATTTCAATGTTCTCTGACGTGGTCATTTTCCCTCTTTTTAAGTTGACTTTTGCACACTTGTCAAGACCAAACTTCATGCAGATGTCATTGCTAAAATCATTGAGGACAGACAGCATTTGGGAGAATCGCTTCATTCTTAGCAAACACTTTAAGATCATCCATGTAAAATAAATGTGATACTGGCCTTTCATCACCATGGAGCTTGTAACCAAAGTCAGTGTGCGACTGCTGTCTCGATAGAGGGATCAAACTAATGCAAAACAGCAGAGGGGATAGTGAATCTCCTTGAAAAATTCCCCTGTTAATCTGAATACTTCTTGTTTCTACTACTCCCTTTCCGCTGTGGATTAGTAACCTGGTGTTCCACGACTTCATACTAGCCTTGCAAAACTCAACACGATTAATTTTGAAAACTACATATAAAACACACACAAATGCCTAAACACCAAAACAGTCAAACAATTTTACAAATTTATGTGATTCTCTTTTGAAAATGTTTACCTTGCAAATACGTACTAGCACAATACCCTTCTCCCCCTTTCTTGTTTTGGTTTCATTCCCCTATTGCTCCTCACTTCTCATCGTTTAAATTGGTACCACTTCATTTTTAACTAGTTCCACGCCAATTGGCCTAACATTTTAAATTCAGGCCTACCAATAAGTACAAACACTATACTTACCCACAAGATCAAGCAGCGACCGCACCATGACGCGTTGGAAACGCTCTGTAGGGAGCTGAATGAGCGAAATTTCCACACCAAACGTCTCACTATTCCTACAAACGAAGTAACAAGTTCAAGTCATAAATTCCTTTAACTATTTCTGTCTGACGATTTATCAATAAAATAATAAACTCTCAATCAATAAAATAATGAAGTCTATTTAGCACTATTAGTACAAAAAATCGAAGAAAAAATTTGGAGCCATTTTGAAGAAAGTGACAGTCGCGAGTTTCTGAAAATGCTGATTTTTGAGCTCATTTTCACAGAAAACTTTGGTTCATAATTTAATTCATAATTTCAAGCACATGTACTCACAAATGCAATAATGTATGTAAATAGCCGATATTGTAAATATTAACGGACTGAGCAAGATATAAAAACAATGTATAATTTTATAAAGTATTGAAGGCTTTCACGGCCGGAGTCAATATTCTTGATGTCTTCCGGGCTGATGAAAATTAAATGAAAATTAAGTTATTTCCCTTATTTTTGGACTTAGATATAACAATGAAACTATTATCTTCATTAAACGTCTTTCAACAAAGGTTTAAGCTTTCACAAAAATTGAATGAATTTTTCTATGGCTGATCATTCTGTTTCTTAACATTTTTGAAATAGTTTCTAAAATTAAATGTTCTATAGCCAAAACGTTTGAAACATTTTTATTAAAATTATTAAAAACATGTTTTTCCCAAAATCGGCTCCAAATTTTTTCTTCAACCGTTTTGCAGTGATGGTTCCAAGTGCAATGTATCAGATGGCAAAAATGCAATTTTCTGCCCTTTTTACAAAAATTATACAATATTCTTGATGTCTTCCGGGCTGATGGGCCGTGGTCCAATTGGCTTGGAACTGCCAAACGTTTCGCCCACGACTGCGGTGGGCATCTTCAGTGGCGAGGTCTCGGGCGAAGTGTCCGGGACAGCGGCTTACTGGCGACTGACGTCGTGCTGGTCTCGTCCGCGGTATTAATAGGCCGCGGGTGGTGGTGGCGGAGGGGGTGGTTTCGCGCGCTGGCTTCTGATTGGCTGTCGCTTCGCGGGCTGGCTTGCGATTGGGCATCGACTGAGATGGCAGTGGCGCTGGGAATTTTGTTACTGTAAGGTTTTGTCTTGGTGTTGCGGAGTGCGGGAAGCCAAACGGAACTGATTTTGACTCCTTCTTCTTTCCTGTTGAAATTGTTCGGATGTTTGAAAATTTCTATGGCTTCCCGTTGTAAGCGGGCGTGGTAATGGTTTGTTGTGGATGAAATCTCGGTGATGTCGAATAAGATGTCATGTTCTTTTCCCGAAAGAGCATGTTCAGCGACCGCGGATCTTTCGGTGTAGCCGAAGCGGCAGTTTCGTTCGGGTCCAGGAACCGAAAGATCCGCGGTCGCTGAACATGCTCTTTCGGGAAAAGAACATGACATCTTATTCGACAACACCGAGATTTTATCCACAACAAACCACTACCACGCCCGCTTACAACGGGAAACCATAGAAATTTTCAAACATCCGAACAATTTCAACAGGAAAGAAGAAGGAGTCAAAATCAGTTCCGTTTGGCATCCCGTACTCCGCAACACCAAGACAAAACCTTACAGTAACAAAATTCCCAGCGCCACTGCCATCTCAGTCGATGCCCAATCGCAAGCCAGCCCGCGAAGCGACAGCCAATCAGAAGCCAGCGCGCGAAACCACCCCCTCCGCCACCACCACCCGCGGCCTATTAATACCGCGGACGAGACCAGCACGACGTCAGTCGCCAGTAAGCCGCTGTCCCGGACACTTCGCCCGAGACCTCGCCACTGAAGATGCCCACCGCAGTCGTGGGCGAAACGTTTGGCAGTTCCAAGCCAATTGGACCACGGCCCATCAGCCCGGAAGACATCAAGAATATTGTATAATTTTTGTAAAAAGGGCAGAAAATTGCATTTTTGCCATCTGATACATTGCACTTGGAACTATCACTGCAAAACGGTTGAAGAAACAATTTGGAGCCGATTTTGGGAAAAACATGTTTTTAATAATTTTAATAAAAATGTTTCAAACGTTTTGGCTATAGAACATTTAATTTTAGAAACTATATCAAAAATGTTAAGAAACAGAATGATCAGTCACAGAAAAATTCATTCAATTTTTGTGAAAGCTTAAACCTTTGTTGAAAGACGTTTAATGAAGATAATAGTTTCATTGTTATCTCTAAGTCAAAAAATAAGGGAAATAATTTTCAATAAAAATCAAAATCAAAACGAAATGGTTTAATTTTCTGAGATAAAATACGTCTGCGGTTGCCTATCGTTAAGGCACATGAAAAACATTTCCACCACAGCTGAAAATGAAGTAATAGATTACTTCTTTCCCAAAATTGCACAAAACGTCTAGGTTTGGTATATTGTCAATAGATTTTTGCTCATTTAAAGATATTTTTTCAAATACACGTAAGTATATTTATTTTATAAACCTGATATTTTCAGAAGTTTTTGAAGCTGTTAAATTACTAAATTAATTTGAGATATTTCTCATATGACATTTTTTTATACATGAAGTCTTTGTGCTCCCGCGGATTTTGTGATACCATTTAACTTTTCCAATGCGATATTTTGGGGTGCCATATGTCGATACTCTTGGAATGTAATTGTTACCTAAATAATAATCAGTAGGAAGCGGATTTTCATGCTCTAAAAGATCTTGAAATATGATTTTTAAAATATGCATTCATGAACTAAAAATTGTGAAATATTCACCATAATATGCATTTATGACCTAAAAATTCTGAAATATGCACTTTCATGCGCAATTAAAATTAACAATATTTAATTTTCGGTATAAACCTTCCATTATAAAATTCAGGAGAAGCATGCTTGGAGTGACGAAAAAATTTGTACCAAAATAATATGACCTAACTTATTTCTCGGGAGAAATAATTGAAGTAAATATGCACCTTAGTGAAGTACCTACCGTATAGGTCTTCTTTCACATTTTTGCCTGATTTAAAAAAAATGATATCAAGAAATATCCTACATTTGCACAAGTATTTTAGCATCTGTAGAAGAAAAAAAGAAACTTGTGACAAGCTTTTCCCAGCAATGAACGCTGCTCACAAATATATTCTATTAAAACACGAAAGTTTTCTCTATGTTTAGGAAATATGGAAAATATGCTCCCATAACTACACGAATATGCCCCAACTGGAAAAATAGATCAAATATGCAGAAATATGCACTAACATATTATTCTACAAAGCATCAAATTCTAACCAAATGCCAAGAAATTACTCTTAGCTATGCCCTGAAGAAATAGAGAAAAATATGCAAAATCATAGAAATCCGCTCCCTAATAATCAGCTTTTGCAAAATTTTGACCCAACCAAATTAAATTGCTCTCTTTTCAGATATGTTCATTTCTAATCTAATTATAATGTTTAAATACTGCTAGTATTTAAGCTTTTGCAAAATAATTTCATCATTTTTGAGATTTAATTACTCGGTATAACATGCCAGCGTAATTATTGAACGTGTTATCTCGCAGATCATTTCCTAAAATCGTGTTCTCGAAAATGCGTCACAGTTTCCTACAATTTAGTGTACTGTAAGAAATTTTATAAAAAAGTAGTCAAAGCCCAATAATGAGAATGAATGTTTAAATACCTAGGATATGCATACACTTGTCGGATATCCATCGTTTCACAATGTAAGAGGCAAGGACAATAATATCCGTCCCCACTCATGTCCCACTCAGGCTTCATAACGCGCCAGCCCATTCCTTCCAGATTAGTGCTAAGGCATACTAAGCCTTCCATGTCACACACTTCCTCAGGTTCTGGAAAAAGAAAAAAGAACTCAAGTGAAAACACGCTTCAAATAAAAATTCACATTACGAACATATCATTTCCAGTTTACTTTCACGACTTTTACGTACTTCCATAAGATTGCATTACTACAGCAAAAACTGCCGATATTTGGAAAATTAACTCTTAATGTAGGCACCGACACCGAAAATAGTCAAATTATTGGTGGTGTAGTCACAATCTACATTTTGTGGGTTCTCAATGGGGAAAAATTTAAGGCAAAATATTTATTTGCCCGCCCGCCTGCCTGCCTGTCTGACCGATCGTCATTCGGACCATTTGTCTCTCAGTGTGTACGTCTGCTTGTTGTTTATTTGACTGTCCGTCTGCCAGTCCATCACACCATTTGTCACACCGTGCCAATATCCGTCCGTGGGTTAAGACAGGCCTGTCTGCTCGTTTCAGACGGACCTTGCGATCTAGAAGTCGATTCGCCCGTCTGCCTGTCGGTCCTTCAGTCCGTCTGCCGGTCGATCCTTCAGTCCGTCGGTCGGGACGTCGTTTGTCGCTTGGCCCTTCGTTTGCCGCTCGGCCCGTTGTTAGTCGCTCGGCCCATCGTTTGTCGCTCGGCCCGTCATTTGTCTCTTGGCCCGTCGTAAGTCAGCAAGTCATTACTCGTATTTACAGGTCGGGGTGTTAGTCTCTCAGTCGGTCCGTCCGTTTGTCGGTCGGTCGGTCCGTCCGTTTGTCGGTCGGTCGGTCCGTCCGTTTGTCGGTCGGTCGGTCCGTCCGTTTGTCGGTAGGTCGGTCGGTCCGTCCGTCTGTCGGTCGGTTCGCCCGTCCGTTCGTCCATCCATCCGTCCGTCCGTCTGTCTGTCGGTCGATCGATCGGCCGGTCCGTCCGTTTGTCGATCATTTCGCCTGTCGGTGCGTCTGTCTAAACGTCTGTCCGTTCGTCAGGTCCGTCTGTTCGTGAGCCCGTGCGTCACTGGCAATAGTAAGAAAGACTCTGCTAATGGAGCAACACCACTTTACATTAATATTAAAGGCCAGTGCTCTGGTGTTAACTGTTTCGTTATTCTCGGCGATTTACAATGTATCTTCTCGAAATAAGGAAGGAGAATTAAGACATTTTACTAATATTTTGTCCTTGGTATTTGGGAGCTTTTGTGGTCTAGTTTTGAAGATGTAAGTGGGATTGTTTATCGACTAGTCTCAGGGCAATACATTCGTTCCACCTCGCCTATTTTAATGAGGCTCGATCGTTTTTACAGAATTGGTCGGTAGTATTGGGGTTGACGCTGTGCGTAAAGAATACTAATTGCAGGACAACCACAATATACATATTTATACCGTAACGCAAATCCCTGTTAAACGCCCTATGCTAGTGAACGACTCCAGCGATCCGCGCGGCGACAAGGCAATACTACTCCGCTTTACCATATATAATATAGTATCGTTCTGCTAAATCTGACCAAAAAGGAAATGTTTATATATTTTAATTTC
The DNA here is from genome assembly GCA_031308135.1 of Acheta domesticus. NCBI lineage: Eukaryota > Metazoa > Arthropoda > Insecta > Orthoptera > Gryllidae > Acheta > Acheta domesticus. Next base: position 198,992,632 of record JAHLJT010009419.1, on the reverse strand, counting down.
CTCATGAATATAATTAACGAAAATATGAGTAGTAGGATTGTTAAGGAAAGAAATGATTGAAATCTAATGAATATACTCCATTGAATGTGAATAGTGGAATCATGAAGAACAAGTATTTCTTTACTCATCATGAAAATATCTAGAAAGGTAAGTATACTAAGTCGTGAATAAGGGTAGAAGGCAATAATATTTCTGATGTGCTCTTGAACAAATTTTCCATCTTTCCTGTTACGTCTATGGAAAAGTGAGGAAAAATATAATTCGAGGTTCTTTCTTTTATTATTGTTGCAGTTAATAACAGATCGGTGCGCCCCTTTCGACATAAGCATCGATATTTATGTGTAAGCTGGAAAAGTCTAAGAATACTGTTGGTGCATGTCCAGTGTACCTAAGCATTAAATAAAGTAAGCTTCCATTATTTAATGTTTTCTGCTTACATGATATTTAAAAAGATTCATTTTATTTAATCATATTTATGTAATAAATTTGATTTTAGCCAAAATGTACCTGATGATGGAGACAAATGATCTCTGAAACGTTGTGAAACTCCAACCTGTAAAACTCCAACTTCGTTTTTCTTCAACTTTGTATGAAATATATTTTATTATCACCTGATTTGATTGTCTATAATTAATGGAACCTTTCTTTATGCAATGAATAATAGACAATCAATAAAAACTTACTGTCCTGTAATAAGAGTTTTTGTACAGTTTTCAGTTTCTGCAATCCCCAGTTTTTTACCCCATTAGCGGAAGTGCAGTAAATTGGGAGCGGGCGATTTTGTCTGTCGCCAAATTACACAAAATAAATATTTTTAAAAATTTCAACATGACCTTATTTGAAGATCTGTTTTTGATGAACACATTTCATTAAAAAAATAATTATATCTTTATAATTGTATTTGTAGAAAGACGGCGAAGAATGTTTTAATTTTTTCAATTTTCGAAAAATTAGGGTTTTCAACCGATATATCTCCACCATTTTCTTAAGCAACCTTGAGACAGATCCAAAATCAAAATTTCATCGAAAATGATGGAGCAGTTTTTGAGGAAACATTTTAAAAATAAAATTAAAAACTGCCTATACTTAACGAAAAATACTCAAGTTTTCGAAAAATTGTTCATGACATTATTTCATAATCTATCTTCACAGAACAGCTTTTATTAAGGGAAAAATCTCTATCTACAATATTTTATTTGTAGGAAGACGGCGAAAAATGTTTGAAATTTCTGAATTTTTGAATTTTTGAAAAATCGTCGACAAACGGTAGCGGTAGCGAGAAAGTAAAAAGCGAGCTGAGCTGCGCTACTATACGATACGTACACTGTGGTAAAAGTGACAAAATTAAAATTTCACAGATAGTCTGACATTTTAAAATGTAAACCAAAATTATTTTCTAATTCTATTCAAATCTATTTTCTAATCCATTGCATTCAACTTACTGACGCGAGGCATCAAGTGCGATGTGCAGTTGCACTCGCGCATGTGGTGGCGTTTGCGACATTCGATGATGCAGCCCTTGAAGCTGTATTTGTCGTACATGTAGAGCGTGTTCTCGTCAGAGAACCGGCACTGGCGCTGTTCCAGAGTCGCTTCTCGAACCGACGGGTCGTTCACAGTCTACGCAGTTTGAGAAACAAAATGCATGCTGTTACGATCATGTAAGGGAAGTTTACTACTTCTTTTTCAGATTGAAATTGGTGGGGTTAACTGGTAATAGAAGAAAGAATGACTAAGAATTGAAAACCTTGGGACAATAATATGCAACCTCACATTTCTGATGAAATTGAGATATTAGTGTATTTCGACGCCTCATGGACGTATCTAGATCAGTGTTGTCCATAGAGGTCTGCATTCTCCGCGATTTTTACCGACCAGCGCTCGCTCGCCTCTCTTCTCTCGAGACCACGCTCTCGACTGCCCTTCGCAGCCGGTTGCGGACTCCCGGGAGCCGGCGCCCGACCGAGACTCGGCCTCCAACCGACGAGACTCGACAACCGGCGGACCCCGTTCAGACGAACTGCGCCACGTAACAATCGGCCGACACGTCGGAGTAAATATCTAATGGCACGTTTCAGGAAAAGGAAGGAGTATTGAATGTTTTTTTAAATAAATGACCAATAATTTCGTTTTTTCAAAATTTAAAATATAGAGGAATTTTAATATTAATTTTCAAATAATAAATTTTAATAAAATAATTTTAATAAATTGTAATAAATAATTTTAATAAATAATTTTAATTTTAATTGTAAAAAATAATTTTAATAAATAATTTTAATAAATTGTATAAAAAAAGAATAAAAAGCTTTAAAAATCGACTCCTCGGACGCACGGGAGAACCTCAAGTAGATCTATTGCAGTTCTGCCTGTGACTTCAAAGAAAAGGCACTCAAAAGTTTTAGAGATAAATTCCGTTCTTTGTAATGAATAGGTATCGGATGCTTCGGAAATTGCCTATTTTATTCTAATGAACATAAAATTATTAATTTTCCTTCATTTTATATGGTGCAATATGGAGCAAATACAAATGCTCTGCTAAATTTAGATGCAAGTGCTATGAAATATATTAGTACCTTTCCCTTCCAATTTTGTATTTTTGCCGTCTTTTTCCAAATATTTTTGTTGTTGGTGTTGTTGTAATTTTCAGGCATCTGAAACGCAGGTCTTGGTTTCTTAACCCGGCAGTAGGCGTGCGGGGTGCCTCGGTCACCTCAGCATTATTTTGAGCTCATTGTACTTTTAGTTTTATTTATAATCTTGCGAGCTTCTCAATATCTTTCGAGGAAAGCTTTGTGCACATATCTCGACCCTTCTCTTTCAACTGCTTCCTGTCCTTTCCTGGAAATTTCGTCGCAACGGCGATGGCGCGCTGCGTGGGGGCCACCGAGTCACCTCGCACAACCTTTGTTATCGCTTCCTGCCACGCTGTTCTCAGTAGTTCACCCAAAGGAAAGGGGGTCTCGTGGAGCTTTAATACTACTCCACAGAAGTCAATGATTCACAAATTCAGCTTTTACGATTTTTTAATTACAATTAATCGCTTATCTTGTATTGGAACGAAAAATAATGGAATAATTGAAAAACATTGTACTCGTACATATAAAACTTTATATGCATCATTTCATGTATACATACTTTTGACGAATTTAAAATAATGTTAAACGTGTGTATATAATAGTAAATAATGTATTTTGAATTATTGAGTTGAATAGGCTGATGTGCCGTGACCGCTGTTGTTTGGCCGCCGACTGAGTCGACAAATACAAAGGCCATGTCGGCTTACATAAACTATTTCACAATAAATTACTCCGCCTAATGACAAGACGTTTTGATGCAAGGAAAATAGTACCCACCTCATTTTTGTTTAGCATATGCTTTTTTCTTATATACTCGTGAAATTAAGACCAAATATTCTTTGTATTTAATAAATATGCCTTATATTCGGGTTTGTAAGAAACTTCAATGACATTACAATTGGTACGCAACGAATTATCTTCCCTCAAGCACTATAAATATAGAAAAACAATAAAAATTTATTTTCAGAGTCTTTGTTTGCCTTAATTCTTTCAAAAAATGTATTGTTTGTCTCTATAAAATTATTTCCAGTCAATCGATAAATTGTTACTTTTCAACAAATTAATCGTTTAATTGAAATTGTATTTTCTTTCGATTACAATGAATTGAAAGTGTTGCGATCCTCCCCCAGAATAATCATCAGAAAGGAAATGATTCTCTGGAGAAGAAATAAAAACTTCTGCGTACAATAAATAGCCTTATTCTTTCAGAATGCTAATTATCTCGTCGACATTTAGGCTACAAAGGGAAAATAAAACATGCTGGTCATTCGATCGCACTGTTCCAAAAATGGAACATCAAGATTTATAATATAATTTCTGGGTTAGGTTTCAGTCCAATGAAAGGACGATAGATTCTTCATCAAAATGCATGTTTTCTTCAATGGTAACGAATATTGATAAGCAAATACATAACACTGACTGTAATTACATACTTCCTGTTTCTTTTCAGACACCTTGTCACCAAATGGGGGCATTTTTAAGATATTATTCTTCCTCGTCACTGGGATTTTACGAAATATGAGCATATAAACCAGACAACTAATCCTTCCTCTCAATAGTGAAGGGAACTAGCACGGAAACGAGAGCGAATAATGACGTTTCTGATATAAAAGAAAAAATGTTCCAAAAATGGAACAGTGGGATCAAATGGGTTAAAATGGTGTTTACCCTGGCTACTCAGATGATACTAAAACAAATCTTTATTGAATGCGATGTTTATTCAACATACTAAATGATTAATGTACATACATCGAGAAAATTAATATATCATTATCTAAAAACAAGTGGTGCTACAAAAGGGCACAGACTTTCCCGTATTAGTTTTCTATTTCCTTGGGTCTGGGCTAGGTATTTGGAATTTGCCACATAGCCAGCTGCCATCAATCGCCGCCCAAAGTATTTTTTTTGACATTTCCTTAATTTTTCGTTTTCGGAATAAACGTAAATATTAAAAAACAGTAACACCTCGTCCTAAATGGCAATTTTCTTTGAAAAGTTTGGAGCTTTTTTTTAAAGAAAATGGCGTTTTTTAAGAAAATGGCAAATATTTTTAGTTTTCGAAAAACTTTATCAAAAGTTATTTGAAAGACTTTAACTTACAAATGCAATAGTGATTAATATGCACATTTCCAGCAATATGTAAAGGTGTGAGAGATTTTTTAAAAAATGGTAATTTTTGCAAAAACAAAAAATACCTCAAAATGAACTTTACGTCATGTTAAAGAGTACAAATTGCACTATCCGTGTACACCATTCAACAATAAATACATTTAATTTTACAAACATTGTGAATTGTTTAAAACGTTATTATAAACTATTTTAAAGTACAATATACTTTTTTAAAGTTTGAAACACAGAAATTTAATAATTTTGTCACACTGCGAAGAGAAAGTTACTGAAGAATGGATGTAAGTATCAAATTTTGAGTTTTTCCTAAGATGATTTTCGAAAGGACATTCAACTAGTAAATGGGACGTGGAAATAATTTCACCCCAATTTGTACATGGATCTGGATTTGTCTTTTTAAATAAATAACTGTGACAAATGAAAATTGCCAATTGGAGTGTTGACAAGATAACTTGTTTTCTTTTGAAGTTGAGGGGAAGAGGAGGATCTAGTTTTGAATACCAACTTGGTGTGTGGGACTTTCAGTTAATTTATTTGGTCAAAAAAACAGTAAAATCTGTATATGACTTATGGGGAAGAAAACTATCTGCGCACATTTTCTTGAGTTCCAGAATCCCTTCCCAACATTTTAACTATAAATACGATTGTTAAAAGGAGAATAAAATAAAATTTAAAAAAAGCGCGAGATTATCAACATTTGAAAAAATAGGCATTTTTGTTCCTGAGTTGTAGAAAATATATTTCCAATTGTAAACGAACTGCAGATTTTATTTTTCCGCATTGCTAACAAAATAGTAACTTACCCTCAGCTGTATCACTACCACTACAAGCGAAAAGAGTGCTCAACAGGACGTGTGCACAGTAAAGCTACATTTATGACCAGAAGCAAAACAAGGGACCATCTCAGCATTTGCTCAACGGATCAGGGAAACTGGACAAAAACCTGATCGAGACGAGGGTCACTGACCCGGAAGCTGAAGTGCATTACTTGTTACAAGCGTATTAAGTCATTTTTAAAAATTATACAATACAAATGTAAACGGTTTCATTATATATCATTGTGTTGTTAAAATAAACATTATTTTTCTTTTCATGATCGGTATATCGAATTATATAGAAACAATGAAGCAGCAGAAATGATTTTACTTTTAATTTAAATTTGTATACCGACTTCAATTGTTTAATGTCGTCTGGCGATGCATTGTAAAGTAACCTACATGTATTGTATGTGGTTTTCTTGTAGTGAGCTGTTGATACTGACACTTGATGATCGTGATTTCTACGACGTGTTTTGTAATTATAAATACCAGTATTGCATGAAAATATGTTCCCACCGTTCAGTAAGTCAGTAACATATGATACGTCATTTTATTCCTCTTTTCATGATATATACGTTACTGCTGAAAAAATATATAGTTCCATTTAAAAAATCAAAGATGATTAAATTTCTCGAAAACTAAAAATATTATAGACAATTTCTCTGCGGCATATTACTTGCCCCATGATTCCGCTTTGTTATTCGGAAACTGCATTTCGATATCGTGAAATGTTTAGAAGTTATGGGGGTGATCCATAATTGGTGGGACACCTGTATAAGGGAGGGATATATATATATATATATATATATATATATATATATATATATATATGTTGATATATGTATATTTAACCCTTAACTAACACGGTGCGGTCTGGGAGACCGCTGGCAATATTGCATTGCTTTCAGTTCCTGTTGTTGTGAAACATTCGCGCTATCTCTTCTCCTACCTTTCGAGGAACTCATAGCCTTCTGAATGACGCCCCTATTGTAACTTGATCCATCTTTCAGTTTTGATTATCGCCCACTTTTTCAAGAACGACGCGTCAGCGGTATATGAGACCGCGCGTGTTGGTTGAGTTACGAGAGTCAGTCTTGCAGTGCGTTCCGACGTAACAGTGTATGAGAAATTCGCCAAGTATATTCTTTTCGAATTTCGATTATTTTATGGAAAAAATAAAACTTTCAAGTGATTTAAAATGGAAGCACCTAAAAACACCCGCACTCGTCGGCATAACATCTATCTGTATCTTTCTGGACAGCGTCACGAGGTTAAAAATTTAAGTAATAATTCTAATATTGAATTTATTTGGAAATATCTTTTCTGTGAAGATAAGATGAAAGAAATAATTATTAAAACTAATTAAAAAATTGCTGAATTGAGACTGAAATTTTTCTTCATCAAAAGATTTATCTCATCTTCGTGAGCTTGATTTGATTGAGTACAATGGTTTCGTAGGATTCCCTATTTTCAGATCTGGAAATGAAATCATTTACAGCATGTTCGCAACTGACGGCAAGGGTAGAGATATTTTTCGTTGCACTATGTTCAGATTTCTGTTTATTCTGTCAGCTTTTCGATTTGATAATGCTGATGATAGACACGAGAGAAAACAGACAGATGCAGCTATTGCTATTACAGCCATTTAGGGTTTTATGAAGACGCTTGCAAACGTAATGACATATCTCAAATATCAAATATGTTTTTGCACATATAAAATCAGAAAATAATTTAATAAAAATCTTTATTGAAAAAATAATGTTTCCTGCTATGATTAGAAATTAATAACATTACCTCTATGTCCATCTCAGTTAAATAAAAAAGAAACATACGACAGCGGTCTGTGAGACTGCGCCATGTTAGTTACGTTACAGAAACCGACCGTGTTAGTTAAGGGATATATGTGTATATATATATATATATATATATATATATATATATATATATATATATATATATATATATATGGTGACGAACGTGAATTTAGAGGTTCGTCACAGGTGCCAGAGCCCCATAAAACACAAAAAAAGAACGGGGAAGAGAGCGCGGCGCAGTTCAAAAGGGGCGCGCCCGCAGACGAGGAAATTGTCGCCCGCAACGTTCATCGCAAGTCGCGAGAAAATGACGTGCGTTAACTGGAGGGGAGGAGGAGGCGCCGCGTTACCCCTACAAACCGAGGGCATAAAACGCTAATCCGCAAGCGGAAGGGCCTCTTAAGCTTTCGTCAGTTGGAGCAGGCAGCATCTCTTAAGTTCTCGTCCGAGGAGCAGGCAGCATCTCTTTAGTTTTTCGTCAGCAGAAGCGGTAGCTTCTCTCAAGTTTTTCGTCGGTAGAGGCGGCAGTTTCCCTCCGAAGTAACGGTAGCCGATGTTGAAAGATTATGCGAAAGAACGTCATTTTGGTTAGGAGTGTCCGACGTCAGAAAGGCGTCTAGTTAGGCGTCCGCGAATTTGTTAAAATATTCAAGAAAGATTTTTGGCAATTACGGCACCGTGGAAGAGGTCGCCTGTGAAATTTGCAACAAGTTGACGCTCAGATTAAGCCATAAAATCTGCAGCTGGAACGGGGGGGGGAGAGATCTAGTACGCGGCGAGAACCAAACCTCACACCGGCGTACGAATAACACCGGGCGCGAGCAAAAGAACGCGCCGAACGAGATCTGGAGACGGGCGAGGACCGCTCGTGATCGGACGAAGGAGACGGAACCGGGACGGGAGACAGAAGAGGACGACGGAGCTGGGAGCGGAAGATAGAAGAAGAACGGGACCAGGAGAGGAAGATGGAAGAAGGACGGCGACGGGAGCTGAAGACCGAAGACGGAGGCACGAAGGCGGCGGGTCGCTAGGCACGAGGCCGCGGCTCGGAGCGCAAGCGCCGGCAGCAAACGCGACAGCGAGCGACCAAAGACAAGGACAGCTCACCAGGAGGGGCGAGGTAAAGAAAATGTTAGGAGTTATACGGGGAGGTTCTAGACTGTGAAGGCGAAATAACTTTCATGTTGCAGTTACAAAAGCAATAGCCATTTTGACGCCTGGTTACCTGTTGGTTTTGTACATGAGTTAAAGGAGATTGATGTAGTAATAATTGTATTAAAGTGTGGAGGAAGTTGTGCTGCAGAGCACGTTTTTTGTTCAGAGGTGTTAGAATTAAAATGAATGTGAAATGAGATTAGTAAAGCGCACGCAGTGACCGAGTCAAAAGTGCAAGCAGAATTTAGTCAATTTTTATTTTTTTTAAAGAATTCTTAATTTTTCCAAGAACAGTAATTGTGTTTAGAATTTTGAAGAGTTTTGGTTATTTGATTTAAAGAGGATACAGTGTAAGTTGATGATTTTATTTGGAAAATTGAAAGAGAATGTGGAAAAGTTACGTGTGTAGTAGAATTAGTTCTTATTTTTGAAATCTTTAAACTTTGTTTTACTGTTATTTGTGTTCCTGTGTTTTGGATTGCTCTCTACACCCCAAAGATCCCGCTGCCCTGAGATATAAGTAAGCTCGAAAGAGCAGATATCTGCGCACCAGACGCTCAACCATTGTTGAGAGAATTAACAAATTTAAATAAATTTGGGTGTTCGGGGCGGGTTTGCGTCAGAATATATATATGTATATATATGTATATGTATTGCCACTCGACTCCTGCCTGAAGGGCGTACGCAGATTTAATGCTCTTTCGAACTTGAATTTTTCTCAGGGCAGTGGATTCTACAGCGGTAAGGAAAATCCAAGGGTAACACACAAGAAACAAATCAAATAACAAAGTAAATATTCTATTTTAAATCATTTGTCATACACTTCGTTTGTGGTGACTTCACACAAACACAAAAAGAACTAGTAATTATATCCTGTAATTATGAATTTTCACTCGTGATCACTCACTTTCCGTGCACGGTTTTGCAAATCAACTTCAATTATTTACACTCTTATTTACACCACATTATCTACCCATATTATTCTCAGGTGAAACTAGACAAGTAGTAATCTTCTTTGAAAACTTTTCGTTCACCTGTTTTGCTTTAAATTTACATTGAATAATTAAACAACATTTAAGAACCTTTACATTTATTGGATGAATATCACTGTTCAGTCCTTAAGGCATTTAGGGCAAATGACATTATCAAATTGCGCTCAAATCAACTTGTTAAATAAATTCTCGACAGTACCTAAATTCTTTACTTCGCGTTCGTTCTATGGTATCGCTTTGGCATGCGGCTGCTACGAACGGCGACCTCAACGTTAAAATTTCACCCCTTTCCACTGTTCCGTTACCTTCCGGCGGCTCGCTGCTCGCTTGCTTTGGTGGACCTCGCCGGTGTCGAATTATTCAAATCCGCGACGTTCGCTGATCGTGCGCGCGGCCTCGCGCTGTCTCGCTACCGCCAGCCCTGGCGTTCGCAACCGCGTAACTGGGCGCTCTGAACGCTTCGTGGTCCTTCTTCTCCTCGTACCGGCCCTCTTCTCTCCGTCCCAGCTTCTTCTTCTGCTCGTACCGGATTTCTTCTTCTCGTCCCAGCTTCTACTTCTGCTCGTACCGGATTTCACATTCTCCGCAATCAAGTTTTTGTTTGCGCCCTCGTGCCACTAGTCCTTCGCACGACTGCAATCTTGCGACCGTACGATTAACTTAGTTCATGGGCGTCGCGCATTCGATTCATTTAGTAACTGTTTTCTGCTTTCTGCGTTCTCGCCCTCGCCTATTTAATTTACGCTCTTTCTAAACTAACTGCGTACCACCACTGACTGAATATCGCCGCTACTTCGACCTTTCACACTAGTATCAAGTTCATTCACAGTTCTTTTATCGTCGCTACTCCGACTAACAACTCATAACTATTTCTACGCGGCTATTCAACTCCTCACTATTGCCACTATAACTCAGGCGGAAAACACACTTCGCAAACTTTCTGACGAGAAGGGCCCTGCGGTCAGCGAACCGGCGTATTTAACCGGCCCACCGATGAGGGGTGGAAAAGCCCCGCGTCCCCTCTCCGGCTGACCGCGCGTCATCTTTACGTGCATCGCCGAACGCAACGCTTTCTCGCCTCGTCTGGCTGCATTCCCAGGTTTCTGGTGCGTTCCGCCCGTTATTTGAATCGTACCAACGCCTTCAACAATTCGTGTAGAGTTCGTGAAATTCACGTTCGTTACAATATGTATATATATATGTATATATATATGTATGTATATATGTGTATGTATATATGTGTATATATATATGTATATATATGTATGTATATATGTGTATATATATGTGTATATATATATGTATATATATGTATATATATATGTATATATATATGTATATATATATGTATATATATATGTATATATATATGTATATATATATGTATATATATGTATATGTATATATATGTATATGTATATATATGTATATATACATGTATTTATATGTGTATGTGTATACACTCATCGTCATAAAAAAAGCTGCACCCAGAAGGACGAAGCGGATGCGGAACTTTAGCACCTCTTGTAACTTTTGAACGGTTGAAGTTATTGCAATGCAGTTTTCACAGAAGTGCATGAGGGAATGGGGCTAATAAATACGTGAATTCATTTTTATTTTATCACTTGTATTTTATGAGATATTTGAGGTAACTTTGTTTTTTCAAATGGAACTATACATATTTCTTCAGTCTATGATGACGAGCGTAAAAAGAGAAATCCAATGATATACATATTGTCATATGTTAGATAAGCATTTTTTTGAGTAATCTTGATTTTTGCGACTAGGGTTTAACGGATATTTTGAATGGACATCGTACTTGTAACAGATCGCCAACAAGGTCACGCAGCACTCCACTGGCAAACGCTCTCGCGGGGACGGGAAGGGAAGGTATTTGAAGATATGAAACATATCGCGACCTTAAAGTAAAAAGGTTCTATCTAACATTTTTTCCAAAAATGACTTTATGTTATATTTGTAATGGTAGCGATGAGATTTACATAACCTCCAAGTCATATTGATCTACGTAGCTTAGTTTCTGAGATACAGATAAGGTAAAATGGTTCTATCTGCAAAATGTATGTAAAGTTCGGGAAAAAAAGTTCTATCTGCTTCACCGCGCAAACCAATCTGTTTACATGTATGTGGACATTATCTTGTTGGCTGCGCAAAGTGTCCAGGTATCATAAGATCTTTTGAGAAGCAGATTTAATTGCTATGTTGTGTGAAAGTGAAATTGAAGATGCTGTTTTTGAGCATTCTTGTTCTGAATACGATCCTAATGCGGCAAGCAGTACTGATGAAGACGAGACACCGAGGCAAAACTGCTGTAAGCACTGTTTGTGTTAAAGCAAAACAGTTCTGCAAGAAGGTAAACATATTTTTATAAATATCGAACTTTTTATTCTTTATCGGGTTTAATTGGTAACCATTCAGAATTTATAATAGTTCGGCAAAATTGGGCATTTTGATATTCCTTACAACGCCTGAGTGAATGTCTTGCTAAATCAACGAATTTATAGGTTATGCGACACAAACTATTTGTACTCTACTTCACATGTTGATATAATATTATAAAATTGGTTACCTGTAAATCCTGTTTACAACCCGGATTATTATGATTTTACTTCTTTTCCGCTAATACGTAAATGTATTGTTAACCCTTCGTTAGGAGTGCATGTATCTAGTAGACCCAATCCGTTTTAAGAACTCAATATCTCGCTGTGTTGTGGCTGTAAGTTTTCGCAATCAGGTAGCATCGTGCAATAAGAAGGATTGGAAACAAGTGCAAGGGTCGAAGAAACATCAAGCTGGCTTAGAACATTTAAATTACGGAGGCAAGGTCATCAAGCTTAACAATTTAACAAAACTACAAATTGTGGAAATTTTTGTCGTCACAACTGCACTCTAAATATCACTCCAGAAGAGCAAGAGAGATTATTTATTTCGTTTTACAAATTGGAAACTCATTCTGAAAAGGACAGCTACATACTGAGGACATCAGATCCTTTCGAGAAAAAAATAAATCCAACAGAAAATATTCTAAACCTTTGAAAGAAGAATACATTCGTTTACAAGTTTTATGTTTCAAATAAAGAAATTATTGTGTGTAAGAAGTTCTACCTCAACACACTTTCTATAAGCCAAAAGATGATTAAATAATGCACATTTACACAAAGATAAAATAACAGGAACACCGAAATTGGACGATCGAGGTAGCAAAACTAAGGGTAAAATACCAACAGACGTGAAAGAGTGAGGGCACACATTAAATCTTTCCCTAAAACAGAGAGTCACTATTGTAGACCTAGTACTACTAAGGAGTGCCTCGTCTCCAACTTAAATATCACGAAAACGTACGACTTCTACAAGGAATGTTGTGTAAACAAAAAATGTCAATTTGTTGCCTCGCCTCCAACTTAAATATCACGAAAACATACGACTTCTACAAGAAATATTGTGTAAACAAAAGATGTCAATTTGTAAAATTATCTATATATCGGAATATTTTTAATGAAGAATTTAATTTGGATTTCTTTCAGCCCAAAGCGGACAGATGCGAATACAGAATTAATGAATTGGAAAATAATATTTCTAATGATTTAAAATTAAAATACACTGAAAATGTAGATAACAAGGAAAACAGGAGAAAGGAAGGAGAGGAAGATCATAAGATCAAAGACAAACATACAATTGTAGTGCCCTTTCATTTAGAAAATGTGATAGGAATTCCGAGAGCAATCAAGTATTTTCTTCTATAGGAGAAAATTAAAGTTATTTAACATGACCTTTCATGTTTTCCCAACCAAAGATGTATATTGTGCAATTTGGACAGAAATTGACACAGGCCATTCTGGAAATGACATTGCAAACGTCATGTCCCAAATTTTGGAAAAAATAATTCAAAACTCACCTAACGTAAAACATATAATGTGGAGCGACAGATGTATCCCCCAAAACAATAATCAGATGATGTCTGTGGCAATGAAGGACTTTCTAAAAAAACACCCACAAATCGATGACATAGTTTTGAAATACTCTGCTGCTGATCACTTGTGTATTCAGGAAGTACACAATGTTTATTACCAGATAGAGAAAGCTCTGAGAGCTAGTGAATTCTGGTCACCGATTTCTTTCGTGCGCATACATTTGGCGGTAAATAGAAAAAGGCCACTTAATATTATTCATATGAAAACAATGCATTTTAAGGATTTCCATAAAATCAGCAAACATCTTCATTTTAATAAATACCTTTCTCCCAAGTTTCGCAATTAAAAATCACTCAAAGACTAGCTGAAGTAGAGTATAAAATTAAACATTCTGATTCACAATTTTCCACCGTAAATGTGGGACCATACCTTTCTACAAGGTGGGTGACGAAAAGTTTTTTCTATCTATCCGCCTGTGCAAACGTACGAGGCGAAAGAGACGTTTTTTATATAAGGGAAAGGTAGCCGATTTAGCATACATGTTGAAATGGATGCCAACTCTGGATCAAACCTACTTCATAGAATTGCTTAAAAAACAAAAATAATATTGTGGCTACGCGACATTTTACTTTAATATGTTTGTAATACATCATTTCAAATTTAAGTGTAATTCAGTAATTTACAATAGGTTACTTTTTTATCCAAAGTGTTTTTTTATCCTTCTAGTTGCCTAAGTCTAAGTAATGACATGAAATTGAAATTGAGTACTCTAAATAAGATTTTTACTAAAATGTAAGCATATTTCTTTGAATTCTTTAAAATTTAATAATTGATACAGTTCCATGTATATTTGCAATTATTTAAGTAATATACCAGTTAAATTTTCCTACCAACAAAGATATAACCTTTTTGCTCGAACTTGAAAATGCGTATTGAGAGTAAAAAGGTTCTATCTCTAAAAATAGGGTGTTGATTTCTACCAAAGTTACAATGCTTTTAGAACAATTATCAGTTTACAGTTTTGTGCTTTGATGTCAAGTACACTGACTAAGTTTCAATACATTTAATAAAATAGTTTTTGTTTTAGTGAGGGACAAAACTTTGAAATGCTCTCCTGTAAAATTTACTGCGGTGCAGATAGAACCTTTTTACTTCAGGGTCAAGATATGCCAAATATTCACAAAATTGTTGCAGGTTTTTCCCCTGAACTCTACTTTCCATCCTTCCGCAAATTGTTTTTTTGTCTTTCTTTGAATGAAGGAATTGAAGGATTGAAAATAAGGATTTGTCATAACTATGTATTGTATTAAAATTGTTTATTACTTCAACTCCTTTTGATTGGGTTTTATATCACAGGATATTAATGGGATCTTAAAGCAAAACACTATCAGAATAAATATTAAGACTGTACAAAAATATTGCATATTGTGAGCAGACACTTTGAATGTTAATAAGGATAATAACTTAGGGATGGAAACAAACTTATTTCAATATATACTACTTATGAAAATGGGGAAGGACTGAAAGCAGAGTTCAGGAAAAACTACAACAGTTACGTGAATATTTGGAATATTTTCGTATCTTCAAGTACTAAATGTCCATCCTTTCCCCGAGCGCGCGTTTGCCGGTGGAGCGCTGCGTGACCTTGTGCGGCGGACTGTTAGGAGTACATTCAAAATATCCGTTAAACCCTAGTTGCAAAAATCAAAATTACTCAAAAAAAATGCTTATCTAATATATGACTATGTGTATATCATTGGATTCGTCTTTTTACGCTCGTCGTGATACACTGAAAAAATATGTAGTTCCAATTTGAAAAAACAAAGTTACCTCAAATATCTCGTGAAATACAAGTGATAAAACACAAATGAATTCACGTATCAGTTAGCCCCATTCCATCATGCACTTCTGTGAAAACTGCATTGCAACACATTCAACCGTTCAAAAGTTACAGGAGGTGCTAAAGTTATGTGACTCACCGTGTATGTAATATATATCCAAACTGTACAAAAGAAACAAATCGGATCACACGCATAACAAACCATAGAAAGTTACAAAAAGTGACGCAAGGGACGCAGTAGCAAAACTGAATGAAATCTGTACCGAAAAATTAGGCATGCGTCATTTTTTCGTACAAATTATATTACATTACAAAATATATTACATCCAGTCTGCGGGAGAGCTGGGGCGGCGACCATCGACCGACTGTTTTTTTATTCCCGCATAATTATCAGATTAAATTCCAGGAAACCCTATGCCGTAGTTCGATGGCATTAATTCTGTTTCGGTTATTATTTTGCAATAAATCATTACAGGCCGACCGAGACGGCATTACCGCATATCGACTCTGAGCCTCAATTCAGTGATTAAGAGATATCTTGGTGTACTGAATTTAAGTATCTGCTACAGAAATGAAACAAAATCAATAGGTCAAGGAAAGAAGGATACTGAATACACATTTTGAGTTTAATTTGCCGTGACAGAGCGTTAGTTTTGGAGAGAATAATGCTCGAGAGTATAATACATATCATGAAGTGAATTGTAAGATTTACGCTAGAATATGCTAGATGGGAAGATAATCGATCAAAGAAAATAACGGCATTTGGAGTCCTTTAATTGTAAATTCCTTAAATTTTAATAGAATAAAACATAATTTGTCAAACTAACCATACCTCCGTGATGGATAAACCCATTACGTGGATTTCATTTCTTTGGGTAATGTCCTTGAAAGTAGTCGCACCAGCTCCCACCTCAGGTACATCATCAGGGCTGTGCGTGAAGACTTTTGTCGTCTCGTTCAATTCAACTAATAATGTACCTGGACCAGTACTCACGTTAGAGATCATATTTAGACGTGGCCCCCTGTGAAATCAAATTACAAGTGTGAATATTTTAAAAACTGGTGGGGATAAACAGCACATACTTTCTCGTAATATTGTTCATGTCTGTATAATATAATATAATAAAGTGACCATTTCTTTCTTACACTCCAGCTACCATTTGAAAAATTCTTAAACGAAATCCGAAAAAACATGTATTATGTTTAATTCAAACGTTTAAACACAAACAAAATTGCCATTGAATTCACTATTCACGTAGCACATAGAGGTACTAACGATGTTCGATGCGCATTTTTGTCATTAATAAGATATAACGTTACGTAAGATTAACGTAAACCATCAGGGGCCATCACTACCGCCTTGTTGCCAGTGCGGCTTTGTCAAAGAAACAACGGCCGTTTGATTCGTACGGCATACACCTTTTGCAAATCAGCATTCTTGACATCGCTAGCAACAAAATGCAAATTGTTAGAAAAAATATAATAATGAAATATAATATTGTTAAATTTATCAAAACTATTCGTTTTACACGAAATACTCGTCATTCTCGCACCTAAGCACGCAAAGCGAATTGATTCATTTTCACACTTAATTCAATTCGATTACGCAATTTAAAATATATTGAATTTTTAAATAATATTAAACATAATATTCCGTTTCAAGCTTCGCTTCAGCAACGATTGTGAATGGAGTTGCGAGCTTAAGATCTTCTCAACAAAGTTTGTAAGTACAATGTAGATATAAGATTGAAGTAGATAAGTTATGTGGATCAATATGAAATGAAATAAGGGTCATTACACGCAAAATCGGACGAATTTGAAGGAAAATTGACCTCGATGGCTGATATCTTTCTGATAATTTTTTTACAGGTTCATGAAAACAAACTATACAACACGTGTTTTTTAGTTTTGCTCAAATATTTATATTTTCGTCATTTTATTTTTTTAAATTTTCCTTAACTTCATACGCACTGACGTGTATAATATTTTGTATCTCAAAATCGTTTTAAAATTTCGGTTTTGAGTTCCTCTTAAATCAAACCTTATATCTGTACCTTTCATGAAATTTATCTTCTTGTTTATAAAATTTTATTTTTTAATGTTAATTTTTTGTTTATAAATGTTTATTTATAAAATTATTAATTTTACCACGAATTAAAAATCGGAAAAAAAGGAAAAGAAAGTTCATACTTTCTTCTAAAGGACTGCGAAGTTTCAAAATGGCTTGTGTTAAAATAACGTTTTGAGAATTTTTTAAATCTCACCTCGTTCACAGCGTCGCGAGAACCTCATGCGCCCGTCGTTGTATGTGCCGCTATCGAATGAAACGCTGGGGGGAACAAGCTTCACAACAGGAAGATAAGTGTAAATGTTCACTGAGCAATGAGTTTTAAAGTTTTTGTTAATATTCCAAAACATATAAAATATGAAGTTGTATCAGATTTACGTCTTTTTAAGTTTCTCTTTATATAACTTGGACAAGATGTGCACTTTCTTTCAAGGAGCATGTTTTAATTATTTCTTT
Organism: Acheta domesticus; assembly: GCA_031308135.1. NCBI lineage: Eukaryota > Metazoa > Arthropoda > Insecta > Orthoptera > Gryllidae > Acheta > Acheta domesticus. The sequence goes on along the minus strand of JAHLJT010009419.1, from coordinate 198,974,857 downwards.
ATCTTCACAAATAGGAACAAAGGAATGTAACGAACGTGTACCACGTAGCCATTTTGCTGCATTTCTATGACTTTTAAGTGAATTCTTTCTTCTTCATGATCTTCATTGGTGAAGAAGAAAATCACTATGTTTTGTATGTTTTTGTACCACTCATAGAGCTTCTTGGGAGTCGTAATCGGATCATGATGTACTTGAATAGTTCAACGTGAATCCACTGCCGATACGTCACCCTGTCAATCATCCTCTCTTCAAACTTTTCCTGCAACATTTTAAGTCGTTCTATTCCAGGACATTTGTCACACTTTTTAAAGTAACAGTCAGCTCTTGGAGTGTCAAAAATAACTTTTGTTAGGTAGTACCGACAATCCTTCAATGCTCCAACATCATATGCTAACTTTGCGAAACCTCCTCCGTCAAACATTAACTTTACTCGTACGTTTTCGTGATATACACAAACACATACTGTATGTGTACCGTTAGCTCCTGGTAAAATGCAGTGTTTCAGTCTTAATTCAGCGAACTTTGCAAATCTGATCTTTAGGTGCGGAGACTTTTCTTTAAAATGTCAGTAGGTTTCTTTCATGTTGCTCAGTATAATCCTCTTTTGTTTGTGAATATCAAAATCATTCTCTCTTACTGAAATAAAATTATTTTTTCCTTTATTTACTCATTATACGGCTAACGTCATCTGAACAATAAAAAGCCACAACATATTGGTGTACAGAAGCGACGATAGCTCTTCCGGATTTCACATGTGGAATTGACAATATTCCTTTGTTGCTAGTTGTTTTACAAACAGTTATCATGTGAGTAGATGCATCGAAATGTTTTTTAACTTTAGGAAAAGACCAATCTTCGAAAATCGTTAAAATTTTAAGTTTTATCATCATCAGTAGTTTTGTATCTTTTTTCAATTCTTCTATGATGTATTCATTTTCTTGTTCTTCTTCTACCTCTTCTATATCAAAATTCTTCACTAGGAGTTAGATCACCATTATCTCTCATTTCAATGTTCAATTACGAATTATTGTCTTTTTCTGAATTTCTATTCTGATGACTTGTACCAGGTTTGCTGGAAAATGTTTCAATGGTACCTTTAGAAGTTTGACATTCATTTTATAAACCATTTTGAAGTTCTCCATCTGCATATGTTACAAATTTTCACGTTCGGCGTAATTTGTAAGTATTGTGTGCCCAACTTTTGAAGGATACTTCGTATTACATGTCTTAAATTTTTACATTCAGTTCTACCATACTTTTCTACATTGAAAGGATCGAAACATGAATCAAAGCGTATCTTCATTGTACCTGACATCTTCAATTATTTTTTGTCACTCTCCTAGAAAGAAGCGCACGGGCACTCAAACACGCGTCACAAACGAGGATATTATTTGCACTGTGTCACACACTCTTGGATGTAAACTGATCCCAATGTTTGTATTGCTTGGTCGACTTCCTGCCATTGCCTTGGGTAGTGAACGACTTGCTGACATCGATGAAAGGGCGTGGGCAGTGTTGCGCAAGGCCGTAAGTCCAGTGGAGGAAGACACAGGGAGCATTGACAAAGCGGTATGGCAGCGGCGCGTCACGGCGGTCGAGAAAATGCTCTGCGCTCCGTTGAATATTATTTTTTTACGTGAGTTCTAAAACAGAAGCCATTTTGAAAATTTGCAGAGATGGAGATGAAAGTCTAAAGAAATTATTGCCGCCGAGTTTAAAACAAAAAATCATGGGGATCATCTTAAAAAAACTCGTTTTAAAACTTATAAACAATTTAAAAAACACAATATAAAAAAAGCAATTATTTATAAACACTTGTTGAAAGATTGCTTCTTTAGCTTTAATTTGAGATCAAGTTTAAGTTTTTACAAGCAATACATTTGGAGTTAAAAATTATTAAACATCTCGACATTGGAGAAAAATTAATATATTTCAATAATTGTAACTTCAAAAATAATGTATTCTCGGCTAAACAAAAAAATACGTGTCTCTTACTTTTCATAACAGATAGTGTAAAAAATATTAGAGAATTTGAAACACCTCAGTTTTTTTATGTCCGGTTTTACGTGGAATGACCCATAATTGTTTCTTTGTCATTATTATAATTATTATTATTATCATTATTGAATATTCTGTAAGAACCCATGAAAATACATGAACGCTTCGAAGAAAGTTCAACTAGTGGTGCTACACTAACAAATACTTTCTCGCATTATTTCTAATTGCTCTATATTACGCCGCGGCTATATTATACTACTAGATGAACCTAAAAAGGTGTTTTTAAACAGCTTTTCTTTCGCACCGACACTCGATATAAGGCTCTTCGCTCGTCATGAGATTTAGACCTCATAACAGTCTGACGCCCCAACTAGGGCCGATGCGTAAAAAATTGTCTCAATCCAATATTAATATGGCTTTAGTGGTATAGTAGTTATCACGCCGGGCTACTAATCCCCGGTTCGCGGGTTCAAAACCGGTGAAGGTCGGCGTATTTTGGAAATGCCAGCAATCGACGGCATGCATGCGGACGCTTGTCAGCATGTAAAACAAATCCCAGGAAAGGCTCTTGGCCGATCCTGGCAAAATTAAATCCCCTAGTAATTTATCAGCAATAAGAGTTTCGATTTGAATTACTGGATAAGATTGCGGATATTGTTTCTTGCATGAGCTGCATGATATTCAAATCAACATCAACATTGTCACACTAGCGGCCCACGGGGAAGGCAATGGGACACTACGGTAGGTATAATATCTCAGGATATATCTCTCAAGAAGGCGATAAGGGCTTCTGGAGACTAGCCAAGTGTCTCCAAGTAAGAAAATACCCTAAAAATTCAACATGGTGGAGTTTCGGCACTGCCAACCTCATCGAAATGAATCGCAAAAAATACCGCGTATTTAAATGTACGTAGTGTCCTTCAGAAATACAGATTTGCTGAAATGGCAAATGCTTTTATTAATGTTGTTTTATGAATTATAAATCCCCACAGATATATGCTAACATAATCTAATTTATAATTTTCACATGAAATTAAAATCTTCACAATTTTCATAATCTAGTTTAAACTGAAAAATATATGAAATAGTAGAATCTTTTTTGTAATAAAAACTAATATAATTGACATAATCATAGGATTTATGAAATAAATATGAAATTAAATGCAAGGCTCAAAATAGTTTTAATTTTCAAGCACTATACAGTGTAATGAAAAAAAATTATACTTTACTGAACTAGAGATATCTGTATCATATTAATTTTATATATATAACATTAACACATGACTGTGATGAGAACTTATCAAAGGAATGAACATATTCACTGAACTGAAATGACAAATGTTTGAAATTTAGTGAAAATTGAATGAACCGTATATCTGAATTCATTTATCTTAAAGGTTTAGTAAAGGAATAACTTATGCACCACAGGTAGGTTGTATTTTAATAACAAATTGCAAGGGAAGTCATTAAAATTTCTTAAGCAATTGTTCATAGGAATTATCTTCACTTTTATCATTGAATTTTTACAAGAATTTTAGTACCTAGTAGCCCCTGGGCCTACAAACATACATTTCATTCTCGCATTTATCGTAAGCGATTGAAGAACACTAGGGAAAACTGTTGGTAAACATATATCATAGGTTTCGTATGGCACGTTCATGTGTTATACAATGGAGAAACAAAGGAGTGTTGTTGATCGTAACTAAGTTGTAATGATTTTCTGTCTGGAATAAAACGGAATATCTGCTTACAAAAACCCCTTGTATTTATTGGGTCAGAGCTACAGTAATGCGTAAATAGATAAACTGAGCTTGTTCTCCAACAAACTGGTAGCAGAGCGATAAAAAAGAAACATGGCAGAAGGAGCAAATATATCCTTCGGGAAGATTGAATTATTAACAAACGCAAATTATAATCTGTGGAGTATCAAAATGAGTGCTCTAATAAAATCGAAACATCTGTATGAAGATGTGCTACAGAAGGAAGAACCGAAGATAATCCCTGGAAACGAAGTAAGTGAAAGAAAGTGGTAAGAGTGGACGTATAAAAATGATGAGGTAATGGGGATGTTAATTTTAACTCTCTCAAATGAACAACTATTAGCCTGTAGGGGAATAAATAATGCAAAGACCTTGTGGGAAACATTAAAGAAAAGGCATGAGGGAATTCACAAGCATAGGTTAATTTCGTTGAAGGCAAAATTAGCCAGAATAGAAAAACAAGAAAACGAGACAATCGACGATTTTCTAACGAGAGCAACAGGCTTGTCGTGCGAAATAAATGAATTGGGGACTAAAATTGAAGAACAGGAGCTGGTACATTATATTATTGACGGTCTACCAAAGAGCTACAGCGAAGTGACGACTGCGTTATACGCGAATTCGGACATTAACTTTGAATCAATGAAGGATTGTTTGTTAAGATACGAAAAGAAATGTGTTCGATCTTTTGTAAATAAGGATGCAATGGCATATAAGGCAAAAGAATTCCAGAAAATAAATTGCTTTGTATGCGGGAAACGAGGCCACACCGCGAAAAAGTGTTGGCATAAAAAAAGCGGATACGAAAACAAATCCAAAAAAGAAAACAAACCTAAAAATTTGCATACAAACTATTACAATAAAAGCAGCGAAACCTTTGCAAATCAGGAAGAAAGAAATTTAAATAATCGAAAACGCAGTTCATCCAAGTACTCGAAAAAGATGCAAGTAATGGTAGCAAAAGAAAAAGAAACCGCGTCGAGCGACGGAAGAAAAATTAGGTGGCTCTTGGACTCTGGTTGCACATCGCATATGACGTCGAGGGACGGTCTACTGAGAAATGAGAAGTCAACGCGAACCGAAATTGAGACCGCAGAATTAGGAAGAAAAATATGTTCGGACGCTGTCGGAAACGTTGTTGGATACTGTAGCACTAAATCAAATGACCTCATCAAGGTCAATCTAGAAAAGGTGCTGCATGTACCATGTTTGAATTTTAACTTATTATCTGTCTCCAGTATAGTAAAGAAGGACAAAAGAATTGTACTCGATGAACAAGGTGTTAGAATATTTGATGCTATTAATAATTCACTTATTGCAAATGGACTGTTTGACGGAGATAACTCTATTCTTGAAATGGATGTGGACGACAAAGAATGTGATAATAGCGAGTGTAATGGTGAAAGTGAAATTACTGAAATCTGTTTCAAGTCGAATACAAACATTGAAAACCTATGGCACAGAAGAATGGGTCATGTCAACCATAAAGACATCGAAAAAATGTGTAGAAATAAATTAGTCAGAGGCCTTGAAGATTTTCCGAGTGAATACAAAACATGTGACAGTTGTTTGCAGGGAAAATTTACAAGACTTCCCTTCAAAGAGGTAGACATTGAAAGTGTTTCACGTGTTTTGGAGAGACTGCACGTAGATTTATGCGGTCCTATGCCGGTGACTTCACTGGGAGGGAGCAGATATTTGTTGTTGATTGTTGATCAATACACTCGCAGATATTTTGCCGAGTTTGTGAAACACAAACACGAATGTGCAGATAGGTTAGTGGAATTTATTCAAAGAAGGGAAAATGAAACGCAGTGTAAAGTGAAATGTGTTAGGACTGATAATGGAAAGGAATTTATCAACGCGACTCTTCAAAATTTTTACAAAAATAAAGGAATTAAGTGCGAAAGAACGGTACCGTATACACCACAATGCAACGGAATAGCTGAAAGGGCTAATCGGACTGTTCTAAATGCCATAAGGACTTTGTTAATAGATTCCGGTTTACCATTGAGATTCTGGGCGGAGGCTGCGCAAACAGCTGTATATGCCTACAACGTTACCCCTAAGAAACATGGAAATGGTAAAGTTCCTTTAGAGTTATGGTCTGGAATCAAACCCACGGTGTCACATTTTAGAATATTTGGCTGCAAGGTTTTCTTTAAAAATGCGAAGCCAAATACGAATAAATTGGAGAGAAGAGGAAAATGCGGTATCTTCGTTGGATATTCAAGATATCGCAGAGCTTACCGAATATATGACTTGGAAAGCGATGACATATGAATCGAGAGATGTAGTATTTATTGAGTCGGAGATGGGATATAAATCATGGGACATTTCGAAACGGGAAAATCTAAACTATTTGGATTACAATCTTCTTGACGGCGAATCCACTGATAAAAATTGTGAAAACTGTCCAACTGAGAATAATGATGTGTTAGTGAATTTTCAAGTAGGACAAAATTAATAATGATTCTGTCTCAGATATCGATGAAAATGTCTGTCAAATCAATGAAGAAACTGAAGAAGAAAACAATCAGACGAAGAATATTGTTATAAACCATTCAAACGATTCTGGTACTGAAGCAAGAATTCGCAAATCGTCTAGAACGAGACGCCCTGTTGTAAGGTATGATGCTACTGCGAATATGGCTGTGGAGACAACCCCCAAAACTTATCAAAACGCGATGAATGGACCCGACTGCAATGAATGGGAAAAAGCAATAAAACATGAGTTGCAGTGTTTGCAAAACTATAATACTTGGGATGGAGTAGAACGGCAAGAATCAATGAACGAAAACATTCTACGGAACAAATGGATATTTAAAAGAAAATGCGTGGGAGACAAGGTGAAATACAAAGCGAGGTTAGTAGTGGATGGATCCAGACAAGTGAGCGGAAGAGATTTTGAGTGTGCTTATAGTCCAGTGATGAGGCTGGAAACGTTTCGCATCTTACTTTCTGTGGCTGCAATGAACAATTATCATGTGAAATACATTGATGTAGAAACCGCTTATCTAAACGGAAAATTGGTACGCGACGTTTATATGAAAATTCCAGACGGTGTGAACGTAGGGAGGAATAAAGTTTTAAAGCTGAAGAAGAGCTTGTACGGCCTACCTGAAGCCGGAAGATGCTGGTTCAAGAAATTATGCAGTATTCTCATGTGTTGTGGAATGGAATCATGCAAAAGTGACCCTTGCGTATTTGTGAACGCTCAAAATAAGGAGTTTTTGATCATTGGTTTTTATGTAGACGATTGTATCATCATAGGAGAGAATACAACTCTCATTGACAACTTGATAACGAATTTAAAGAAACATCTTACTATAAAGGTAATGGATGGCGATTTGAATGAATCGTTTTTGGGTATAAGAGTTGTAAGAAGGAATCGTGGTTTTTTACTAGATCAAGAAAAATTTATAGAAGAAATATTAGAAAGGTTTAAAATGAATGAATGTCACCCCGTAAGTACACCTGGAGTAATGGGAGTAAAAATGGATAACTTTGAAAACTTCGATAAAGTCAACGTCAGTTTATACCAAGAAATGCTGGGTTGTCTGGGATACCTTGTGGCTGCCACTCGTCCAGATTTGGCCTACACTTACAGCAAGTTATCTCAATATTCGAGGGATCCAAGAACTATTCATCTGCAAGGCATTAAAAGAGCTTTAAGGTACTTGAAAGGAACCAAACACGTTAAATTGAAAATATCCGAAGAACAAGGTGTTCTGAATGTATATTCAGACGCTAGCTGGTGCGTTACTAAAGATAGTAAATCATTTGCGGGATATACGATGATGCTAGGAAAATCATTGATTGGTTGGAAGTGTAAGAAGGAGAAAATGGTAGCATTATCAACAATGGAGTCGGAGTTAATTGGGATTTGCGAGGCGATCTGCGAGGAGAAATGGGTTGTATCACTCATCGAGGACATCGGCTTCCAAAAATTGGTTCGTCGACCTGTACAAGTTTTTACTGATAATAAATCGATTACAGACTGGACTAATGATTTCAAAATGGCTGCAAGAAATAAACATGTTATGAGGAAATCTAATTTAGTAAAGGAAGATATTGAAAATGGAGAAATAATTATAAAACATCACAGATCTTATGACATGACTGCGGACATCTTAACCAAAAACGTCGATAAAAATACGTTAAGTCGTCATATGTTATCAGTGGGGATGTTGATATGAGAATTATATTTTCGTGCACACACGAAAGGGGGGGATTTGTTGGTAAACATATATCATAGGTTTCGTATGGCACGTTCATGTGTTATACAATGGAGAAACAAAGGAGTGTTGTTGATCGTAACTAAGTTGTAATGATTTTCTGTCTGGAATAAAACGGAATATCTTCTTACAAAAACCCCTTGTATTTATTGGGTCAAAGCTACAGTAATGCGTAAATAGATAAACTGAGCTTGTTCTCCAACAAAAACAAAGAACACCATTTATAACATATATAAAACAAATAAAATAAAATATTTAATTTACCCTAAATTAGATATTCTAACAATTATCATTGAAAATAAGCATCTAGAAATTTGGCTGACTATATAAATGAATTCTAACCCATCCTCTTAATCAGTATAGCGACTGATGGCCAATTTCTACCATGCTTAGAAAACATATGTCAAAATAATGGAGGTATAGAATTTCAATAATGATAATGCAATATTGATAATATAATGCAATATTGATAATATAGAAATAATTTCAATTTTATAAAATGAAAACTATTCCATTAAACACTGCAATCCTGAAACAAAGAAAAAATTAATGTAGTATCTAATGTTCAGTTCATGATAAATTTAGTAAAAAGGATTTGTTTGGACTCTCTTTTGTTACAAGAACAAAAATATTTGAGCCAATAGTAACATCCAACCAATAATGTTCTTCAATGAAAAAAACAAAAGAGGGTTTGGAAAAATATACATTAATACATAAAAACTTGCATTCTCCTTCTCACAGACCTTTCAACATATCGAATCTATTCAAAATCTCTTTTCAAATACAAATAAACTACGACATCTCGAACATACCAGATCACACATAATCTATATTTTCTTACTCTAATATAACAAAACTATTCTGCTTCAAATTATACATCTTTAATTTTCAACATAGTTCAAGAAATTATTTCTACAATAATCGCACAAAATGACTTTATTACAAAACATCCTTCCTCCACTTTTACCTTTCCCGTATACGTACGTATACACGGAGTGATATAATGTTGTATAGGGAAGGTTATGTAATGCTGCGCGAAAAAATAGCGAATTTTCGGCAAAAAAAATTTATTGTTGGGACCTTATAAAGAAAGAGTGGATAAAACCAGTTGCTAAATTAAGGGAAAAAATCCCCTATCACGTGGTGTAACCAGAAACCCTCTTTTGTGGGTCCTTGATACCGAAAAACCAATTGAAAGGAAATCGTCCGTCCGTCTGTCCCTCTGTCCCTCTGTCCGTCTGTGAACAACACTAGCGCGTAAATCATAGGTGCGATTTCTTCCAAAACTCTCCCCAGCCGTGCAACAGGGAAGCAACACCGTTCCGTCTATCGGCTACCGCGTTCACTTACTGGGAATTGATACAACGCCGCTACGGCTACCACACATACGAGGAGACCGGTCGGGAGGTTAGAACTTGTTGCGACTTTTGCTTCGATAGTGGATGATACCTGGTTGGGGAAATGCCGCTAGCCGATGGTAAGTCGGTGCCGGATCTCGCCATTTGGCGCAGGAAGATCGCCATCACCTCCCGAGAGAAAAAAACATGCACTACACTTACGTTACTGATTATTTTAGCCGTTGACGCGCTCATAATCACCAACAAGCAATAAATCTAACTGAAGGTGGTTTCTTAAAAAGAGTAAATTCAGAAAATTACTGTAAGACGGTGGTTGGGAAAACATTGGTCTGTTAAAAGGGGCACTTTCACAAGCATAATATGGGATTGTTTCAGTTCCAAGAAAAATGGCTTAGAGGGTGGTGGACGGTGTTCCGCTGCAACACGTGATAGGGAATGCCCATCCCGCACGGCACACAGGTAAGCAACGATGCCTACACGCGATTGCACATCGCCCCCCGCCGTACCGCTGCCTTCAGCCGTTGCTAGAAAACTACTCGCACATTTCAGACTAGAGAGACCTGAAGAAATGAGTCACTGAATATTGATAATGGTGTCGTTTTCCTAGAATATCAAATAATAATCAGTATATTAGTGGAAATTTCATAATGATAACTCATTTCGGTGATTTATCTTCTCTTGAAGATTAAAAAGATCGTCGGTCTTAAGAGTTATCTTATCCTTCAGAAACGAACAAATCATCATAATAACTTCACTTCTTTCATAAATACTTCGGTAGTTTAGTTTCTTCATACATGTGTCGGGCAGTGGCGTAGTGAATTCTCTTTAGATATATAAACATGAAGTCGTTGATTCTACTGGTTCCTGTGCTGGCTGTGCGCAGCAAAACACATGCACACAGCCACAACATGCGACTGCGACTTCACTAGTCGGGCCATCATCTGCAGGGTGTGACTCAGGGTGTGAAAACACTTTCTGGGAAATTGACCTCTAGAAAAATTATCTGGAGTCATTTCCTCATGATCAGCCACAATTTCGTGAAGTAAACCTAACACTAAATTCTCTAGAACGTTTGGAAGCTTCTATTCATCAGAGAGTGATTTACTTAAATGTGCCAAAGAATGCAATTTTTGAAATCGACTTGGGTAACAAATTTCTCACTCTCCAGCACTCAAACTCCAGGTATTGGATCTTTCTAAAAATTCCATAATGCAGGTGTCAAAGCTTCCAGCAACTAGATATTTCTTCAAATATCATTCAGCGAGTCACTGATTCCTTGTTTAGAGATCTTGCTTCGTTACAAGCCTTGGACTTATCAGCCAATAGTATCAACATCATAAAAAAACTTTCATTTACAACTCTTTTATCTCTTCAATCATTAACACTTTGGGGAAATAATTTGAAAGTTTTATCAAACGACTTATTCAAGAGACTCAAGTCATTGAGAGGCATTGATATTGCTTTCAACTCTATTGAATCTTTGTCTCACAACACGTTTAGTGATGTACATGCTTTGGAAATTGTGGATTTGTTATTGAATGAGTTGAGCACTTTACCAGCCCCGCAGTTTGGCAGAAACGTTACACAGATCCCATTCGTTGGTATTTCAATTATTAAGAATGACCATTCAGCCCTTTTAACAATGATCTCTGAAACCGGAGATGAGTGTATTATTGGGCTTTTTCTGAATGACTTCCATGGCGATGACCCAGAATGGGCAAACGTACTGGAATATTTCGATGGGGAAAGCTTTTTTGCAGGAAAGTCTGCGACGCAAAATGTTCTAAATAAATATCATCATGTGGATCGTCGTGAGAAGTACATCCTTGACCCTTCACCACATACTTGCGCGTATTTCACAAAAGGCAACTGGAAATTCGGCGCGTGCATTGCTGACGGCGCTGAGGTGGATGTTCTGCCCTGGCTGAAAGCTGCGAAAATCTACGCAGGGATGAAAGAAGAAGACGACGGCCGTCACTCAAAGCTCAACAGAGATGAGATTTAGCCTCAAAAGTGAAAATATTTGCAAATAGTGAATTGTAAAATATGTAAAAGTGTGGATAGAAGCTGCGAAAATCTACGCTGGGATGAAAGACGAAGACGACGGCCGTCACACAAAGCTCAACAGAGATGAGTTTTAACCTCAAAAGTGAAAATATTTGCAAATAGTGTATTGTAAAATAAGTAAGAGTGTGGATGGTCTGCCCTGGCTGGAAGCTGCGAAAATCTACGCTGGGATGAAAGAAGAAGACGGCGGCCGTCACTCAAAGTTCAACAGAGATGAGTTTTCGCTTCAAAAGTGAAAATATTTGCAAATAGTGTATTGTAAAATAGATGAAAGTGTAAAGCTGTCACATACATTTTTTTTTGTTACAGAACATGTTTTTATTGAGTTCAGATTTAATTGTGAGGTATTTTTAATGTTTAATTTATTTAATTCCTCAGGTAAAACTGAACATATAGGTTGAAAATTAATGGCGCTAAAAAATAACAAAAAGTATTTCTCTCTTATTTTTATCTTTAACGTATATTCCTTAAGGCAAAAACTATTGATATTTAAATGGTTGCTTTTTGTCCAATTTTGGATAACTTGATTTTATACTCGTTTATATATCATCTATTTATAATTGAATTACTAATGAAATCCCCCAAAAACTGTTATAGTATGAATTATTGAGTGTCTCGTTTTTTATTATAATTAAACATTAATTTATTGATTTAAATTTTTATAGAAAATATTTTCAATTTTTCCATCTACGATTATTAACGTGTACAAGTACATAGGGGAAGTTCGGGTGATATCGGACAGCGGGTTGTATCGGACAAAAGTAGTTTAGGGAATTGGGCACTGGTGGTAGCACGTGCTGCACTGTTAGTGTTTTCCTGGACACGAATTAGCTTTGCATACGCCGTATGAGGTGAGTAAATCAATCAGTTGGGTTATAGCGACACTCATTATGTTTTTTTCATGCTGAATGGTGCACGAAGGTGGCTTTGGAGCTATGAAACTTTTCTTAGGATAAGTTTAAATACATTCTACTGTGACTAGTATGTTTACTTAGGTGTATTTGTTACGTTACAGAAGTACAACGTTGGTTTTCAAATTTATATCTGTGTTGTATTCTTCTGAATGATGACGGTCGTTCGGGTGGTATCGGACAAAGGGGAATCGGATGGTACCGGACAGTTACTTCTTCGTCTTCTCTTCAATTTTCCATATTTCTTGCGTGTTTGGTTGTTAGGAGGTAATATTCGAATACTAATCTGGATTTTGTCCGTGTTTCAGGAAACTATAGGTAAAATTCGTGGGAAATGGGAAGAAATAATAGGAAGATAGTCATTATGGAGGTCATTTCAAAAGAAAAACCCTTCAATAATGAGAGTTGTGAAGCTATAAATTGAACATAATATTTGTGTTTATGTTTTTTAATTCAAGAACTGTTATTTTCCCTTGTAACCGAATACTCACTTTTTCTTTTTATTAAGCAATTAAATATTTCTATTAATAGTGAGCGTATCTTTGATGAATTGCTGTAAAAAAACTACATTAAAATTATTTTATATATGTGCCTTTCTATCATCAGACAAATCGACATTTCCTTTTAGAATGTTCATTAGATCACAAAGAAGAACTTTTTAGTTTAACGGCCATAACGACAATTGATCAGTATGATCTAAGGAAAAATATACTGCACTTTCAGACTATTTGACCGAAACCTCATTTCCATCAGAGTCGTGGATGTTTCTTTGGGGCGCATGCTGCGCTTGAACGCGAAGAAACCGGATCACTGCTCTTCGGGCTGCTCCCGAGGCATCCGTGCAACGAACTGCGGAAACAACGCGACCGAACTGACGCCACCGTTGCGACGTCCGTGGATATTCCCCGGTCGATCTGCATCGCCGCGATTTTGAAAAACTTGCTTCAAAATTTACATGACCCCGGACATTTTCAAAATTTTCTCAAAAACGGCTCCAATTTTTTTTAAAATTTCTTGTAAGAATAGGGTGAAATACACTTATTACAGTGGCGTAGGTCCATTTTCACGGTTTACTCTGAATTTTCGAAAATTGCCAAAGTTTGAAAATTTTTCGGGTCCTTCCTAGAACTGCAAAATTTAAGATAGAGATTTTTCCTTCAAATAAAATTTGTTGTTGAAAGTGAGTTCTTTCATTAAGGTCACGTACATCTTCTAGAAAATTTTAGTAGTTTTTGCGCAATATTGCACGCAATATTTGAAATTTTAGAAAATTACAAAAAGCAGATTTTCTAAAGAACGGCTCCAGATTCTTACTTCAAACTTTTGGTAGAGGTGGTGCTAAATGTGCTCTATGAGATGACATTAATGTCACATTCCTCTATTCTTTTGTTTTTTCAAAAATTGCAAAAATGTAGTTTTCTTGACTTGTCTCTCAGGTTGTTAATATTTATATTAGCAGCGATGTGTTCACATTAGTATATTAATGGGTACATGTGCTTTAAATAATGTCAAATAAAACTTCTCGATAATTGAATAGTTTTCTGTGAAAACTAGCTCAAATTTGCGCATATTCAGAAACGCTCAAACGCCATTTTCTTAAAAATGATTTCAACTTTTCTGTTCAAACTTTTCGAACGGACAGTGCTAAATGCACTCTTGAATGTGGCGCAAAGTTAAATTGGGGGTATTTTTGTTTCTTCAAAAATTACAAGAATGTAATTCGTTTGAAAGTTCTCTCATAAGGTTAAAAAGCACATTTCAAGCAATTTGTAAACACTATTGAATTTGAGAGTGTAAGTTCTTCAAATGACTTATTTGAAGAACTTACACTCTCATGTCATCACTCAACTATAAATGAAGTATTTCGAAAATTCAAAACTTTTCTATCAAAAAGAGCTTCAAATTTTGCATTTAGAGTAGCGCTAAACGCCATTTTCTTGAAACGGATTTAAAATTTTTCAACGAAAATTGCCATTTAGGGCAAAGTATAATTGTTTTGTTCTACTATTGGAAAACCGAAAACTTAAAAAAAAATGTCGAAAAAAATGTAGTTTGGGCGACGATAGATGGCAGCTGTCAAGAGTATTGGTAAGTTCGGATAGCTAGTCGAGACGAAACGAAACAGAAAACTAATACGGGAAAGTCTGTGCCATTCTGTAGCACCACTAGTTCGGTATTAAGGACCCACAAAGTAGGTATTCTGGCTATACTACTTGTTGGAGTTTTTTTCTTAATTTAGCAACTGGATTTATCGTTTTGCTAAATTAAAACTTTTTCGTTAGCAGGGCCTGACTAATATTTTTTCTGTCGAAAATCCGCCATTTTCCGAGCAACATATTATAACTTTCCGTATACTATGTATTTACGCATGTACATGGGAAAGTAAAAATACATTTTAAAACTTAATTATCTCCTTATGATTTGTATTATTAATAGAAGGGAAGAGTAGATTTTATGCTTACTTACCTGGTATGTATACTGTTAATGGTATAACAAATTCCAAATTCAGTATGCAGAGGATGAAAATATTTGCAGCAGTCGAATTCTTCGTTTCGCCATGTGCAACGATTGAATATTTGCGAACAATTGAAACGACCCTACAAGTAAATACATATTATTAATTTTAAATTGTAGTTAATAATCTCATGGGACCACAGAAAAACGCATTTGAGTGCGCTGTACTTAAAAAAAACTATATATATTATGGACACTATAACACATGTGGACAGAGCGTTTTTCAAAGTAGTAAAACTGTGCATGCAGACCAACTTTTGCACTAAATTTGAAATACATTAGGACTGATAACAATTATTTAAAAAATATATATTTCAGAAATAAGCAACAAACTTAAAATTAGCAAGTGGGGAAAATACAGGAGAAATTCTAAACGAAATATCAGAGTGAATGCATTGAACTGAAGTAAAAGAGTGCATACGAGTGTAAAGAGTTATACAGAGTAAGGAGGCAGTGATATTTGCTGAAAGTGTATTAAACTTGTAAAAGTGTTAAATATTTAAGCTAAATGTAAGAATTACTGACATCGACACTTAATCTTGAATTCTTAAAATTCTGGATTCAAGGACTTCGGGATGTGAGGACAACTGGATGCGAGGACAACTGGATGCGAGGACAACTGGATGCGAGGACAACTGGATGCGAGGACAACTGGATGCGAGGACAACTGGATGCGAGGACAACTGGATGCGAGGACAACTGGATGCGAGGACAACTGGATGCGAGGACAACTGGATGCGAGGACAACTGGATGCGAGGACAACTGGATGCGAGGACAACTGGATGCGAGGACAACTGGATGCGAGGACAACTGGATGCGAGGACAACTGGATGCGAGGACAACTGGATGCGAGGACATCTGGATGCGAGGACATCTGGATGCGAGGACAAGGGGATGCGAGGACGACGGGATGCGCGGACGAAGGGATGCGCGGACGAAGGGATGCGCGGACAATGGCATGCGCGGACAACGGGATGCGGGGACAACGGGATGAGCGAACGACGGGATGCGAGGACGACGGGATGCGCGAACGACGGGATGCGAGGACGACGGGATGCGCGGACAACGGGATGCGAGGACGACGGGATGCGCGGACAACGAGATGCGCGGACAACGGGATGCGGTGACAAGGGGATGTGCGAACGACGGAATGCGAGGACGACGGGATGCGAGGACGACGGAATGCGCGGACAACGGGATGCGCGGAACACGGGATGCGCGGACAACGGGATGCGGGGACAACGGGATATGCGGACGACGGGATTCGAGGACGACGGAATGCGCGGACAACGGGATGCGCGGACAACGGGATGCGCGGACAACGGGATGCGGGGATAACGGGATGTGCGAACGACGGGATGCGCGGACAACGGGATGCGCGGACATTCAGAGTGTATGGATTGCGCGGTGCGAGTTCTACGCATGCTCGCTCGGCTAACGCATTCCCGGTCGCAGAGCGGTCATTCTCCAATGCCCTGCTCGCCCTGCTCATGGGACGACACTACTCTCCCTGAGGCGGCCTTGTTATGCGCCGCCTTTTGTTCTCTCAGCCTTCCAACGTCCCCCGGCCCTTCGAAAGTCTGGCTGCCATTAGGTATGGATCAGTACGGACAGATGGACGGACGGACGGACGCCAATTTTTGTGTGGGTCTCGCGCACGGACGGGACAGCACGGACGACACTTTCGGGCACTTCACGTCGCACTTGTGTGCGACAGCTTCATAATTCAAGTAAATAAGCAATCGCAGTAAGTAAAGATGCCGATGAAGTCATCGGCTCTTAGGAATGTCAAGATGATATTTTCTTCCGACTTTTTGCACGCGGCGGGAGGTGCGGATCGTTCCATCCCGTCGATACCTGTCTAGAGCGCACATCCTAATGGAAATCAATGTAATAAACTTTTAAAAATCCCGTCCTTGCTATACAGGCCCAGTGCGCGCTACGCTTAATAGTGACGCTACAGTAGCAACACCATTCACTTTACGTTCACGAAGCGCAGTAAATTGGGAGCGGGCGACTATGTTTGTCGCAACTTACACTCTCGACAAATTACACAAACATACTCATATTTTCAAAAAATTCAACATGACCTTATTTAAAGAACTGGTTTTGACGAACACATTTCATTAAGAAACGAAATTGTATCTTCATAAGTAAGGAAACGCTGAAATTATCGAGACTTTTCAATTTTCGAAAAATCAGGTTCTTCAAACTATCCAACAACAAAATTTCATCAAAAATGATGGAGCTGTTTTTGAGATAAAGTGTTCAAGCACACTTGAGGTGCTTAGAACCAAAGGGGTGTAAGTGATAAAATTGAGAAATATAAGGTATCTCACTCACTTTGAAGCATGAAGTGGATTGTGTTTGGAGTCAAAGGCATGCAAGAGCATTCATTGATTTGGGCTGCGTTTTAATGGTGTTTCTGAAAACTACTTAACAAAACGTCGTAAGCATTTGGCGGCAAAGGGATACAAGTGCAGTTGCACCTCTTTAGCGGGAAGGAGCTTCACAATTTACGTGACGTGTCTTTAGCTATATTACTTAAAGTGGTATTTTTGTACATTCACAATGGAAGTTAGTGATGAGTTTGACAAAGAGGAAAATAGTGAACAAACAGGAAGCAGAAGTACTGATACAGAAGATAATATTACTTCATTTTGTACCCGAAAGAATCTGATTCTGAATGTAACCTTTCTCTTTTCCAGTCATGTATTATATGATTGTTCATGTTATCAAATGATTAATGAGAAATTAATAGTGTTTTATTTTACATGTAGATTCAGCAGATGGTACTGATATGGAGACATGTAAGAGATAGAAAGAAGTGAAGTAAATAAGGAATGTATTTTGCGACAGTCAGAGAAAGCCAGAACAGCGAAATGTAATTCTAAACAACTGGCAAAAGAGAACCCTACAAGAGTTAAAGCGATCTGTATTGATTTGCAAAAAACATTGCCTACACCTATGTTAACAAGTAGTACAGTCTATTACCTTCGACAGTTATGGACGTACAAATTCATGACCTTGCTAACGACAGTTCTACAATGTATATGTGGCTTGAAGGAGAGGCCTCAAGAGGATCTCAAGAATTTGGGTCTTTTAGTTACGTGTGTACCACAACGTACTTCTTCTACAAATCATCTAGTCGCTTTTAGTGATAATGCTGCAGGACAAAAAATAAAAAAATATGTTCTGGATGTTCATATTACAAAATACATCTCTACAAACTGTGGTTAACAAGTTCCTGGTTTCTGGGCAAATCTATATGGAATGTGATCAAGACTTCGGCCAAATTGAAAAGGCTGAGAAATATCAGCAGTATGTGTTTATACCACATGATATACCTTAAGTTCCAGCCGAACGTTAAGAGCCAAACGTATGTCAACAGATGATTTTGTATCAATATAATCTAAGAATGATCTTGTCAAAGACAACGTTACAGGGATGCACTATATTCAATGGTTTCATCTAGAAAAGGATCGTCCATATACACTGTATTAGGAGAAAACTCTAAACGAAAACATACAGTTTGAATCAGTCGACCTCAGGAAAACCAAGAAGGGACGACCACGTTCATTCACACATTTACAGTTACTGTATCAATCATCACTTGCAATAACAACTGCAAAATATAAGAATATACAGCAGTTGCTTCAGTTTATACCTCCTGTCCACCATCAGTTTTACAGGGGTTTAAAACACACAATCCAGAAACAAAGTGCTTCAAGATGCCATTGAAGAGCCCACTACAGATAGTTGCGAAGACACAACATGGGAGTCAGAATTAATTACCACTTGTGAAATTATTATTATTATTATTATTATTATTATTATTATTATTATTATTATTATTCCTTTAAATCACGACTTAAGATGTTATGTGTCGGTTGAATATAAAATCTACTCCAGGTTGCAACCAGCTACCTAAGGAGCAGATCTAGGGATCGGTGCCTCTACAATACTTCGCGCAAAATGTGGACTGTTCCAAATAAAGCTATTTCTTGCACTTCCCAGTCTTTTGGATTACCTGGGAGTTTAGACAAGTTCTTACACAAATTTTGCGGAACAAATCCCAGAGCTCCGATAACTATCGGGACGACCTGTGCTTTAATGCACCACATTCGGCTGATCTCCATTTCCAAACTCTTGTATTTAAGACGTTTCTCTTCCTCCTTGGTAACGACGTTTTGATCGCAAGGTACAGCAACATCCACAAGTAAACACGATTTGTTCTCCAAATCCCGGATGACTATATCCGGTTTGTTTGCTGCTGTCGTGCGATCAGTTTGAATTTGTTGGTCGTACAATATCGTACACAATCCAACAGACGTCACCGGTTTCGGTGAGTGTTCGTACCACTTGGGGCACGTGTTCGGAACTTCCAGAGCAGTACAGATCTGCCAGTGGAGGTAGCTACACACCCTGTCGTGTCTTTTCAAGTATTCGGTCTTTGCTAGGATTGGACAAGCTGAGACAATATGATCGATGGTTTCTACGTGTTCCTGACAAATGCGGCATTTATCATCTTGGGGAATTTTGAGAATCGCTTTATCATAATGTCGTGTTCTCAAGGCCTGATCTTGGGCAGCTATTACAAGTGCTTCCGATTCTGGCTTCATTCTTCCCCTTTTAAGCCACATAAATGATTGATCTTTATTGATCTGCACCTTGTCCATTCTTTTTATATAGATATTATTATCATTATTATTATTATTATTTATTGTTATTATACTGGTTCTGAATGTAAAAAACGTATTTTCAGTTAACTTCCAATCTTATAAGCTCATAGAAAAACGGATGTAAGTGACACATTTGGTGGCAAGTGGGTGTAAGTACACGTAAGCATTTTGGAAAAAGATCTTATTTCAATATGTATTAAACAAAATCCCTAGAAGTTGTAAATATAAGTTCGTTAATAACTGACAGGAAGAATAATTACTTTAGAAATTCTTCTAGAACATTTCAGAAATTTTATTTCGATCCAAACTTTAAGGCTCATGTACTCTAAACTACGTTTTTGTCACTTACAATCCTTTGGTTCTAACCGTCTCAATTAAAAATTGACAATATTTAATGCACAATTACGCAAAAAATACTCAAATTTTCGTAAAATTGTTCATGACATTATTTCAAAATATATATTTAAGGAATATTTTTAAGAGAAATAATCTCTACATTTAATATTTTAGTTGTAGGAGGACGTCGCAAAAAAATGAATTTTGCAATATTCAAAAAATGAGGGATTTAACGAAAATGAGACCTGCACCCCTCTCGTAAACGTCCTTAATACTACCCAACAACAAAAACTTAATGAAAGGTGATGGAGATGTTTTTCTGAAAATTTTAAAAATGTCCCAGGGGCTTTATGTAAATTAACCCCAAAATTGAAATATCAGTTTTAAAATCAAGGGTCCGTGGCATTAGCCAGATTGGGAAATATCAGTTTTGGAGAAAATGTGCTGAATGTTGCAGTCGCTAGCGTTGTGCGAAGACAGACTGACGGACATACGTTTTGCAATCAAACGATTTTTACTTTCCCGTATACGTACGTATACATGGAGTGATATACATATTATAGGGAAAGTTATGTAATGCTGCGCGAAACTAGTGGTGCTACAGAATGGCACAGACTTTTCCGTATTAGTTTTTTATTTCCTTGTGTCTTCACTTGCAATTCCGAATTGCCACATACTCTTTCTTGCCAGCTACCATCTATCACCGCTAAAAGTACATTTCCTTGTAATTTTCTTAATTTCTCGGTTTCCTATTGGTAGAACGGAAATATTAATTTGAGAATATTAAAGAGCACAAAATCCTAGTCCTAAATGGCAATTTTCTTTTAAAAATTGTGTGCCGTTTTAAAGAAAATTGCGTTTAGGCGCTACTAAAAATACAAAATTTGAAGCTCATTTTCACAGAAAATGTTTAATTTTTCAAAATTCTTTATTTGAAGTTATTTGAAGCACTTACACTCACAAATGTAATAATCTTTACAAATTGCTACAATTGTCTAATGTATTTTATGTAATGACAAAAACGCCTTTATGCTCTATTCTTTTGTTTTTGCAAAGATTGGAAAAATGTAATTTTTCCGTGACTTGTGTCTCACGTCATTAATATGTACACTAGCAGAGATTTTTTTCACATTATTATATTTACGAGTACAATATATTCACATTATTATATTGCTCCTTGTTGTATACACTATTCCATTCATATTTCGTCAGAAATTTTGGTATGTTTGCTGAATTCTATAATTTTTTTTTGGTATGTAGGTGAGTCAAGGATTGAATCGAAGTTCGTTCCTTGCAGATGTTTTTGTCTTTCTTGTGAGAATTGGGGGCATTCGACAATTAGGTGTTGTATGGTGTTTGGGATGTTGCAGATAGGGCAGATGGGAGGAGTATTCTTAGTTAACAGGTGAAGGTGGCTTAGTTTACAGTGGCCTGTTCTTATTCTTGATATGATGATTTGCTCTCTCCTACTTAATTTGCTGTTGAGTTTAAGGTTGTTGACGTGCTCGATTTTCTTGTGAAGGATACTGGCTTTTTGATCTCTCCATATTTTGTCCCATTTTTCAAGAGATATTTTGTTGATATATGTCCTTAAATCGTCAATTGTGTTGGATATGGTCAATACACTGTTTGAGTCTCCAACTGTCCTATCATTGTCGGAGCATATACTATTGTCATCTCCTATTGTTTCTTCTGTTTGGATCGTTTCTATTGTGATGGATTTCCCTGATTTGGTGATGTTGTAGTATAATTCTTGTATTTTAAATGGCCATTTCAGTTTTGAGATTTCTTTTAGATATAGTGTGTATGATATCGGGAGATTTTATGTAAATTATAAATCGGCTGCAGTTTGATTGGTTAGCCAGTTTGAATGCTAACATTAGTGAGCACATATCTACAGTGATCTTACTGCAGAAAGAGTGAAGTTGATGTTTAATTTTGGTTTCCTGCGTAGAGATAACTGAATAGGTTTCGTTTTCATTTTTTATTCCGTAGGCATATATTCGGAGAGGGTTGTAATTTCCACTGGTGGGTTCAGCAGGTTGTAGATGCCGGACTTTTGTTGTTAGGTTTGGATCCTCGACAGAAGTTGAAGCGGATTTGGTTAGTATTTCTGGTATTGTACACGGAGGAATATTGTGTATTCTTGTCTTTTCTGTTGGTGTTATCTGGAAGCCGAGTTCTTGCATAAGTGTTTTAATTTTTGCATATAGGGGAATGTATCTTGACTTTTCTTTGTATTCAGCTTGAATCACTGGATAAACATCGTGAAGTATTATTGGGTTGATTGAAGTAGCAGCATTGATGGCATATTTCAACATTAATGTATTTCTGCGATGTGCTAGATTTGGTTCGTTGGATTCAATTAGGATGCTTCCGATGGGGCTTGTGCGGTAGCAATCGGTACTGATTCTTAGGCCTTGGTTAATGGCCTTGTATAACGTCTAGATTCTTGAGGTCGTTCCATCGGGCAGAATCATAAATTACAGATCCATAATCTAATTTAGCTCTAATTTAGCTGGTTTTATACGTTAGTAATAACAGATTTTTACCTGCGCCCCAGTTGTTGTGTGTTAGGCATTTTAGTATGTTGAGCCTTTTTTACATTCGTCTGACAAGATCTGTAGGTGACTTTTCCACGACATTTTTGAGTCAAAATGCATTCCCAATATTTTTGTTCTCTCTACGTACTTCAGATTGTGATCGCCGAGCCTAAGTGTAGGCAGATTCTCTTCATTGTGCTTGGCGAATAGTATGCATTCTTTTTTTTGGGACGAGAATTTGAATCCTGTTCTTTGGGTCCATTCATGGAGTCTGTTTA
The DNA here is from genome assembly GCA_031308135.1 of Acheta domesticus. Classification (NCBI taxonomy): domain Eukaryota; kingdom Metazoa; phylum Arthropoda; class Insecta; order Orthoptera; family Gryllidae; genus Acheta; species Acheta domesticus. Next base: position 198,952,171 of record JAHLJT010009419.1, on the reverse strand, counting down.
AGGAAGCTTGCATGATTTGTTGGCTTGAGGAGATAGATTTGCCTTTGCAGAAAACGGTGATGTCATCTGCATATTTTCTTGTAAACACAGGAGCTTCGATATTTGCGTCGTTAATTGCAAGAAGAAAGAGTGTGACGCTCAATACGGATCTTTGGGGTACTCCGTTTTCTATCTTCATTTCTTCAGAGAGACAGCCGTTGATTCTCACTTGTATGGTCCTGTCTTTCATAAGACTTTTGATAAATTGAAACATATTTCCTCCGATTCCAATCTGCTGTAGTCTTCTTAGAATTCCGTGTATCCATACCATGCCGTAAGCTTTCTCAATGACTAAGTTGGCTAGAACTTGTTGGTTGTTTGAGAATGCTTCTTGTATATGCGTGTGTATGCTTATCAGGTGAGCTAAGGTTGAGTGGTTTGATCTGAAGCCATATTGGTTATTGGATACAATTTTTTGAAAGTCGAGAAACCACCTGAGACGTGAGTTAATTATTTTTTCAAAAATTTTGCACAGGTTGCACGTTAATGCGACAGGTCTGTAATTTTCACTTTTTGATCTGTCCTTGCCAGGTTTGGGTATTGGAACTACTATTGCAGTTTTCCATACTTTAGGAAATATGTTCTTAGTCCAGATTAAGTTCTATATTTTCAGAAGGGTTTCAATTCCCTCTGTGGGTAATTGTTTAATGAGTATATTGGGGATTCCATCGGGGCCTGGCGATGAATTTTTGGTACTGTCATTAGTTGAGGTGAGTTCCTTTAGGGAGATGGGGTTGTTTAGATGCTATTGAGAACCGGTGTCTTGATTACTGTTAAATGTAATCTCTTCTTTTTCTTCTTCTGCTTTATACTGGAGAAAATCAGCAGTATAATTTTGAGAGCTGGAATTTTTTGTAAATTTATCGGCCAATATGTTTGCGATGCAGTAAGGTTCTGTAATCATTTTGTTGTCATTCTGTAGAAATGGAATTGAATTGTACAATTTGCTTCCTTTTATGGAATTAATCTTATTCCAGTAGTCTTTAATGTTGTTTGATGCTGAAATAGATGATATAAAGACAGTCCAAGATTTAGCTTTGCTTTCTTAGATGATCCTTCTTGCCTTCGCTCTCATTTTTTTGTACTCAATCTTGTTTTCTAAGGTGTTGTGTTTTTGTACTTGTTAAAAGCTCTTTTGGATCTTTTTATTGCGTCACTGCATTCGTCGTTCCACCAGGGAACTGATTTTGTCTTATTTGTAGGCCTGGTGTATTTAATGGATTCATATGTAGCTATTGTTATGACATTTGAGAAGGACTGAATGATACGGTCGATATCGTCGTTTTCTTCAAATATATCATGCTGATTTAAGAGCATGCTGATAAATTTCTTGTATTGTTTCCAATTTGCTTTGTCGTAATTCCATTTGAGAGATCCTGCAAAGCTGTTAGGAATACTGTGGGGACAGTCCACATACAAGAGTATTGGGAAGTGATCACTGTCATGTAGCTGTTCGAGAACACCCTAGTTGCATTTTGGGGCAATTGCAGTGGAACATAAGGTAAGGTCTATTGCACTAAGATGTCCGTTGCTCATGTTAAAATGAGTGGGTTGTCCGTTGTTCAAGATAATTAGATCCTCCTCATCAATAATATTTTTCATATGGCGTCCTCTTGTGTCGGATTTGTTTGATCCCCATATTGTGTTATGGCTGTTGAAGTTGCCAAGTAGGATAAAAGGTTTTGGAAGTTGTTTAATCAGATCTTTAATTTCATTAGCATCGAGAGAGTGGCTATTGGGAAGGTAAATATTACATACACTGATTGTCGCTGGGGCTTGGATTTTAATAGCTACAGCTTCAATCTCTGTTTGTATGTCAATTTGTTCTGCAGGCAAGTATTCTTTTGCAAAAATGGCAACAGCACCGCTAGCTATATTGGAGTAGTGACGGTTTTTGTTGTAGCATTTGAAACCTTTTAATTTACCTTTGCTGTTTGCCTTGAAGTTAGTTTCCTGAATGCAGATTATTTCGGGCTTGTGATTTGGGCATAGTAATTGTAGCCTTTCATATCTTGTATAGAAACCATTTGTGTTCCATTGTAGAATGTTCAGTTTTGTTTTGAGAAGGGTTAGGTTCAGATATTTCTTTTGTGGTGGCTACATTTTGTAATAGCCACCACAACATTCTCTTCATTATCTTGTTGGTAAGTCTTTTTGGATTCTTGCAGACAAATATTGGCCGAGTCAATTTTGTTGTATAATGGTTGTGGATACTCAGGTCAACAATGGTGTCCAGTGGTATTCCTTAGAAGTGTCTTCGTTTGTTTGAACTTTATTTAATAATGGCAGGTTGGTGTTTATCATGAGGTTTGTATTAAAAAGAATTCAGTGTCAGATTGTTTCCATGCTAGATTCTGAGTCGGATGTATCTGATTCTGGTATGTGTTTTAACAGCTTTTTCTTTAGTCTGGTGAATGCCTTTGATAACTCTGTCATTTAGTACAGAGTGGATGTCATTGAGCATTTTTATGACAGCTGGGATGTCATTGGAATAATCTTTGACAATGGTAAGAGGGTCAGCAGAGCCCAAAGTATTTTCAAGTAGTAAATGGAGTTGATTTTCTGACAGTGGAAAAGAGTTTTTGTTCTTTTCGAACAGTGCTTTAGTTGGACTGAGCATGTTCTCAAGAGTAGTACCAGGGTTACTGTCTTGTTCCGTTTCATCTTGTTTTGCAGAATTATTTTTGTTTCTTTTTTGTCTTTTCACATTGTTGTCTTCATTGTGGCTGTCATTAGCATTGTTGTTTGTTTCAGAGGGGCAGGAGGATTCATTTGGGAGGCTTCTCTTAAGAAGGGGGGGGGAAATTTATAGGGTCACTGGTTGGGGGGGCAGTGGGTGAATCAACTGTGATAGGTTGTACTTCAATGTTATTTGTGGGGTTTGAAGACATATTTCTACTTGTAGAATCCAGAAGGCAATTCTCTTTGTGGTGATTTTGGGGGCAGTTACTAGCAGTATGGCCTTCCATTTTGCAATTGAAACAGGTAATGTTTTCAGCATAGAAAAAGATTCTATATGGTGTACCTTCATATACAATCACTGATGACTGAGGGAGTTTGTAAAGTTCTTCAGGTTGGATAAAAGTTTGCCTTCTGAAGCTCGTAATGTGACTGAGATTGGGGTCAGACAGACCAGCTCTGATGAGAGATATACTGGAGGCCGTTTTAATGTCATGGTTCTTAAAAATATTTGTGATTTCCTCGTTTGGAATGAATAGGTATACGTTTGATTTGATTCTTTTGAGTTTGTTAATTAGGGGTCTCACATTAACAGTTGTATTTTTAATGATCAGAGTAGGGTATTTGTTTGTTATAAAATCAGCATTGGTCTTAGAATTTAGAAACACACATATTCTATTATTGGATATTCTTGATATAAAAGTAATGGCACTGGGGGGAACAATTTCGATTAGTTTACTGATATAGTCTTTGACAGTTAGATTTTCGCATGCGTCCAGTTGTATAGATTGTTCTTTTGATGGAAAACTCACAGTATTAGCGGCTCCTGCGTACGACTCCGTGGGATGCTCTTGGAGGTTAGGTGACGGATTCATCTTGAGGTTGGATGGTACAGCTTTATTCATGTAGATGCGTCGAGCCAGCCGGCCAGAAAAACACTGTATACTGCTTGCAACACTGATTGCACTTTAAATAACACTGTAAGGTAATGTTAATACTGAAGTGTTTTGGTTCGGAGATGTGGTATATCGATAAGCTGATAGAGCGCAGCAGTAGTTATTGCCTCGACCGCTGTCGAACTACGAATCTCACATCTTTAATATGCACATTACCAGCAATTTGTAAAGGTTATTATATCTGTGAGTGTAAGTGATTCAATTAACTTCAAATAAAGTATTTTGAAAACTCAAAAAATTTCTGTGAAAATGAGCTTCAAATTTCGCATTTTTAGTAGCGTTAAAAAGCAATTTTCTTTAAAACGGCACATAATTTTAAAACTTTTAAATTTAAAAGAAAATTGCTATTTAGGACTAGATTTTTGTGTTTTTTAATATTCTAAATTTAATATTTCCGTTCTATCAATAGGAAACCGAAAAATTAAGAAAACGGCAAAAATTGTGCTTTTGGCGGTGGTAGTTGGCAGCTGGCAAGAAAGGGTATGTAGCAATTCCGAATAGCTAGCAAAGACCCAAGGAAATAGAAAAATAATACGGGAAAGTCTGTGCCATTTTGTAGCGCCACTTTTAAATTGCACATATTGCGTACAATATTGCGGGAAAACTACTAACATTTTCAAAAAAATGGAAAGTTGGAGTAAGATGCAGAATAAAATTATAACTTCCGTCATTTTCGAAAATTTATAGTTAAACCGCGAAAATCGCATGTATGTCATTTTAATGTACTAGTAAGTGTATTTTACTCTATTCTTACAAGATATTTAAAGAAAAAATTTGGAGCCGTTTTTTTTATTTTGAAAATTTCCTTTATGCTTCATGTAAAGTACCCCCAAAATTATAATATCGATTTGAAATTCAAGGGGCCACGACATCAGCCGGATCGATCGGTGAGTATAAAATTTGGAGAAAATCGTCTGAACGGTTTAGTCGCTAGCGTTGTTCACAAACGGACAAACGGACGGACAGACGTTTTCCTTTCAATTAGTTTTTCGGTATCAAGGACTCACAAAACAGGGATTCTGTCTGCACCACGTGTTAGGAGATTTTTGTTCCTTAATTTGTCAACTGGGTTCATTCACTTTTTCGTTACCAGTAATAAGAGTTTTCTGCCGAAAATCCGCCGCTTTTTCGCGCAGCGTTACATAAGATACACATCCCTATTCCATACGTACGTATAGTATACGGGAAAGTAAAATTATGAGTATTTGCTGAGTTATAACTAGAAACTCGAAGAGGTGGAACAGTTTTGGTATGCGGCTTATTCCCGCGAGTTTTAAAATTTACTAGTATAGGTAAAGGTTATACTACGACGTTAAATGGGCAACGTTACTAGAGGATGGGAAAGGAAAAGTAAAAATAAGATATTGCTATACCTCCCACTATCTTTAGGGACTGGCTATTCAGGGTGTTTCACACTGTGACATGTGTGAGTAAAATTTCGAATTCTAAATATTCAATTTGCAATATAAATCGGCACAGATCTCGAAGTCTTTTATGTTAATAATCTTTTAGAAATACTAAAATCCCTATTGAATATTGCTTGAAATTTTATACTCATACCCATGAGTAGAAACCACACTTAACCCCCACTCAGTTTAGGGCTGAGTGTGAAAAGTGTGAGAGGGTTGTACGGGTTCAACTAGTATTCTACATTTGCATGTAGTACTAGGAAAACCCGGCAGACGTTGTTCTACCCTTCATCTCTATCTTTCCCCTCCCATCTCGGTTTCTCACTCTCTCTCTCTCTCTCTCCCTCCCTCCCTTACCCTGCCCACTGTCTCTCTGTCTCTGCCGCTCTCTGTCCCTCTCAATAACATTTCCTTGCAGATTCTGCACGGCTCTGTGCAGTTGAAGTAATATAGGGAAGCGCGGGACAAGCAAAAATGTAATAGAATGTTCAAGAACAGTTCATCCTATAGATTATGATGTGAGAAACTTTTATTTGAGGCCTTTGGCCTCAATAGTTTAGTTTTTAAGTCCCTAGAAGTCCTCGTTTAGGAGTTATTTAACGATACAGGTTCAAAATGCTGCCGAGTGTGTTGCAGGTTGCATTTGACGTATATATGTAGAGGATATATACTAAATACGTAGCGCCGTGTTGCGGAGTTACAACAGAATTAACAACGCATAAACCTTCTCGGTGAAAAAAACACGTAAAGGGCCAACTTTCATGGAGATCGGTCCAACGGTGTCGGAGTTTTGCTCTTATATACATACCGACATCCTGTTTATATATATTTCCAAAGAAGATGTGCTTATGGCGGTGAAGGGTAGACTAACGCGAATGACCCGTTGTGATAAGATACGTTTAAGAATGTACTTGTCCATCTCTCCAACCCACAGAAAAGATAATTATTTTGGACAACTAATATTAGCGACTGTGGAGAGCAGACAAAGTGATTAATTTTTACTTTCCCGTATACGTACGTATACACGGAGTGATATACGTAGTATAGGGAAAGTTATGTAATGCTGCGCGAAAAAAAATGGCCAATTTTCGGCGGAAAAAAATTAATTGCCGGGCCGTGTAAACGAATAAGTGGATAAAACCAGTTGCTAAATTACGAAAAAAAATCTCCTAAGACGTGGTTTAGCCAGAAACCCTGTTTTCTAGGTCCTTGATACCGAAAATCTAATTGAAAGGAAAACGTCCGTCTGTCCGTCCGTCTGTCTGTCCGTCTGTGAACACTGCTAGCGCCTAAACCATACGCACGATTTCTTCCAAAATGGATATTCCCCGGTCGATCTGATTCTAGTCGAAGCTTTGAGATTTTGAAAAAGATTATTCAAAATTTGGGGGGTACTTTAAATGAAGCACCCCGGCGATTTTCAAAATTTTCTCAAAAACGGCTCCAAATTTTTTCTTTAAATTTCTTGAATGAATAGAGTAAAATGCACTTTTTAACATGGTATAGGTCCGATTTTCACGTACAGCTCTGAATTTTCGAAAATTGTGAAAGTTTTAATTTTTTTCGGCGTCTTTCTCCAACTACAAAATTGAAGATGAGATTTTTTCTTCAAATAAAATATGTTCTGCATATTGAGTTCTTTAATAAAGATCATGTAAATGTTTTTCAAAATGTCGGTAGTTTCCGTGCAATATTGCGAGCAATATGTGCAATTTTAAAAAATTACAAAAACAAGATTTTCTCAAAAACGTCCCCAAATTTTTTTTAAGCTTTTGGAAGGGATAGTGGTAAATGTACTCTATCAATGACATAAAAGCCATTTTGGTCTATCGGTTGGTTTTTTCAAAAATTACAAAAATGTATTTTTTTTACTTGTCTCTCACGTCGTTAATATTTACATTATCGGCGATTTTTTTCACATTATTATATATGCTTTAAATAATGTCAAGTAACGTTTCTTGAAAACACTACCGTTTTCTGTGAAAAGTAGCTCAAATTTCGGCATTTTCAGAAATGCTCAAACGCCATTTTCTCGTATATGACTGCAAATTTTTTCTTGAAACTTTTGTAACGGACAGTGCTAATTACACTCTTAAGTATAGTGTAAAGTTTATTTTGAGTTATTTTTTTGTTTTTTCAAAAATTACATAATTGTAATTTTTTGAAAGGTCTCTCACATCTTTAATATGCAAATTACCAGCAATTTGTAAACATTATTATATTTGTGAGTGAAAGTGCTTCAAATAACTTCAAATAAAGTATTTTGAAAACTCAAAAATTTTCTGTGAAAATGAGCTTCAAATTTTGCACTTTTAGTAGTGCTAAAATGCCATTTTCTCTTAAACGGCACATAATTTTTAAAAGAAAATTGCCATTTACGGCTAGGTTTCTGTGTTCTTTAATATTCTAAAATTAATATTTTCGTTCTACTAATAGGAAACCGAAAAATTAAGAAAATGACAAAAAAATGTACTTTTGGCGGTGATAGATGGTAGCTGGCAAGAAAGAGTATGTCGCAATTCCGAATAGCTAGCGAAGACCCAAGGAAAAACTAATACGGGAAAGTCTGTGCCATTCTGTAGCACCACTAGATTAATCGAATAATCTTTTATGAACAATGAACGAACAAGGTGATTAATCATAGTTATATACATAATCACTAGCGATTATACACACTCTGTTATTACAGGAGAGTCTAAAACGCATTTTTGCATACATGAGTTTAGGTGCAATAAAACATGATTCACTCTTTTTTAAATAACTTTTGCTACCATAACACTCGATACACATACCATAACACACCATACTGGTACTTACCATCATTGCTATTTGTCTTATAAGGTCCGACGTTTTGGGACAATCCAATTTTCTTGTGGCTCTTCGACATAACGTCCTCAAATTTGGTGCCTCAGCGTCAAAGTATCGTAATTCGAGGAAAAACAACATTTGCCGCCAAACTCTTGGATCATCTTTGCTGGAAACACAATAATATAACAGCTTTACTCCTTTAAAATATTGACTATCTAATAGTAAAATGCAATTCATCTTTAAAAAAAATTGGCCCGGATTTTAAAATCTTCACAAAACTTTAACAACCGTATTTCCCTTACCAAAGCACCGACATCACATGTCAACAGTATCAACCACCACCCTTTGGCACATTGATGTATCTGGATCTGATTCCCTGTCTTTAGCACCCCAGTGGTGCATACCCTTCCCTACACAGCTGCCAGTGGCCCACAGGTCCATAGCATCAAATGCCAGAGCAGTACTTTAACAAATGAGCAACGGACCGCGCTCGATTTTTTCTTCCTCTTCTTTGTCCTATCCTCCCCTTCGACACACACACACACACACACACACACACACACTAACATTCACCACACATGCCGGGAGGCATATTCGCATTTCCTACCTTCATTCGGAACCAGAAGAAAATTACGGCCCGTGATTGGTTGACATTTGTAAATGACCGAGCGCGGCAGATTCAAATAGAAAACGCAGGTCTACGCCGAGAGCTGACTTTGGTTATGTTTCGATATTGTATTTTCTTCGATCAGCAATCCCATATACCCCAATGAAACTTATTTTTTAATTTCTGTAAAAGTCCTCCATAGCCTTGAATCCCCTAAATGCGTAATGTCCACAAGAGTTCAAATGATTGCCACCACGGGGCGTTAAGTTGGTAAACCTTGACAAAGCTATGTTCTGGCTGGTTCTTTGGGGTTGATGTGCTTGGTATGTGGTGAACAGTGTGGTAAACATCTGTTATATTTCTTTTTTTCTATTGTCAAATTCCTTTTGTACACAATTATTTACATGAACATTAGGTGAATGATAAATTTAACATGAGTGAAGAGTTGTCCTATGACAGCACTTCTCAGATACAATTGAATGTTTCTTAAACTTTATGCTATCTGCTATATAAAGTTACTAGTATATTTTGAAGAAATTGTGATTTTTGAATTGTATCAGGTTATATCGTGAAACATCGCCAAATGTTATTAGCCTCATTACAGAAAACTTATTTCAATTATGAGTTCATTTGACTAATTGTTCATTCATGGTGACAAAATTATTTGCATTTCAGAGTTGACATTTTAATAAGTATTATAGAGTATGGTTGCGTAGGCTTCCGCGGCCGGAATTCATGGTGTCCAGGCTATCCGGGATGTACACTCCCCCAGGACCGACCAATGACGGGCGCCCTACCGGTCGCCGATTGGCTGTTCCCCCTTTTGCCCCTCAGGCGCCGCTTTTGTACACTTTTTTGCACTTTTACTCTTCCTTTCTCTTATTTTCTGCCCCACATGGTTTCCCTCTTCCGCTTTTCCACATTCTCTTGCATCCCACTCGCCCCCCTGCCCCACTATAGCTCTGTCTTGCCTCCACCAATACCGTACCACCTGCACGCTTCCTATTGGCCGTTCCCGTGACCTATCACGTTCGCCTCTTCTCCCCCTATATTAGGCGGCCTCGCTAGCCATTTGGCAGAGGCATTGGCAAATGGAAGCGACTCGCTCTGAACCTAGAGAAATGTGTAGCTGTCAACTTCACACGTAAGAGGGCCAACCCCGATGAAACTGTGAGCTTGGCGGGTGCGCGTCTCCCCTGGCAGAGCGAGGCGAGGTACTTGGGCGTGCTGCTTGACAGCGGTCTTCGCTGGCATGCGCACGCGCGATATCTTGCAGCCAAGATGAAAACCAGGACTCTTCTCTTAAAACCTATTCTCCGCTCTCCTGACCTTGACCTAAAACTTAAGCGCCGCCTCTTCACCGCGTGCGTGCGCCCCTTGTGGGCGTACGCGTGCGAAGTGTTTGCGGCAGGCCCCGGCCTCCACTCTGCGCCCCGTCCGGGTCGCAGAGAACAGAGCGGCGCGCCTCGCGGCGCGCCCTCACATGTCCCAACCTCCGCCCTGACCGTCATCCCAAAGAACGCCGACGTCTACGATGACCCTGGGCGTGCGCCGCCAGTTCCCGGAGGAGCTGCAGCGGCGGGCCGAAACGGCGCTCGCGAGGGCGCTACGGCCGACCGCTCCGCGCATCCTGCGCGAGACCGGCTTAGCGGCGAACAGCGGCGTGCACAGGGCCTTCCACCGAAGAAAGGGCCCGCAGCACGTCGCCTTCACCTTCCGCGCACTTCCCCCGCACAAGCTCGCTGAGCTGTGCGACGCGGGGGAGCAGGCAGTGCGTGGGAGGCGGTCGCCGCTCATCGACGCCGGCAATCGCGCGGGCGGCGCGGACGCGCGCCACGCCGGGCCTGGGCCGCCCGGGGCCGAAGACGTCGCGGCGCCACGGACGCTTGAGCAAAGTCGGCGCCGTGGCGAATAATAAAGTGTATAAAGTGTAAATAGTGAAGTGCGGTGAGTATGAGTGTGCGAGAGAATGTGTGTGCAAAAGAGTTGTAAATATAGTCATAAGAATGAATGAGCGTGTGAATGTCAAAAAAGAAAAATGAAGAAAAATGAACATTATAAAGAACTGATGATTAGCTTAAATTTCTCCAATAATTGTATAAATCTAGGATAGGCCCAAAGAGGCTAATCTTGCAATAGATTTAAGATTAATATTAAGTAGTTTTAGTTAGTTTATTTAAGATAACCGCCCTCCCACTAGCTCCATAAGCTTAACAGCTGGAGCAAAAGTGTACGCCCCTAATTGAAATAAATTCCCGCCCCGCCAGGGTTACTGGCGGGGGGAAAATTGAAAAAAAAAAAAAAAGCCATTTGGCAGCAGTACGCTCTGAGGAAGGCCACAATATGTTGGCCGAAACGTCAGCCACAAAAACGACGACGCGGCTCATCCCGGATAACCTGGACACCATATTATAGAGTATGTTATGTAATGCTACGGAATATCTATTTCGACATTTCAACGGAAATACGTTTTGAAGACCCCTGATACCGAAAAAGTGTGTTTTTTTCAAAACGTCCGTCCGTCTGTCCGTCGGTCCGTCTGTCTATCTGTGTCCGTTCGGCTGTCCGTCCATCTGTCCGTTCGACCGTCCGTTCGTCTGCCCGTCCATCAGTCTGTGAACACCACTATCGCCTGAACCATCAGCACGATTTCTTCCATGATGGATATTCCTCAGTCGATCTGGCGATTTGAAAAAAAATCTTCAAAACTTGGGGGCAATTTACATGAAACTCCCAGACATTTTCAAATTTTTCTCAATTTTTCTCGGTACCAAATTTTTTCTTTAAATTTCTTGTAGGAATACACTTATAAAGATGGTAGAGACTCTCCGTGAGCTCGAACGGGTAACGTTGTGCTCTGATCATGCCAAGCGAGTTTCAAGTTGTCTATTTGACAACCTCAATAACAATAATCTTCGCATTTCTTCCGGAGTGTCAAAATCCTTGTTCTACGAGTGCGACTGTGTTTCACCAAGTGTGAAGTCAGCCGGGCCAGCGGCTGCCCTGCTGAAGGATGGAGTCGTCAGACACCAGGGCGCCCTTAAACCTCACTTCCGTCACCGCAGGTATCTACACCTCACCAAAGTATGAAAACTTACGCGAATGCCATGGCTACAGAAATATATCCCACTAAGGATCAGGCCTTAAATATGGACCCAAGAAGGTCTCTCTATTAAAGATTATGTTAATAGTCTATTCAATATTATTGATGCCAGTGAAATAAGGTTCATATCACAAATGGCTAATAATAGAGTGTGTATATTTCTAAGTTCTAAAACTATTGCTGACAAACTTACAGTCACAAAATTATTAAAATAAAAAACTATGAATTAAAGTTGTGACCTCTTGTAACAAAAGCCAAAAGAATTATTATTTCTAATGTTCTAATGTTTGTTCCATCATTACTTACTTATTCATAGAAGATGTGTTCACAATAAACAATATCAAATTGGCATCTAAAATCACATTTATAAAAGCTGGTGTTTCTGGACTGGGTTTTTCACATATCATGAGTCTCAGAAGAAAAGTGTGTTTTTCCCCTGGTGAGTTTACTAAATGAATCTACTACTGTGTTTTGTGATGGCACATCGTACAGGATATTTTTTACAACCGATGACATGTCCTGCTTTATTTGCCACCAAACAGGGCAATTAACTAGTCAATGTCCTTCACCAAACACCTTTAATCATAATAAGGATATCAACCAATTTAAGAAAATGTGCGCAGATAAATATCTTTCCCCACACGTCATATACAGTTTTTACTGTTTTTTTGACTAAATAAATAAATAAATAAACCAATCCAGTGTCCCCACAGAATCTAATAGCAATAGGGATAGTCCCTGTGAATTGCCAGAATCTTCAATAAATGAACAAATCACTCTGGTAGACACACAAAATCAGCATGTAACCATGGAAACGAATGATAATATGGTCTCTACTATACCTAAAAGCTCTCTTTCATCAGACTTTTCATCACACATTGAACAAGAGAAAACTAAACTGGGTAACCCTAACATGACATCAGGAAAACAACCCAAGAAGAAGAAAAAGATACAAGAAGTAATTGAAGAAAACAACAACAAAGAAAAGTCTACCACTAAATCTCTTGAAGACTTTATTTGCCCATTAAAGGAAAAAATTGAAACTAATAGTAGTGATTTCCCTCTTACCTACAATCAATTGAAAAATTTCCTTGTTAAGGCATCTGGATCTATCAATCCAACCTTAATAGCTAAAGATATTACAAATGATATTCATTCTATCATTAAAATGATGACAGATACTTACCATTTACTTACTGAAAGAGCTATATAAAACAGATTCACAATAATAATAATAAATAAATTAAAAAGTTCACAACTACAAGATGAAACTGTCACTTAAATGTCTGAATAAACTCTCTCAATGAAAATAGCACAATGGAACTGTAATGGTTTCTATACAAGATTACCCCACTTGAAACTGTTAATAATAGATACTTAACCAGAGCTTTTTGTCTTCAGGAAACAAACTTCAAAAAAAAAAAAAACTTTGGAAAATTATCTGGCTATAAGTCATCTGTTCGCAACAGAAATAGTACACTAATTGCGAGTGGAGGAGTAGCAATTTATGTAAAAAATGATTGTTTTATGCAGGAAATCCCGCTACACTGTGCCCTAGAAGCCATTACGGTCAAGGTAAAAATAAATACTCTTATAACTGTTTGTAATATTTATATCCCCAATAGTCAAAATTTTGACACTTATGATCTCGACAATATTCTTACGCAGCTACCTAAACCGTATGTTATAGTGGGTTATTTCAATAGTCATAGCAAATTGTAGGATTCCACCAAATTGGACAGAAGCGGGAAAGTAATTGAAAAGTCGCTAGACAACCATTACAACATTATCTTATTAAACCCTGGCTGGCTCGCCTACACATTTTAATGCAAGTAATGGTGCAGATAGTGCAATGCCTTGCTTCTAATTATGTAGCTACGAGTATTGTATTGTCCACTAATCCTCGCCTATATTACAGTGACTATTACCCTATAAACATTTAATTGCCAGATTCAGATCCAACTCCTGACATTAAATGCTATCCTAAATGGAAAGCAAATTGGAATCAGTTTCAACAAGATATCAAGATAAATATTGAATAATTTAAAAAACTGACAACTTAAGGCCACAAAATATCAATAGTCTAACCAATGACTTTACCAAGATAATAATATCCGCAGCTGAAAAGTAAATTCCACAAACTACAGGAAAAATTAAAGAACATCAAGTCCCATGGTGGAATGTAGAATGTACGGAAGCTATAAAAAAAAGAAACTACAATTCAGGAAATTTAAGAAAAACTAAACTATCGGAAATGGCATTGCTTACAGAAAGGCCAGAGCCCAAGCAAGACTAACCTTGAAGTTTACAATGATCCACTCTTGGCAGAAGTACACCTCTTCCATCACTAACCAAACTTCAACAACAGAACTCTGGCACAAAGTAAAGGCCATTAGTGGAATAAGATCACCTAATATTCCCAGATATCTTATCGACAAGAATGATGTAAAATATTCTGGCCTACAAGCTATTAGTAACCTTCTTGCTGAAACATTTGCAAATCATTCTAGTGACAACTATGATCAAAAGTTCTTATCCTCAATCCCAACAAACTTTAACATAGACCAAGAACACTATTAAATCAAGACACTATTAAAACCATATGAAGAAGAACACAATCAACCATTCATTATGAGTGAACTTTCATTTGTGCTAAATAAATGTAAAACAATCAACACCTGAACCAGATAATTTACCAAATAGTTTTCTAAAAAAACTTCCCAGATGTCGGCCTTGAATACCTTCTTCAATTATATAATTATATTTGGACCACTCAATCTAGTGGAGAGAAGGAACAGTTATACCAATACCAAATCGAAATAAGGATCACACAAATCCAACCAATTTTCGCCCAATACCCTTAACATGTAATATATGTAAACTACTGGAGGAAATTGTCTGTCGCCTTATGAAACGGAGCCTAGAAAAACAAAACCTGATCTCACCACATCAAAGTGCCTTTAGATCATTTTGATCAACCAACGATCACCTGGTAAACATAGACACGGAAATTTGTGATGCACTAGTTATGAATCACCATGTGATTGTAGTCTCACTGGACATTGAGAAAGCTTATGAAATGGTTGTTATAAAGACAGGTTAATATCAATTCTTACAGATTTGAAAGTAAAAGGAAATATCTTAGCTTTCCTTATCAACTTTCTAAAAATGAGATATCTCAAAGTCAGAATCCAAGACAAATCATCGCAGACAATTCAGATGACTAATGGTCTCCCACAAGGGTCGGTCGTAAGTGTAATACTCTTCCCCATAGCAATAAAGGAAATGAGCCATATAGTGAAAGAACCTGTGAAAATATTCCTTTTCGTAGACGACATCACCTTACTCTGTAGTGGCAAAAATCTTCAAGTTACCTCAAACATTATTCAAAAAACCCTAAATAATATCAGTAATTGGGCAAGTAATTCAGTCTTTTCCATTTCGAAAACGAAGTCTGAATTTATAGTGTTTTCCAAAAGTCGCTCTATTAGGGATGAACCACTATTTGGAACTGTGCAATGTAATGTACAGGTGTAAACAAAATGAGGTCGCTGATGACCTGAGCTGTTATAAAACGACCATCAATAAATAAATTAAAAAAAGATGGCATAGGACGGAATAATTCAAATAAAATTTGTTTTCCAACGTGAGTTCATTCATTAAGGTCATGTACGTTTTTTGAAACTTTTAGTAGTTTTCACGCAATATTGCTTGCAATATGTGCAATTTAAAAAAATAACAAAAACAAGATTTCCTCAAAAACGGATCCTAATGTTTTCTTTGAAGTTTTGATAGGGATAGTGCAGTACGTACGCTATGAGACGAAATACAAATCTGTTTGCTCTATTTTTTTCCAAAAATTACACAAATGTGTTCTTTTGAATGATCTATCACACTGTTAGTATGCACATTTCCAGCAATTAGTAAACACCATTGTATTTGTGAGTTAAAGTCCTTCAAATGCATTTTATGTTTTTCGAAAACTTAAAAATATTCTATGAAAAAGAGCTTCAAATTTCGAATTTATAGTAGCCCTTAAACGCTATTTTCTTAAAAAGGCTCCAAAGTTTTCAAAGAAAATTGACATTTAGGACGAGGTTTTACTGTTCTTTAATATTTTTAAAATAATTTCCATTCTATTATTAGGAAACCAAAAAATTAATAAAATGTCAAAAATAGTGGTGCTACAGAATGGCCCAGACTTTCCTGTATTTGTTTTTTATTTCCTTGTGTCTATTTGGAATTGACATATACTATTCGTGCCAGCTGCCATCAATCGCCGCCCAATGTACAATTTTTGGCATTTTCTTAATTTTTCGTTTTCCTAATAGTAAAACGGAAATATTATTTTAAGACAATTAAACAACAGTAAAACCTTTTTTTCTTCAAAAAGTTTGAAGCCGTTTGTTAGAAAATGGCGTTTGAGCGCTTCTATGAATTCGAAATTTGAAGTTCTTTTTCACACCCAATTTTGGATTTTCGAAAACCTTCATTAAACGTCATTTGAAGGACTTCAACTTACAAATGCAATAGTGATTACAAATTGCCGGAAATGTAGATATTAAAGGTGTGAGAGATTTAAATAAAAATTGTAATTTTTCCAAAAACAAAAACAGAAACCTCAAAATAAACTTTACGTCATGTTAAAGGGTGCACATCCCAATATCCGTTCGAAAAGTTTTAAGAAAAGTTTCGGAGTCATCAGAAAATGGCATTTGAAAACTCGGTATTTGGAGCTAGTATTCACAGAAAACGGTTGAGTTCACGAGAAACTTTACGTGACATTATTTACAGCACATGTACTCATTAATATAATGCCAAACTAGTGGTGCTACAGAATGGCACAAACTTTCCCGTATTATTTTTCTATTTCCTTGGGTCTTCTCTAGCTATTCGGAATTGCCACAAACTCTTTTTTTGCCAGCTGTCATCTATCATCGCCAAAAGTTCACTTTTTGTCATTTTCTTAATTTTTCGGTTTCCCATTGGTAGAACGGAAATATTAATTTTAGAATATTAAAGAACACAAAATCCTAGTCCTAAATGGCAATTTTCTTTTAAAAGTTATGTACCGTTTACAAGAAAATGGCGTTTTAGCGCTACTAAAAATGCAAAATTTGAAGCTCATTTTCACAGATAATTTTTATGTTTTCAAAATACTTTATTTGAAGTTATTTAAAGCACATACACTCACAAATATAATAATGTTTACAAATTGCTGGTAATGTACATATTAAAGATGTGAGAGATCTTTAAAAAATTACATGTATAAAATTTTTGAAAAAACAAAAAATAAATTAAAATAAACTTTACGCTATACTAAAGAGTGTAATTTGCACTCTCCGTTACAAAAATTTGAAGAAAAAATGTGCAGCTATATATGAGAATATGGCGTTTGAACGTTTCTGAAAATGCGGACTTTTGAGCTACTTTTCACAGTAAACTGTTGTATTTTCGAGAAACTTTACTTGACATTATTTAAAGCAGTTCCAAAGCACACTTGATATTCTCGGGTCTATCTGGTTCTAGTCGAAGCTTTGTAATTTTGAAAAAGATTCTTCAAAATTTGCAGGTATTTCATATGAAGCTTCCCGGAGATTTTCAAAATTTTCTCAAAAGCTCCAAATTTTTTCTTTAAATTTCTTGTATGAAGAGAGTAAAATACACTTATTTACACGGCGTAGGTCCGATTTTCACGTATAACTCTGAATTTTCGAAAATTGTGAAAAGTTTTAATTTTTTTCGGCGTCTTTCTCCAACTACAAAATTGAAGATTGAGATTTTTTCTTCAAATAAAATTTGTTCTGCATATTGAATTCTTTCATTAAGGTCATGTAAAAATTTTTCATAATTTTTCTCCTTTTCGTGCAATATTGCGTGCAATATGTGTATTTTTAAAAAAATTACAAAAACAAGATTTTCTCAAAAACGGCTCCAAATGTTTTCTTTAAACATTTGGTGGGGATAATGGTAAATGAACTGTATGAGATGACATTAAAGCCACATTGCTCTATAGGTTGTTTTTTTCAAAAATAACAAAAATGTAAATTTTTTCATATGTTTCTCAAGTCGACAATATTTACATTAGCGGCGATTTGTTCACATTATTATATTTACGAGTACATGTGCTTTAACCTCTTAAGCGCTAATGCCGGATATATCCGGCGCAAGACTTTCGTGCCCTCAGCGCCAATGCCGGATATATCCGGCGCGGGTGGGCCGTGCCATGAGCGCTAAAGACGGATATATCCGTCGCGACGTATCATCTGCTTTCTGAATTTATTCCTACGGAGCACTAGTAGATATTCACATGGCACGACATCTACGGCTGCGTGAAGGTACTACCTAGCTGTAGTTTTTTTTGTAGGTCA
Source organism: Acheta domesticus (assembly GCA_031308135.1). Lineage (NCBI taxonomy): Eukaryota > Metazoa > Arthropoda > Insecta > Orthoptera > Gryllidae > Acheta > Acheta domesticus. Next base: position 198,934,199 of record JAHLJT010009419.1, on the reverse strand, counting down.
CTATTGGAGTGTTCCGGCAGATTTCGTCAGCGAGTCCCTGCATCGGGCGCGGCAGAGGCGGCGGCGGTGGCCGGACGCCAGCCTGAATATCATAAAAACCACAACGTGTTTTATGTTAAAATCGTAGGATAGAATAAGTAGAGGGAGGAGAAAACCATCACGTGGGATACATTATACCCAGAATTTACATATTGCCCAGAATGATAAACATCGATACAGACCAACCACCGTTTGTTTTACATCGGCCTCTCCCTCCGACTTAACCACAGGTTTATAGCAGCTAAGCACGGTTTTAGATGAAGATTCGAACCGACACAAATCATGAGCACACCCTGGCCAGGAATGTGCAATGACTTAGCGATCACGGCGAAACCAACATCTGGCATTCAAGAATGAAAAATCGTAGAATGAAAAAAATAGCAATGACGTAATGATTCGTGCAATAATATACCATATTACGAACAATTTTGTTAATGGAAAAGGGTTGTTTAGAATGTTGGTATTCAAAAAATTGAACTTTTGGCGGTGAAAGAAGGCAGCTCGCAAGAGTATGTGTCAATTGCGAATAGCTAGCGAAGACCCAAGGGAATAGAAAACTAATACGGGAAAGTCTGTGCCATTCTTTAGCACCAATAGTTCTGTATTGTAACGGTGTTTAAATGTATCTTTCTACGGGGATCACGAATCGATCCAACTTATCCATTTTTATTATATCCAACTTATCATACACCACCGTTCTTGCTCAGTCCTCTGGGTTCGACTAATGACTACTGCTTACCCTTGCTCAATACGTCACTCGATCTGCTCTCCATACGGAAGGCGAAAAATCTGGATGTTCTGTATATGCTGAAACTATGTTTCGTGCCAGATTACACAAAAATAATGAGTTATTTTTCTTTTAAAACAGCATTCAGTAAATTTATTCATTAATTAATTGATTATTGTTTGATGATGAGATGTTTTACATAACTATTATTCTGTATTTGTTAATCTTTGGTCATGACCGCGTATCTATTTCAAAATGGTTCGTGCGAACTGTAATATGAGCTCTCTTCCTCGACGGTATAGGGGGGGGAATGGCGCATCGCAGGATCCTCCCGAAATCTAACGGCACTGTCCCTCGTCTCGACCCAACCTCAGGTCGACCAGTCACCAAGTTCCATTTACTTCTTTCTTGCTCACTGGTACGTCTTCTCACTTGCGGAACATCACCATTAACACTGATATCTCCTATGTGCCTGCGCATACACCCTATTGCTTACGTCTCGGACGGGCGCCTACTCGCGAACTGTTTTTCCCTTGAAATCCTGCTAAATGCTAATGTCGTCACTGAGAAATTATTTCAAAGTCCGAATGTCCGTCGGCACTGCCACGAAATATTTCTGTTCCACTCCGCCACTGTGAAAATATTTCCAAGTCCTACTCCGCTCCCCGCAGCTAACTCATACGATCCGTCCCGTCTGAAGTCACATCACCAAATGAATCGCTCCCTGTTCACCGTGCCATATAGTTAATAACTTATCATTTGTTTTACTCACAATGCTCATCGCTTCCGGCTAGTTCGCCTGCTATTTCATGACAATTTTTTGATGTCCTGCACCATTACTTGACTGGTTTCAGCGCACGACTTGCAGTTATGAAAACCTCCCACAGAAATGTTTATTCGGTCCCATACCAACGTCGGGCGGCCGTCTATTTTTTTGTGTATGTCTTGATATTCCCAAGCATTTGCCGTAAATATTTAACCCACTATTTTTGGTATGCCACAGTATCAAGGACTCACAATACAGGGATTCTGGCTGCACCACGTATTAGGGGATGTTTTTTATTAATTTAGCAACTGGTGTCATCCACTTTTTCGTTATCAGGACCCGGCAATGAATTTTTTCTGCCGAAAATCCGCCGTTTTTCGCGCAGCATTACATACCTTTCCCTACTACGTATATTACTTCGTGTATATGTATGTATACGGGAAAGTAAAAATGTACTTTTGTCGGCGATAGATGGCAGCTCGCAAGAGTATATGGCAAGTCCGAATAGCTAGCTGAGACCAAAGGAAATAGAAAACGAATACGTGAAAGTATGTGCCATTCTGTGACACCTAGTTTTCTTGAAATTTATTGAAACAATAAAGTAAAATACAGTTATAAAGATGGCATTGGTCTTTTTCTACTGTTAACTCTGAATTTTCAAAAATTTGAAAGGTTTGACTTTGTTCGGGATCTTCCTACAACTACAAAATTGAATCGAGTTTTCCTTGAAGTAAAACTTATCATAATGAAATTAGATCTTTGATTACGATAGTGTACTTATTTTTTGAAACTTTTAGTAGTTTTTGCGCAATATTGCTTTCAATATGTACAATTTTGAAAATAACAAAAATGATATTTTCTCCAAAACCAAATTTTTTCTTTAAACCTTTGGTAGGGATAATACTAGATGTATTCTACGAGACATCAACACAATATTGCTCCATTCTTTTTTTCTTCAAAAATTTCAGAAATGTGTTTTTTGGACTAGCCTCTCTCGTCTGTAATACTTACATCAGCGGTGATTTGTTAACATTGTTGTATTTATGAGCACATGTGCTTTAAATAATGTCATATAACGTTTCTCGAAAATTCTCAAATTTTCTGTGAAAACCAGCTCAAAATTCAGACTGGTCAGAAACGCTTAAAAATCTCAAAAACGGCTCCAAATCTTTTCTTGATTTTTTTTCGTACAGCGAATTGCACTGTTTAATATAACATAAAATTAATTTTGTGTATTCTCTTGTTTTTTCAAATATTACACAAATATAATTCTTTTGAAATATCTCCCAAGCCATCAATATGCACATTTCCAGCGTTTTGTAAACACTATTCTATTTGTGAGTGGAAGTGCATCAAATTACTTTAAATTACGTTTTTCGAAAATTAAAAAAATCCTGTGAAAAAGAGCTTCACATTTCGCATTTACAGTAATTCTTACACGCTATTTTCTTAAAAACTTCCACTTTTAAAAAAAAATCCCATTTAGTAAGAGGTTTTACTCTTCTTTAATACTCTTAAAGTAATATTTCTGTTCTACTATTATTAAAGAAAATTTAAAAAAATACTTTGTGGGGAGCAATAGATATCAGCTGTCAAAAGTGTGCGGCAAGACTGCAATGCAATGCCAGACCAAAGAAATTAGAAACTAACTCGTGCAAGCAAGTCTCAAAGTCAAATTCTGTAGCACCACTAGTACACATAAAAATTTAGTAGTAATAAAGTAGTTAGCACACATAAAATTTAAAGCATCCATTTGAATTTTAAATGTATTTCGGATACTCGTGTAAGTACATGTTGTGTGGACAATGGGAAGTATTTTATTAGAAAACACTTAACTATAAGCGTCGTGTACTGTTTAACTATTTTGATTTGGAATACTTACCCCAAGGTGCTGAGTATCCAGTTTTTGAAGTGTTCGTTTAGGTCAGCTTTACTTTTCGAGTACTCGCAAAAACTAACTGCAATGAAGGGAGTGTTCCAGTGAATGCTTTCTGTTTCCGTATTGAAGCTTACAGCACTGTCACCTGTGAAGTCGCTCCAAGACTCCAAAATTAGGTATACCGATGCCCACCAAGAGAAAATGCAACATATTAACCAAAAGAACCTGCAACAAATTCAACATTGTAAATTAATAACAAGATAGTATTCTAAGGAAACGAACGGAACATTTTTTAGACATGCGGTCATTTTCTTGCATACATTTTAGTTTTCACATTGTAGTTTGATATAATACGTGTGCCTTAAAAATATTTGTCTCGTGATTTTGATGGAAAAGCGTTTGGGGCATTCTCCTACCGAAAAAGTGTTTTTTTTCAAGAACGTTTTTACCATTTGACCCACTCTAATTAACTGTAGTGCCCATGAAGGAAAGAGATGGGTGAACTAGTTTGGCTCACTGAATTTTTCTCGTACTGTGCACACGCAGTTTGCGTCACGAACCACGTGACCACACCACGGGCACCTCTTTTGAAAACCCAGACTAAACGCTCGCAACCATGTAGCATGGATTACGATGAATGTTGAGAAACATTTTTAAAGTGGCATAAAGTGACAATATTAAACGGGGACGAACCAAAAATTACACAATGAAGTTGTAATTGAAATAAAAGACGCAATATTTTTCATTTCGGTCTTTTATAACCAGGTGACAATTTTGGTATGTGACTGCACTTAAAATTCCCGCTAATATTGTGTCGCAAACTGGTGTCGGAAGATGTACTATTTGCCGTTTGTTTGGAAGTTGAACCGCGCGCCACGTGAGAGAACGTGACGCTCGACGCCAGACGCGACGAAAAGGCAAGACACAGATGCGGTATGAGTAACCTGTGGGGTTGAAAGGAAGTGTATATTGTTTACATGAGGTTATCAGCGAATAGGTCTAACCCAAACAATTCTAGAATGATTACGAGAAGATCTTTTCATAGAAGAAGGTACATAATTTAGTCAATCGTGAAGCGTGTTAATATTAAGAGATCAAAATGAGTTGCAGGGAAAGGGGTCAAATAATTAAAAGTGGTGAAATAAAATCAATTTTAAAAGTATTCGAGAACTTAAAAAGAAAACATTCAAAACAGACAGTCGTGTGAATGAATTTTCCAGAACAGCAAGCATCATCAGACTTTCCTACTTTAAAATGAAAAAGCCTATTTATAAGAAGGGCGATAAAAAGATGTGCACAAATTTTAGAGGCAGCAGTGTTGTACCGTTTATAGCAAGATTGTTCTCTAGTATTTTCAGTAAAAAAATAGAAAAAGAAATATCTAGTTTGAGTGAGGAGCAAAGTGGTTTTAGATTGGGACGATCCTGCCTGGACAACATTCATTGTTTGAGACAAATTATTGAGAAATGCAAAAGCAGGAATGTAGATCTTTACCTGACATTTATAGATCTTGAATAAACCTATGATAGTGTTCCGCGAAGTGAGCTATGGGAGGCCATGAGAAGAGTAAATATAAAAGAAAAGTGGATCATTATTGTCAAGAAATTGCATAAGAAAACTGAAGCGAAAATTAAAATTTGAAAAATGGTAACTCAAAATATATTGGTAAACAAAGGTGTTAAGCAAGGATGTGATTTATCGCCAATTTTGTTTAATATTTACCTGGAGCAAGCTCTGCATACATGGTACAAAAAGTGTTCGTGTATGGGAATTGAAATTGGAGACGACAACCTTCGCTCTCTCCTATATGCGGATGATCAAATATTAATTACTGAAGATAAAGAGGACAATGAATAAATGCTAAGGAAACTAAAAGAAAAATATAACAGATAGGGTTTAGATATAAATTTTGATAAAACCGAATGCATGTGTATTGGAAGAACTTAAATTGACATAACAATAGATGGTGATAAAATGAAATCCTGTAACAACTTTAAATACCTTGGCTCAATAATAAGTAACACTGGCACATGCGATGAGGATATTAACTCCAGAATAATAATGGGGAAGAAGGCAACAAAAGCTCTACACAGTGTGATATGGAATAGCAATATCCGACAAGAAGTAAAGAAAATAATATTTCATACCGTGGTAGAAAATATAGTCCTGTATGGAGGAGAAATGTGGCCCCAAACAAAAAAATCAGAGACAAAATACGAACGGTGGAAATGGGCTGTATGAGGAGATGTTTACATTTAACACGGTACGATAAAGTCCGAAATGATGTAAGGAACAGATGGAGGTAATTTGTTCATTTACTAAAAGATTAGAAAACAAAGCTCTCCAATAGTATGGACACGTCCAGAGGATGCCAAAAGGAAGATGGCTAAAGAAAATTTTGGAATGGCAACCATCAAGAAGAAGGAAGAGAGGAAGGCCAACTCTGGAATGGGAAAAATACATCAAAGAAGCCATGGAGGACAGAAGTTTAAGACCTGGTGATTGGGAAAACCGAGATCTGTGGAGGTCGAAAACGGCAAGCTCCTGAAGGGAAAATGCCGAAGAAGAAGAAGAAGAAGAAAATAAAAAAGTAAAATGAGAATGAAGAAATAACAACCCCTAGAGAAATAAAATTGATTGGACTGTAGTAGAGAACAGAAGGGAAGTGAAATATGACGATTTTCTATATGGTTCGCCTCAAATTTCATGCGTTTCTATTTAAAGAAAGTTCCTGTAACAATCGAATGTGTAATGAAGAATGTTAAAGATAAACATTTACTAAATTTCAAATTTTCTGCATGTTATTGCTTATTGATTAAAATGGGACTTGAACTTGAAAAGCGAGGAACAGGCTCTAATGATACAAAGAAATGATATAATATTGTGACGACATTCCTATCTAAAATGCGTCAGTTGGGAATTGAGAAAAGAAGCGTAGGGTACTTAAATGCAAGTTGGATAAACGTTGGTGAAAGTGTATCGTTGATCGAAGTTGAAGTTGATATGCACACTGTGATTCAAGATCTTGAGCCAGGTGAAACTTAGAAATATCTGGACATTGAAAAATGTGAGACCATCTCGAACGACACAATGAAAGAGAAAATTTGCAAGGAGTGTTACAGAAGAGTGAGACTGGTCCTGCAGTCTGCTCTGAACTCCAGGGATAAAATATCTGCAATTGATAGTCTGAAATCGAGTACAGTTCCGGACTAGTGGACTGGACTGAGCAAGAAATTCGCATCATGGATCGAAAAACCAGAAAACTGCTAACAATGCATCATGTCGCCCACCCTCGAGCTGATGCACATTGGCTTTATGTGTCACGTAAGGAAGGAAGAAGAAGCCTCAGACAAATTGAGGCCTCCTGGCACAACGCAATAGTCGGGTTGGGGAAGTATGTAGTCAGCCATCAAGCTTACGTACTCATACTGCTTACGTATAGTGTAGCTCATACTGCTTACGTAAAAGCGAGAAAGTTTTATAATGCGCGGAAAAACGGCGAACTTTCGGCAGAAAAACTTTTATTGCCGAGCCCTGGTATCGAAAAAGTGGATAACTCCAGATGATAAATTTAAAAAATATCCCCTAACTCGTGGTATAGCCAGAACCCATGTTTTGTGGGTGCTTGATACCGAAAAATCGATTGACAGCAAAAAGTCTGTCCGTCTTGTCTGTGAACAACGCTAGCCGATCAGCTCTACAGCAGATTTTCTCCAAATTTGTTATTCCCCAAACGATCTGACTGATGTCACGACCCCTTGAATTTGAAACCGATATTTTAATTTTGGAGGTATTTTACATTAAGCCACTGGGGAAATTTAAATATTTTTCAAAAAAAGGTTCCAGCGTTTTTGATTCAATTTTGTTGTTTGATAGTACATTTAAGAGAACGAGTCTCATTTTCAGGAAAGTTTAAGAGAACGAGTCTCATTTTCAGGAAAGTTTAAGAGAACAGGTCTCATTTTCATTGAAAATTCTAATTTTTTCAAACTTGCTAATATTTACAATTTTTTCGGCGTTTTCTTATAACTACAATTATGAAGGTAGTGATTTTTCCGTTAATGAAATCTATTTCTAAAAGATAGATTTTGAAATAAGTTTATGTACAATTTTTCGAAAACTTTATTACATTTCGCTTAATTTTGCATGAAAGTACGGGCGAGAAAGTACATGTTCTTTTAGCATCACTAGTTACTATTGGTAAAATCCTGTTGTGTTCAGTGATTGAAACTTAATCATTATTGAGAAATTGGAAAATTCGAATTTATTTCCCTAACGGACTTATCATATCAAAATTTTAAGAAATAATGTACATTACTTGGATTGAAGTATCACTTTTCATTCGGATTTCACACAATAAATTATTTTCAACAATTATTTTACTCAGGGCTTGATTTCTGGCGGAAGGGGACGGAACGGCGGTCCGGTACCTCCGAAATACTCGGAAATAATTATTAAATTATAATATATATATAACTATTTCAATGAAATTTCTAATTAATTTTTTGGCGCGTTCTGTGACCTAAAATTTCGAAAATGAAGCACTAGTTTTACTTCCATACTTACCGTTCCGACCAATGGCGCCCTGGCTCAGCCAAATATCGCATGCCATGGATGTTACAATTGAGGCAGTAGTTCTTGCACAATTGGAAAAACCCGCGGAAAGCCATGATGCTAAGAGATAGGGGTAACGCATTCAAAATTTGCTAGACTTGAAACTAGCGATGTGCGAAAGGGCTCAGAGATCCTCCCGGTTGGGTGAGTGGCGAAAGATCTGGAAACGCGGAACTCCAACTGTCGTGTGGCGAGTGGAATCTCCCTTTCGCGTGAGGCCTCATCCGCTCTTTGACTCCGTGACCGCTTCTTGTTTGCTGTCGACCACCGATGCCATCATCGTGACCTGACCAAACACAACGTGTACGGATCATATTATCTCATCGTTCGACCGGTCGACGAGAAAACTTTTTTACTACTTTCGAAAAGGTTTAGTTTGGCCCAAGCAAAAATATGTGGGAAGCACACATCCTGCAAGATGATTGCTTCAGGATCGAACTGGTGGTTCCACAAGTCCTCTCACGAAAGCCAAACTTCAGAATAGTAGTTCCGAACAACTTACCTCATTTTTTTAAAAAAACTACATAAACTGTAATTGGGCCGCAAAACCTAAAATATCGAAGCTACATATAATATAAATAAATTATCCTAGAATCGAAAACGATTTATAAGAATATTTTTTTATTAATTTGAAAAGTTTCACACTTCTTCCCCCTTCTGTTTGTTTGACACCATCGTAACTTTACAAACAGCGAGTGTGCATGATGAAGCGTAAAGATCGTTGATTACTGCGTGTTTGGGAGCAGTAGGAAACTATGTAAACAAATTATCATTGCCTTTTACAGTAGAATAGCATCGACAACATTATGGAAACAGCTATTTTAAATAGTTTTCTTACAACTAACAACTCTTATCAAAAGTGCTTGTTATTTCTATAATTTTGTGAATTTTCTTAAGATTGTTGTTTTTAATTTTTTACGAAAGAAAAAAATTGCTTTTGAGAACATGAGTAAAATGTTCATTTAGAGTGAATTTCGTAGCAATTAGAGACATGCTCAAAAGATTCAATATTTTAGACAGATTTATCTCAAATTTTAACAACTTAGGAAATAATGAACCAAATCACAACAAGAATAAATGAATAAAAAGGGTTATTTGAATATAAGTAAAAAAAATTAAAATCTCTATCTCAATGAATTGACTTGTCCTCAAATTAGCATTAAGTAAATAGTCTTTTCAAATATTTTATGTCTAATATTCTCTGTAAAGTGCTAGGCTTAAATTACCGGTAGCGCTATTACAACTTTACGATCAAAAGAGATCCAAACGGTAGTATTCAATTTCTGCTCATAGATTTTAGTAAGCAGAGTATAGCTGAGATGATTGGCGTAAGGGGCTGGTTGACACTTAGCTTCCTACTTCGAGTGAGTAGATTCCATGATCCCTAGGTCTGTGCCTTTTGTTGGTAACCTCCTAAAAATCCAAAAGAAGTCTCAGTTTGATGAGAAAAACAATTGTGGAACTGTGATCTCAAATGTGTTTTAGATCTTGGAAAAAAACAATTTCGTAATTCCCTAATTTTATTCTAAAAATTTGGAAACGTAAGGTTTTACTTTTCTCTCTTCTGTAGCTGAAACCTTGATGCAAGGTATTGATTTTCGTGTATCAGTTTCTTCGTTTTAAATTACCTTGTCTTCTCTCCATCCATCTTGAAAAAGTCAAGTTTCTTTTAGGATTAATTGGCACCGTGACGACCACCATCATCTTGTGTCTGCCAACATATTAACAAAATATAGTTATTTATGCTTCAGGGGCGTTGTAAGTGTTCTAATAATCGAGCAGCTACAAAATGTCCGAGGGCTTTTTGTCTCCCGAGATCATTAGAACCAATTATTGCCCGTGGTACATAATTTTACTTTTTACCTTATTTCATTAATTCAGATTCACTTATTATTCACTCATTAACTGATTGTTAACTTGACTAGGTTTGTCTTTTCATATTTCCCTCCCACAATTCGTGTATCATTTATTTTATTAACTTTTTTAAAATGTATATTGTGGGGGTGGGGTCCTAATCTGGACGTGACTCAGCCAGTCGCCACCGGGTCCGTGGATCCCTTCCCTCCGCTATCTGTTTGACATTCTACTTCTACTACTGGTGTTGCCAATTGAAGGGTTGCCCGGCTGCTCTATGGCAAGCATGCTCTGATTTCTTAGCATTGGTTTGACTCTTATCTATTGTGGCATAGTGATGCTGTATACATAATTCGCGATGCTTTCCAGAATATTACTCGACTGTGTCACCGTTTTCGCGAAGAAACGAGGAAATGCTCCGCGCAGAAGGTAACGCTGCTGTCTGCTGTGTCGTTGCGGTCGGTTTGAAATTCGCGCCCCGGAAGTGATTTTCAGACTCAATTTTCTCAAAGACAATTTTTTTTCGGAAAAACTGGACCTACCATTCTTCATGTCTGGCAACACAGAATTTGTGGTATTTTTTTGTAACGGGAGCTTCTGGACATCCTGTATATGTATATATATATATATATATATATATATATATATATATGTATATATATATGTATATATATGTAGTAATGCAACCACCCACGTCGGGTGCCGATTCTTTGAAATGAAACCGAAGGGGGTCACATCACAGGGTGGAAGCGCCGTCACGCTGAAGGTGTGACGGTCGTTCCCGGATAGTAGAGAGAACACACGCTAAATTTATTTGAGGGGCGCCAAGCGCATGCCCACTTACCTGCTATCTTTTCGCCGGCGTTGAGCGTCTCAGGGGTGAGTGCCCTGGGTCGAAGGATTGCATTTGTTTTTTGCTTATGGTAATAATGAAACACTTCTCTTAGATTTTTGACTTTTTCACCCGGCCAAAAGGGCGGGGACATATTTATTAAAAAAAGACTATTTTTGCAGGCATAAAACACTGTTCTTGGCTATTGATAAGTGATGGCGATGGACACTTACATAAAGATGATGATGATGTGGTAGTTACGTCACCGCGAACGGGATTGCTCGCCGACCGATGGGCTGTCGCGGCCGGGCCCTCAGGGGCGACGCTGGAGCGTTGGAATGCGTGCCTGACGGTCACAGTGGCCCCGGGGATGAATGCTCCGGCGCGCGAGGAGTCGGCGTTGAGCGTCCGCGCAGCGATGACTTGAAGCAGGCGCGCGTCTCAGGTCGTCAAACGTCGCCTGGACCGCATGTAGTGTTGCAAGCCAAAAGTTTGGCTATGCACCCTTGTAATTAATTACAGGGTGTGGATCCCTTTGGTCCCAGCCTGGCATGCGGAATAAATTCCGCTGCTGAGTGAAGGCTGGGCGGATCTCGTTGCTTGTCTCTCACGAACCGCTGTTACTGTCTTTCGCCGCTGCTTTCTCTCGTGATTTCACTAATAACCGATGCTCGACCGCTCTCTACTGTAACTTTTCTGCTAATTCTAACTTCAACTGCCCTCTACCGTAATTTTTGCTAATCTCCTGCTCGACCGCCCTCTGCTGTGATTTTTCTCCTAATCTCTCGATTTTCGAGCGTTCTCCCCGCACACGGCCTCGTTCCCCCTGCCTTTCGCACCGCGCAGGAGTTGTCATGTGCTTCTGTTAAGCGTTTTGAGAGGCCGGTTTGCTAGATCCCAGAATCTTCTATTCTTTTAGTTACCTGATTGGGTAAGATAGGCATCGCTATGTCGCGACCTTCGCCTCCTGACTTGTCATTGGGCGGCTTTGTCAAGAACGGAGAAGCGCGCGCGCGGCTTTCTTGCTGTGACGGTGATATGTTTATTAGGCCTTAGGGATTATGGTACTGCGTGCTAGCGCACGTGTCCCTAATACGGTTGTTCGAGAAGTCTATCATTTGTTGGAGACACAAAGAGGGTTAGATTTATTGTTCAGGGTTCGGGAAACCTACGCAGCTGGGAGGAACTAATCAGGCGAGGCGGGAGGCCGGTTGTCCGTCCGAGCTTCTGCTAATGTGGCGTGACGCTGGGGTGGCGATGTGTGATGGGTCACACGATACATCGCTATATATATATATATATATATATATATATATATATATATATATATATATATACAGCGCTCCATAGGGATGGGCAAAATCGTTCATTTATGAGAACAGTTCTTTGTAAGATCGTTCTTTTTAGTGAACTAGTTCAAAAGAACGAAATAGTTCATTTATTTTCCCCATGTACACAGGGATGCCATATTGGGCGGAATACCGCCAATTAGGCGAAAAGCAAGCGTCGACTTGCGGGAAGAAAATGCATTTTTGGGATTCCGTCCCCCAAATAATTCTTTGTATCCTGGGAGGGCTGTGGGCGGTATGCTTTTTTTCGCTTACTAAATCGTCAATGTTGCATTTTCCCTCAAAGTATACAAGTATTTATGGCTTCTGAAAGAAATGGAGTATGTACAAATGTTTGAATTTTGAACGCCATGCAGCTATTATGAAAATGTCAGAGCCCATTTCTTTTACATATATTTTGCCCCTTTTTCTAGCAATTCAACAAGTATTTAAGTCATAAGGCTAGGCTTAGTACACTAGGCTTTATACACAAGAGTATTTATTTTTAAACTTCTTGTGAACGTGCAGCTATTTTGAAATTATCAGCTGCAGTGTCAGTCTTTATTCACCGGTTACCTTTTTTCCCCACTGGGTTATTTGGAGGGTTTACCCAGAAGGGATCTGGCAACCCTGGACATAAGCGTTTTTTCAGCGTTGAAGTTGAAATTTTGCCGACACCGTAGGTCGAGGCCAAAAAATCAACAGAGACCGTGAAAAAACACATTTAACTCACGAAATAAGAACATTTTTCTACATCTGTATAAAAATTATAAAGTAAAAATATTTGGAAAAGTTCGTAATTTTATTTTGCAATAAAGTGTTTGATATCTCGAGAAAGAGCAATAGGTTACAGAGCATTACTAAGTGATACTTCGTTAAATTCCCACGAATGAAGTACTTTTTTCACGGTAACAAGACAGTTGTCTTGGAAACCGTCTTTATTAATGGATATAAAAAATGGCCTATGTCATACCCTGTTAACAATGCGCAGAATCTGCCTTTATTGTAGACAGAGATATAGAATTAGATTTTTTGATACGAGTGGTAAATGCTTCATTTTATTTTGCGTGAAATGTTGCAACATGAGGCCGATAAGCCGAGCGACGTAATCCTACGAACTAAATAAAATCACTTTTGCTGCGTGTGTCATACATTATTTGTAAACAGCCTTTCTGAGTTTCATTATATTTTAATTCAATCATATAAATTAAATCTACGTTGTATTCAGTAGCTCATGTGATCAGACAAAAGTATTTTGTTTTCATTGTTATATTCACAATTTTATCTGAATACAATGAATATGTCACTATGTCATGAAATGTCACTTTAAGCGCTAGTGCTAAAAATTTAATTCTCAGAACGCTTTGCTTTCCCCAAAAGTAACTTCTTTTTATAGGTTGTTTCGTGCCCGTGTCACGTGACACGTGGTCAGCTAGGTGGCATCTACAAGAATACCCGTCTCGTATTAAATGATTTATTTTGATAAGTATCTAACATGCTTCATTCTAGTTCAATTTTCTCATATATTAAACAACCCTAAAAATGTTGCTTACAGCAGAAAAGTGAAATCTACTCTATTGGCTAGTACATGAAAATTCATATTTTCATTTTCATGTATTTGCAAAAATACATGTAGTACATGAAAGACGTGCATTGAATATGACAGAATGTGCAGTACATTGAATGTGACAGATAGAATATCTTGTCACATTCAACTGCGCACGTCACTAAACCCGTTTTACAAGTAGGATTACAAATAAAGAATATTCTTATTTGTAAAAGAAATAACTACATGGGAATCATTAATCAAAGTAACTGTTATTACTCTATGCTCGGCATTCTGCCCTTGATAATCCATATTAATGACATTTATACTCAGCAAGTTATCAACATGCAATTCCAGCAATACAAACAGCACGCAAAGGTACATTACACACAATACAAGCAGCCAGTATCCCCCAAGTCACGTGAATTCCGACCACCGCATGTTGAAATCTGCGCAGTGAGCTCATGCGCACTGTGACCGCTGAACTATTCTGCGATTTTTGTAGGAAGAGCTCTCAAGATAACTCCAATCCCATCTTCGCGATGGAATATGTCACGGCATTTCGTATCATTCACAGTCGTTCCGCTAGATTTCGCACGATCGTGACCGTATGAAGCAGTGCTTGCGATCATGCGACTTCTACCGGCAAGACCGAGAAAAGACGCGAAATGCCGTGACATATTCCATCGCGAAGATGGGATTTGAGTGGCCTTGAGAGCTCTTCCTACAAAAATCGCAGTATACAGGAGAGAACTAATTGAACTACTGAAATAATGAACGATGACCGGCGAACTAAGAGAACTACTGAACTAAATGAACTAACTGAACTAAACGAACTAGGAATGGTGACCAGCGAACTACGAACGATGACCCGTGACAGATGAACTATAGTTCACTAAATGGTCGTTCCGTATCGTACCGTTCCTTTTCAAGAATAGTTCAATTGAACTACTTCGTTCGCGATCGACACATCCCTACTCCATGACTCTTCAGCTCATATATACACACATTCTCAAACACTGAAAATAAGTTACTATTTATTTTCTACTAAAATAATCCTAGGAATAATTTGTTTGCCAAAACAACGTTTGCCGGGTCAGCAATTATATATATATATATATATATATATATATATATATATATATATATATATGTAGAAAATAAATAGTAACTTACTGTCAGTTTTTGAGGATGTGTGTATATATGAGCTGAAGAGTCATGGAGCGCTGTTAACGATAATGGAATACAAAAATAACACAATACCAAACATTTATATTTTTAATTTATTGTAATTTATTTTTTGAAATGATGTAAATCGCTAATTATAATAATTTTACTAAAAACATTATCAATCCCTCAACGCAATAAAGTGTACAATATATTTTGTTATTCCATCTTTAGCTAATACATGTGAAAAACATGGTGTGCTCAAATCTAAGCCACAAACAGACGTCGTTTGGCCTTGAGACTTATTGATAGTCATAGCAAATGCCAATCTTAACGGAAATTGAAGACGTTTAAACTGAATTGGCACATCTGTGTGTATAGTAGGAATCCGTGGCAGTAATATATTAACACCTCGAAATTTGTCATTTAAAATGACAATGACAATGACAATGACTTTCATGACTTCGACAATGTTTTTCATTATTTTTTTAATAACTAATCGCGTGCCATTGCACAGCTGTGGCGGGTTCAAATTGCGAAGCGAAATAACCGGAGATCCAACCTTCAGTTGTAAATTATGCGGCGGTATGCCTGGTAAATCTAATGAGTTTAAGAGAACTCTGCTGAATAATTCACAGCTTCGGTGGCATCGCAAACTGTATCAATAGATTTGTATGACACCAAGTCCCCTGGCAATAAATGTTGTGTTTTCTGATTTAATTCGCTGACGTCCACATTTTGTGCTGCTAAAATTACCCTTTCTGCCAGTCACTCATGAATAATGTATTGTGTATGTACATTGGGGAATATCTGGTCAATGAGAGCATCTTGCAACTCAGTGATTGTGCAGAAATCGGACGGTAATTTTATGCATCCACTTTCATCTACAGTAACTTTTCCATCGCCGATATCTAACAGTTGTTCTGAGAATGTTTCAGCACATGGATCTCGAAGCATTTGAACGCGCATATTTAATTTTAGTTGAATTTTTCAACATTACGCCGCAGTGGCGATGATTTTAAGCAGGCATTGATTTCATCAGCATTCGTTGAACGTGGAATGACGGGAAGTGTTTGTCTAAAATTTCCTGAAAGGAGTACCAGAGTGCCGCCAAATAGTTTGTCGTTGTTTTTAAGATCTTTCAATGTCCTGTTCAATGCCTCAAGTGAATGTTTGTGTGCCATAGTGCATTCATCCCAGAAGATAATTTTACACTGTTTCAGCACTGTGGCCATGGACGACTGTTTTTTATGTTGACACAGCATCTGGGTTATTTTGAATGTTTAGTGGCAGCTTAAATACTGAATGAGCTGTTCTGCCTCCATCCAGTAAAGTTGCCGCAATGCCAGATGCAATAACGTGAATTATGGAGTGGGGGGCATAAAATTATGGTACATGGTACAATGGAAATGTACAAAATTATGGTATAATTATGGTACATTTTGTAGATTTATATGCTTTTATATGATTTTACACTATAAGAATAATATTTTACACTAATCAAATATATTATTAGATGAAAAAATATCTCTTAATTATTCCCTGTATTGTGTTCAAATGACCCTGTCAGTCAAATGGTCTGTCAGACAGAACACGATACATAATGGACCATTACGGTTGATAATTCGGATTAGATTTAGATACGATACATATAATGATATGTTTGTTTACAGAGATTTGTTAATTTTATTTGATATATAAACTAATAAAAATAATATCTATGACTTTTTCGAAGTTTATTTATTTCCTTTAATATAGACAAAATGACAAAATCTGGCCATAAGTAAGTTACACTTTGACCATTTCATTTGTTTGTTGAGATTATGTGCAAGTTTTAATTAAGTAAATGCTCAAATAAATTTAGAGCATTGCGGTTTATTTAAATGGCAGGAGTGGAATTACGATCTAGACTTTTTCTCTCTTTAGCCTGTTAAGATCACATATAACTCTCTCACTCTAAAGTGTTACCGTATTTCCAATCCAGCAATGAATCACACTCATGAGAGAGAAGTGAGATAAATGGTTCACAATTTAAAGTAAGAGAGAGCAATAATTAATGTAAAATCTTACTCTGATGGCGTATTCGGAATCTATTATTTTTCTGGGAGAATGCACTTTTATCTCGCTCCAACTGAATCTTACTAACGAAAAACTAAAGGATAGATCATTTTTGTCTGAGAAAAATATTAGTTTCCGAATACCCCATTAGTATAAAATCAGTAACATTTCACATTTTTTTATCTTTAAAACAACTATGGTACAATTATGGTATTATGGTACATTTATTTTTTGGGATGAAAATTATGGTACGATTCCATCATTAACCCATTTCTTCCCAACGTTGCGTATACGCAACGCAATATTTACTATTTTATTTTACGCATACCATTCTTTGAAAGCATTTGTAATTTTTTGTTCAGTAAATACAATCCTTAATTACTCTAAAACTATTTTTGTTTGATAAATATGTAATACATGAATATTCATTTTAATTTTTTTTCTCCATCAAGGCGCGTGACCTATTTTGACTCCTTTACAAATTTGTCTTTTGACCTTGAAATTGGTGATCAATGTGGATTTTTGTTATCACATTGCAAAATATAATATGTGCAAATAAATGTGTTAATGTTTCAATAGAATATGATTTTCGAAACGATTTTTATAGACAAATAAATGTTGCGTTGCGTTTACGCAACGTTGGGAGTTTCCCGGCAGAATTGGGAACGGCCAAATTCCACAATGGTGCCGCGACAAACGGTTCGTGGGAGCTTAGTATTTAGAAACAAAGATGTAATATCAGGCAGAATATGCTCTCTTTGGTTTGTTCCATTGACAGATATGCCAAAGGACATAATCTATGTAGTTTTCTTGGCTCTAAAACAAGGCATGACATAGTTATGACTTCCTGTACGAATATTTGCGCGGTATTTCGAAGATATCATTTACGAAAAAATGGAAGTTTTGAAACAAATTTTTAGAAATAGAAAGATATCTACATATTTCTGACAATAAAATCTTAGGTAAAGAATAGAAAACTGCAAAATTGTGCTGATTTTTTGGTGAATGAACAAAAAACATTTGCAATCCATAGCGTTTAGCCAGAACTTATCAGCATTTATGAGAAGATAGTTTCGTACTTGGGGCGACATTTAGCGAAAACATGTGAGTTATGAGAGGTTTGGTTTCATGATTTAGTGCGTATTGACAGGTGAAAACATATTTTTGAAACCATTTAATGCTCATAGTGGAATATCAAGAAAGGCACCTATGTTTGGTCTTAGATGAAGTAATTGGTAATTTGACGGAAATGGTTAAAAAAATAAAAACACCACTTATTGTTTCTTGGCAAACTTCTATATGTATCACATTATTTTCTGTCCTTTATCAGACGCGGATTTCTATGCAAATAGAATTGTGGCAACTGAGAGAAAAGGGGATCAGACCGTTCGCTTCGAACCCCCAAAATTATTTCAAAACAAAAGTTGTGCATTATTACATGATAGAGAAGCATAATGAATTTTTGATATATTAGAGATCCTGCTAAGCAAGGATTATTTACATTCTAACTACCGAAATTACTCTAAATGGTATTGATTTCGAGTGCGTACTAATACTCTTTCTTCTTAGAAGCGCCATCTAGCACCCAAATTGCTATCTATCCCACAAATTGCAATTTGCCGTGTGATACATTGATATTTAGGGAATTATAGTAAGAGGAGAATAAGAGAACGACTAAAGCTCTATTTTTTGATTATATAAAATATTGGTGATAAGCATGCATACATGCAACGAAATGTTCGTAAAATTCGGACAATTTTTGAATATTAAAATATGTCAAATATATTTAAATTCCATTTGATTTTAACTTGAATTCTGTTTGCATATTAGTAAAATTAGTAGGCATTAATGGAGAAAATACAGACATTTATATAAAGAGCGGTCAGTACACTTTCTTTCCGGAGAACTCCCACGTTGCGTATACGCAACGTACTGTTCTGCTTCAACTAAGAATCAAAATGTTTTTAGCAAACTGGTTTTGCTATCTTTGGAGACTTATTATCAATATTTAACTAAAATGTATTAAATAAATTAAGTATTTCACTGTTTGGGAAGAAATGGGTTAAGGTACGATCTGGCAACCCTGCAGACGATGCAATGGCCAATGCGATGCCATTATTCGATCGAATTTCGGCGAGAATTAGTGAAATAAGGAATATTTTGCCAGCTCCACCTGGTGTGTCCAAGAAAAAGAATCCACCTTGCCCTTATTTATTTATTTATTTATTTACGTCAAAAACAGTTAAAAACTGGGTGTGACGAGCTATAGGGAGAAGTGAATTTTGTGCACGTTTTCATAAATTGATTTTGATCTCTATCCTAAACCATATTCTAGTCGAATTTTGAATACAGAAAAGAGCGGTTTTTTCAAGTTTTGTTGACAAAATATTCTCTCCTATATAATAAAATATATTTTCAAAGGTAAATTAGCAATAATTCCTGCCATGAACCCTCATGTTCTTCATGAAAAAATAATTCCTTTTTGCCGCGATAATACGGAAAACGATAATTTGAATAACTATATTTCTCACTAAAATTCAGAAGACGTGCACAAATAATGAAGTTACATTTATGTCCAGAAGCAAAACAAGGGACCATCTCAGCATTTCCTCAAGGATCAGGGAAACTGGACAAAAAACCTGATCGAGATGGGGGCCATCAACTTAGAAACTTTGGTACAATACTTGGTTCTTTAGAATTATACAGTCCAAATGATAAATAATTACATTAACTATCATTGTGAAAATTAATGCTACTTTCCTTTTTGATGCCTGTAGTGGATGCAGCGCGGTGTGAGGTCCGTACTGCGAAGCGACTACATACAGGCTCAGATCAGGTTTCAGGGAATTGTTTCTAGAGGCAAATGAAAGGCAATGCGTTTGTGAATGAAATTAATTTAATTCTTGAAATATTGTTTAGTTTTACAAGTAAGTAGTTAGGCAGTAAGCCGGAGGACCAATGTATGTTTGTGATTTAAGTTTCTTCTTTCTTGAAGTTTACACTTACAGATTGATGAGAGTACAGCAAGCACCAACCCAGGTCAGACGGCTGAGTGTGTGTGTGCCGTTGCGCCTGAGCGTGTGTGGTTGAAATGGGCTGCGGATGATACGGCTGGTAGGCTGAATGTCACCATGGTCGCGTACTCGACTGCTGGAGCGGCCCGTACTGTTGATTTGGCCAAGTGAAGGCTGCTTCACGGGTGGCCCGACTGTAGATCGCGGCCTGCTGGCCGTGCTGATTGATTTCCGGAGACTTGATAGGCAGAGCAAGGACAGCTGACTCGTTCGCAGGCTGTCTGACGAGTAGAGCAAGCACTGACACTCGTGCGTAGTATTGACAACTGTGTCAATGGTAGTCGTTTGTTTCGTAGTAGTTGACTGAAGCGACTGAGTAGTAATGACTGTTAGAAGTCGACTGAAGAGATGACTGAATAGTTTTCAGTAGAAGCGACTGAAGTTGTCGCTTGGAAGTTTGACTAAGAATGACTGTAGAGTGAGTCGTTTGACAGAGCAGTAATGGTAGTTTGACTGAAGAGTGACTGCGTAGTTTGACGTAGAGTGACTGCGTAGTAGCAGTGAGATTGACTGAAGAGTGACTGCGTAGTTTTACATAGTAGAAATGACATAGAAGTGCCGCGTGGGAGCGAAGTTACCGTATTTATTTGAACGTGTTTCCGAGTGCAGAGGGGGGGAGTCACGTGACATTTGCAGCTAGACTATGACATGCTGTGAGACGCAGTGTGACACGAAAGATGCTCGCTATTTGTTGTCATGTATTGAAGTGTGTCACGTGACTTATGGGCGGCACTGGCTGTGCCCGCGATGGCTGCATCTCATTAGCAAGGTTTGGTATTTTCTCACGGGAACCGCGGAGCTGGTTGAGAGAAAAGGACGGTAAGGCGGGCGCGGGCGCGGCTGCCATGCAGATGCGTTCGTGGTCGGCGAATACTAACGCCAATATTGGGGCGGGAGGCGCGTAGCGATATTTGGAATGTTTGTAAACACTGTCTGACCGCCGAAGACTGAGAAAGAGGCAGGTAAACGGCTAATGGCTTTAGGACCGCGCGCCCCTGCGCGCCGGCGGTGGGTAATGACCTTCCCCAGCTTACAGTACAATACGCGGTGCGCGGCGCTTCGGCGCTTGCGGCAAAGAGGGCTCAACGAGAATCGTTTTGTTGCCTGAACATCTGTGTTTCATTTCTTATGTTTTTGTATACACGTGCTAGTGCCGTGAGAAACTTTGAAGGTGGGGCAGCCGAAGAATGTTGGCCGCGTGGGGGAAAGACACTTTGAGTCTGTTCCCTGCTGGCGAGTTTCCTTGTGATTGTTCGCGAGATTGAACAATGCCATTGACATAGAATTCCGTTTTATTAATTAAATAAATGCGATATTGTCTCACTATATTTGCTCGATATTTGTTTTCACTATATATAATGTTCTCGATTCACCCAAGAAATTAAAAATATAAAATATCAGCATTTTTGTTATAAATGTACTTTCAATTTATTTTTAATCTCAATTTAATATGAAGCCGACTAACGTAATTTCAACATTGTTAATTTAAATATCCGCGAAGTGAATTTCTCCGGCTTGAGTAAAACACAGTAAGAATCTGAACGACGATCCGTATTCTTATTTGCTGTATTCGAAAACGACTATCTAATGTGTTGTCACCTATTTGTCCTCTGAATCTCTAACAGTAAGACAATAAAGGACAGAGTCACGACAACACCTAGGTGCATGGTCATCTATTATCGAATACGCCAATTGGATAAAACCCTAATGATTGATAGATGATTGGTGTCGTATTGCTTTCTACTTTAATCGAATAGAGAAAGACAGCATTTTGAACATTCAAATTTTTGTAGCGGGACACCTAACGATCGTTGTAATAACTCAGGAAATGAAAAAAATGGATTTTAATCCACTATCATGGAAATGCGTATTTTTTTGGCAATCGCATCGCTTAATGCGGGTTGCGTATTAGGTACATCTGGCAACACTGCGGAAATGCGGTACATCGGGCAACACTGGTCAGAAGTGACGCCGGTAGACGCCTGGCGGAGATACTGATCAAAGTGATAATTACATCATTACATCATGTAAATCAATCAGAGTTCTCTTTACCTATTGTTGCACTAAATGGCAGTAACAACGAAAATCTTTAAATCAAACATATTAAAAGACTGTAGAAGAAAATAATTGACAATAATAAATTAATATTCTCTAAAGGACAATCATTTAAAAAATCGTTATAAAATACATGTACCCATTTTTAACTGTTCAAAAATGAATATATTCCCCATTGGGTCTCTAATATGCTTAAGATTTTTCAAACCTAACGCAACAATGTTTCGCGGAGACAAACGTTTTTCTAGCTCACCCCGGCAGACCTTGTTCTGTCCCTGTATCTCTCTTTCTCCTTCCCTCTTTCTCTTTCCCCGTGTCTCTTTCTCCATCTCTCTCATTCTCCATCTCTCTCTCTTTCTCCGTCTCTCTCTCTTTCTCCGTCTCTATCTTTCTCCTCTCTCATTCTCTTTCTCTGTCTCTCTCTTTCTCCGTCTCTTTCTCCGCCTCTCTCTCTCTCTCTCTCTCTCTCTCTCTATCTATCTCCGTGTTATTCACATTTAGTAGCAGATTCTGCACGTGGCTGAGCAGGTGCGTAATATGGAGAAACGCCGTGGGTGAAAGACATACCATGTGTGAAATACATACCGTGTGTAGCGGGTTGCGTAAAAAGTTTTGCACGAAAAATTAAAAAAAATTGGCGTGGACCACCCTTATCACTTAGGGGTATAAAAATAGATAACAACCTATTCTCAGACCTACTGAATATACATATAAAATTTCATCACAATCGGTCAAACCCTTTCGGAGGAGTATGGTAATTAAAACACACGAGAATTTTATATACAGGATGAGTCACATAACTTTAGCACCTCTTGTAACTTTTGAACGGTTGAAGATATTGCAATGCAGTTTTCACGGAAGTGAATGAGGGAATGGGGCTAATTGATATGTGTATTTATTTCTCTTTTATCACTTGTATGTTACGAGATATTTGAGGTAACTTTGTTTTTTTCAAATGGGACTATACATATTTTTCAGTCTATCATGGCAAGCGTAAAAAGATGAATCCAAAGATCTAAATATTGTCATATGTTAGATAAGCAACTTTTTGAGTAATTGTGACTTTTTTTGCGACTAGTGTTTAACGGATATTTTCATTGTAACTGTCAGCCCCACAAGGTCACGCAGCGCTCCTCCAGCAAACGGGGGGTCGGGAAAGGGAAGGGATTTTAGTACTTGAGGATACGAAAAATATTCACAAAACTTGCATTTTTTCCTGAACTCTCCTTTCCATCCTGATCCATTTTCAGATATTTTGTGTTTCTTAGGGATTGAAAATACGGATTTGTCTTAAGTAGTATTTATTGAACTAAGATTATTTCTATCCCTAAGTTATTATTACATTCATATTAACATTGAAATTGTTTCCTCAAAATACGCAATATTTTTGTACAGTTTTAATTATATATTCTTATTGTGCTTTGTTTCAAGATCCCATTAATACGTATCTTATGAAACCCCATTAAATAGAGTTGAAGTTATAAACAATTTTATTACGATAAAAACTTATGACAAATCCTTATTTTCCATCCTTTAATTCCTTCAGTCAAAGAAAGTCGAAAATCCGAAAATGCGGGAGGATGGAAAGCACAGTTCAGGAAAAAAACTGCAATGGCTTTGTGAATATTTGGAATATGTTTCGTATCTTCAAATCTCCCTTCCTTTGCTCGGGCGCGCGTTGCTGGTGGAGCGCTGCGTGACCTTGTGTGGTGGACTATTTAAAATGTCCGTTAAACCCCAGTCGCAAAAATCAAAATTAATAAAAAATGCTCATCTAACATATGACAATATGTACATCATTGGATTTGTCTTTTTACGCTCGTCATGGTGGATTAAAAAATATGTATAGTTCCATTTGAAAAAAACAAAGTTACCTAAAAAATCTCATAAAATACAAGTGATAAAATAGAAATTGATTCACGTATCTATTAGCCCCTTGCCCTCATGCACTTCCGTGAAAACTGCATTGCAATAACTTCAACCGTTCAAAAGTTACAGGAGGTGCTAAAGTTACGTGACTCACTCTGTATATACTAGCTGACCCGGCAAACGTTGTTTTGCCTTATAAATTATTCCTAGGATTATTTTAGTAGAAAAAAATGATTAACTTATTGTCAGTGTTTGAGGATGTGGTATATATGAGTTGAAGAGGCATAGAGCGCTGCGAACGATGATGGAATATAAAAATAGCACAATACCAAACATTAATATTTTTAATTTATTGTAATTTATTTTTGGAAATGATCTACATTGTAATTATAATAATTTTACTAAAAAAACATATCAATCCCTCAACACAATAGAGTGTACAATATTTTGTTATATTCCATCTTTACCTAACACAAATAAACTGGATGGTTTGCCCACTCGAGAGCATGCCACGTATAATTGACCGTGTGAAAAACATGGTGAGCTCAAAAATAAGCCACAAACAGACATCGTTTGACCTTGAGACTTATTCATAGTCATCGCAAATGCCAATCTTAATGGAAATTGAAGACGTTTAAATTGAATTGGCGCATCTGTGGGTATAATACGGATCCGTGGCAGTAATACATTCTTACCTGGACATTCGCCATTTAAAATGATGGCTTCGACAACGTTTTTCATTACAGTCCTGCAAATTAATCATAAATTATTTAAAAATTACACCGAAATAGAAAAATGATAATTGTAAAATACGATTAACGCCCACACAATAAAAATAACGGCCGGAAACTCTAGTGAGTGAGAAACGGCTTATTGTGTGAGAGATCTCATCCCTACTCCGTGCTGCTTACTGGGTCAGAAGTAATGTTGCCAGATGTGAAACTTCCGATTGCGAAGTTTTAAGTTCGAAAATGCAGATTTCTTCTAATGAATGCGGATTTACTACATATAATATAATTTAAAAATAGGGAAAACATCAATAATTCATATATCGACATAGAATTCCGTTTTATTAATTAAATAAATGCGATATTGTCTCACTATATTTGTTCTATGTTTGTTCTCACTATGTTTTCACCCAAGAAATGAAAAATATAAAATATCAGTATTTTTGTTATAAATGTACTTTCAATACATTTTTAATCTCAGTTTAATATGAAGCCGAGTAACGTGATTTCAATATTTTTAATTTCAATATCCCGCGAAGTGCATCCTTTCTCCGGCTTTAATAAATGCAGTAAGAAACCGAACGACGATCCGTATTCTTATTTCTCGTATTCGGAAACGACTAACCAACAGGTCACCAATTTGTCCTCTGAATCTCTAACAGTAAGACAATAACGGACGGAGTTCACGACAACACCTTGGTGCTTGGTCATAAATTTTTGAATACGGCTATTGGATAAAGCCCTAATGATTGGTAGATGATTGGCGTTTTATTGATTTCTACTTTAATTGAATAGAGAGAGACAGCATTTTGAACATTCAAACTTTCTCAACCATAGTTAGCGGGACATCTAACGATCGATGTAATATCTGAGGAAATGAAAAAAAATGGATTTTAATCCACTATCATGGAAATGCAGATTTTTTAGGCATCCTTATCGCTTAACGCGGATTAGTTGTTAATAATGCGGTATAAAATGCGGAAATACGGTACATCTGGCAACACTGGTCAGAAGTGACGCCGGTAGACGCCTTGCGGGGATACTGATCAAGTGATAATTACATCATTACATCATGTAAATAAATCAGGATTTTCTTTATCTATTGTTGCACTAAATGGCAGTAAAAACGAAAATCTATATATTAAAAGACGGCAGGAGAAAATAATTAACGATAATAAATAAATCTTCTCTAAAGAACAATCATTTAAAAAATTGTTATAAAATACATGTACATATTTTTAGCTGTTCAACAATGAATCATCTGTTTCCCATGTTGTAAATTGTACATTCGAGAGAACTCTAAAGAACAATCATTTAAGAAATTGTTATAAAATACATGTGCACATTTTTAACTTTTCACCAATGAATCTTATCCCCATTTTGTACATTCGAGAATTTAATATCAACTTCCGAAGGCTAAGTAAACATTAATTAATTAAGGCTAATTAAACATTTCGCAGCAATAAACATCACAAATTATTAAAACAAATTTCCTAGTCCCAATGTCATATCTACCTGTAGTCAAATAGTAATTGCTGTGCTTTTTTTCCTGCTAATTATAGAATTAATGATATATTTGTCTCTAATATGCTTAAGACTCCTTAAACCTAACGCAACAATGTATCGCGTAGACAAACATTTTTCTAGCTGAGCCCGGCAGACGTTGTTCTGCCCCTATATCTCTCTTTCTCCGTCTCTCTCTCTCCCTCTCTCTTTCACTGTCTCTGTCTTTCTCCGTCTCTCTCTTTTTCTCGTCTCTCTTTCTTTCTCCGTCTCTATTTCTCTCTTTCACCGTCTCTCTCCGTGTTATTCACATTTAATAGCAGTCTGCACATCGCTGAGCAGGTGCGTAATATGAAGAAACACCGTGTTGCGGGTGAAATACCGTCGTGTGAAATACCTACAGTATGTAGCGGGTTGCCAAAAACGTTTAGACCGTAAAATTAAAGAAAATTGGGGTGGACCACCCTCATCACTAAGAGGTATAAAAAATAAATAACAGCCTATTCTCAGACCTTCTGAATATACATATAAAATTTCATCAAAATAGGTCAAGCCATTTCGGAGGAGTATGGTAACTAAAACAGTGACACGAGAATTTTATATCTCCAACATGAAAACCGAATGGTTCTCTCTGGACTTTTTGTGAATTCACATTCATGTTTTATCTTTGTACGTGCTTAACACGTTTCATTATATTTATAGTAATCGAGGAAACAATTCCAGGGAAATTAGTTCTGTCTACGGAAATTGACATAAGTGCGAGTTTAAATGATTCCATACGCACGTCAGATGCTGTGCATGTGTTGCAGTGCGTGTGCGGTTTTGTTTGCTGATATATTTATGAACTGAACTTATGAAATGGAAATAATGTGTGAGAAAGCGATTGGAGAGTGGATGTATGGTAAATATTCTGAAAGAAGCTCAACAGAAAGCGGTAGTAGCGATGAAGAATCCGTTACATAACCAAAAAAACCGTTGTTTTTGCGGCAGCATTACATAACTTTCTCTGTACTAAGTATAAACTCCGTGCATATGAATATATTTGAGAAATTAAAAACTTAGTATACAGTTGGGATTCTACAGAAGATAGGTTTCGAGAGTTTGTAGGCTTCTTACTTGCAATGCGGAAATTTATACATGTACATCCTTTATTGTGATAATGCCATTGTTGCAAGCTATACTCACGTTTACTACAATATTCCGACGAAGATTTAAAGAAAAGGATTATTAACTAGTAGTGCTACAGAATGGCGTATTAGTTTTCTATTTCTATGGGTCTTCGCTAGCTATTAGGAATTGTCACAAACTTTCCTGACAGCTGTCATCTATCACCGCCAGAAATGCACTTTTTTGTCATTTTCTTAATTTTTCGGTTTCCTATTGGTAGAACGGAAATATTAATTTTAGAATATTAAAAAACACAAAAACCTAGTCATGAATGGCAATTTTCTTTTCAAAATTATGTGCCGTTTAAGAGAAAACGGCGTTTTAGCGCTACTGAAAATGCGAAATTTGAAGCTCATTTTCACAGAACATTTTTGAGTTTTCAAAATACTTTATTTGAAGTTATTTGAAGCATTTACACTCACAAATATAATAATGTTTACAAATTGCTCGTAATGTGCATATTAAATATGTGAGTGATCTTTCAAAAAAATTATAATTATGTAATTTTTGAAAAAACAAAAAATTACTCAAAATAAACTTTACGCTATACTAAAGAGCGTAATTAGCACTATCCGTTACGAAAGTTTCAAGAAAAAATTTGCAGCCATATATGAGAAATGGCGTTTGAGCCTTTCTGAAAATGCGAAATTTTGAGCTACTTTTCACAGAAAACGGTAGTGTTTTCGAGAAACTTTACTTGACATTATTTAAAGCATATATACTTGTAAATATATTAATGTAAGAAATCGCCGATAATGTAAATAATAACGACGTGAGAGACAAGTAAACAAATTTACATTTTTGTAAGTTTTGAAAAACCAAGCGATAGACCAAAATGGCTTTTATGTCATTGATAAAGTACATTTACCACTATCCCTACCAAAAGTTTAAAGAAAAAATTTGGAGCCGTTTTTGAGAAAATCTTGTTTTTGTAATTTTTTAAAATTGCACATATTGCACGCAATATTGCACGAAGACTACTAAAATTTTGAAAAACATTTACCTGACCTTTATTAAAGAACTCAATATTCAGAACAAATTTTATTTGAAGAAAAATCTCTATCTTTAATTTTGTAATTGGAGAAAGACGCCGAAAAAAGTCAAACTTTCACAATTTTTGAAAATTCAGAGCTGTACGTGAAAATCGGACCTATACCATGTTAAAAAGTGTATTTTACTCTATTCATACAAGAAATTTAAATAAAAAAATTGGAGCCGTTTTTGATAAAATTTTGAAAATCCCCGGAGGGCTTCATATAAAGTACCCCCAAATTTTTAATAATCTTTTTCAAAATCTCAAAGCTTTGACTAGAATCAGATCGACCGGGGAATATCCATTTTGGAAGAAATCGTACGTATGGTTTAGGCGCTAGCAGTGTTCTCAGACGGGCAGACAGACGGACGGACAGACAGACGGACAGACGGACGTTTTCCTTTCAATTGGGTTTTCGGTATCAAGGACCTAGAAAACAGGGTTTCTGGCTACACCAAGTATTAGGAGATTATTTTTCTTAATTTAGCAACTGGTTTTATCCACTTACTCGTTTTCACGGCCCGGGAATTAATTTTTTTCCGCCGAAAATTGGCCAATTTTTCGCGCAGCATTACATAACTTTCCCTATACACGTATATCACTCCGTGTATACGTACGTATACGTGAAAGTAAAAACTGGATGTCGATTAGTAAGCACGTGCGAGTAACTTGCCAGATATACAGTTGGTAACAGTCTTGTTTATATAGTCCATAACGTGCTTAAAAATCGTTCATTTTAAATGAAAAATTATTACTAATGAAAAATATATTACAAGATAATTGAATAACTCCAGTTAAATAAAATGTTACTTTGTACACCTAGACGAAACGGCCTTGAATTTGAAATTCACCAGCACATTTAGTCACTCGGGAATATACTCTTTGCTCAGGAACTAGACGCTAGGAAGGTTTCCAAGCAACTAAATGTTCTGGTGAACCTCAAATTCATGGCCGTTTCGTTTAGGTGTACAAAGTAACATTTTATTTAACTGAAATTATTCAGTTATCTTATATTATATTTTTCATTAGTATTAATTTTCCACTTAAAATTAACGATTTTCATGCAAATTATGGACTGTACAAACAAGATTGTTACCAATTGTGTGTGGCGTATACATCATTCGCCTCATTTTCTGCGTGGCGAAGAGCTTTCTACGGGGAGATATCGCCATGGCAGAAAGAAACGTCTACACGCGTCGGGATAAAATCTACAAAACTTTCCTGGACTGCCAGAGATAGTGACGATACACCACAGCCGAGAAGAAAAGGCGATCAGTTGGGTAAGTTGCCGGCGTCGTAGCACCCGCAGAGTAAAAAGAGAGGACTCGGAACTGTTGTAAATTTCTCCACGCTTTCGGTGCGCTCATTGTAAAGTTTTTACTTTCTTGCTACGGAGTAGAGAGAAAGTAAAGCAATGCTGCGCGAAAAACGGCAAATTTTCGGCAGAAATACTCTTATTAGAGGGCCCTGACACCGAAAAGTGGAAAAATCAACTTGCAAAATTTAGATAAAAAGCTCTACCACGTGGTGTTGCCAAAATCCATATTTTTGGGTCCGAAATAGAATGACGGCAAAAAAATCTGTCGATTTGTCCGTCTATAAAAATGCTACCGGTTAAACCGTTTAGCTGATTTTATCAAAAAATGTTATTTCTTAATGAACCTGGCTCATATCACTGTCTCTTGAATTTGAAATCTATATTTCAATTTTGGGAGATACTTTACGTGAAGCCCATGTGTAACCGCTATCTCGTGGTGATAGTCGCGTTTACAACGAAATCGGACACCTGTTGTGGCAGAACGTGATGCTAGATTTCAAACAGTACTCCCTGTCGCCACTACGAAGCGTAGAAGAGAGGCATTGATTCATAAATTCTTAGTCTGAATGCACTAGCCAATGAGACGTTTACGTGGCAATGCATCGCAAATTAACGGGAAGACGAGAGACCTCGCCCAATATTGTGAGTGACCAGCGCCTATAACAGACGTACTTCCAAAGGACGGATGACGAACGAAGAACGACGGAGCACGTTTTTCGTAAACTCTGTAAGACAGACCTGCACAGCATTTTGCACTTTCACTGACCTCAGGAGCTGCGTGCGGGCAACTCGGGTGCAAATGAGAAAATCGATGAAGGGTGGGGATGAGACCCAATCGAGGAGTGGGGACCACCAATCAGAATGCGCAATTCGAAAGGTAGCGCGTAAATTTAAAGAGCAATCGGCAATAACATGATGGTCATATACAGTTCAAGTAATATTGTCTTTTGTATTATATTGCAAAGGTTTGTTCTCGGTATATGACAGGGGGAAATATGAAACTACAACGAATTATACATATTAGATTTCGACACCAAGTATTATAATTGCTTGTAGGGCTTATAATGTAATTCGCTTTCCTACGATGTAATCACAAATTTAGTGTTGTGCTAAACAAAATTTTGATACTGAATTGTTTTTGTTTGATGATGACAGCAATAAACTATTTTTTATTAACTATGTTTAATTGAATTAGACGGTCCTCTCAAAGCAAAAACATATTGTTCTTAAAAAATCATGATTATTTTCTGTTCTAATTTCTGACAAGAGAGTAGAGTCGTGTACGAGATCTAATAAAAATATAAAGCCTTTTGAATTTTATTTAACATATACCCATGATTATCTTATGATTGTCCGTAACATATCGTCACAAAAGTTTGCTCGTTGATCTCTTGTATTCAGTTTCATATTGAGGAAAAATGGTCACAAATGTGCTATTAAATATTACCCTTCTTGGAATTGCCACATATTTTATTTTATGTCAATCTTGATGTGAGAGATTGCTCTCATGATTTTGTTCATTTTTCAATTATTTGGAGATTATAACATTCATGGTGAACAATCAATTTTTAAATTGCAATTTTGTGTTAGAATTAAATAATATTTTTTCTTATATATAAGCATATATTTTAAAGCTATTGCTTTAAAATATTGCTTAAGATTTTATAAAGCTATTACTTTAAAATATTGCTTAAGAGTCACAATGAGCATGTTATTTTCTTTAAAAAAAATAGAAAATGAAAATACATACAGTGGTGGATACAAAGGCGGATATACAGTAGTGCACAGAACGTAAACAGTGAATTATGACCCAGGTAACTTGAAATACAAGACATCCATTTAAACAAATGGGCATATAATTTTGAAGCATGGATCACTATTAGACGCCTAGGCATTCAATCTACGCGCCGCGTCGTGCTACGTCAAACTTCTCCCCTCTCCGCAAAGCTTCCTACTCCCCACTACTTGCACTTTCGGCGCTGCCACGGACAGACGATCGGCTCCCAAGTGCAGAATGCCCGCGGGAGCAGGCGTTGTGCAGGTCTGCTGTAAGAGGTAAGTAGCACATATTACATTATACTAGAGTAAAGAAGAAGTAAAGTACGAGTAAAGAAGAACGAGTAAAGAATAGTCTGAAATCGCAATACGCTGTATATGTGTATATTTATCCAATGTAAAGTATTGAAAAGGAATTAAAGACGGATTTTCTGCCACGAGGGGATTTTCCACAATTTCGTCATGAGGGGATGGCAACTAATACAATTACGTTCTTCCCACAGTTTTTTACGTGGTTTATCTCCACTGGCAATCTAACACGTCGCGCACCAGTAGAAGAAATTGTGCATCCGAAAATTGACAGAGCAGATGGCGATATTTCGAAGCCATGCTTCTGAAGCTGTAGCTCCATACAATATGAGTGTATGATTTGGTTACTTTAGTAAGTATTTATTTCAAGGTTTTATATTCGTGTCCCGGGAACACGTGATCAGTGATACGCAACCTGTCAACGTCGCTCCCTTCCATTCGCAACTGTCAATCACCAACTTTTTTAATGGGGCCTTGGTTGAGAAAGGCTGTTCGTCATCCCGCCTCAGCACTGTTCAAGGGAGGGAATGAGCCGAGGTCGAGCCACGGCGAGCTGCCGCGTGTCCCGTTTGGCAGGGGAGGCGCAGCGCCTGGCAAGGTCGGGGAGAATCGGGAGATAGAAGACAGTGCATTTACTGCTGCTAAAATTAACTTGGAACAAAATTAATTGATTGGTACCGAATTGAGATTACACGAGCTGCATCAATAAGTTCTGACACACTTTGACTTTAAATAAAATCAGTAACTACCAATACATTTCCTTATAGTCAAATCAGTGTTGTTACAAAGTTCATTCTCGCGTACTCGTGCTTTTATTTTACTTTCGCTTATATCGTTTCGCGTAGTAATTAAACAGCAGTGGACGTCCTCACAAATCGTCTTTCGGTTTGTTAATTATTTCGTTCTTAGCGTACTTATTCGTTATCTTATGACAATGAAATTGAAATTGCTCCATCATTCTCAGCAACTGTTCGTCGCGAGCTCAAGTAAGCTTGGGTTCCGCATCTCGTGAATATCACTCCCATAGTGACTTTCCTTGGGTGAAGGATGTATGGTCGGTGAACACTTCTAGACAAGGAACTGAAGTGCAAGATTTCAATTTTGAAAATGGTGATTGGCTAGGCATGTCGCATGAGCCCCTCTCTGATGACACATGTGGCTGTGGCTGAGTGCATATTGTGAGGCGAGATATGAATTTGCAAGACCATTACCTTTTTGTCGCAATCGCGCACCGGCCAACGCGGGAATCCGAAAAGTGTACAATTCCTCCTATTATAACTCTCAGCGTTTCACATTGTTGAAACGAAATATAGTTTTTGTGCTTCTCAAATCTTCACTACGGGGTCGGTATCATAAAAGTTTATTTAAACACAGATTTAAATGTTTAGGAAAACATTTAAGTGTTGAACAGGAGTTTGGAGCAACGTCTAAGTACTTTGAAGTCGAAGTCTGCGAGTTCGTCCCGCATGGATATGTTTACCATATGATTGTATAACTCCACCAAGTTGAGAATGATGTTTACAGGAGCGCGCCATCGTCTGGGTTTACAGCCGAAGCGACAGAGACGGAGATATAAGGACACTCAAATACAATTAAAAATGGGACCCTGCAAAACTGTTTCAGGAAAAGCGCGATTTATTTTGTCACAGTTCTGTTATCCCCAATGTCTTCCCAATTAATATCTTAACTGTATTTGGACGTGTCTGCACCTCATATTAGAGGAAATAAAATGTTATTTTTTTCGGTAGAATAATTCAATTTTGATTGAATCCCTTTGATGAGCTCACAATTTGTACAGTAACATTCATATACTTGTAAATCATTTAATTTAACTTATGTAGTTTCTCAGAATATATACCAAATCAAATTCTTACTACCTAGGAAGCAACTACCACCGTAATGAATATTCCTCAATATTTATATCTTCAATATTTGTTACTTCATTAGTCTTTACTATGGTTCTTTAATATTACAAATTGCGAACCAATTACAATTTTCTAAATGACAATCTTTTTCTTTTATTATTTCTTTTTCATTTTCTAAAAATATTACATCTCTACTCCAATGAATTACTTTATCTTCTATATCAAAAAGACGATAAGCTTTTCTATTTTTCCAAAAACCCTACGAAGATAGCTTGTTTTGCTCTCTTATAATTTTTTTTCTGGATATATCATCATTTCTATGGTATGTTCTACATCCAAATACTCTAAAATATTGTAATGAAGAATATTTTAAATACTTGCGACAGTAAATTTAATGTTTTGGTACTTTATTGCATCAGGTAAAAAAAGATGAATGCAGAAGAATACAAAATGTTTGAATTCATCCATAACTCGCATTTCCCAAAGCTACACCCATAAACAACTCGCTTCATACTCCACGCGACTTTTGTTAGCGAGACTGACTGTACAGACCTGTGTTTACACTGTTAGTACCACGACGGGCCGCAATCACCTCCTTCATTCTTCGCTTGGTCGAGCTATATCTATTTGGCTTGTAATGACCCGTCGGATTATAAAACACAAACAAGAAATGAATCTCCTACTTCCAGTACACAGGGAGAACACCAAAGCGCATGCCCTGGCTTGCAGTCAGTTTCCACCAACCTTCACGTTGAGCTATCATCATTATCATCGACACAATCGTCACCGTCATCTTTTAATAAAGAAGACCGACGAGAGCCCAAAAATGTGTCACACTTTCAATTTTTAAAATTCAAATAGTTTTAATAAATACTAAAATGTTGCCATATTTTATACACAATTAATTCCCACAAAGTGCATAGAACTTTAGAGCGATTTTTGAAAAAACTTTACATCTAATGAAGATTGAAGAATACTCCTCTCTTACAAATTTAAAAGTTTAATTTAAAAAACGTAAGGTCTAAAATGACTCATTTCTTTAGCAAAAGATATATTTTGAAAACATTCTAACATTTAGAAGCCCAAGACGTTCACAGGCAGATGCCACCGGCGAATAAAGATTTTTTCGTATCAGAGTGTACGCTGCAGTTAAAGTATACACACGCCTCTCATTTTAGTAATCGAATGATTTTAAATCCATTGTCAGTGAAATCAAATACTACCAACTAGCTGAATGTGACGTCGCCGACGCTGTTAACTATTTTAAAAGTATCTTCATGTGTAGAAAATTTATTTCATACTTAATTTCGTTTATGCGTAACTTCGTTCAAATATGTTCTTACAGTATCTGACATTGGACTTACCAATGAATCACCGTAGCTGATAATGTTATACTCGCCTTCAAAAATTCCCAACATCCAATGGCCTTGTATGTTGCCTTCATGTGTGATATTAAGTTGTAATATAACAATTTAAAAAATATAATTGTCGTAAGAAATTTTTAAAGGTATTGAAGATGCGAATAGTTAGTTTAGTCAAGCTACACTTATTACGATTTTTGCACAAAGATCACCGGTAAGTTGTTCTTCTAGGTTATTCTATAATCCTAATATAAGATCATTCTCAATTAGTTCGAAAATTCTTCCGCAAAATTATATACAATTACATTTAATGTAGTTGTAAGTGAATAAGTAAATTCTTTCTCGGATTTGCTCAACACTTCCATACTTTTCCCCATAATTTTTTAAGAGATTAAAACTCCTCAAACCCAGTCTAATTTGTGTTCCCTTCCACTTTTGCATTTGCTCTATTAATCGTTTCGTATAAGAATATAAATAAATAATAAAAGACAACTGTTTTGTGTGTTTCTGTTAATAAGGTAATAGTTAAATTTAATATGTATACGTTGTGGGTCACATTTACTTGAAAATCGGTATTTGTATTGGTGTCGGTATTTGTTCACTTAGGAACGTAGAAGTGAGAAGTCCAACAGTTCATTCATTCTCTAACATTACTCACAGTTTGTTTCCTCCGTATTCACTTGAAATTCTTCAAATTTAATACGTTCCAAGGCAATACTGTTCGTAGATTTTGCAAATTATTTTTTTTAAATACGGTATTAGGCTTACAGATATAATTTAAATTGAAATATTCCTTGTGCGTCACTTGTTCAAGTTAACTTCAATTGTTCACGTACGTATGTCACTTCAATTATTCACGTATATACATCAGCGTCGCCAACGTTGCGAAAGAAAATAATGGCGTATTGAGTGGAAAAAATGCCTTTGGATTCTGAAGTTTAATCAACACCACCTACACAGATCTATTTAGGTGGCAATGGTTTAATTCCCGGCATACTCACGAATATGGCATCACCAAAACAAGCAAAAACACGTTTTTGGAAATTTATTTTAATCTTCGGCCGGACCCGAAAACAAATTATCAGTTCCTCTTCAGGAGACCGAAACGCGTCGAATGACACCTCGTATGTCTGGATTGTTGCACGGAAGTGGTCAAACCTGAGTCACGGAACCGTATTTTCTCCACGCACGCACACGAGGAGTTTACTCAAATACTACATAGGGATATTCAAGGATATGCTCTTAAAGTTAATGGGGATGTTAATAGGATGTGGGGGGATTAATTTAAACGAGATTATTTTTTACAATTTTATTGAGTTGTGTAATTTGAGATAATTGTAAAGTATTTACAAGCACATTCTTAGTCGCTAAATATTTCTCGGTAGAAAGAAATACTACATTCCCAAGGATGTGTTTCAACATTCATTAATCATAACAAACGTTTTCAGATTTTTTAAATATTACCTTCTATAATTATAAACTCTTCTTGTATTCTTAAAAATTCATTAGAGATAATAATCTAGGTGTTTATAACAGTAAACGTATATTTTATTTGTTTGAAAAGTGGAGAGGAAACGTGAAGATCACAAAACAGGTTTCATTACATTCTTATATTATGGACATTAGTGCTCAATGTTGACTTTTTTTTATAATATGGTACAGTAATACTTCTACAGTTAAATTCATTTTCACTAGTGCTAGTTTCTTAGTGCTATTTGCCCATTTGTATATTTAAAAAAATATCATACTGACTTTTCTAGATGTTACTAATTCATTATAAGATTACAATTGTAAGATAATTTGAAATAATCTTAATTGGAAATGATTTCAACCAATGTAGAAAAGAAACAAAATTACTATTTAGCTCACTGTCAGTAACGTGAGAAAATTATGAAAACGATTCTCTACTCCGAAAAACTACATTTGGGACATGGCGTTTAAGATCAGTGGGCGCGTCGGCAAATTATGTGATGAGTAATAAGCCTCCTTCTTCAGCACACTGAAATAAAGTAATTTTAAAATGTATTAATAAACCACAATCATGTTCGTTCTTGCGTTATATAATTCTCTTTTTGAAACACTTAAGGTAAAACTAATATGTAGATAGTAAAAAAAATGTAGTATGCAAAAGAAGCATTCATCGAATTTATGGAGGCACTAGTGCTAATCATTTGAATATCTTAAAGCATGTAGGTGTGCCTCTTGTGATTATTAAAGGGAGATTTGGAGTATATGTTGAAAAACTAATAAAAACTGATTATTAAAATCATTCAAATTATTGTAATTTATACTGAATCTTTAAACCTCAATTAATCATATATGTATTACTGGTAAAATGTATATTTTCTGAGTTGCTAATGACTTACCTGTCGATGCGAGTTTAAATAAACAAAAAAATCAATAAAACCATTAAAACTGACAATTATTGTGTTAAATACTAAAACATACTTTGGAATTACATGTTTGCAACAAATCAATGATCATTTCTAGGGATTTGTGCGCTCTTTGAGTGACCTAAAATTCAAACGTAAGCTTTTATGATGCCTTTTAAATTGTTCTGAAATTGACTGAATTACCATGTTAAAGTGCTGGAAATAAAACTCAATTGTTTTGAACAACGAAGAAAAGCTAGAGGATTTTATATTTTGCAATTTTTAATGTTCCAATAATCCATATACAAGTTAGTTCATTTTTAGCAACTATAGATGTTCCAGCAAAATGACAATTTACGTCTTAAAATAAGTTAATTTTAGCGATTTTAAAACATAAAAGTATAATATTGAACATTTTTAATAATTTGTCTAATGAATGTAATAAAATGCATTAGTTTTATTGTAAAAGTATAGTTTTTGATGGAATGAATTTAAACTACAAACTAAATATATTTTTTTTTATTTGATCAAAAAGTGAATTTTCTCTCTTTATTCAGTTTTTAACCTTAGAACACGAACTCCATAAGAAACTTAATAAATATAGTTCAATTATGATATTTCTTAAATTTCTTTATCCATTAGTGTATTGCATCAATAACCTACGGTATTTATTCACTTGTTACCCGAGAGAGTATGGTAAATACACGAAATGTCTTAAATGTTAATGAATGGTAATTAAACCGCCAAGGAAAAAAACAGTAGTATGGTATAGTTATATACCAAGTGTACGAAATGCCTTAATAGTTAATGAATGTTAATTACAATTAAAAGAAAAAAATAGTATGGTATGGTAAATACACGAAGTGCCTTAATTGCTAATGAATGTTAATTACAATTAAAAGAAAAAATAGTATGGTATGGTAAATATACGAAGTGCCTTAAATGTTAATTACACGTAAAAAGAAACAAAATAGTGTTTGTAGAAAACCAATAGAAACTGACGTGGGCACGGCGAGCAGCTTCCCGCCCGCGCGCTTGGCCGCGCCACCGGCTGCGCCGGGTGAGGGTGGGGGCCGGTGGCGATGGGGGCGGGGCCGAGCGCCCGCGCGCCGGAGCGCGTGCGGCGCAGCGGTCCCAGCAGCACCTGCGCAGCAACGGCGCCCGTCGGCTCCCCTCCCTCCCCCTCCACTCGTCGCCATGCGACGTTAACTATGCTCCGATTAAAATAAAATTAAAATGAAATAAAATTTTAAAAAAATAAAAAAATAAAATATTTAATACGCCTGTAACAAGTAATGTGATTCAGCTTACGGGTCAATGACCCCCATCTCGATCAGGTTTTCGTCCAGTTTCCCTGATCCATTGAGCAAATGCTGAGATCACCCCTTGTTTTGCTTCTGGACTAAATGTAGCTTCTGTGCGCACGTTTTGTTGAGCACTCCTTTTGCTTGTAGTTCATTTACCGTTGAAATTGATTTTCTATAACTCGGGAACAAACATTTTTCAAATATTTTTATTTTTCTAAAATAATTATTTTCTAAATTCATTTTTTCGTTTTCTATTTTTTTTAAATTATGGCCCTCAAGAAAATGTGCGCAGGTAAATATCTTTCCCCACACGTCATATACAGTTTTTACTGTTTTTTTTTTGACAAATAAAATTAAAATTTAAGTTAGTGATTGACACTTGCCAATGGAAGGGAGCGACGTTGACAGTTTGAGTACCACTGAGCACGTGTTCCCGGGACACGAAAATAATCACTTGAAATAACCACTTACTAAAGTAACCAAATAATACACTCATATTGTATGAAGCTACAGCTTCAGAAGCACAAGTGTCAATCACCAACTTATTTTAATCGGACCATGAACTTGGGTTTTTCTTTCCTGGCGCATGACATTTCGTCAGCTGTTACGCTGTGTTGCCACATACTCACGTGGCCCTGCACGTGGTAAGCACATGTCTGGGTCCACGAATCCCATTGAGAAGGACGTTCGCGAAATTTGTCGCGCGCTTTGTCAACACTGTAGTGACGTTGAAGCTCCCTATTGGAGAAAGTCTTTCCTCTTCATTTTTCGCCCATGACTTTGGTGCGCCAAGGACGAAAAACCCAAGTTTACTTGGCTGTCTGGGAGACGCCGCTTCCGATGTAGGTGCCCACTTTTCAGCCGCCACTCTGCGATCTTCCTGCCATGTCCCTTCGAAAGGCTTTTCGTCTTGAAGAAGGTTTAGTTTAGTTTTATTATGTATAGCGAGACTCGGGCCATGGGGCCTTTTTCCGTCTGACCACGCTAAATACACTACTTTCCTTTCACAATCTAGCGGAGAAAGAAGGTATTACTCGGGCGACGAAACAGACGATTTGAATTTAGCTCAGAGGCTTATTTTAGGCTTCTGGATCTTTACACGCACCAAATCCAATTGGGACATGTGGCTTTACTTCCCCTCCGAAGGAAGGCGTACAAAGGATTTTTCGTTCTTAAATTCCACGGCTTCGATAGGATTTGAACCCGAAAACTTAGGAACAACAGCCCGATGCTAACCGTTAACTTATACCACTGAACTCGCAATTACCACCGAACCCGAAGGTCGCAGAATGAAGGCCGAAACATTGACACCTGTGTCTAGAACGCGGCTTCTCCTGGACACCAACGCAGTTTCTAACTCGGGCCGCGTAAGTATATGCTCTTACCATGCGAAATGCCAACCAGCGTTCAGTGCATTCAATATTTTCAATGTGCGCAAAAGCAATTTGGCTCCTACAGTAAGTGACTAATGATTCCAGGCCACCTATTTAGAAACAACTACCTAAGGTATTAGTCTAAATGCCATGCATGAAATGTCCCTGCGGGGAAATGTATTCCTTTCTTGGTGGAATGTATGGAACAAATGCCAACCTACGGTACCTGTCGGGTTTTCGTCCAGCAGGTATCTCTAGATATCCGAGCAGAGCATCATCTCAACCGCGACGAAGTCCAACCTTCCGACATGTACGATAGGGCCATGGAAGTAGATGTGTAAGGGGAGATGACAAGACAAGGATGAGGAAGGAGGAATCGCGCGGGATCTACGCCCCTTTGTTAGCGGACGACTCCGGCATTAGTACTGACAGGAGAAACCATTATTTTAGAAAAATAAAAATTTGAAAAATGTTTGTTCCCGAGTTCCCGAAAATCAATTTACACGGTGAATGAACTGATTTGATTTTTCTGCATTGCTAACAAAATAGTAATGAGCATCAATTCTACTCCTACCATTACAAGCAAAAGGAGTGCTCAACAAAACTGGCGAATAGTGAAGCTACATTTACGTCCGGAAGCAAAACAAGGGGCCATCTCAGCATTTGCTCAATGGATCAGGGAAACTGGACAAAATCCTGATCGAGATGGGGGTCATTGACCCGGAAGCTGAAGTACATTACTTGTTACAAGCGTATTAAATATTTTTTAAAAATTTATACAATACAAACGTAAACTAATTCATTATGTATCATTGTTTTGTTAAATTAAATATTATTTTTCTTTTTGACGATCACTATCGCCTCTAATTGTATAGAAACAGTTGTGCAGCGGAAAAGATCTTACTTTTAACTTAAATTTGTGTACCGACTTGAATTATTTAATGTCATCTGGCAATGCGTTGTAAAATAACGTACATGACATGATAACGTATGTTGATTTCTTGTACTGAGCTGTTGATACTGACGCTAGATGCACGTGATTTCTACGGCGTGTGTTGTAATTATAAATATCAATATTGCATGAAAATATGTTCCTTCCGTTAAGTCGGTCATTTTTGACATATTACAGATTTGTAAATAAATAGACAAGACGATGGTAAGATTCCCAGCTCAATGAACACAGGCTTGCAGGAATCACGTGGAAGGCATTTTTTCATTATTCGAATAATATTTTTTTTGCAATCTGAAGGTCTGAATACTACAGGATGAGCTTCCCCAGAATATTATGCCATATCTCAGGCAGGAATGCACATTTGCAAAATAAACGCAACGAGCTGCATGAACACTGACAGAATTTGAAAGAATTCTGAATGCGTAATACAATGAACTTAATTTAGTGTTTAATTCTTTTATATGCACATTCCATTTTAGGTTTGATTGAATTGAGAGACCTAAAACTTTTGTTACCTCAACATTAGCTAATTGCGTATTGTTCATTTTCAATGGAACATGCGATTGCCGATTTGAAATGCAAAAATGCATTGAAACAGTTTTTCTTTTGCTAACAATTAATTTGTTATTATTAAACCAATTTGAAACTTCTGAAATCGTACTATTTACTGCTTCTTTTTTGCAAAGAACATTCGTGTCATCAGCAAACACAACCGTTCTTCCTTTTTAATAGACGATGGCATATCGTTTACGTATAATAGAAAGAGGATAGGCCCTAAGATCACGTCGGTAAAGCTAGCACCCCCACTTTCTCCAAACTCAAAAATTCTTGCGCCATAATTTTGGCGCAATATTTTCTGCGCCATGGCGCAATATTTTCTGAGTTGAGTTGCAATTGGGATGATTTTAAATATTTTTTATCGTACTTAGGGGGAGTTTCAAAATTTTGATAAGCAACAAAAATTTCGCATGTTTACGACCACACAAATATTTTCGAATTTTCAGTACGGGTGGGTGTTAAATTAACAACCCACAATTTTTAACCTTAATTTCGGAGATTGTAGGGTACCAAAAATAATGTTTTTGGTGTCACTGAAGAGCCCAAAAATATCCCAAACTAATGGTGAGAGAAATTTTGAAATTTGGGTATTAGGGGTGGTTTTGATTTTTGGTTTTAGTATTTAGGGGCGTGTTTCGGAATTTTGAAAATTGGCCCCCAGGAGCCCAAAATTCACTAGTTTTGACCGTACAAAAAATTTTGAGTTTTGAGGAAGTGGGGGTGCTAGCTTTACCACCCCTATTTTTGGAATCTTAATTTCGGGGTGTTGTGGGACACCAAAAATAATGTTCTTGGTGTCACTGAAGAGCCCAAAATTATCCCAAACTCATGGTGGAAGAATTTTTGAAATTTGAAAATTAGGGGTGGTTTTGATTTTTTGTTTTTGAATTTAGGGGTGTGTTTCGGAATTTTGAAAAGTGGACCCCAGGAGCCCAAAATTCACTTGTTTCGACCGTACAAAAAAATTTGAGTTTTGAGGAAGTGGGGGTGCTAGCTTTACCACCCCTATTTTTGAAACCTTAATTTCGGGGTGTTGTGGAGCACAAAAAATAATGTTCTTGGTGTCTCAGAAGAGCCCAAAATTATTCCAAACCCATGGCGGAAGAATTTTTGAAATTTGAGAACTAGGGGTGGTTTTGATTTTTTGTTTTTGAGTTTAGGGGTGACTTTTGAAATTTTGAAAAGTGGACCCCAGGAGCCCAAAATTCACTTGTTTCGACCGTACAAAAAAATTTGAGCTTTGAGGAAGTGGGGGTGCTAGCTTTGCCACCCCTATTTTTGAAACCCTAATTTCGGGGTGTTGTGGGACACCAAAAATAATGTTCTTGGTGTCACTGAAGAGCCCAAAATTATCCCAAACCCATGACGGAAGAATTTTTGAAATTTGAGAATTAGGGGTGGTTTTGAGTTTTTGTTTTTGAGTTTAGGGGTGTGTTTCGAAATTTTGAAATGTGGCCCCCAGAAGCCCAAACTTCACTTGTTTTGACCGTGCAAAAAAATTTGAATTTTAAGGAAGTGGGGGTGCTAGCTTTACCGGCCAAAATTTGAAATCGTAATTTCGGGGTGATGGGGGGTGGCCCAAAATTTTTGGAAGGGGGCTGAAATTAGCCCAAAATTATGGCGCAAGAATTTTTGAGTTTGGAGAAAGTGGGGGTGCTAGCTTTACCGACGTCCTAAGATCGAACGTAGCGGGACCCCATGCTCAATTGGCAAAGAATTGGAAACATAATTATGTAATGCCCTATCGTGCCAGTATGGTAGGTCTACTCTTTGAGTCCGATGTTCAAGGTACGAAGTTATCCCATCTAAGGCAATACCAAGAATTTCATACGAAGGTAATTTTGAGAGCAAAATTTTATGGTCAATAACGTCAAAAGCTTTTGAAAGATATAAGAGTATTCCAATGAGCACTTCATTTTGGTCTATTGATTAAGCAACACTTTTGAGAAAAGAAAAAATGGCAGTTTCCATAGATTTTGATTTTCTGAAACCGTGTTGTGAGTCTGAAAACGCTTTGTTTTTCCAGAGAAAAGTTTCCATTCGTGAGTAGAAAAGCCTCTCTAATATTTTTGAGAAAACTCACAAAAGTGAAATTGGCCGG
Organism: Acheta domesticus; assembly: GCA_031308135.1. Taxonomy (NCBI): domain Eukaryota; kingdom Metazoa; phylum Arthropoda; class Insecta; order Orthoptera; family Gryllidae; genus Acheta; species Acheta domesticus. Next base: position 198,890,668 of record JAHLJT010009419.1, on the reverse strand, counting down.
TAATTTTGAATTTCCTTTTTGTTACCTTTTTTAAAAAATGGCTTAATTTTTGCTGTTTTTAAAATATCTGGAAATATTCCTGTAAGTTAAGTAAGTTTCGGTACGTAAATTTCGATGCGTTCAAAATAGTGGCATGAAAAGTTGAAATTTGTATTTAGTATTGTCAATTCTTAATCAATTCAACTGACTCACGAACAGCAGCATTCATATCCTTTTGCTGACACTGATACAGTCGAACCTGTTTAAAACGAAACTGTGTCATCTGGTATACTCTTTTCATACTAGTGTTCTCGTTACATGAAAAGTGCAAAGATGCGGGTTAAGTGCACCAAGCAAATTCTAGTAAGCTGTAAGGAGTTTTTTGTTAATGTTTTATCTGTTTGCATATTAATTTCAATTCCTGTTTTTGTGATGAACCGCGGAATCATTGAGATGCCTGCCTGACTCGGCGGCGGGGGTGGCACCAACGCGCCGGGTGCTCCAGCGCAGCAGCTGCCGTCCTCCACGCCGCACCAGCGAGACACCAACGCGCGCCCCATGGGCAGCACGAAGAAGTGGATGACCTCCACCAGACTCAGCAGACTGGCGCCCATCAACAGGCCCAGAGTGCCACCAATGTTCACTGCAAAAAGAAGAGGTGATCTCTTGCAAACATGTGACTGGCGTCCATAAGCAGCCCCAAGGTACTGCCAATGAACACTGCAAAATGAAGTGAATTAACCTTCACTAGACTGAGATTGGCGCCTAACAGTAGACAAATTGTCACATTTATATACTGCAAAAAAAAGGTGGATGTAGTGGATGACCTCCAACAGGCTAAGCAAGCCGGCGCCCGTCAGCAGGTCCAAAATACCACCGACGTATACCACAAATTGAAGTGTAAGACCTTCACTAGACTCAGTATACTGGCTCCCATCAGCAGGATCAGAATGCCACACACATTCACTGCAAAAGAAGATGGATGTAGTGGATGACCTTCAGCAGGCTAGGTTCGCTGGTGCCCATCAGCAGGTTCCAGGTACCGCCGATGTTCATTGAGAAAACAAGTGGGAGACCTGTAATAGAGATCTGAATGGAACCTTTCAGTAGTCTCAAGATATCACTGATGTTCTCTAAAAACACGTAAAGGACGTTCACTGACTGGTCGCTGATCGGCACGTACAGGCTGCCACCAAGATTCACTGCTCAGTATTTCACATTGTCACGGCTGCTAGAATTATAAGAAGAACTGTTCATATTTCAAAACGCTCGACATTTCATGTTGTTTTCCTCTATTCTCACTGGCTAGAGAACGATGACCTAGAAGAATGTAGCCAAATATGGTTTTGGCGTAAAGTCGGTGCTTTGAAGTTGTGAAAAGACAAATATTGGCTCTCTACGGGCGTAGCCCAAGATTGGCGACTTACTTAACAAATGTTTCCTTGCAGGAAATCCAGAGCTACCCACTAACGAGTGTTTGAACACCATCTCCCAATATATTTCCCAGGATTTCCTACAGAATTCAGTGCATAAAACATATTCGATTATGGAAGAATGTTTCTTGCACCATGACCTTCAATATTCATTGTTCCAATGGCTTGCATATTCTCTTTTCTGTTTGATATTCTCTCTTGTGTCGGTTTTGTGTGGTTGTGTATGGTGCTCCTAGTCTTGTTCGTATCTTTCTTTCTTTCTTTCTGTACTCTTAGGCAGAATGTTATTTTATTATCTTAGAGTACTTTAAAGTATTTAAGAAAAATAGTTTTTAAGTATGTAACGCGAGTGCGCATAAAGACAAGGGTACCACCTCAACGGAAACTGGACATTGTTAAAAAAGGTAAAGTCTCTTTTTTAATAGGTATTTTAAAGAAAAAAACATTATTTACAAGTGAATTGCCTTGATGGTTGTGACGAAATGAATGTGCTTTTTATTGTTATGTGCTTATTGCGTTTTCCACAAATTGATAGTGCAAAGACCATAAATGGGGTGAATGATCTGAAACATTTAAAAGAGAAGGAACAAAATTGTTGTTTTCTCGTTGTAAATTAAAATTATCCGTAGTCTCCAATTCTTTCCCACAACCCATCCACTTTCTATTCAAGAATTTTGTTCCCCCCTCAAAATTGCCTCTTGAGAGGACATTGATCTAACGTTTAGACCAATGGTTGCCAATCTAATGCTCTGTGATGTCACAGCAATCTGCTCGCCTGGTCTTCACAGAGCCGTGGGGCAAAGGCAGAGCCCGAAGCAGCGGCGGACGCACAGTGTTCCACTGATGTAACGGAAACGGGGGCAAAAGGTCATTTGGAAAATCGATAATTACGTTTTTTGACCCTAGAACGCCTAGAGACGTCACTTCGACTCCTAGCGTTCTTTATTTCCTTGTAACTTCTTTGATTTTGAAAATAGAATTTTGTGATTTCGTGACTTTTCATCAATTTTAATTACTTACAGTATGTTATAATCTGAATCTTAAAATAAATATATTTCATGAAAAATTATTTTTATAAAATTTACCTAGAACGCCCGCAAGGCGTTATATCGACTTCTTGGATACTGACCCGATCTTGTAGGTTCTGTTTCATATATTTCAACGCTGAAAAATGTTTACTGTGTCTCCTAATATTTCCGATACTTTCTTAAGAAATATGCGAACATTCTTTCCACTATGCATTATTTTCTGGTCTTCTTCTTCAATACATATATAAAGTCTTGAATCATGTGTTGTTTCGTCACGGAACAGCAGAACCATCAACATTGTTTAAAAAATCAAACTATTATCATTTGGAAAAAAGGATTGTTATCATGTGAAGGTTCAATGACAAAATATTTCTTATTATCATTTATATAAAGGATAATGTTACGAGTTTAGAAGATATTTTTAGTGAACAGGAGGGCAATTTGGACTCCTTTAAATGGTGATGATGTGGTCAGTATACTTCGTTTTTTATTACTCGCATTTGCCAGGAATCCGTTGAAACCATTGATCATATTGTCTCAGCTTGCCCAATTCTAGCAAAGACGAAATACTTGAAAAGACACGACGCTAGTGTAGCTACCTCCACTGGCCGATCTGTACCGCCCTCGAAGTTCCAAACACATGACCCAAGTGGTACGCACACCACCAAAACCGGTGATGTCTGTTGCTTGTGTGCAATATTGTACGACCAACCAATTCAAACTGATCGCACGATAGCGGCAAACAAACCGGATATAGTTAACCGGGATTTGGAGAACAAATCGTGTTTACTTATCGATGTTGCTGTACCATGCGATGAAAACGTCGTCACCAAGGAGACAGAGAAACGTCTTAAATACAAGAGTTTGGAAATCGAGATCAGCCGAATGCGGTGTGTAAAATGACAGGTCGTCCCGATGGTTATTGGAGCTCTGTTCCGCAAAATCTGTGTAAGAACTTTTATAATCTCCCAGGTCATTCAAAGGGCTGGGAAGTGCAAGAAATCGCTGTATTTAAAATAGCCCAGATGTTATGTGTCGGCTGAATATAAAATCTACTCCAGGTTGCAACCAGCTACCTAAGGAGCAGATCTAGGGACTGTCGGTGCCTCTACAATACTTTGCGCAAAATGTGGGCTGTTCTAAATAAAGCTATTTCTTGCACTTCCCAGTCTTTTGGATTACCTGGGAGTTTGGACAAGTTCTTACACAAATTTTGCGGAACAAATCCCAGAGCTCCGATAACTATCGGTATGACCTCTGCTTTTACGCCCCGCATTCGGCTGATCTCGATTTCCAAACTCTTGTATTTAAGACGTTTCTCTGCCTCCTTGGTAACGACGTTTTGATCGCAAGGTACAGCAACATCCACAAGTAAACACGATTTGTTTTCCAAATCCCGGATGACTATATCCGGTTTGTTTGCTGCTATCGTGCGATCAGTTTGAATTTGTTGGTCGTACAATATCGTACACAATCCAACAGACGTCACCGGTTTCAGTGAGTGTTCGTACCACTTGGGGCTTGTGTTTGGATCTTCGAGGGCGGTACAGATCTGCCAGTGGAGGTAGCTACACACCCTGTCGTGTCTTTTCAAGTATTCGGTCTTTGCTAGGATTGGACAAGCTGAGACAAAATGATCGATGGTTTCTACGTGTTCCTGACAAATGCGGCATTTATCATCTTGGGAAATTTTGAGAACCGCTTTATCATAATGTTTTCTCAACGCCTGATCTTGGGCAGCTATTACGGGCAGCTATTAAGTGCTTCCGATTCTGGCTTCATTCTTCCCCTTTTAAGCGACATAAATGATTGATCTTTATTGATATGCACCTTGTCCATTCTTTTTAGATATTGCCCGTGGAGTGGTTTGTCTCTCCACGAGTTCTTTACCATTTTCTGTGTCTCAAATTTCATGTTAAGTAGCATCAGAAGTTCAGTGTCTCTGTCATTCTGGTTATCTTGCGTAGTCTTGTTCGCAATGCTTCGTGCTACACTTACAATGCCTCTGTTTCCCATTCTTCGGTCAGATTTCATGACCTGCCTCATTAGTGGGTCATCTTGATGGCTGACTACATACTTTCCCATCCCGGTTATTGCATTGTGCCAGGAGGCTTCAATTTGTCTGAGGCCTCTTCCTCCTTCCTTACGTGACACATAAAGTCTATGTACATCAGCTCGGGGGTGGGCAACATGATGCATTGTAAGCAGTTTTCTGGTTTTTCGATCCATGACGCGAATTTCCTGTTCAGTCTAGTCTACTAGTCCGAAACTGTATTAGGCTACAGGCACCGCCAAACTACCTATTGCTGATATTTTATTCCTTGAGTTCAGAGCGGACTGCAGGACAAGTCTCACTAGTCTATAATACTCCCTGCGAATTCTCTCTTTCATTGTGTCGTTCGAGATGACCTCACATTCTTCAATGCCCAGATATTTGTAAGTTTTACCTGGCTCAAGATCTTGAATCACAGTGTGTCTATCAACTTCCATGTTCTCGGACGTGGTGATTTTGCCTCTTTTTAAGTTGACATTTGCACACTTGTCAAGACCAAACTTCATGCAGATGTCATTGCTAAAATCATTGATGCCAGACAGCATTTGGGAGAGAATCGCTTCATTCTTAGCAAACACTTTAAGATCATCCATGTAAAATAAATGTGATACAGGCCTTTCATCACCATGGAGCTTGTAACCAAAGTCAGTGTGCGACAGCTGTCTTGATAGAGGAATCAAACTAATGCAAAACAGCAGAGGGGATAGTGAATCTCCTTGAAAAATTCCCCTGTTAATCTGAATACTTCTTGTTTCTACTACTCCCTTTCCGCTGTGGATTAGTAACCTGGTGCTCCACGACTTCATACTAGCCTTGTAAAACTCAACAAGTCTAGGATGAAATCGATAGATCTCCAGGGTCTTCAAAATCCAATCGTGTGGTACACTGTCAAAGGCCTTCTGCTAGTCCATCCAAGCCATGCTTAAATTACGTTTTCGTTTCTTTACATTATTCAAAATGACTTTATTCAGAAGCAAGATTTCCTTACAGCCATAGGAACCTTTACGACATCCTTTCTGTTCAACTGGCAACAGATGGTTCTTCTCGAGCTGCCTATACATTTTGTCAGCTATGGCTGCAGTTATAAGTTTGTTCATTACTGGCAAGCAAGTAATTGGCCTGTAGTTCTTCGCCAAAGAGCTGTCTCCTCCTTTGGGTAGCAAATACGTAATGCCGCGAGTGAGCCATTCGGGAAGTTCCTTAGGGTTCTCTAAAATTTTATTAACAGCCTTTGCAAGATGAGAATGTAATGCTGTTAATTTCTTAATCCAATAAATCTGGATCTTATCAACCCCAGGGGATTTCCAGTTTCCCATATTCGTAATTGTTTGGCATAGGTCCTCTTTCGAGAATCCTTGAACATGTTCCACTGTTTCCACGAGTCCATTGGCAGCATCAACTTCAGATTGGAGCCACGATGCGTCTTTCTTGTAGAATCTGGTTTCCTCCCAGATTCCTGACCAAAATGTTTCGACGTCATCTTTTGAAGGAGGGGCAGCATTGCCATTCGGTTTTTCAGTCAGACTGCGATAGAATCTCATCTAGTCTGTTTCAAACAACCGGTTCTGTACACGGAAATCGATTCTACGTTTGTACCGTCTTATTCGTTGAGCCCATGCTTGGATTTTTTCTTTTAGCTTTTCAGCTACCATTATCCTTGTTGCGTCATTGTCAATTAGGTATTTTTGTTCAACATGGAGTATTTTTTGTTGAACATTATACGTGTGGTTTGACTTAGAAGATGCCTCGGCTAGGAGTGATATTTTACGCCCTGTGTCGGCTATCCGTTTCATAATTCTTTTCATCCACGGAGGAACGGAGATTTTTACTCTGTCTGGTTGTCGGCCATCGGTGTTATTGGCTGGTCCCAAGATTATCTGAGATACTAGATATCCAGTTGCATACACGATGTGATTGATTTCATTATATTGCTTGTTCTATCCAATTTGCTCATTGGTTTCAAGTGAAGATTCGCAGGTAGCAATTTCGAGTTCGCAGATCAGACTTAACATTTGGGTTGTTTCCTGCCATCCGTTAGTGCGACCCATAGTGGCCTCGGGGCATCCCCCGCAGGGCCCAGCAAGGGGTCCCTCCGATCGCCAGTCGGCATTACTAAACCCTACGGGATTTTCACTGACTGCTGAAGGCAGCCTCCTTCGCTGGCTAATGCAAGGTTCGGGCCTCCATTCTAATCAGTGGCCTGGTGTGCCAACCCAGTTTCTCTCCTGTACCCTCCATGGGCCGATAACAGGAAGTCCAAAGGTTCATGACCCTTCCCTCTCTACTTACTTCCCACTCTCCTCAAAATGGAGTACTTCTTCGTCGGACCCCTCACCTTCAACCTATTCAGCAAGGGAGACCCTTCCAGTAGCTAGGCTACCACTGACATAGCTCACAGGCTCATGGGGGTACTCAAGCTCCACCACCAACTGCAAGGTCATGTACTCCCGTGAGTTATTATAATAATAATAATAATAATAATAATAATAATAATTATTATTATTATTATTATTATTATTATTATTCATCTTGGTAGCATTGAAACTCTTACTTACATTCAACTCGCACAATCCATACTAAGATTTAATTTAGTGTGGAAAAGGAAACAAATCGAAAGTTGAATTTTCTTGAATTTATAGTAATAACAGTGGATCATAAAATTGACAGATTCTGGTACACGAAACCTTTCTATGGTCTTACTGTAAACTACTATTATAAACATTCTGTACCGTGAAGAATACAACTGTTTCGAACTTGATAGAGCAGTGAAGTTATCTTTCCCTCTATTTCAGGCTTTCAACTCATCTAAGTCTATGCAAATTCTTCCGGCTAATAATTTTTCTCAACAATTTATTCGTAAACATGTGTACCTCCTTATTGAGTTGATTGACAAACCTTATGGAACTGACCCACGTTGACAATATGAAACGTTTATGAATAATTTAATATGCTTACCATTTTTACCATCTTACTGGAAATTAAGAGCTATTTTTTTTACCTAATTTAACTTAAGTGTAGTGAGCAAAGAAATAAATGCACGTTCTTTTTGTGCAGCGTGAGAAGAACTCTTTATCCATACATGAAATATCGTGTACAAAATTACAAATGATTGTGACTTGGCCTATATGGGCTAGACAAAAAAAATTAAAAAATATATCTGAACATCTCAGAAAAAAGAGAATCCCCAATAAATCAAACTTTCTAAGGGAACACCGGGTAACAGGGCAAGAAATTCCTTCTAACACTACCAAAGTTCTTTCCCGTGAAACCAAATATTACTCACGATTAATTTTGAAAACTACATATAAAACTCACACAAATGCCTAAACACCAAAATATTCAAACAATTTTACAAAATTATGTGATTCTCTTTTGAAAATGTTTACTTTGCAAATACGTACTGGCACAATACCCTCCTCCCCCTTTCTTGTTATGGTTTCATTCCCCTATTGCTCCTCACTTCTCATCGTTTAAATTGGTACCACGTCATTTTTAACTAGTTCCACGCCAATTGGCCTAACATTTTAAATTCAGGCCTACCAATAAGTACAAACACTATACTTACCCACAAGATCAAGCAGCGACCGCACCATGACGCGTTGGAAACGCTCTGTAGGGAGCTGAATGAGGGAAATTTCCATACCAAACGCCGCACTATTCCTACAAACGAAGTAACAAGTTCAAGGCATAAATTCCTTTTACTTTTTCTGTCAGACGATTTATCAATAAAATAATAAACTTTCGGTGTTACAGAATGGCACAAATTTTCTTGTAGTAGTTTCCTTATTTTTCAGTCTAGTAATTGTTTGGGCTTTTTCTACCGTCTTCTCAGCTGCTATCTACCGGTGCCTTAAATACATTTTTCCCCGCCACGTTTTGTAAAGTTTTCGGATTATAGAAAGTGTATTACAGAAAGGGAAAAGTTCCTCCTTTATGCACATTTTCATTGGAATATTGAAACAGTTTTTAACGTAATATCGCTTAAGCGTTTCTAAAAATGCGCATTATTTGGCTCAGTTTCATTCAAACTTTCGATTTTGGAGAAACTTCTTTATAAATTATTTCAAGCATTTGTATCCACAAATGCGATAACGCATAACAAGTGTACTATATTTGCACAAGTATTTTAACATCTATAGAAGAAAAAAAAGAAACTTGTGACAAGCTTTTCTCAGTCAAAGCCCAATAATGAGAATGAATGTTTAAATACCTAGGATATTCATACACTTGGCGGATATCCATCGTTTCACAATGTAAGAGGCAAGGACAATAATATCCGTCCCCACTCATGTCCCACTCAGGCTTCATAACGCGCCAGCCCATTCCTTCCAGATTATTGCTAAGGCATACTAAGCCTGCCATGTCACACACTTCCTCAGGTTCTGGAAAAAGAAAAAAGAACTCAAGTGAAAACACGCTTCAAACAAAAAATTCACATTACGAACATATCATTTCCAGTTTACTTTCACGACTTATATGCACTTCCATAAGATTGCATTACTACAGCAAAAACTGCCGATATTTGGAAAATTAACTCTTAATGTAGGCACCGACACCGAAAATAGTCAAATTATTGGTGGTGTAGTCACAATCTACGTTTTGTGGGTTCTCAATGGGGAAAAATTTAAGGCAAAATATTTATTTGCCCGCCTGCCTGTCTGACCGACCGTCAGTCGGACCATTTGTCTCTCAGTGTGTACATCTGCTTCTTGTTTATTTGACTGTCCGTCTGCCAGTCCATCACACCATTCGTCACACCGTGCCAATATCCGTCCGTGGGTTAAGACAGGCCTGTCTGCTCGTTTTCAGACGGACCTTGCGATCAAGAAGTCGATTCGCCCGTCTGCCTGTCGGTCCTTCAGTCCGTCTGCCGGTCGATCCTTCAATCCGTCGGTCGGGACGTCGTTTGTCGCTTGGCCCTTCGTTTGCCGCTCGGCCCGTTGTTTGTCGCTCGGCCCATCGTTTGTCGCTCGGTCCGTCATTTGCCTCTTGGCCCGTCGTAAGTCAGCAAGTCATTACTCGTATTTACCGATCGGTGTGTTAGTCGCTCAGTCGGTCCGTCCGTTTGTCGATCATTTCGCCTGTCGGTGCGTCTGTCTAAACGTCTCTCCGGTCGTCAGGTCCCTCTGTCTGTTCGTGAGCCCGTGCGTCTTTGGCAATAGTAAGAAAGACTCTATTAATGGAGCAACACCACTTTACATTAATATTAAAGGCCGGTGGTCTGGTGTCAACTGTGTCGTTATTCTCGATTTATAATGTATCTTCTCGAAATAAGGAAGGAGAATTAAGACATTTTACTAATATTTTGTCCTTGGTATTTGGGAGCTTTTGTGGTCTAGTTTTGAAGATGTAAGTGGGATTGATTATCGACTAGTCTCAGGGCAATACATTCGTTCCATCTCGCCTATTTTAATGAGGCTCGATCGTTTTTACAGAATTGGTCGGTAGTACTGGGGTTGATGCTGTGCGTAAAGAATACTAATTGCAGGACAACCACAATATACATATTTATACAGTAACGCAGCTCCCTGTTAAACGCCCTATGCTAGTGAACGACTCCAGCGATCCGCGCGGCGACAAGGCCATACTACGCCGCTTTACCATTTATAATATAGTATCGTTCTGCTAAATTTGACCAAAAAGGAAATGTTTATATATTTTAATTTCCTCATGAATATAATGAACGAAAACATGTGTAGTAGGATTGTTAAGGGAAACAAATGATTGAAATCTAATGAATATGCTCCATTGAATGTGAATAGTGGAATCATAAAGAACAAGTATTTCTCTTCATAAAAATATCTATTAAGGTAAGTATATTAAGTCGTAAATAAGGGTAGAAGGCAATAATATTTCTGATGAGCTCTTGAACAAATTTTTCATCTCTCCTGTTAAGTTAATGGAAAAGTGAGGAAAAATATAATTCGAGGTTATTTCCTTTATTATTGTTGCATTTAATAACAGATCGGTGCGCCCCTTTCGACATAAGCATCGATATTTATGTGTAAGCTGGAAAAGTCTAAGAATACTGTTTGGTGCATGTCCAACGTGTCTCGATACGTGAAAAATACACTCATCATCATAAAAAAAGCTGCACCCAGAAGGACGAGGCGGATTGCGATCATTGTTGTCAGGCAGGTAGAGGGTATCACGCAAACAAAATGATTCCACTTTCACATTTGTAGGAACAGCATTTATTGCGCTACACGCCCACAGTCTGTACACCTTAGTTTGGCGTGAGGTCGCCACGTTGGCTAACACACGCGTCCAGACGTCGTGGCATGGAGTTGTACAGGTCTTGAATGGAGTCCTGTTCTAGTCCACGCCATGCAACTTGCACCTGAGTGCGCGATTCTTGTAGATTGGTGGGTAAGGGTGGAGTCCTTTTTGCACGCTCCGTAGCACCCCCAACATTCTCGATCGGGGACAGGTCTGGCAATGCGGCTGGCCATTGCAGAGTATCCATGGCTGCAAAGAATTCTCGGGAGATGGCTACGGTATGCGGACGCGCGTGGTCCTGTTGAAATAGGGCATGGGCGTTCATGAACGGCTGAGCCATCGGTTGCAGGATCTCCCGAACGTACCGTGCGGCTGTCATGGTACCTCCAAGGAACACTGCGGTGAACGGACACCATGGGATATCGTGCCCCACACCATCACACGAGGATGGCGGTACGAGTGATGGGATACCACAAATAGCTCGTCGTGGCGCAAACAGCTCGTTGTCCCCAATGCGCCTCCAGATACGGACCCGTTTGCAGTCGCCATCAAGGCAGAAGCGGGACTTGTCGCTGAAGATGACCCGCTGCCAGTCTGCATAGCCGCAAGTCCATCGTTCGCGACACCAGACGAGTCTGTATGCTGCGATGTGTTGGGGTGTGAGTGTCAAGCTCGTAAGGGTCGACGTTCGGCAAGCCTTGCGTTGCGCAACCACCTGCCAATGACACTGGCACTTACAGGTGTGACAGAGCAGGCTGCACAGCCCGCTGAATAGCACCAATGGTTGCCGTTAGACCTGTTCGCGTGTGGCGGATCATCCGTCGGTCCTCCCTCCTCGTGGTGGTGAACGTCCAGATCCTGCATTGCGTGTGTGCATGTCTTTCTCAATCCATTGCCGCTAACAGCGGGCGATGGTGGTGTCCGTACGACCAGTGTGGTGCGCAATACGGCGACAGGACCAACCAGCTTCCAGAACACCCACGATGCATCCCCTCTCGAACCCGTCTAACTGGACAACCGGCAATCGAAAGCGTCGCCGAGACATAGTGTTGGTGCAGATGACGCTCTAGCCACGCTATCGGATGTCGCAATGGCCGGTGCGGCCATTTGAAGCCCTCTTATATAGACCGGTGTGCGCGACGTCAAGCACTGCCTCTTACCACCCAGTGATCGGCGGACCGTGAATACAAAATCATTGGCTTAGCGAATGGTGTGCAAAATACCCCTCTGAGTTGGCAACGGATCAGTAGGGTTCTTCGGGTGCAGCTTTTTTTATGACGACGAGTGTATATGGTTAAAACATTGGTTCTATGTACTTTTATGTTTTAGGTAATGAGTTGCCCTTGCAATCCTAGGAATATAAAACCACGATATCAAGAAACAACACGAAGACTTGTATTTTTTATGTTTTAAACGCGACTTCACAAACAAATCCGATTACTTCAGTAGCAGCTACAACAGTTTTCCTTTGTCTCCAACAGGATCGTTAGCTGTATGCGTGCGCATCGCTAACTAGCCAAACTAATGGTGCTCGAGCAGCACGTACTTTTTCACTTTTAGTAATTCTTATGCAATGCTATTAATACTACAATTTCCCTCCGAATTAACACATCTCAGTCATCATTTTTTGTAAAACTCATTACAAATCGTACAACATTTGGTGAAAAAACTAAACATTCTCAACCAAATATCAAAAAAAAATTTGACAATTATAACTGCTTTCCATACAGATAAATTATGTCCCAACAATGAGACGTAACTCACAGAAATTCTGCTGCCGATTCACGGGACGAAATGTCATTGTTCCATTCAAATTTGATATTCCCTGAAGGCTAGTAATTTTTATTTCATATTGGGGTGGGTAAAATACTTATCGGGTATTTTTGTATTAATTGATAAAAATATGTTGACGGAATAAGATATGAAGGAAAATACGGGAAAATATAAAGAGAGATATTAGTAAAGCGTCGATAAATAACAATACAGACGTGTTTGCGTAAATATCTAAAATAGTAGAAAAATAATTTTTAATAAATCATTGTGTACCAAGAAATATTGATTCAATTGACAAAAGCATCCCCATAAGCAACGGGCAGAGACAAGTTAGCATCGAATTTAGTGCGATAACAATGCAAAACAGATAAATGGCAAAATACAAGCTGATCCGATGGAAGAGAATTTTGCGTCAGAATTGCTGTCGTTAGAAATGAATGTTTAGTTAGAAATGTTTTAACTTAGAATTCGTGGGATTTGATCGTCGGAGGATGTGCTTCCAAAATAATGTAGGGTTTAATAATTTATAAAAAGTATGTGATGGTTTATACAAAATTAACAGAACTAGGATACGGACACTAAAATAAAACATATGCCGATACAAAGAGTGTGGAATCCAGATTGGTGAAATGGACGATGCAAAGAGCTGAACGAATCTTCGCTTTGCTAAGAAAGTGGCCTTCATTCGTCATCAAGAAAGTTATAAATTAATTACGAAAAGACTTTACGGAAATAATTTGTTCAAGGACAAGAATGTTTAGATATTAAGTTAAATGTAAGGAAATAGATTGCGATTATAAGAAGAAAATTAAGTTTGTTAAATGATTCGATGGCCATCAAGATAACAGATTATTAGGTGAATAAGAGTAGTCAAATTTGTAACAAATTAAAAATTGAAAAGTAGGTTAACAAAGAAACTTGCTTCTCAAAAATTAATTCATAGCAGCAGGCACTTCATGCCACTGAGTAATAATTCAGAAAACATTGTATTCTTATTTCTAATTTAGCTGATCCAGTAACAATCAAACCAATCAGATCATAAATAGAAATACGTATTACTCGTTCACTTTACATTTGCAGACGGAACGCTGCGATCTGTTTACATGAGGTCACCGCCGACTGAATGAGAAACGCGCGTGTGCATTATATACTGATCGTTTAATGTGATATAGATGGCGGTGAGCAGCACACAGAACCCCGCCGGGGCAAGAACATAACCGTTAAGCAGTAGATAAGTGTAAAGAAGAAATAAAATTATTGTACGTGAATGTTGTGAAAAGCGTATGATGTGATCTATTTTACTGTATATTACCCTAATCATTTAAGGATGCGACTCCAGCCACGGCCATGCTCCAGCTTACTGTCAGAAAGGCATAATTCGTCAGCTGTGTCCTTTCCGCTTGTACTGCCTTCGGAGAAAGCCGATTGGTCAGATGCTGATTGACATCGGGGCCATTCGTGTATTCTCGGTTGTGTGTTCGGGCCTGAACTTTCAAAACAACATTAGTTCCTAATTCTGCCGTCTGCAAATGTAAAGTGAACGAGTAATATCTCATCAGCCGAATTCTCCTAAGAGCGGTATTTCCAGCCCACAGAAGAAGAAAAGACGAGTCCAGAGATTGTAAATACGAAAACTCCCAATTCCAAGAATAAAACTGAGCTAGCCAACCAAATTTTTATAAAGAGAATAAAATTGAGTAAAGATAGGGGTAGTTTTCCGGATTGTCACTATATATTTCAAATAGGTTTTTCTAAAAGATTAATGTGTAAATGGATAACAAAAGGTCAAATGCAAGAAACGAAGAAGTACGAAATAATATCCAAATTCTAACTAACGAATTCCTGGAATTACGTTCAAACAGCGCTGGAACGAGCGGTTATTTGCCACCAAATTACAGATATTATATTCATATTTTCAAAAAATTCAAGATGACCTTATCTGAAGATATGTTTTTCACAAACATGTTTCATTCAGAAAAAAAATGTATCTTCACAAAGGTATTTGTTGAAAGACGTCGAAAAAATTTTTAATTTTCTTAAATATTCAAAAACTCATTTTAACGAGCATGACCCCTCCACTATTCTCTTAAGCGTCCTATACACTAAGATCTAAAGTTAAATTGTTTCTTTTTTAAGCACTAGCGGTGCTGAAACAGCACGAATTTTCTCGCCCCTTAGTAATGGTTATGTTTTACTATTTATACCACAATTTCTCTCCAAACTAACATATCTCAGTCACCACTTTTTGTAAAACTCATTAAAAATGGTAGAACATTTGGTGCTAAAACTAAATATTTTAAAGCAAATAACAATACAAAATTGACAATTATAACTGCTTTTCATACTGATGCGTCATGTCCCGACAATGAGACCTAATTCTTAGAAAATCGTCGGCGTGACGTAGAATGCCATAGTTGCACTTCAGTCTGATATTTCGTGATGGCTAGCAATTTGTATTTCATATATATCAAGAAGGATTTACAGAATTTCTTAAATATTAATTTGTAAACGTATAACAAAAGCTCCAATGTAAGAAACTACAAAAGAAATATGAAATTTATACATTCTAACTGACGTAGCATCCAACTCCCTGAAAACACTTCTAAAATTACGTTCACGAGGCGCAGTAAATTCGGAGCAGGCGAATTTTTTGTAGCCAAATTACACAAAAATACTAATATTTTCAAATATTCAACATAATTTTATTCGAAGATCTGTTTTTACATTAACACATTTTATTAAGAAAAAAATGTATCTTTACAATTGTAGTTGTAGGAGGAAGCCGAAAAAAATGTATTTTTTCAATTTTCAAAAAATCAGAGTTTTCAACGAACCTGAGACCTGCGCCATTCTCTTAAACGTCCTTCACACTATTCAATAACAAAGTTTAAACGAAAACGATGGAGCCATTTTTCTTTAAATTTCGAAAATGTCCCAGTGGCTTCATGTAAAATACCCCCCAAAATTAAAATATCGGTTTCAAATTCAAGGGGCCGCGACATCAGCCCGATCGATTAGAGACTATTAATTTTTTGGAGAAAATCGGCGGAACAGTTTAGCCGCTAGCGTTGTTTACAGACAGACAGACACACAGTGTGCCGTCAATCGATTGTTCAGAAGGAAGGACCCATAAAACATGGATTCAGCCCACAACACATGTTAGAGGATCTTTTTCTAAATTTAGTTTCTGGATTTATATATTTTTTCGTTGCAAGGGCTCTGTAGGAAGAGTTTTTGTACATTTTTCAGTTTCTGCAATCCCCAGTTTTTTAGCCCCAGTAGCGGAAGTGCAGTAAATTGGGAGCGGGCGATTTTGTCTGTCGCCAAATTACACAAAATAAATAATATTTTTAAAAAATTCAACATGACCTTATTTGAAGATCTGTTTTTGATGAACACATTTCATTAAGAAAAAATTATATCTTTATAATTGTATTTGTAGAAAGACGACGAAGAATGTTTTAATTTTTTCAATTTTCGAAAAATCAGGGTTTTCAACCGATATACCTCCACCATTTTCTTAAGCAACCTTGAGACAGATCCAAAATCAACTTTTCATCGAAAACGATGGAGCAGTTTTTGAGGAAACATTTTTAAAATAAAATTAAAAACTGCCTATATTTAACGAAAAATATTCAAATTTTCATGAAAAATTGTTCATGACATTATTTCATAATCTATCTTCAAGGAACAGCTTTTATTAAGGGAAAAATCTCTATCTACAATATTTTAGTTGTAGGAAGACGCCGAAAAATGTTTGAAATTTCTGAATTTCTGAATTTTTGAATTTTTGAAAAATCGTCGACAAACGGTAGCGGTAGCGAGAAAGTAAAAAGCGAGCTGAGCTGCACTACTATACGATACGTACACTGTGGTAAAAGTGACAAAATTAACATTTCACAGATGTTCTGACATTTTAAAATGTAAACCAAAATTATTTTCTAATTCTATTCAAATCTATTTTCTAATCCATTGCATTCAACTTACTGACGCGAGGCATCAAGTGCGATGTGCAGTTGCACTCTCGCATGTGGTGGCGTTTGCGACATTCGATGATGCAGCCCTTGAAGCTGTATTTGTCGTACATGTAGAGCGTGTTCTCGTCAGAGAACCGGCACTGGCGCTGTTCCAGAGTCGCTTCTCGAACCGACGGGTCGTTCACAGTCTACGCAGTTTGAGAAACAAAATGCATGCTGTTACGATCATGTAAGGGAAGTTTACTACTTCTTTTTCAGATTAAAATTGGTGGGGGTTAACTGGTAATAGAAGAAAGAATGACTAAGAATTGAAGACCTTGGGGCAATAATATGCAACCTCACATTTCTGATGAAATTGAGGTATTAGTGTATTTCGACGCCTCATGGACGTATCTAGATCAGAGTTGTCCAACTTAGAAGGGCTCATGGGCCAGGCCACATATTAAAGTCTAGTTAAACCGCGAGCAGCACCGTAATTTAAGATGGTGTTTACCCTAGCTACACAGATAATACTAAAACAAATCTATGTTAGATACGACGTTTATTCAACATACTTAATGATTAATGTATATACATCTAGAAAATTAATATATCACTATCTAAAAACAAGTGGTGCTACAGAAGGGCACAGACTTTCCCGTATTAATTTTCTATTTCCTTGGGTCTGGGCTAACTATTTGGAATTTGCCACATACTCTTGCCAGCTGCCATCAATCGCCGCCCAAAGTAAATTTTTTTGACATTTTCTTAATTTTTCGTTTTCCGAATAGTAAAAGGGAAATATTATTTGAAGACTACTAAAAAACAGTAAAACCTCGTCATCAAGGGCAATTTTCTTTGAAAAGTTTGGAGCCTTTTTTTAAGAAAATGGTGTTTGAGCGATACTGTAAATTCGAAATTTGAAGGTCTTTTCCACACAAAATTTTTTAGTTTTCGAAAAACTTCATTAAAAGTTATTTGAAAGACTTTAACATACAAATACAATAGTGATTAAAAATTGTTGGAAATGTGCATATTAAAGGTGTGAGATTTTTAAAAAAATGTGTAATTTTTGCAAAAACAAAAAATAGTTAAAAATGAAATTCTTTTGTCACTTAGAATTATTTAAAAGTTCAAGAAGATCCAAAATTGTTAATTTTATGACTGTCCGAAATATTTTTGGATCTTCTTGAACTTTTAAATACTTAAAAATGAACTTTACGTCATGTTAAAGAGTACAAATTGCACTATCCATATACACCATGCAACAATAAGTACATTTAATTTTACAAGCATTGTGAATTGTTTAAAACGTTATTATAAACTATTTTAAAGTACAATATATTTTTTTAAAGTTTGAAACACAGAAATTTAATAATTTTGTCACACTGCGAAGCGAAATTTAGTGAAGAATGTATGTCAGTATCAAATTTTAAGTTTTTCCTAAGATGGTTTTCGAAAGGACATTCAACTAATAAATGAGACGTAGAAATAATTTCACCCCAATTTGTACATGGATCTGGATTTGTCTTTTTAAATAAATAACTGTGACAAATGAAAATTGCCAATTGGAGTGTTGAGAAGATAACTTGTTTTCTTTTGAAGTTGAGGGGAAGAGGAGGATCTAGTTTTCAATACCAACTTTGTGTGTGGGACTTTCATTTGATTTATTTGGTCAAAAAAACAGTAAAAACTATATGTGACGTATGGGGAAGAAAACTATCTGCGCATATTTTCTTGAGTTCCAGAATCCCTTCCCAACATTTTAACTATAAATACGATTGTTAAAAGGAGAGTAAAACAAAATTTAAAAAAAGCGCGAGATTATCAACATTTGAAAAAATAGACATTTTTGTTCCTGAGTTATAGAAAACATATTTCCAATTGTAAACGACCTACAGATTTTATTTTTCCGCATTGCTAACTAAATAGTAACTTACCCTCAGCTGTATTCCTACCACTACAAGCGAAAAGAGTGCTCAGCAGAATGTGTGCACATTAAACTACATTTATGACCAGAAGCAAAACAAGGGACCATCTCAGCATTTGCTCAACGGATCAGGGAAACTGGACAAAAACCTTACCGAGACAGAGATCATTGACCTGGAAGCTGATGTACATTACTTGTTACAGGCGTATTAAGTCATTTTTAAAAATTATACAATACGAATGTAAACGAATTCAATATATATCATTGTGTTCTTAAAATAAACATTATTTTTCTTTTCATGATCGGTATATCGAATTATATAGAAACAATTAAGCAGCAGAAATGATTTTACTTTTAATTTAAATTTGTATACCGACTTGAATTGTTTAATGTCGTCTGGCGATGCGTTGTAAAGTAACCTACATGTTTTGCATGTGATTTTCTTGTAGTGAGCTGTTGATACTGACACTTAATGAACGTGAATTCTTCGACTTGTTTTGTAATTATAAATACCAGTATTGCATGAAAATAGGTTCCCACCGTTCAGTAAGTCAGTAGCATATGATACATCATTTTACTCCTCTTTTTATGATATACACGTTACTGCTGAAAATATATAGTTCTATTTAAAAAATCAAAGATGAATAAATTTCTCGAAAACTAAAAATATTGTAGACAATTTCTCTGCGGCATATAACTTGCCCTATGATTCCGTGTTGTTAATATATATATATATATATATATATATATATATATATATTGAAACGAATTGTTATCACTCACGTGATAACAATGCGTTCTGGCGCATGTTAATCATTTGAACTGCGCGGCAGCAGCCAGCGCACCACGGAGTCGGGTGCGAGGAACTGAACCACAGCGGCCACGAGGGACAGTGGCCGAGAAAATTTCATAGGATACGGACCTGCGATGGGTGGCGGAAAGATAGTCATCGGATGAACACGGGTGAAGCGATGCGGACTGTTAATCAGAACACACCGAACTGGGAGGGTGTTGGTTAGGGAAATTGAGTGACGAATGTGGAAGTGCAGTTTAAGGAGTGAAACAAGACGAAGCGGCCATAAGATCTTAGTGGAGTGCAGCCTGCAGTAAATAATATCCACGTGGTGTGAATTGGATTAGGAGAAGAAACGGAACAGTACATATCCGCAGTCGACCTGACTAATGGTAAATTAGGTGAACAGTCAACGATAATTAATGCCGAAGTTAAAATCCACAGGCGAATGCAGTAGCAACGTTTTACAAACGTTAGAAGAACGGCAACGGCCGAGAGTGGGGTGAGGGCAGGCCACGGTGGCGGAGGGGCCGCCGGTCTCCCGAACGCGGCCGAAGCCAACGAATATCCCCGAAGGGCCCGGCGGCGGACGACGCGTCGACAAGCAGCGGATGAAACAAGCGACCAGGGCGACCTCGCAGAACCCCCTTCCCCTCCACCGGCTCCCCGGCGGTACGAAGAGGCCAGAACACAGCAGTGCGGCGCCCGGCGCCGGCTCGCCAGCGAAGGAGTGAGCGGATTGAGACGCTATTCAGGTTGGAGTGTCACGGGTAGAACGTCGGGAAGGGTAGGGAGGGAAGATAGATAACCCTTGGAAAACGTTGATTTTGTAACGTGTAAACGTCGAGGTTTTTTTCCAAATATAGTTAAGCATAGGATAGGGAACAGAATGAATGCTAACGTAAACATTAGAGGCCACCCATTTGTAAATTAATTATTTGTGTAATAAAAGGAAAATTTTGTTAATCACAGTTTCCAGTGTACGCATGATTAAAACCGGAGCCCGATCCCGGATAAGAATCCCTGTCCCTTATATCTCTACTTATCTCTTCTTAATTTTGTGTAGTGTCTATCCACGACTCGTCTCAATATATATATATATATATATATATATATATATATATATATATATATATATATATTGTGACCGTACTTACCTTGATAGGTAATCAGGGATACACACATATTTTATTTGTTGGGGTCAAGGAATTCTTTTAGGGGGATGTTATTGATAAGTATGTCTGAACTTGATTTACTTTTATCAACACAAATATAGGATTTATTGTAATGGAACAATTAACATTACATGAGAATTATTAATCATCACTGAATAATCAACTGACCACTTTTCATGATATTTATCTGATTACGTTTCTAATTACCATACACTCTTTATTCTAATCGTTCCCTTCATACCCTTACCAGGATTAGATTTCACGGGAGCTCCCGGCACAAGCAATCAACCATCAATTGTACTGCGTATTACAACACATCATGCACTGACAAATCATCCGACAATATTCCTTAGATATTCCATCTCCGTCCCCCTTTCTCTCTCTGCATTCACGAACCGTCTACTCTTGTCACAGGAAATGTTAAACTTTCTTTACATTATTCCAATGAGCATTCTGAATATGCGGAAACCACATCCGACCCATAATAGATTTACTTGTCACTCTTATTGACTTATCTGGTGTACTTCACCCCGTTGCTGCTGCCTCTCGGCTCACCGCCGCACGCGACTTCTCTTGTTTACCGGTGTCGGCTGCCATTCGTTGACCTTGGCGCTTGTCACCGCTATGCGACCACGCCGTACCTCTCTGCCCGCCACAGCAGACCGTCCCTCCATCTACCGTTCCCAGGGTGGTGCGCACTTCGCATTCATACACGTGTTCACGAACAGTTTTATTAACCCACGCCTGCACTGCCACACCGCCAATTCCTTTGCACAATTATTGAAGTTACGGCTTCTAATTGTATGATTCTGTACCACTATACCGCGCATATGCAGTTTCGTCGAGAAGTTATTAATTACTGGATGCGCGATTTCTCCTCAAATGTCCTAACACTTCTCCGTAACGAAAGAATTCTCTTCTCGTATCTTCTCCGCCGTACTAGATCGTCCGAGATTATTCTTATCACCTTCATAATCCTTATTTCCACATCATCATATCATGATCACCGTATCACACACGTGTCCACGAAACCCTGCACTTTGTTCACTAATTTCTATCATTAGTTTTTCTTTAATACTCACGATAACCATCAGTCACTCTTCTCACCTCTTTCGTAACGCTCGTCGTCTCCGTTGTCCACATTGACTCGATCATAACCGATTTCTCTCCTTTCGTTTCCGCATTACATTCATGTCTCCATCTTTCCGTCCGTCCCTCTCGGCTATACTCCGCCAACTGCTTTTCCGCCTTCCGCCGTTCGATTGAATCCGTGATTCATTAAGTTCGTTCATTGACCCGGTTGATTTTCCCAGCGATCGATCCGTCCTTCACGCGCCAATTTTGAATGTCGTGTTTATGTAATACTGGTCTTTTCATCATACGGTGAAAATATATATATATTATGTATATATATTATGTATATATATTATGTATATATATTATGTATATATATTATGTATATATATATGTATATATATGTATATATATATGTATATATATGTATTCTGACGCAAACCCGCCCCGAACCCCCAAATTTAATTAATTTCCTAATTCTCTCAACAATGGTTGAGCGTCTGGGCGGGTGCGCAGATATCTGCTCTTTCGAGCTTACTTATATCTCAGGGCAGTGGGATCTTTTGGAGTGTAGCAATCCAAAACACAGGAACACAAATAACAGTAAAACAAAGTTTAACGACTTCAAAAATAATAACTAAATCTACTACACACATAAATTGTCATCATCCTCCTTGAACTTTCAAAATTAAAAAAAATCATCAACTCACACAATATTCTCTTTTAAATCAAAATTACCATCTCTTCAAATTCTAAACACTGAATCACTGTTCATTACAAAAAAAGGATTCTTTTGAAATGAAACTGACTAAATTCTACTTTCATTCTCAACTCAGTAACTGCGTACCTTTTACTAATCGTTTCACACTCGTTTTAATTCTAACATATCTGAACAATAAATAAGCTCTGTGGCAAGCCTTCCCACACTTCAATACAATAATCACCACATCAATTTACTTTAATTCATTGACAAAACCAACAGGTAATCAGGCGTCATAATGGCTAGTGCTTTTCTAACTGCGACATGAAAGTTATTTCGCCTTCACAGTCTAGAACCTCCCCGTATAACTCCTAACATTTTCTTTCATCGCGGCGCGAACTTGACCCATATTTTGTTTGCACCGTTACCTCGCCCCTCCTAATGAGCTGGCCTTGCCTCTGGTCGCTAGCTGCCAAGCGTTCGCTGCTGGTACGTGCGCTCCGAGCCGCGGCCTCGTGCCTGGCGACCCGCCGCCTTCGCGCCTCTGTCTTCTATCTTCAGCTCCCGACGCCCTCGTTATTCTTCCGTCTTCCTCCCCTGGTCCCGTTCTTCTTCTATCTTCCGCTCCCAGCTCCGTCGTCCTCTTCTGTCTTCCGTCCCGGTTCCCTCTCCTTCGTCCGATCTCGAACGGTACTCGCCCGTCTCCAGATCTCGTTCGGCTTTCTTTTGCTCGTGTTTTTCGTACGCCGGCGTGAGGTATGGTTCTCGCCGCGTTCTAGATTTCTCTCTCGCTCCAGCTGCAGATTTTATGGTTTAATCTGAGCGTCAGCTTGTCGCAAATTTCACAGGCGACCTCCTTCACGGTGCCGTAATTGAAGAACAGCTTTCTTGAATATTTTAACAAATTCGCGGACGACTAACTAGACGCCTTTCTGACGCCGAACACTCCTAACTAAATGACGTTCTTACGAATAATACTGTAGCGTCGGCGACCGTGTCTTCGGCGGGCGTAAATCAGAGAGAGAAGCTGCCGCTTCTACTGACGCAAACTCAAGAGAGAAACTGCCGCTTCTAGTGACGAAAAACTTAAGAGGCCCTTCCGCTTGCGGACTCGCGTGTCGATGCTGCATCTGGTGTAACTTCTCCTGCTGATTCAGTTCGTTCCGCGGTCGTAGGGGTAACGCGGCGCCTCCTCCTCCCCTCTAGCTAATGCGCGTCATTTTCTCGCGACTTGCGATGGACGCTGCGGGCGACAATTTCCTCGTCCGCCGTCGCGCCCCTTTTGAACTGCGCCGCGCTCTCTTCCCCGTTCTTTTATGGTGATTTTTTACGCTTCGTGGGCACCTGTGACGAACCCCTAAACTCACGTTCGTCACAGTATATATGTGTATATATGTATATATATGTATATATATATGTATCTATACTCTAACGCAAACCCGCCCCGATCACCCAAATTTATTTAAATTTTGCTAATTCTCTCAACAATGGTTGAGCGTCTGGGCGGGTGCGCAGATATCTGCTCTTTCGAGCTTACTTATATCTCAGGGCAGCGGGATCTTTGGGGTGTAGAGAGCAATCCAAAACACAGGAACACAAATAACAGTA
This sequence comes from Acheta domesticus, assembly GCA_031308135.1. Classification (NCBI taxonomy): domain Eukaryota; kingdom Metazoa; phylum Arthropoda; class Insecta; order Orthoptera; family Gryllidae; genus Acheta; species Acheta domesticus. The sequence goes on along the minus strand of JAHLJT010009419.1, from coordinate 198,866,947 downwards.
GAACAAAGTTTAATGATTTCAAAAATAATAACTAATTCTACTACACACGTAACTCTTCATCATTCTCTTTTAACTTTCCAAATAAAATCATCAACTCACACTGTGTCCTCTTTAAATCAAATAACCAAAACTCTTCAAATTCTAAGCACAATTACTGTTCATGGAAAAATTAAGAATTCTTTAAAAATAAAAATTGACTAAATTCTGCTTGCACTTTTGACTCGATCACTGCGTGCGCTTTACTAATCTCATTTTACATTCATTTTAATTCTAACACCTCTGAACAAAAAACGTGCTCTGCAGCACAACTTCCTCCACACTTTAATACAATTATTACCACATCAATCTACTTTAACTCATGTACAAAACCAACAGGTAACCAGGCGTCAAAATGGCTATTGCTTTTATAACCGCAACATGAAAGTTATTTCGCCTCCACAGTCTAGAACCTCCCCGTATAACTCCTAACATTTTCTTTACCTCGCCCCTCCTGGTGAGCTGTCCTTGTCTTTGGTCGCTCGCTGTCGCGTTTGCTGCCGGCGCTTGCGCTCCGAGTCGCGGCCTCGTGCCTAGCGACCCGTCGCCTTCGTGCTTCCGTCTTCGGTCTTCAGCTCCCGTCGCCGTCCTTCTTCCGTCTTCCTCTCCTGGTCCCGTTCTTCTTCTATCTTCCGCTCCCAGCTCCGTCGTCCTCTTCTGTCTCCCGTCCCGGTTCCGTCTTCTTCGTCCGATCACGACCGGTACTCGCCCGTCTCCAGATCTCGTTCGGCGCGTTCTTTTGCTCGCGCCCGGTGTTATTCGTACGCCGGCGTGAGGTATGGTTCTCGCCGCGTACTAGATCTCTCCCCCCGTTCCAGCTGCAGATTTTATGGCTTAATCTAAGCGTCAACTTGTCGCAAATTTCACAGGCGACCTTCTTCACGGTGCCGTAGTTGAAGAACAGCTTTCTTGAATATTTTAACAAATTCGCGGACGACTAACTAGACGCCTTTCTGACGTCGGACACTCCTAACTAAAATGACGTTCTTTCGCATAATCTTTCAACATCGGCTACCGTTACTTCGGAGAGAAACTGCCGCCTCTACCGACGAAAAACTTGAGAGAAGCTACCGCTTCTACTGACGAAAAACTAAAGAGATGCTGCCTGCTTCAACAGACGAAACTTAAGAGACCCTTCCGCTTGCGGATTAGCGTTTTATGCCCTCGGTTTGTAGGGGTAACGCGGCGCCTCCTCCTCCCCTCCAGTTAATGCACGTCATTTTCTCGCGACTTGCGATGAACGTTGCGGGCGACAATTTCGTCTGCGGGCGCGCCCCTTTTGAACTACGCCACACTCTCTTCCCCGTTCTTTTTTTGTGTTTTATGGGGCTCTGGCACCTGTGACGAACCTCTAAATTCACGTTCGTCACAATACATATATATGTATGTATACATATATATGTATGTATAAATATATTGTGACGAACGTGAGTTCAGAAGTTCGTCACAGGTGCCCACGAACCATAAAACACCATAAAAGAACGGGGAAGAGAGCGCGGCGCAGTTTTAAAAAGGGCGCGCCCGCGGACGAGGAAATTGTCGACCGCGGCGTCCGCCGAAAGTCGCGAGAAAATGACTCGCATTAGCTGGAGAGGGGAGGAGGAGGCGCCGCGTTACCCCTACAGGCAAGAAGGCATAAACGCGAGTCCGCAAGCGGAAGCGTTCTCTTTGGTTTACGCCCGCCGCAGTAGCAGCACTCTCTTGAGTTTTCGTCCATGGAATAGGCAGCTTCGCTCTGCTGGTTCATTCCATCGCCGAAGCAACGGTCGCCGATTGCAACATATAATTCGTAAGAACATCATTAGTTAGGAGTGTTCGGCGTCAGAAAGGCGTCTAATTAGTCGTCCGCGTATTTGTTAAAATATTCGAGAAAGCTTTTCTTCAGTTGCGGGACCGTGAAGGAGGTCGCCTGTTAAATTGCGACACAAGTTGATGCTCAGATTAAACCACAAAATCTGCAGCTGGAGTGAGAGAGAAACTAGTACGGCGAGAACCATACCTCACGCCGGCGTACGAAAACACTGGGCACGAGCAACGAACGTGCCGAACAAGATTTGGAGACGGGCGAGGACCGTACGAAATCGGACGAAGGAGACGGAGCCGGGAGAGAAGACAGAAGAGGAGGACGGAGCTGGGAGCAGAAGATAGAAGAGGGACGTAGCCGGGAATAGAAGACAGAAGAGAGGGTCGGCGCCGGGAGCGGAAGAGGGAAGACAGGGGCGCGAAGGGCAGCGAGTCCCCAGACACGAGCCCGCGACTTGCGCTGCACGTGACGGCAGCGTTCACTCGGCTGCCAGCGACCAGACGCAAGGCCAGCTCAACGCGAAGGGCGAGGTAACGGTGCAAGCGAAATCTAGGTCAAGTTCGCGCCGCGCTGAAGGGAAATGTTAAGAGAAGTTATACGGAGAGGTACTGGACTATGAAGGCGAAATAACTTTCAGTCGCAAGTAGAAATGCACTAGCCATTTTGACGCCTGATTACCTGTTAGATTTGTCAAGGAATTGAAGTAAATTTATGTAGTAATAATTGCATTGGAGTGTGGAGGAAGTCGTGCCACAGAGCACTTTTATTGTTCAGATAATTTTAGGAAAAACAAATGTAAAATAAGAGTGGTAAGAGTACGCAGTTGTTGAGTTAAGTGTGGAAGTAAATTTGATCAGTTTCATTTCAAAGGAATTCCTCATTTCAATAAACAGTAATTCGGTGTATAGAATTTGAAGAGTCTTTAGTTATTTTGATTTGAAGAGAATGCTGTGTGTTGATGGTACGCTTTGAAAATTTCAAGGAGAATGATGATGATTCATGTGTAATGGATTTGGCTATTATTTTTTAACTAATTAAACTTTGTTTTACTGTTATTTGTGTTCCTGTGTTTTGGATTGCTCTCTACACCCCAAAAGATCCCACTGCCCGGAGATAAAGTAAGCTCGTAAGAGCAGATATCTGCACACCCGCCCAGACGCTCAACCATTGTTGCGAGAATTAGTAAATTAATTAAATTAGGGTGTTCGGGGCGGGTTTGCGTCAGAATATATGTATATATATGTATATATTGCAACTGTACCTCTCCTTTTTAATCTCCAAACCCCACGTTATGGTGCCAAAGCAACCGTTCTATATTACTATACCCCTCCTCTTTTCAATTAATCAATATTATTATATTACGACGTTGCATAAAATTATTTTTGATCGTAGGTCGTGGCTGGCCCCGTACGGGAAATACCTGTAAACAACGTTCCCTATTGCAGCATACACAGGACTTCTAAATACTGAAATAAGAACACCTGGGTCATTCCATATTAAATCAACACAGTTTTAATTAAAATTTTACCTCACCATTTTAGATTCAGATGAAATTTGATACATGTGTAGTATGAATGGAGAATAAGAAAACTACACATTTTTAGTAAAATTGTTCCACACGTTTCTGAAATAAAGCCATGTAAAATTTTGCAAAATTGGGTTCCCGAAAATTTTTTAATTGATGTAGAACCTCACCAAATTAAGATAGAGAGCTGGAACAGGTGTCATTTTGCAGCTTTCTTTATGGTCTTTTATATGATATGCAACTCAATAAGGGTTGCGTTCAATAAGTGTTTCAAATTTGAATTTAAAATTTTGATTTTGAGTTTTTTCAAAATGCTCATCTTCAAAAAAATTGAAAAAATTCTAAAATAATCCTTGTATGTTTTCAAATAGATGGTGCAAGTTTAAAAATGGGACTGCAATGGGTTCATATGGTAATCTTTATTTAAAATGCACAATATTTACCTACTCTAGATTTTACTGATTTACAATGCATTTTATTTCAAATTATAAGCCCTAATATATACAAATTATTAATTTAATGTTTTTTATTGGCGAGTGTGTTGTGTTTTATTGTTATGATGATAATGATTATTATTATTATTATTATTATTAGACCGCGGAATGTCATGCAATTGCATAGTTTTACTGACTGTGCATATCGAAAGGAAATGTATATAACTTTACCTATCACCAAAAATAAAACAAATCAAGGTCACCTTTCAGTTGATGAACCAGATACGTGGGAACTTCGTTGAGGTAAGAACACCAACTTTGAGCAGCGTCAGCTGGTTATTTACCATCATGCAAAGGGTTAATGATGCCCCAATTTTTGCAAAATGCCATTAATGAAGAAAGCACAATGAGTGACATAATCTCATGGTACATCAATGAATAGGCGATTGAACTGCAACACGGAGGAGAACGCCCGAAGACATTTTCTGATCGAGAAGAGAATCTTGTCGTGAAAATAATAAAGAAGGACCCTCGTATGAATGCACCAAAAGTTACTCCACAATTAGAAATTGGCATTGACAAGAAAGTAAATCCCAAAACCGTGCGAAGGGTACTAAGGAGGTTCAATTTCTATACCCGCGTTGTCAGAAGAAAGCCATTTGTAAGTTAAGGGAGAAATACCCGAAAAGATCTGATTTCGATCCACTTCTCCACAAAACCCTGGAATATATGCACTAAAATATACCGCAAACATTAAAATACGCATTTAAACGAAAAAAATGCACACATGCGAAATAAAAATAGGGTAGATTTGTTTTATTTTTGGTGATAGGTAAAGTTATATACATTTCCTTTCGATATGCACAGTCAGTAAAAATTTGCACTTGCGTGAAGTTCCGCAGTCTAATAATAATATTAATAATAATAATAGTAATAATAATAATTATTATCATCATTATAATGACGGAAGTTATTATAATAGTGACAGAAGAATGGGAAACAGAGGCATTGTTAGTGCAGCAAGAAGTATTGCGAAGAACACTAGCCAAGACACGTCGAATAACACAGACATGGAACTTCTGATGCTATTAAACATGAAATGTGAGACACAAAAAATGTTAAAGAACTCGTGGAGAGGCAAACCAGTCCACGGACAATATCTAAAAAGAATGGACAAGGTGTAGATTAATAAAGATCAATCAGTTATGTGGCTTAAAAGGGTAAGAACGAAGCCAGAATCGGAAGCAGTTATAGTAGCTGCTCAAGATCAGGCGTTGAGAACACGACATTATGATAAAGCGATTCTCAAAATTTCTCAAGATGACAAATGCCGAATTTGCCAGGAGCAAGTAGAAACCATTGATCATATTGTCTCAACTTCTCCAATCCTAACAAAGACCGATTACTTTAAAAGACACGACAGGGTGTCCACTGGCTGATCAGTACCGCCCTCGAAGTTCCAAACATATGCCCCAAGTGTTACAAACACTCACCAAAACCAGTGACGCCTGTTGGATTGTGTACGATATTGTACGACCAACAAATTCAAACTGATCTCACGATAGCGGCAAACAAACCGGGTATAGTTATCCGGGATTTGAAGAAAAAATGGTGTTTACTTGTCGATGGTGCTGTATCTTGCGATCGAAACGTCGTTACCAAGGAAGCAGAGAAACGCCTTAAATACAAGAGTTTGGAAATCGAGTTCAGCCAAATGTGGGGCGTAAAAGCACAGGTCGTCCCGATAGTTATCGGAGCTCTGGGATTTGTTCCTCAAAATTTGAGAAAGAACTTGTCTAAACTCCCAGGTAATTCAAAAGACTGGGAAGTGCATGAAATCGCTTTATTTGGAACAGAACCTTAGGTAGCTGGTTGCAACCTGGAGTAGATTTTATATTCAGCCTACTCATAACATCTTTAGTCGTGATGTAGTGGAATAATAATAATAATAATAATAATAATAATAATAATCATTATCATCATAACTATAAAACTCAACACACTCGCCAATTAAAAACACTAAATTAATAATTTGTATATATTAGGGCGTATAATTTGAAATAAAATGCATTTTAAATCAGTAAAATCTAGAGTAAGTAAATATTGTGCATTTTAAATAAAGATTACCATATGAACCCATTGCAGTCCCCGGGAACCCAATTTTGCAAACTTTTACATGGCTTTATTTCAGAAACGGGTGGAAATACTTTACTCAAAATTTGTAGTTTTCTTATTCTCCATTCATACTACATATGTGTCAAATTTCATCTGAATCTGAGATGGTGATGTAAATGACTGTGTTGATTTAATATGGAATGACCCACCTTTTTTTCATAAAAGAAAGAAAGAATTTTAAATCCTGTTCTCTCTCGTTTATTCTCTCATCAACATGTATCACTACGTCCCCTGTTGCCTTCTCTCAAAAACAATGTAACAATGTGTAAAGATATAATTGTACTCGTGCTTGGCAAAATGCTATAACTCGAATACCATTACATTTAAATGAAATTAATATTAATCAGCTGATTTATAACTATTATGCGTCCAGGAATTCCTTTATCAAAACCCAATGCCATTAAAAAAATTCCCTCGTACTTATGAAGTTAACAATGAGAAAACAAGACTAAATTTTGCATTGCTAGTTCGACAACAATTACATGCATTCTTCTTTAAAAATTTAAGATTTCCACCGGTCTTGTCAAAGTTTATTTAGTTTACTTGGGTGTCCCCGAAAACAAATATCTAATTTGATATTTACGCCACGAATGCGACACTTTCCTGTTGTTGAGTTTCGTCGAGACAGCGCCGTTGCCAGCCCGGTCGTCCCGTGCGTGCCCACTTGCACGCGCCGATGTACTCGCACGCTCCAATCTTGCGTATGCTGATTTTCTTCATAAGAAATTCCCCGTAAATTCCAAAAATTGCTCGATCACTTCGAAGCACAGAGTCACAATAAAAATAATAAAACAACTTCTTCTCTCTTCCACTTCATTCACTGCATCAATGGCTGTTTGCACTACCCATCCGCATGTCCTTTGCACGGTACCGATTCGTCACCAAAATGTCTAAGTCCAAATTCTTAAAAAATCTCGAATTCGTCCAACATGGATTCGATGTTTCTATCACCCCTGACTCGGAAGAAGTGTTCTTAAAATCATGTCGATTTAACACGTCACCTCCTAAGAGAAAAAATGCCGGCGAATCTCCATTCTTGCATTTTCATTGTTATTTTCCTAATTTCTCTAAAATGTACAATATAAGTTATTTTGACATGACTATGCGTTTATTCATTAACGCTTTTGCCCAATGTTAAAGTTTTTTGCCAACATATATTTTTGATATTTTATACGTCGAAAATGCTAAATTTCTCTGTCGACATTATACACCAATTCGTCGCTTGTTTTGATAATATTAATTTGTAATATTTCTTCAATTCAGAAATTCAACGTTCTATAAGTCTTTTGGATCAGCTATAATTTTTATTAAATTTAGACAACGACGATTTACAACGCCCTCGTTGCCTAATTAAAACTTCTTTATAAAATTTGGATATTTAAGTTATTGCATCTGACACGTCACTGGGACTTTTCTCTAATTTTTCATATTCTAATTTTAAATGAACCCGTCGTCCGATCGTGTTCAAATAAAGACCACAATGTTTATTTATTTATTTTCCAACTAACTGTACGGTCAGATTTCTTTCCAAAACTACCGAATCCACTGTGTTTTCCAAAATTGTCGAAATATACTTTCCGCGGCGCGCTGTTCTTCTGTCTTGTTACTATCGATTCACGTACACGTTGTTTTATCAATTACAGTTTAATAAATATTTCTCCTTTTTCCACAATTGTTTTTGGGGAATGTGCCAGAAATGAAATCATTACTATATATATATAGTAATACTATATATATATTACTATATATATATTTATATTACTATATATACTATATATATATTACTATACTATATATATATATATATTGCTATATATATATATATTGAAACGCACCGCGCCTCTAAATAGAAACGCGATACATTTCAACTTAAACAACCAGAGAACATACAAACGGCGCGAGCATAACTAGGCAGCATGGCAACACGGAGGGGAAGGGGGGCGTCACGTGGAACGTGAGACACGAGGGGAGGACAGCGAGAAGTCGGTTGAGAAGGAGAGACGAGCGGAAGCCACGCTAGCGGACGGAGGTGGTGCGCGAGCGGTGCGAGTTATTTGGGGAAAAGTACCCCTAAGTGCTGAATAACTTAATAGACTTGCATAGTATTACATTTCGGACCGTTAAAGAAGTGTGATGCAGACCGAACAGCATTGGGAAGTCAACGGATAGTGTGTATGGTAAACCGAAGAGTGTGAAACCCGCCTGTAGCGTGAACACTTGCATCGCGAACGTAGGTTTGGGGAAAGATAGAATGTGTAGTGCCCAAGACAGTGACTGAACCAGTGATCATTTGTGAGACCGATCAAGCAGTGTCTGACGAGTTTTCAGTGTATAGGAACTTTCCATAATGAAACTGTATGATGACGCGTGAGGAGAACAAGAACACGTGGGTATAGGTTACCGATATTTCACCGGTGATTCAGAGAGTAATATAGTGTAACGTGTTAGCATAATCAGTTACAACCCAAATCTGGAGTTCAGACTGTCAGGACAAGCATAAGTTAATTAGATGCACTAGTGTAGAATATACGCGTGGAGCAGCGTGAGGGGCGAACACTTGCCTACTCATCTCCGGCTGGGGGCCGAACGGCTCCGGGACCACGCGACGGGAGCCGAAGCCGCCGCCACCATCGGCGCCGGGCCCCAACGAAGCGACGTGACCCAGGTGGTAACAGGTATGATGCTAGCATTGAAGGTATTAAGTTTTGGTACCAAAACATAGTAATCATTGCATAGGGGATCAGTGTTCGAAAGTGTAATAGTGATATTAGATGAATAAATATCAAACTGTCGTTGTATAATAAACTGTATGTATTTATTGTACCCCGAACATCCCAGGGTCCACATTCGCGAAAAAGATCCCGAGCCCTGCCTGAAACAAACAAATTTATTGTACCGTGCCACTTCACGGGTAAGTCACGATTGACCCCGAGCAGTCGGTACGTCACAATTGGCGCCTGAACAGGTTGTACTCGCGTATTTAAGAAATGTGGCCCTGGCAAATGTAACCAAACATTGGAAAGTCACAGTGTGAGTAAAAGCAAGTTTGAAAGATAATACCGTATAAAAAAAAATGTTTGTAGTGTATTGAGTTATTAGATGGTAGTTATTAGTAATTGTAAAAACGTGCAAGCAGTTATAAAAAGTAATGTTGGAAGGGAAAATTTATAATTGGGGGAATATAAAATATTGTGTTGATGTAGTATAATGGTATAACAAAGTAGAGTTGAAAACAATTTGTAGACAGGGGCAAGAATTTATTGTTTGATGGGGAATAACTGTAATAACATGTGCATGGGCAGAAATATGTGTAGCAAGTGTAAAGATATAATAATTACTTAGTGATCACAAAAGTTACACTAATACAGTGTGTATGTGTAAGTGATCATTTGGGAAATACAATTAATAAGTCTTGTATTAACAACGACATATGGAAAATGTTAGAATACATAGCAGTTTTGATAAACAGAAAGATTGGAATAATATAGTGGGTACGGGTAGTGGTTTATTGTTCATTGAGTAAAATTAAATGTTTGTTGAGGAAGTATAGAGCAAATGTAGAAAATTTACATACAATAGTAATTGTGAAGGTAAATATTATTTTGTTAATTGTGTAATTAGTCAATTTAGAAAACAGTGTGTAGCATAACCATTATATATGTGTAAAAGAAATACAGTGTGTATTATTTTAATATCTGTGGGAATAAATACGTGTGCAAATGACAATATAGATTAAAGTCAAGGGAAAATAATTCAATGTTAAGGAAAATAAGTTGTATCGTTGAAATGTTGTGGGTAAGATTATGAAGTAACAAATTGTATGTTTATGTATTACTGAGGGAAGTGCTAGGAGTGTGTGAAATTTGATTGTGAATTATTATAGCAGTTTTGCAGAGTGTTGAGGGTATTGATGGTATTATTTTCAGGAACTTACTAGAAGGGTTATTTGCAGTATTTGATACATGTGATGTGTTTATGAAGAGTATTTGGGTATTGAATTTATGTGCATAGTTGATGTTAGAACTTAATTATAAAGAGTGTGTATTTGATATTATAGGCAGTAATCGTGTAATAAGGAATTGGGTCGATCACATAGTAGATTATGCAAATGTGGTCTTCATGCAAAAGTTAAAACGAACAGTGGATATAGTGAATGTTCAGAATCATTGCTAAGGCATTGTTGTAGTACAATTACTTGGGGGATCAGATTAGTAGAATTGCGAATAATTACAGCATTAGTGAGAGTGTAGATAAGCTAGTGGTAGCAGCATTGCTGGTACGGAAACTTTTTACAGTAGATGGACAAAATGAGTGAATGCTACGAAGTAATTGGGGGCGGAAGTTTAGTTGGCGGTAGCAAGATGGAGGCTCAGAAAGCGACGTTAGAGCGGGAGGAAAATATAGAGAGTGGAGGAGACGCGGATGAAGGAATAGGTGGAAGTACATTCCTGGAAAATGGGGATACCGGATTCGGAAGCAAATTGGACGACTCGTCGGGCGACTGTTTTACCGAAGAAGTACAAGTCACATCAACACCGATGAACCAGGCAGCAGGGAACCCAAATCGGGAGGATCGAACAAATATTTCCACAGACATATTACAAACGATATTGAAGGCAATGGACGATCAAAAAAGGGATATGATGAAAACACTAGATAGTAAGATTGGGGAATTGAGTGGGCAAATAATGACAGAACAGAAAGCCGCAGCAAAGGCGATTGAAGAAAAAATTGAGAAATCGGCGGAACAGGGCAAAAAGACCGAACAAAAGATTGAAGAACTGAATGGAAAAAATTGAAGAACAGGATAGGAGAGCTGAAGAACGGTATAACAAGTTACGAGACGAGATTAGAGGACAAGTAGAATCCCTCGATCAACGAGTCGAAATAACAAAGAATGAAGTGTCTAAACTTGCGAAACGAGTGGAAGCCCAAGATCAGTGGATTCTAGAGAAATTTTCGGAACAGAAGGGGGAACTGAAGTCTCAGATAAGCCAAATAAGCGGAGAATTGGAAACTCAGTTACATCACCAAGTAAATAGTCAGATTGCCGTACAGGACAAGAAAATCCAGGGGGTACAAGGTCAATTTCGAGAGGAGATCCGAACAGTGGAGAGCAAAATGGCGGATATCCAGACTCAAGTCAAGAACGAGGTGCATAGGAGGGAAGAAGACACAAGAACGATTCAGCAATCGATCAAGGAAGAAATAAAGGGAAACATCCGAATATGCGAAGAAAAAGTATCATCCTTGCAGTCCGATGTGGAACTAATTAAAGAATGTCGGATAATGCCAATCATCACGGGTGGAATACCAACGTTCACGCCCCCAAAGTCACTAAAGTTTTCGGGAGATGGTCAAGTAAACCCATGTGCATTCATGCGAGCAGCAGAACGACATCTAGCCGTGATCAACACATCGGAAAGATGCAAGGTCCAATTCCTATACCTGATGCTGGATGGAAATGCACGAACGTGGGCTGACACATTCGATGCATTTCCGGAGACATTGAAGGAATTTCAAGACCGGTTTTACGAGCGGTACTGGAACGACGAGATTCAAATGAATGTAAAGTTAAATCTGATGAATGGGTATTATAACCAGTCGATGGGAACCATGCAGGAATACGCAACGCAACGCGTTGGAGATTGTAAAACACTACGCCCTCCAATGAATGATCAAGAAATCATATGTCTATTGACGCGCCAGTTTCCTGTGTCGATCCAAAACAATTTACGAAGTGCGAACCACACCAATCTAGAAAGTTTCATGAAGGCACTAGGAGGGTATGACCTAACTTTTGCTAATGCCCCGAAGAACAAGAGGGAAGGAAATGTGAACACCCTGAGCATGGAGCCAGCCAGTAGACAAGGGAACGGTGGTAGAGCAGACAACCAGTGGATACGACATGAGACAGGAAGTCGGGGGCAATCGGGACAGAATAATCAAAGACCGCAATGGAGAGGACAAGACCCAAACCGTCGAGAAGAAGAGAGAGGAACGAACCAAGGGACGCCCAATCAATCAGCACGGCCTGGCCCAAGTGGAGGACAGGGAACATCTTTAAACAGATAGAGTCCGTGATGACAGGCGACCCCATTACGGACACAAGGAAGGAAGAACTGAATGTGGTCCCTATCAACACGATTCGGTCGGTATCTTATGAATCACAACCGTGGCAGAGGAAGAAAAGTTCGGAAGTTCGCATGAGAAAATGTCCCACGATCAAAATTGAATGTGAGGGGGTGGTAACAGAAGCACTGGTCGACACTGGTTGTACTACAACAGTGGTATCAGAAGAATTTTATAATGAATTAATTGCGAAAGGAAAGCAAGTAATGTGCTTGCCCATGAATAGGGCATTCGTGATAGGAGCAACTCAAAAGAAGTCAAGCCCTATTACGAAACAAATCATGTTTAAAGCTGAAATCGGCGACCAGGCGTACGAGATAGTAGCTCTAGTCGTGAAGAAGTTATTATATCCAACGATCATAGGGACAGACTTTTTATCTGAACAACGGGCGATTATTGACCTCGACCGCAAAGTGATAGAACTAGGATACCAAAGAATCGAGATGGATATGGGGAAGGAAGAGGAATTTGAAGCATGTACGGGCGTATTATCGGAAGAGGGAATAGAAGAAAAACTACGACAAGTCAACCAGGCAGAAGCACTGGAAGATCAGCAGAGATCCAGACTGTTAGAAATATTAATAGAAAACAAGAAAGTATTTCAGAAGAATCGAGAGCCAATCAAGGGGTTTGAATTCCGTATTCAACTTACGGACTACACTCCATTCAAGCAACGGAATTACCCAATACCAGTCGCACTGAGACAACAAGTAGCGGAGTTATTAGCATCTATGGTGAACGATGGTATCATTAAGAAAGAAAAAACATCGTACACGAATCCTATGGTAATCGTGAAAAGAAGGACGGAGGATTACGGTTATGTTTAGACGCTCGGAGACTAAATGCAGTGACACTACCATTTAGGGATGCACCACCATCAGTAGAAGAAGCACTACAGAGATTTGGGGGAAGCATCATTTTCTCGAGCACCGACTTCAGCAAGGCCTACTGGCAGATGAAGGTGGCCGAAGAAGACCAGAAATATACTGGATTTTCATTTGAAGGGATATGCTACGTATTTTGTAGAGTACCGTTTGGGTTACGGAACAGCGGAGCAGCACTGATTCGATGTGTAGACCAGATTATACAAGGAAGGATGCCGAACCGAGTAACGACATATGTGGACGATATTGTCGTGCAGGCAGCATCCATCGATCAACATTTTCAAGATTTGCAAGAACTGTTCCAGATTTTACAAGAAAATAATTTGGTGCTCAACTTGAAGAAGTCAACGTGGTTCACTAAAAAGATTGAGTTTCTCAGGTATGTTATATCAACTGAGGGGATCAGCATGAAACCAGAGACCGCGGAAGAAATCCGGAACTTGCCACCACCTCGAACAGTTAAGCAGGTGCGTCGACTCATAGGCACCTGCAACTACTATTCAAGATTTTGCCCACAATTTGCAGACGTTATGTACCCATTTTACCAATTACTGAAAAAGGGTCAGAAATGGAAATGGAACGACGAATACCAAGAAGCATTTGACAGACTCAAGGACATGTTCTATAATAGTTGTTTTATAGCCCATCCTGATTTTTCTAAAACATGTATCGTACAAACCGACAGTAGCGACTTTGGAATTGGGGCCATGCTATATCAAGTGTTCGATGGCCAAGAAAAAATAGTGTCCATCATCAGCCGAACTCTAAAGGGACCCGAATTACGGTTCTCAGCAACAGAAAGGAAGCAAACGCTGTAGTGTGGGCAATATCAAAATTTAAGCCATACTTGAAAGGTCGACACTTCAAAGTGCGTACAGACCACCAGGCATTAACGTTCTTGAGTAGATGTCACTTGCAGAATGATAGGCTACACAGATGGGTGATAGCCCTGCAAGAATATTCCTTTGACATTGAACATTGTAGGGGAATCAACAACCACTTGCCGGACTTACTAAGCCGTAAAGAGCCGGGTAGGGAGGCGAGACATGCGAACGCAAGAGAGTTTCAAGTAATGGCGATTGATTTAGGTATATCCAGGTCACCATTATTTGATTGGAACGATCTGGTCACTTTACAAGAAAGGGACGATGAAATTCACAGGGTAAAACGATTCAAACAAGGACAATTAGATGAAGACGACGAAGACATAGAAGCACTGAGAAGAAGACAACACCGCTGGAAAGTAGTGCAGGGAGCGGTATTGATCAAAACCAAGGAAGAACCAGAGATATGGAGGATTTGGATTCCCCGAGACTGTACCGGTGAACTGATTACATTTGTACATACATCACTAGCACACTTTGGCGCTAAGAAAACCTTTCAAACAATCCAATCCCTCTGTTACTGGAAGGGGATGAGAAGACAAATCAGAAGATCGATAAGTTCGTGTATCACATGCCTCAAGGCTAAATACCCTAATCGCAAATACGACGGGCCAATGCAGCATATCATCCCAAGAGAGAAGAATGAGCTGGCCGCACTGGATGCATACGGACCGTTACCTCGTACGACGAAGGGAAATAAATACATTTTTGTAATTTTGGACGTATTTTCAAAATTTGTCCAGATATACCCAGTAAACAAAATCAATTCAAGAAATTGCTTAAAATTGGTGAAAAGTTTCATGCAATGTGCGGGATCATTCAAAAGAATATTGTCCGATCACGGAACGATGTTTACAAGCGAGAGGTGGAAAGAAGGTATCCAAAACATGGGGGCGACACCTATCTATTCAACGATAAGACACCCGCAATCAAACCCATCAGAAAGAGTAATGAAAGAATTATCAAGATTGTTTAGGACGTATTGCAGTGAGAACCATGGGACGTGGAATGAATTGATACCTGACATTAATCGCTGGTTGAACCAGATTCCGCATGATAGTATTGGGATGACACCATGGGAAGCACATTTTCAAAGGAAACCACCCCATATACTGTATGCGTTGGAGAGAGAGGAAATAACCCAGGAAGAACCACCGAGAACGTCGGAACACATACTACAAAATTTGGTGCAAGCGGGCGATGAAAGGAAGGCAAAAGTGAAGAAGAAAGTATATGAATTTAGTGAGGGGCAGACAGTACTATTACGCGTGCCTAAAGTTTCTAATCCAAAATTAAAATTATACGCGAAGTTTTTCCCGCTATATGAGGGACCATATATCATCGACCAAATAGTAAACACCAATGTTGCCAAACTAGTCAATGAAAGCCAAGAAGTAGTGGGACACTACAATTTTTACAATCTGAGACCATGTCCATCAAACAAGGAGAGTTAAGACGACATCGGCGGAGACCCATGTTGTGGAGGGAGAGTCATCGCACCCCAAGTGTCAAGTTAGTAAAACCAATGTAAGTCCTTGAATTTTGCGGAGAAAAATCCAAATAAAAGGGGGGAGGGGGGTAATGAAACGCACCGCGCCTCTAAATAGAAACGCGATACATTTCAACTTAAACAACCAGAGAACATACAAACGGCGCGAGCATAACTAGGCAGCATGGCAACACGGAGGGGAAGGGGGCGTCACGTGGAGCGTGAGACACGAGGGGAGGACAGCGAGAAGTCGGTTGAGAAGGAGAGACGAGCGGAAGCCACGCTAGCGGACGGAGGTGGTGCGCGAGCGGTGCGAGTTATTTGGGGAAAAGTACCCCTAAGTGCTGAATAACTTAATAGACTTGCATAGTATTACATTTCGGACCGTTAAAGAAGTGTGATGCAGACCGAACAGCATTGGGAAGTCAACGGATAGAGTGTATGGTAAACCGAAGAGTGTGAAACCCGCCTGTAGCGTGAACACTTGCATCGCGAACGTAGGTTTTGGGGAAAGATAGAATGTGTAGTGCCCAAGACAGTGACTGAACCAGTGATCATTTGTGAGACCGATCAAGCAGTGGTCTGACGAGTTTTCAGTGTATAGGAACTTTCCATAATGAAACTGTATGATGACGCGTGAGGAGAACAAGAACACGTGGGTATAGGTTACCGATATTTCACCGGTGATTCAGAGAGTAATATAGTGTAACGTGTTTAGCATAATCAGTTACAACCCAAATCTGGAGTTCAGACTGTCAGGACAAGCATAAGTTAATTAGATGCACTAGTGTAGAATATACGCGTGGAGCAGCGTGAGGGGCGAACACTTGCCTACTCATCTCCGGCTGGGGGCCGAACGGCTCCGGGACCACGCGACGGGAGCCGAAGCCGCCGCCACCATCGGCGCCGGGCCCCAACGAAGCGACGTGACCCAGGTGGTAACAGGTATGATGCTAGCATTGAAGGTATTAAGTTTTGGTACCAAAACATAGTAATCATTGCATAGGGGATCAGTGTTCGAAAGTGTAATAGTGATATTAGATGAATAAATATCAAACTGTCGTTGTATAATAAACTGTATGTATTTATTGTACCCCGAACATCCCAGGGTCCACATTCGCGAAAAAGATCCCGAGCCCTGCCTGAAACAAACAAATTTATTGTACCGTGCCACTTCACGGGTAAGTCACGATTGACCCCGAGCAGTCGGTACGTCACAATATATATAAATTGAAATATACCAACAATGTCTCGTCATAAATGATTACGAGATCGTGCCGTTTTAAATTACATCATTTACCTTAAGACTTATATTCTTGACCCGCTCCGAATTTATAGAAAACTATGGGCGCCAGGAACAGGTTACGATAATTGATCATTAAAACCAATGCCTCCACAGCTAATCTTAACGAATGGATAAATGTCCGGCTGGCTGGATCAATGTGTCACGTAATGGATAATCGCTACCGCATTGATAGCTGATTATTTGATCTGCCAACTATACAGTATGGCGAGGAATCTCAAAGGAAATAATTATATATATATATATATATATATATATATATATATAAGTACTTATCAGTTGTGAGTGACTAAATGAAAATCATCTTTTCATTTCCAAAAGAAAATTTAACAATTTATTGACTTGTCAGGTAAAATTATCAATTTGTATGGGCAATTATTATGCCTTTAGGTCATGAACCCGTTTAAAAGAAAACCATTTTACTGGAGTACTTATCTAAATGTAATCTTGACCGACGGCGCCCCGCAGTATCTTCTCACTTGGGTGATGATAATCCCAAGTCGAGCTTCTCTCTTGTAATCTTGCGACGCTGCCGACGAATCCGACCCTCACTGCCTCGAATATCTACCTGTTCTTACTTAATACTCACAGTTCCTAGTTCTCCCCAACTACGTGGTAAAACATTAAAGTTCAAAATAAACACACCGCAATATAAAAAACTTATAAAATAAACAATATAAAAGTCCTAAGCGAATTTAAATGCTGCACATCACAAACTTTCAGAGTCCGAAAAACCATTGATTCTGGCGACAATCTTCCGTCATGAGTAGACAGTCTATTCTCCCTTAGCCAAATCATCCATTTCTTACCAAATCAATTAGCCACGCTCTCGATTGTCATTCCTTTCTAAACCAATCCCAAAATATCTTACATTTCTGTCTAGCCAGCGACCCCATATGTTCAAGGCCTCAATGCAGTTTATTGACCTTGCCAACCGCTACGCCGGCGTTGCTAAGGCTGTATACTTCCATTTGCATACCCTTTCAACCCAAACCATTTACAGCAAATGCTACTGTCTAAATATATGATATATTGGTATATCACAATATGTATATATATATATATATGTATATATATGCATATATATATGTATATATATGTATATATATGCATATATATGTATATATGCATATATATGTATATATATATATGCATATATATGTATATATGCATATATATGTATATATATGCATATATATGTATATATATGCATATATATGTATATATGCATATATATGTATATATATATGCATATATATGTATGTATATATGTATATATATCGTCATAAAAGAAGCTGCACCCAGAAGGACGAAGCGGGTTGCGATCATTGTTGGCAGGCAGGTAGAGGGTACCACGCATACGAAATGATTACATTTTCACGTTTGTAGGACCAATATTCAATGCGCTACACGCCCACAGTCTGTACACCTTAGTTTGGCGTGAGGTCGCCACGTTGGCTAACACACGCGTCCAGACGTCGTGGCATGGAGTTGTATAGGTCTTGAATTCTAGTCCATGCCATGCAGCTTGCACCTGAACGCGCGGGGTTCTTATAGATTGGTGGGTAGGGATGGAGTCCTGTTTGCACGCTTCGTAGCACGCCCAACATTCTCGATCGGGGAAAGGCCTGGCAATGCGGCTGGCCATTGCAGAGTATCCATGGCTGCAAAGAATTCTCGGGAGATGGCTACGGTATGCGGACGCGCGTTGTCCCGTTGAAATAGGGCGTGGGCGTTCACGAACGGCAGGGACACCGGTTGAAGGATCTCCTGGACGTACCGTGCGGCTGTCATGATGCCCCTGAGGAACACTAACGGTAAACGGGCACCATAGGATATCGCCCCACACCATCACACCAGGCTGACGGGACGTATGATGGGATACCACAAATCGCTCGTCGCGGCGCTCCCCACTCCGCCTTCAGGCACGGACACAGTGGTCGACGTCATTAAGACAGAAGCGGGACTCGTCGCTGATTATGACCCACTGCAAGTCTGCATGGCCCCGGTCGATCGTTCCCGTACACCAGGTGAGTCTGTAGCGACGATTCTGGGGTGTGAGGGGAAGGCATGGTAACGGTCAGTGTACTGCGAGCTCTGCGTTGTGCAACCGCCTGCCAGTAGTACTGGCACTTATAGGATGTGACAATGTAGTGCGCAGGCCGCTGCATCACCGCTGAAGCACCTATCGTTGCCTTTGGATCTGGTCCCTCGTGGCGGACCATCCATGTGTCCCCCTAGTGGTGCGTGGCGGATGTCCAGATACTACATGTCGTATGTGCGGGCCTTCCTCAATCCATTGTCGCCAACAGTGGGTGATGGTGGTGTCCGTACGACCGGTGTGGCGCGCAATACGAGGACAGGACCAACCAGCCTCCCGCACACCCACGGTGCGGCCCCTCTCGAAAGCTTCTATCTGGACAACCGGCTGTCGAACGCGTCGCCTAGGCATAGTGTACGTGCAGGTGACGCTCTTGCGACGTTACCCGATGTTGCAATGGCCGGCGCGGCCCTTGAAACTCTCTTTTCTCGGCCTGTGGTCGCGACATCGCGCTCTTTCCTCAGACCCTCCAGTGCTCGGCCAACCGTGAAAACGAAATCATTGGCTTAGTGAATGGTGTGCAAAATACTGTTTTATGCTGAGCAGCTATTCTGCACAGCGGGCGTGGTTGCAGGCGGAGGTGCAAGTGGGTTCTGGTAGTTCAGGAAAAGGATTTTGTGATTTTCACTAGTTTGTATTTTGATGAAAAAACAATACAATATAACCCTATAATTACCTTAGATGAATATGAATGATTACTAATGACTATGTACAATATATATAATTTGTTTGATATGGCAAAGTTATGATTATACAATGAAGCAAGTTTGAAGTTAACAGTTTACAAAATTGAGTTTGGGAATGATAATTTATAAGTTAAGTTTCAGATAGATAATTTCAAGTTAAGTTTTTAGAAAGATAATTTCAAGTTGCCGTGAGGAATTTAGTTATTTGTTTTAGCAAATGCCTTATAGAATTCTGACACTCATCTGTTGGTTCGAGCGGCAGGAGGCTGGAGTAGCACGATGCCTGGAGCGGCGTCTTGCAGCAGGTCTCCGTTGAAAAGGTCGTCTGCACTAGACGTGTTGGTAGTTCTGCGACGTACTAGGATGTCTGGGAGTTCCCTGGAGAAACTCGAAGTTCTGTTGCAGATAACCACCTCTTTGACACACTGCAAAAGTGTGTGTGTTGTCCGTGTAGGAACGGTACAATTAATTGAGTAGTTCGAGAAGTGCGTGCGACACAATTGTATGTTGCCGAATATTACCGGCACCGTTAGTTGAAGATTTCGAGAGAGTGCGTGCGCACCATAAAGTTGGCTATCCGTATATGAACGGTATAATAGTTGAATAGTTTGAGAAGGCGTGTGCACCACAATTGTATATTGCCGAATAAGACCTACACAATTGGTTGAAGATTTTGAGAAAGTGCGTATCCACCACAAAGTTGTTATTCGGATATGAGCGGTACAATGATTATCTGAGCTACACGAACGGGCGTGTGCACACCACAGCGGACAGACAAGTGAATTTGTATTAAGTTGGCCGGCCGGCGAGGGCCGCGTCTGTGTGCGTGTCTGTGTGAGTTGCTAGCGTGGGAACCGAGCGAGCCGGGCACTGGGCGGCCGATCGCGAGCAGGGGGTTCGGAAGAGGGGAGGGAGGTCGGCGGAGGCTTCCGTGGCTTTCTTTGTAAGATTGACCAATACCTACCAAGTTTGCAGCGGATCAGTAGGGTTCTTTGGGATGCAGCTTTTTTTATGACGATGAGTGTATATCGCAAAGCAATTTTGGCCCATTGTAATGAAATAGTTAAATTGTGCGAAATAATATTCTTAAAATAGAGATTTAAAGTTTTAATCTTCTCTAAATTAAAAGTATTTTAGATAAAAAGCTGAAAAGTGAATTTTTATATCGTATCAAACGTAAAACTGACCATATTCGGTCTAATGTGGCCCACTGTTTCAGTCAAATAAGTAATGTTTGATAATCATAAAATTGTTGTGAAATAACATGGGCACCACATCAGCCAAAATACGTTGATAAAAATACCATTAAATATTTATTCGTTATTTTCTAAAAAGTAGCGAAAATTCCGAAAAATATGGGGTTTATGGGGTTTGTGGCACCCCTAAACTAATTTTAAAAACGGTTTCATTGGTGCCAATGTTATTCTTGCATCAAAAACTAACTTTTTTCGCTAAGCCTCTACAAATATCTTGAATACAGCTTAAAAGTGAATAAAGAAATCATATAGAGCAGTGCGGAAGAAATGAGGGTCGTAAATAGCGATAGCGCGCGGCGAAGTTTTAGCCGATTGGAGTGAAAGAGTTAAATTGTGCGAAACAAAGTTTTAAAAATAGAGATTTTGAGCTATAATATTATCTAAATTAAAAGTATTTTGGATAAAATTTCTAGAGCCATGGTCAATTGAAAAGTGTCTATTTCTATGGTTTTAACGTAAAATTGGCCATATTCGAGCTAATGTGGCACACTGTTTGAGTCAAATACGTATTGGTTGATGACCATAACATTGTTGCGGGGTATAGTGAGAACTACCTCAGCCCAAAATCCGTTGATACAAATCAGGTTAAATAATATTTATTCGTCATTTTCTAAAAAGTAGCGAAAAACGGCCGAAAAATGGGGTGTTTATGGGAGTTTGTGGCAACCCTAAACCCATTTTAAAAAGGTTTTATCGATGCCGATGCTGTTCTTGCATCTCAATTTAACTTTTTTTCTCTAAGCCATTGAATTCTATTTTTTTTTCCGAGAGAGAGAGATTAGGACTCTGAGCACGAGCCGCGATGTTATTAGAACACAGTCCATAATTTATTTCTTACTACATAATCACTTCACATTACAATTTCTTTCATCCGAACGCTCTCGAAACTGTACAAAAGAAACAAATCGGATCACACGCATAAAAAACCATAGAAAGTTCCAAAAAGTGACGCAAGGGACGCGGTAGCAAAATTGGATAAAATCTGTACCGAAAAATGAAGTATGCGTCATTTTTTCGTAAAAAATTACATCCAGTCTAGTTCGTCACTCTTCTGTACCGGCGAAAAATGAAAAAATAATCGTGTAAAACAGGCTTCCAGACCACGTTAACAAGTTTCACACGCTGCGGGAGAGCTGGGGCGGCGACCATCGACCGACTGTTTTATTCCCGCATAATTAACAGATTAAATTCCAGGAAAACCTATGCCGAAGTTCGATGGCATTAATTCTGTTTCGGTTTTTTTTTTTGCAATAAATCATTACAGGCCGACCGAGACGGCATTACCGCATATCGAATCTGAGCCTCGGATCAGTGATTAAGAGATATCTTGGTGTACTGAATTTAGGTATCTGCTACAGAAATGAAACAAAATCAATAGGTCAAGGAAAGAAGGATACTGAATACACATTTTAAGTTTAAATAATTTGCCGTGACAGAGCATTAGTTTTGGAGAGAATAATGCTCGAGAGTATAATACATATCATGAAGTGAATTGCCCATTGTAAGATTTATTGATTGCTAGATTATGCTCGATGGGGAAGATAATCGATCAAAGAAAATAACTATTTGGAGTCCTTTAATTCTAAATTCCTCAAATTTTAATATCATAAAACATAATTAGTCAAACTAACCATACCTCCGTGATGGATATACCCATAACGTAGCTTTGATTTCTTTGGGTAATGTCCTTGAAATCACGAGCTCCCACCTCAGGTACATCATCAGGGCTGTGTAGGAAGACCTTAGTCGTCTCTTTCATTTCAATTAATAATGAACCTGGACCAGTAGTCACGTTAGAGATCATATTTAGACGTGGCCCCCTGTAAAATCAAATTACAAGTGTGAATATTAAAAAAAAAAAAATAGTGGGGATATAACAGCACACACTTTCTCGTAATATTGTTTATGGCTGTATAATATAATAAAGTGACAATTTCTTTCTTACACTCCAGCTACCATTTGAAAAATTCTTAAACGAAACCCGAAAATAACATATATTATGTATAATTCAAACGTTTAAACACAAACAGAATTCTTCCATTGAATTCAGTGTATTTACGCAGTACATAGAGGTACTAACGATGTCCGATGCGCATTTTTGTCGTAAATAAGATATAACGTTACGTAAGATTAACGTAAACCAACAGAGGGCATCACTACCACCTTGTTGCCAGTGCGACGTTGTCAAAGAAACAATGGCCGTTTGATTCGTACGGCATACACCTTTTGCAAATCAGCATTCTTGACATCGCTAGCAACAAAATGCAAATTGTTAGAAAAATATAGTAATTAAATGTAATATTGTTAAATTTATCAAAACTATTCGTTTTTCACGAAATACTCGTCATTCTCGCACCTAAGCACGCAAAGCGAATTGATCCATTTTCACACTTAATTCAATTCAATTATGCAATTTAAAATAGGTTGAATGCTTAAACAAAATTAAACATAATATTTCTTTTCAAGCTTCGATTCAGCAACGATTGTTTTTTTAACTAATTTATGACTTCCTGTTCGACAATTTGTCTTTCAGGGCATTGCAATTTACAATAATGGACAATCATTTTGGACACTAACAGTAACCTCTGTAAGAGGATTTATGAAGGTAAATTTTTAAGAATTAGACAAATATATAATACTTAGAAACATGGAAAAGAAGAGAAAATAAATAAAATTACGGAGGTTGAAATTTATCTTTAGGAAATTTGGAATTAATTCTACGAGGAAAGGGATAAGTTTTACCAAGATTAAAAAATTGTGCATGATGTAATGAAGGAAGAGAATTAAAAAATTTGAGACTAATTTTTTTAATCAAATCATGGATTGTAGGGAGATTTAGTTAATTGTGAATTTGTGTATTCGGAATAAACCAAGGTGAATGCAGAATTTTTCTAAAGAATTTGTTTTGAATAATTTGAAGTTTTTGTATTTTGATTTTGCTGCATTTGACCATATTGGACAAGCATAAGTTAAAGTAGGTATAATAATTGAAGTGTATATTAATTTAGCAGTTTTAATACGGAGAGTTGAGTTATTATTTATGAGAGAATTAAGTTTATGTATTTTAATGGTAGTTTTTTGTATAACATTTTTAATGTGAAATTTCCAGTTCAGTTTTGTGTCCAGATGGAGACCGATTCCTATTTAATAGATGAAGAGGAAGAAAGCCAAGGAATAGGAGTGTTATGAATTAGAAGGGAAGGGGGGGTTATTGGCTTACATAATGTAAATATTTTGGCTTGGCATTTATCCATATTGATTTTGATTCTCCAATTGTGGGCCCACACCGAAAAAACGATTAAGATCTATTTGAAGTTTACTTATGGCAAGAAGAATATTAGTGTGCGAGTTAATAAGTGCTGTATCATCTGAAAAAAGGGCTAATTTAGAAGAAGCAAATTTTGGAATGTCGGATAGATAGATAGATATTGAATAGCAGTGGAGAAAGACAAGAACCTTGAGGGACCCTGGCAGAGATGTTAAATTTTTGAGACAAGGAATTATTATATTTAACTATGAAAGTTCTGTTAGGTAGTAAATTTTGAAAAATAATTATAAGACAAATATAAGTACCTACAAGATGAAGTTTATATATTAAGCCATCGTGCCAAACTTTGTTGAATGTCTTTTCTATAACTAAAAAGATTGCAAGTGAGTGTTGTTTTAAATGAAAAGAATTTTCTATGTGTGCAATACCTGATGAAGAGTAGAATGTTTGGGAATAAATTCAAATTGTGAAGGTTGAATAATGTTATTTTGAGTAGTGAATGTATAAAGTCTGTGAAGTAATATAGTTTCGTAAATTTTTGACAAAGAAGAAAGTAAACTAATGGGCCGATAATTAGAAGGAAATCTTGGGTCTTTCTTTGGTTTACAAATAGGGTATAATTATAGCTAATTTCCAAATATTAGGCAAATAGTAAAAACGAAGAGACGAATTCAAAATATTAGTAAATGCAGCAATGGATTTATTACCTAAAAATTTGAATGATTTGTTAGTAATTAGATCAAATTCAATTGATTTGCGAATTTTGAGTTTTTTATAATATTCTTAACTTCAGTAGGAGATATAAAAGGAATAAGTTGTGAAACGTTATAATTAGGAAGGGAAAGGAAGTGGGTTATACGATTGTGAAGTTGAGTATTATGTATTGGATTAGCAATAAAAGAAGATTGGAAGTGAGAGCCCAGTAATTTAAGTTTCTCAGGATCATTTAGGGCAGTGGAGGAAGAGTCTTGTAGGACAGGAATGAGAGTTTTGTCATTATAAAGTCGTTTAATTGTAGACATGAATTGTTTAGATTGAGGGTGTATTTGTTGAAGGAAGTTTTGATATTGATGAAATTTAAATAAATGTATTCTAGACTTTATTAATCGAGAAATTTTGTTAAGTTTAGATATAATATCGGGACGTCGAGTTATTTGCCAATAACGACGTAAAATGTGTTAGTTTAACAACGATTGTGAATGGAGTTGCGAGCTTAAGATTTTCTCAACAAAATTTGTAAGTACAATATATTGAAGTAGATAAGTTATGTCGATCAATATGAAATAAAATAATTCTTTCTTTGTCATTATTATAATTATTATTATCATTATTGAATATTCTGTAAGGACGCATGAAAATGCATGTACGCTTCGCAGAAAGTTCAACTAGTGGTGCTACATTAACAAATACTTTCTCGCATTATTTTTAACTGCTCTATATTACGCTGCGTCTATATTTTACTACTAGATGAACCTAAAAAGGTGTTTTTAAACAGCCTTTCTTACGCACCGACACTCGATATAAGGTTCTCGGCTCGTCGTGAGCTTTATCTCGACGCCATAACCGTCTGGGTCTCCAACTAGGACCGACGCTTAAAAAATTGTCTCCAATATTAATACGGCTTTGGTGGTATAGTGGTTATCACGGCAGACTGCTAATCCCCCTGTTCACGGGTTCAAACCCGGTCAAGGTCGGGGTATTTTGGAAGTGGCAACAATCGATGACATGCATGCGCACGCTTGTCAGCATGTAAAACAGATCCCAGGAAAGGCACTTGGCCGATCCTGGCAAAATTAAATCACCTAGTAATTTATCAGCAATAAGAGTTTCGATTTGAATTACTGGATAAGATTGCGGATATTGTATCTTGCCATGTGCTATATGATATTCAAATGAAACATCAACATTGATACACTAGCGGCCCCAAGGGAAGGCAATGGGACACTACGGTAGGTATAATTGCTCAGGATATATCTCTCAAGAAGGCGATAAGGGCTTCTGGAGACTAGCCTATAAGTGTCTCCAAGTAAGAATATACCCTAAAAATTCAACATGGTGGAGTTTCGGCACTGCCAACCTGATCGAAATGAATCGCAAAAAATACCGCGTATTTAAATGTACGTAGTGTCCTTCAGAAATACAGATTTGCTGAAATGGCAAATGCTATTATTAATGTTATTTTATGACTTATAAATCCCAACAGGTATATGCTAACATAATCTAATTTATAATTTTCACATGAAATTAAAATCTTCACAATTTTCGTAATCTTGTTTAAACTGAAAAATATATGAAATAGTAGAATCTTTTTTCTAAAAAAACTAATATAAATGACATAATCATAGGATTTATGGAATAAATATGAAATTAAATGCAAGGCTCAAAATAGTTTTAATTTTCAAGCACTATACAGTATAATGAAATAAAATTATACTTTACTGAACTAGAAAAATCTGTATCATAATAATTTTATACATATAACATTAACACATGACTGTGATGAGAACTTATCAAAGGAATGAACATATTCACTGAACTGAAATGACAAATGTTTGAAATTTAGCGAAAATTGAATGAACCGATTATCTGAATTCATATATCTTAAAGGTTTAAAAAAGGAATAACTTATGCACCACAGGTAGGTTGTATTTTAATAACAAATTGCAAGGGCAGTTATTAAAATTTCTTAAGCGATTGTCCATAGCAATTATCTTCACTTTTATCATTTACTTTTACAAGAATTTTAGTGCCTAGTTGCCCCTGGGCCTACAAACATACATTTCACTCTTGCAATTATCATAAGCGATTGAAGAACACCAGGGAAAACAAAGAACACCATTTATAACATATATAAAACAAATTAAATAAAATATTTAATTTATCCTAAGTTGGATATTCTAAAAATTATCATTGAAAATAAGCATCTAGAAATTTGGATGACTATATAAATAAATTCTAACCATCCTCCCAATCAGTATAACGACTGAGGGCCAATTTCTACCATGCGTATAAAAACATATTTCAAAATAATGGAGGTATAGAATTACGCAATATTGATAATATAGAAATAATTCCAATTCTATAAAATGAAAAATATTCCATTAAACACTGCAATCCTGAAACAAAGAAAAAATTAATGTAGTATCTAATGTTCAGTTCATGATAAATTTAGTAAAAAGGATTTTTTTACAATCTAACAAAAATATTTGAGCCAATAGTAACATCCAACCAATAATGTTCTTCAATGAAAAAACAAAAACAAAAGAGGGTTTGGAAAAATGTACATTAATATAAAAACTTGCATTCTCCTTCTCACAAACTTTTCAACATATCGAATCTATTCAAAATCTCTTTTCAAATACAAATAGACTACGATATCTCGAACATACCAGATCACACATCATCTATATTCTCTTACTCTGATATAACAAAACTATTCTACTTGAAATTATACATCTTTAATTTGCAACGTAATTCAAGAAATTATTTCTACAATAATCCCACAAAATAAAATTCCCTAACACTGGTGTAGTCAGAAACCCTCTTTGTGGGTCATTGATACCGCAAAACCAATTGAAAGGAAAACGTCCGTCCGTCTGTCTGTCTGTCTGTCTGCCCGTCTGTGAACAACACTAGCGCGTAAATCATAGGTGCGATTTCTTCCAAAACTCTCCCCAGCCGTGCAACAGGGAAGCAACACCGTGCCATCTAACGGCTACCGCATCCACTTACTGGGAATATATATAACGCCGCTACGGCTACCACACATGCCAGGAGACCGGTCGGGAGGTTACAACTTGTTGCGACCTTGCTTCGGTAGTGAATGATACCTGGTTGGGGAAATCCCGCTAGCCGATGGCAGGTCGGTGCCGGATCTCGCCCTTTGGCGCAGGAAGATCGCCATCTCCTCCCGAGAAAAAACATGCACTACACTTACGTTACTGATTATTTTAGCAGTTAACGCGCTCATAATCACCAACAAGCAATAAATCTATCTGAAGGTGGTTTCTTAAAAAGAGTTAATTTCAGAAAATTACTGTAAGACGGTGGTTGGGAAAATAGTGGTCTGTTAAAAGGGGCACTTTATCAAGCATAATATGGGATTGTTTCAGTTCCAAGAAAAATGGCTTAGAGGGTGGTGGACGGTGTTCCGCTGCAACACGTGATAGGGAAAGCCCATCCCGCACGGCACACAGGTAAGCAACGATGCCTACACGCGATTGCACATCGCCCCCCGCCATACCGCTGCCTTCGCATTACGACCTCGGCCGTTGCTAGAAAACTACTCGCACATTTCAGACTAGAGAGACCTGAAGAAATGAGTCACTGAATATTGATAACGGTGTCGTTTTCCTAGAATATCAAATACTAATCAGTATATTAGTGGAAATTTCATAATGATAACTCATTTCTGTGATTTATCTTCTCTCCAAGATGAAAAAGATTGTCGGTCTTAAGAGAGATCTCATCCTTCAGACACGAACAAATCATCATGATAACTTCACTTCTTTCATGAATACTTCGCTAGTTTAGTTTCTTCATACATGTGTCGGGCAGTGGTGTAGTGAATTCTCATTAAATATATCAGCATGAAGTCGTTGATTCTACTTGTTCCTCTGCTGGCAGTGGTCGCAGCGAAAACAACATGCGACTGCGACTTTACTAGTCGGGCTATCATCTGCAAGGGCCTGCGTTTGAGGGAATTTCACAAAAAGGACTCGAAGTGTGAAAACGCTTTCTGGAAATTTGACCTCTCGAAAATTTATCTGGAGTCATTTCCTCATGATCTGCCACAATTTCGTGAAGTAAACATGCCACTAAATTCTCTAGAACGTTTGGAAGCTTCTCTTGATCAGAGTGTGGTTTACTTACACGTGTCAAAGAATGCAATTTTTATTTTCCCGTATACGTACGTATACACGGAGTGATACACGTACTATAGGGAAAGTTATGTAATGCTGCGCGAAAAAATGGCCAATTTTCGGCGGAAAAAAAATAATTGCCGGGCCGTGAAAACGAAAAAGTGGATAAAACCAGTAGCTAGATTAAGAAAGAAAATCCCCTAATACGTGGTGTAGCCAGAAATCCTGTTTTCTATGTACTTGATACCCAAGAAACCAATTGAAAGGAAAACAGTCTGTCTGTCCGTCTGTAAACACTAGGGAGTCCCTTATTTTCTGACTTTCAAATTTTTGACCGCTCACCCTCCAATTTTGTTCGAACGACCTTAAAACATACCTATACAAAATTTTGTTGAGATCGGAGCATTCTAACCCGTGCCGACTTGAGCGCGAATTCGCGTGACGGACATGTCCAGAGCTATCACCAACCGCTCAGTCAGGCCCGTGCACAACAATACATTAATTTTAATCGATCGTGTCACTTGTGTTTAAAGGTTGCTAATCTAACATAATTTCATATGTACGTGTCATATGGAGTGCCGAAGAACGTGTATTTTTAATAGGAGGTAGTATTAATTATTTATATTAAACTCCAAATAATTGGACACAATTTACCATGAAATAAACAAGTGCTTCAAGTTTTATTTTATAACATATAGGAAGTAAAATGAACAGTTAGTGCAAGCGCTAAACTTGTGGTTCGCGAGTGCATGATATTTTGGAAGAAAGCAAGAATTCCGACAAGAGGTAATCAGCATTGTTCGCGAAAACTTAACTTGTACTATTCGGAGTGAAGAAAATTACAAAAAGCGCAAGCTAGTGTGAACATATTTCGAAGCACCGTGGAAAGTTTAGAAATAATTTTTACAATCTATTTGACATTGCACATCCGAATGCTTTACAAATGATTACGTTGGAAGAAGATAGGATGTTTTTATTTCGGCAGAAAGAGACAGAACGTAATAGCTATCTGGCAGGACTAGACGAACATCTCGCTTATAGAGAAGAAAGGGTGCAACAAAGATCAATACAATAAGAAACTAGTGGTGCTACAGAATGGCACAGACTTTCCCGTATTAGTTTTCTATTTTCCTGGGTCTTCGCTAGCTATTCGGAATTGCCACATACTCTTTCTTGCCAGCTACCATCTATCATCGCCAAAAAAAAATTTTTTTGTCATTTTCTTAATTTTTCGGTTTCCTATTGGTAGAACAGAAACATTAATTTTAGAATATTAAAGAACACAAAAACCTAGCCGTAAATGGCAATTTTCTTTTAAAAATTATGTGCCGTTTGAGAGAAAATGGCGTTTTAGCACTACTAAAAATGCGAAATTTGAAGCTCATTTTCACAGAAAATTTTTGAGTTTTCAAAATACTTTATTTGAAGTTATTTGAAGCACTTACACTCACAAATATAATCATCTTTATAAATTGCGGATAATGTGCATATTAAAGATGTGAGAGATCTTTCAAAAAATTTACATTTATATAATTTTTGAAAAAACAAAAAACTCAAAATAAACTTCACGCTATACTAATGAGTGTAATTAGCACTATCCTTTACAAAAGTTTCAAGGAAAAAATTGCAGCCATATACGAGAAAATGGCGTTTGAGCATTTCTGAAAATACCGAAATTTGAGCTACTTTTCACAGAAAACGGTAGTGTTTTCGAGAAACTTTACTTGACATTATTTAAAGCATATATACTCGTAAATATAATAATGTAAAAAAATCGCCGATAATGTGTATATTAACGACGTGAGAGACAAGTAAAAAAATTTACATTTTTGTAATTTTTGAAAAAACCAACCGATAGACCAAAATGGCTTTTATGTCATTGATAGAGTACATTTACCATTATCCCTACCAAAAGTTTAAAGAAAAAATTTGGAGCCGTTTTTGTGAAAATTTTGTTTTTGTAATTTTTTAAAATTGCACATATTGCACGCAATATTGCACGAAAACTACCAAAATTGTGAAAAACATTTACATGACCTTTATTAAAGAACTCAATATGCAGAACAAATTTTATTTGAAGAAAAAATCTCTATCTTCAATTTTGTAGTTGGAGAAAGACGCCGAAAAAAATTCAAACTTTCACAATTTTCGAAAATTCAGAGCTGTACGTGAAAGTCGGACCTATGCCATGTTAAAAAGTGTATTTTCCTCTATTCATACAAGAAATTTAAAGAAAAAATTTGGAGCCGTTTTTGAGAAAATGTTGAAAATCCCCGGGGGGCTTCATATAAAGTACCCCCAAATTTTAAAGAATCTTTTTCAAAATCACAAAGCTTTGACTAGAATCAGGTCGACTGGGGAATATCAATTTTGAAGAAAATCGACCGAACGGTTTAGGCGCTAGCGTTGACCACAGACGGGCAGACGGACGGAATGCCGTCAATCGATTTTTAAGTATAAAGAAGCAACAAATCATGGATTTTGACCACACCACGAGATAGAGGATTTTTTTTCTTAATTTAGCAACTGGTTTTATCCACTTATTCGTTTTCACGGCCCGGCAATTAATTTTTTTCCGCCGAAAATTGGCCATTTTTTCGCGCAGCATTACATAACTTTCCCTATACTACGTATATCACTCCGTGTATACGTACGTATACGGGAAAGTAAAAAGATTACAAACTCTTTGCTGTGATAAAACTGCAACAATGCAGACGTGCACTTGACGTTTTGAAGAAGTATACGTCTTTCTTGAAGAAAGTTTGGACAGGGCATCGTTCTTTCCGTGCCGTCATCACATATTCAAACTTATTTTACAATGTGTGTTTGAATGTAAAATACGTAATGAAGCAAGCAATCCTGACACCACTTTTTCAGCATTTTAAGGAAATCTAGAAAAGATTGAATGCCATTAATTTTAAAAGTGGCAAATACAATACGGGAATGTTCTTTAATGAGTCCGAAATTAAAGAAGTGTGGGACTTTTATGAAAGTAAAGACTAAAGATACATTTTCCCGGGGTAATGCATCTAGCTCGATAGATGGCAAGAGATAATTAATATTTGAAACGTTTCTGCTAAGATCAGAATCCAAACTATCTTGTGTAATTAAAAATTCCTTAAAGAATATCTCTCTTCTGATTGTAACTGTTTATGTAAAACCGTGGCTTTAGGACAGTGCAGCTGTAAAATCGAGATGCTTTATAAAATTTCTAAACTCGCTTGAAAGGATAGATTCCATAATTTCAAAGGTATTTAAAAAATGTAGACACCGTAAGTAGTGTTTCTTAAAAGAATTGTCTGTCGTACCGCTTTCTGATGATGAAGACGTTAAGAATCAAAATCCAAATGGTAGTGAATTTAGCCTGAGTATATCTACACATGGAAGAGAGTTATATTCCTTTTTATGAAAAATTGGATGGAGAACAATAAGGTAAGCTCAATTGTATCCCGATGACCGTTCTTTAATTTTTATTTCGAGCAGGCCACTTCGGACCACATAGGGATGCTGAGAATACAGTTCATCAGGGGGGGGGGATCAGCATTACCCTGGATCCGATTGTTACTTCCCCGGGTTGTTAGCTCTAGGTATGGAAAATGAATGATTATGATGATAGTAAGGGGTGAAAGGACGCACATATGACATACATAAGTACACCCATTCCCGAGGCGGGACTCGAACCCACGAGCCTGCGGTGCAAGATCACCAAGACACTACTGCTTTAGCGATTTCGGCCATGGGGCCGGCCAATTCTTTAATTATTAATTCGTTAATATACAATATATCTCCTAATTCACGTTAATCTTAATTTCAATAAAAACAATAGCCGAATTTGTGTCAACCAAAAGTAGATATGTTCTCTTGCTTGAATTTGGATACTAGTTTTGTTCAAAACTGCCCTTTGACCTGGTAATGTAATTCTTCATATTTAGAAGCTAAAAGGTTATTTATAATGTTAAAAGCTGTGAATGTCTACGCTGAAATGCCTATTGGATTAAAGTAAGGTTTTCATGGATTACTGGACAACTTTCATGAGGAGCGAAAGCAATTTTTTGTGTTGTTCAATAACGCATTCTGTGTTGTTCACTGTACGCATTTTGCAAGAATGAAACACTGAAAAAAAGTATCCACAAGAAACGTTAAAACTATAACACAGTCTAAAGACTGAAAATGATTTAAATTGTAATATAAAATTATATATTAATAATGTATCAGTAGTTTTCCTCTGACTTTACCCAACAAAACCAATGATCCCTAGAATTCAAATTTCGCGCTCAAGTCGGGTTAATATCGACATATTGTGACGAAATTTTATTT
The DNA here is from genome assembly GCA_031308135.1 of Acheta domesticus. Lineage (NCBI taxonomy): Eukaryota > Metazoa > Arthropoda > Insecta > Orthoptera > Gryllidae > Acheta > Acheta domesticus. The sequence continues at coordinate 198,833,791 of JAHLJT010009419.1, read as the reverse complement.
TCGAGTTAATTTGACCAAACGGAAAATATTTAGGGGATGAGCCCCAAAAAAATTGCAAAATTTTTTTTTCGGGCAATATAAGGGACACCCTAGTAAACACTGCTAGCGCCTAATCCATACAACGATTTCTTCCAAAATGGATTATCCCAAGTCGATCTGGTTTTAGTCAAAGCTTTGAGATTTTGAAAAAGATTCTTTAAAATTTGGAGGTATTTTACATGGAGCTCCCCGGGGATTTTCAAAATTTTCTCAAAAACGGCTCCAAATTTTTTATTTAAATTTCTTGTATAAATAGAGTAAAATACACTTATTAAGGTGGCATAGGTCCGATTTTCATGGACAACTCTGAATTTTCGAAAATTGTGAAAGTTTGAATTTTTGTCGGCGTCTTTCTCCAACTACAAAATTGAAGGTTGAGATTTTTTCTTCAAATAAAAGTTGTTGTCCAAAGTAAGTTCTTTCATAAAGGTCATGTAAATGTTTTTCAAAATTTTAGTAGCTCTCGTGCAATATTGTGTGCAATACGTGCAATTTTAAAAAATTATAAAAACAAGAGTTTCTCGAAAACGGCTCCAAATTTTTTCTTTAAACTTTTGGTAGGGATAGTATTAAATGTACTCCATCAGATGACATAAAAGCCATATTACTCTATAGGTTGATTTTTCAAAAATTACAAAAATTCACGTGTTAGGGGATTTTCTTTCTTCATTTAGCAACTGGTTTTATCGACTTTTTCGCTTTCACGGCCCGGCAATTAATTTTTTTCCGCCGAAAATTGGCCATTTTTTTCGCGCAGCATTACATAACTTTCCTTATACTACGTATATCACTCCGTGTATACGTACGTGTACGGGAAAGTAAAATAAAAACCATTTTTTATTTTATTATTTTCCCGCCTTTAAAACACACGGACTTTCAATATACTTTGAAAATTACTGCAACGGTTCCGTGCATTTATTTTAGTACTTATTATACCCTTATATACATTGGTTTAGTGGTGAAATGTCGTTGGCATTTAAAATTAAATGATCACAGGTGTTGTCATTGCCAACAATGTTGTTTATTACAAGAGCAGCTTTCGATGGCTTAGTCATCATCATCAGTTTTCTGCTGTCTGGAAGCCACGAAACGACTAGCTAAGCCATCGAAAGCTGCTCTTCTAATAAACAACATTGTTGGCAATGACAACACCTGTGATCATTTAACTTATATACATTGTTGAAGCACCAATAAAATTTTTATTTTGGAATGTACTTACAAATTATCATTTTTAAAGCTTTCTAATCCTTTGTATGGGAATATCATTTGCTAAGATAATAGTGTTTGGCAGGTTTTTAAATAGTAATTAGGTCATATTTGAGGGATAATTGGGGAACATGTGGGAAAATGAAGGAGAATAGGTTAGACCCAGATTAACAAGAACTGTTTTACTTGTCTTAGAACACCGACACTGGCCCGAAAATAATCTTAAATGTTCATCTCAGAATGCTTGTGAATTTATTCATATTTTTTTAATACCTGGGTCATAGTTTAAAAAAAAACTAAGACATTTGTAGTCAACACTTGGCTGTTCGGCAGTTGCTGCGTCCTAGGCACGTGCGACGTTGATCGAGGAGGAAGGCCACAGAATAGCAGCTGAAACGTTGACAACTGAGCCTAGGACGCTGCGTCTCCCGAACAGATAAATAGTAACACATTGGCTGCGGAAGCCTATAGTCTCACGTATGTAGATGATTCAGACTAGAGAAAAAGTTGTCTTTTCCTTTACCTAAGTATTTGTTCTTGAATACGTATAAATATGTAGAAACTTGTACAATGTGTACACGTGCGAAAACACTGAACTTTGTAAATAATAATTGTACGAAAATTGAAAATTTATTTAATGTAGCACCCAACTGCAATCTCCCATACCCCGAAAAGTATTTTACGGCGTTATAGACCTGGTAGTGTGCGAGAGAATCCATTCCAATATTGCTGAGCGTTGGGATTAATATTCGCAGAAAATAAAATAGTCCCCTGAATTTTATCGTGAAAGGTTAGTTCACTATTTTCCTTCAATTTAATTTTACATTGAGATAGGCTTCTCTTTTCTGTTCACCCATGCTATGGAAAGGGGGCACCCAACAAACTAATACGCAAAGTTGTAAAATAGGATGATCATAAAAGTGGTATTTTGAAAAATACAGCCCAACAACACAATCAGGGCCTAATCTGTTCCCCTTCATTTCCCCACTGTCGCCCCACTATTCTTCACCTGCACCCGAAATGTCCCGTATCACTTCCCAATTTGTCATCTACCCGTCCCCCAAAAGGCGTCATCTGCTAGAATTTACTTGTTCTAAAAAAGTCGTGTCCCCATGAAACAAGCAAACTTGGTTTAAAAGGTCTAGGAAGCATCGCTTCAGAGTTATTTGCACTTATAATGTGTTGCAATAATCTTTTTTTGTATGTCATAATCTGCAAACTTCTATTTTTTCTTCTAAAATCTGTTTGATGTAGGATAGGGTGTAATTCTCTACCCACTAGTATCACACTTACAAGGTCTTGTGTCGATTCTTTATTATAAATTGCCAAAACTATCGTCTTTCCGTAGCGTATAGCGTCTTTCTGTATACAAAGGATTAGAAAGCTTAAAAAACAATACTTTTTAATTCTATTTCAAAGTCAAAATATTCCTGGGTGCTTCAACAATGTATACAAATGTATAATAAACACTAAAATAAATGCACAGAACTGTTGCAGTCATTTTCAATGTACATTGAAAGTCCAGGTGTTTTAAAGGCGGGAAAATGATTTTTTTATCTGCAGCCCAGCAATCGAAAAAATCTGAAAAAAATGCACAACAATTTGTGTTTTAAGAGAAACCTTCGACATTTTTTTCGAGCCTGTTCCAGGCTTCTAAGACACAGTAAAAATATTTCTTGTTATTTTTTTCAAAAATATTTTTTTGTGTTTGAATTTGGGCCTGAGAAAATATTAAAAAATGTTTTTTCTGTTAGTACAAGTTGTGTTCTTATTTATCATATTGTTTTTCAGTCAGATAAAATAGTGTTAACTTGTCGAAAAAATTAAAATTAAAAAACACGTTTTTGCTGTATAGGTGTGTGAGTGGTGGGACGGGTTTAAGAAATCTTTCAAAAATATTATTTTTATGTTAGAATTATAATGTAACCACTCATATGTAATTTGGCTGGGGGAAACTTTTTACCATCTCATCCGGGGGTATCCCTTCTCACTCTTTAACACTTAATTGTCACTAATAACGATCTCGGCCTATTGGGCGACTTCCTACACGGACAGTGCAACGTTGTTTGTCTAGATGTGTCTAGAAATAAGATTAAGACGTTGAAGGCAGTTACAAAATGCGTTCATCTCTCTATTCTTGTGGCTTCTGGCAACAAGATTTCGCCAATAACTAAGGAACTTGTGCACTTGACCAAACTCCAGTTATTGGAGCTTTCTAAAAATTACATAATGGAGGTGTCAAATCTTCCAACAACTTTGGAAATATTAGATCTTTCTTCAAATAGCATTCAGCGACTCACTGATTCCTTGTTTAGAGATCTTGCTTCGTTACAAGCCTTGGACTTATCAGCCAATAATATCAGCATCATAGAAAAACTTTCATTTACAACTCTTTTATCTCTTCAATCATTAACACTTTGGGGAAATAATTTGAAAGTTTTATCAAACGACTTATTGAAGGGACTCAAGTCATTGAGAGGCATTGATATTGCTTTCAACTCTATTGAATCTTTGTCTCACAACACGTTTAGTGATGTACATGCTTTGGAAATTGTGGATTTGTTATTGAATGAGTTGAGCACTTTACCAGCCCCGCAGTTTGGCAGAAACGTTACACAGATCCCATTCGTTGGTATTTCAATTATTAAGAATGACCATTCAGCCCTTTTAACGATGATCTCTGGAACCGGAGATGAGTGTATCATTGGGCTTTTTCTGAATGACTTCCATGGCGATGACCCAGAATGGGCAAACGTACTGGAATATTTCGATGGGGAATGCTTTTTTGCAGGAAAGTGTGCGACGCAAAATGTTCTAAATAAATATCATCATGTGGATCGTCCTGAGAAGTACATCCTTGACCCTTCACCACGTACCTGCGCGTATTTCACAAAAGGCAACTGGAAATTCGGCGCGTGCATTGCTTACGGCGCTGCGGTGGATGGCAGAGCTCTTGGAGTTATACGGGTCTTCAGTCATGCGGGTACCCAGGACCCGTATATGCGGGTCTTCTAACGGGTCAAACCCACCCGTATAATACGGGTACCCATATAATGCGGGTACCCGTATCAGACGGGTACCCGTATCAGACGGGTACCCGTATCAGACGGGTATCCGTATCAGACGGGTATCCGTATCAGACGGGTACCCGTATCAGACGGGTACCCGTATCAGACGGGTACCCGTATCAGACGGGTACCCGTATCAGACGGGTACCCGTATCTGACGGGTACCCGAATCTGACGGGTACCCGTATAATACGGGTCGCCCATATAATACTGGTCGCGGGTATTTTTGATAGACACGAACAGAAGGAATTTTTGATAGACACGATCAGAAGATTGTAAAGTTATCTATTTATGTATGCTGAAGTTACCAGATAATAAGCGAGGTAGGAAAGTAACGGAACGAAACAATAAATCAAGAAAAAATCTTAAGGGCGCTTTGTGTTCTTTCACTGTGTAATTATTAGATGCCGTTCGTACGTTAGAAAGTTGCTTAATTCATTTAAATAAATTAATTTATTAAGTTGCTTATTTTATAGTTTATATTTTAAAGCATTTAAAAAATATTTAGTTAAATTGTTATTTAAAAAAGTGAAGATATATATTAATTTAAATTGTTATGTCTCTTTAAGCAATAAGGCAATTTCTTTCCAAAAACGGCAGAAATAATGAAAAGGCCGAAAATGTAACAATTCTGGATTTGTTTCAATAACATTGAGATCTTTCAATGCACAGAGATAACGCTTGAGCAATGTCTTCCCGTACAATTCATCTGGGCATCCGTTCATTGTTTTTATCAGTTCTGCGAAGGGAATCAATATGAGAAGGTGCTGATTAGCGCGGCGCGTCGTGTTAGATATTTTCTCACGCGCGAGCAACCGCTTTATATTTCGATACGATTATTACATCCACTCAGTGTTGCCAGACGTACCAGGATCCTAGTATTTTTACCAGAATTTTAATGAAGATACCATATACCAGGGTGAAGACATCCTGGTATGCTTAAATACCAGGATTTGAAGTCTACGTAATTTATTATTTAAGATTCGTATAATATGTGTTTATCCAATAATTTAACACGAACACCAATATTACAAATAACTGATATTTGTGAAAAAACTGCCGTAAAAAAATTAAGAGTGGCATAGGATGGTAATTATCCAGCACACGCTATAGGAGAAAAGGATACGTCTTAGTCTGCCATTTATGATGGAAATACTATTTTCTTTCCGCCATGCTTCCATTTAGTTTATTGATATAAAATATCTCGATATTGAGTTAAATTTAACAAACTTGCTGTGCCCGTTAAAAACATAATAGAATTATAAGCGTTGGTTATATTATTATTGTGATGGAACTGCTCACAAAATGGAGGCGCCGACACACTTATGGTGTGACAGTCGTCCCAAGTCGCAGGAGGGGACACGCGCTGAATTTATTTAATAAGGGCGCCAAGCGCATGCCCACTTACCTGCTTAATGTCGCCGGCGTTGAGCGTCTCAGGGGTGAGCGCCCTGGGTCGAAGGGTTGCATTTGGTGGTTTCTTAAGATTTAGAATAATAACACTTTGCTATGGTATTAATTGGTTCACCCGACCAAATGGTGGGGACTAATTTATTCAAAAAATTAAACGAAGAGAAACTGTTCAGGTTGATGCTGGGTTATTGTCACTTTAGTAGCCGATTAATGAATGATGGTGATGACAACTTACAATCTGTGATGTTAGATGGTAATGTCACCGCGACTGGATTGCTCGCCGAGCGACGGGAGAAGTGTAGTCGGACCCTCAGGAGGCGACGCCGGAACGTTGCAAGGTTGGCCTCCGATTGCCTCCGGGGTGATGACTCCGGCGCACGGGACGTCGGCGGTGGATGACCGGGCGGTCGCGACGTGATGCTCGCGCGCGTCTCAGGCCGTCACACGACACCTGGACCGCGTATGACGCTCGAAGCCAAACTTTGGCTATTCGGAATTAATTCCGTGAAGACCGGGCAAGTTTCGCAGTGGTCGGCTCAGTGTGTGCCTTACCCACTGCTGCTGTTCCCTTTCTACCGCAGGTTTCATTAACTGACTAATATTCGGTGGCTTTCTTAACTACCACTGTTAATCTACTCAAAACTTTACTTGTTGGTTTCTATCTCCATACGACTTCTCCTGCACGACCGTCCTCTCTAGCGTCTGTCGCCCGTCCTCTCTCTGGCCTCGCTCGCCCGTCTGTCCCTTTCGTTTTTTCGAAAAAAATCTCAAAGTGCTCACGTGCTTCCTGCCTAGTGATTTTATTGGTCGGATTTCAACTTCTCGAACCTTCTATTTCATCAACGGTGCCTTCTGGTTGTTCATTGGCCGGCATTGTTAGGCCGGAGGAGCGCGCACGTGTCCCTTCTGCTTTGGCATGTGATGATTTTATAGGCTTTTAGAGGATTATTGAGCCGGGTGCGATCGCCAAGTCGCTAAAATGGTTGTTCCGGCTGTCGATCATCCAGTATTGTTGGACAAAGGGTAAGATTTATTGTTAGGGGCTTCTGGAGAACTTGGGCCGTTGGGCGGAACTAAATCGGGTCGCGGTGGACGCGTGGCCCTTTCCAACTTCCGGTAATTTGGCGTGACGCGGGGGTGAGAGGGTGCGATGGTCACCCGACGCATCGCGGTATTGTCAGTAAAAGGGTATAATTGATAGTTGAAAGTTTATGGGGGCTTGAGCGGCTGGGCATATCTAATTCGGGGGCGCGTAGCTCTTTCCTGCCGTCCGGTAATTTGGCGTGACGCAAGGGTGGAGGACTGCGATGGTCCCCGACACATCGCATTACCCCCCCGTACAATGAGATTAAAAAAAACGCATGGGACATGTTTTTTTTAATCTAAGAACAAAAAAAGGACATTTACAAAAATAGATGATAAATAAATTTGGGGAGCATGTGCCGACAGATGAAGCTGTGAAAACACAAAAACCTGGCATGTCCAGAACGAAAATTAGGGGTTTCAATGACAACTCTAACATGATAAGACAATACTAGTTAATTAAGCAAAAGGATAAAATTAATGAAGAGGAACAACACTAAAGCTATCTCTAAAAAACTAGATGACCAATAAATTTAGGACACAAAATCTTTAAGAAGTAATACAAACACATTAATGATAAGAAAATGAATGAAAATAATCTTTATCATTTTTCAAAAATAAGAAATGGTGGTGGGCCATTAGCAACACCTACTCAAACTAAGAGCAAACTAAGCACTAAATAAGTAATTAAGAAGATAACATAGAGGGATAATTGGAAACAAAACTTAGAAAGACTGACAAAATGAAACAATGGGGTACCTAAAACTAGTTAAACGCTACTGCAAATTGAATAATTGTGCAAAGTGAAGAGCCAAAAGTGGGAACCCTGTTAATCATTATTATATTTGACGCTCTTTTAATACGATTTTAGAGGTATAAAAACAAGTGGAATAAATGTGACATTTGCAAAATAATAGATAAGCATAATAGTCAACAGTGGCCAAATTATTTAAAACACAAGAGGAGGAAACAAAATATCAACACGATGGAGAATTGAAAATAGAATGGTAGACGTGAGAAAACAACCAATGAATTAAACAAAGGACTTGGGTTGCAAAAACATTAAATTCATAATATCAGAATGGAGCTCGTTTCATTAATTAAAGTCAATGGCTATAACTCTCGTCAACTCTCGACAGAGTATATCTAAGGGATATCTGAATTATTTCTCTCTCTTTTTAATCAACAACGACGTTCACTTATAACAATCACTTAACCAAAGCATTGAAGTAGTAGCGAACCCACGAAATTAATTAATAATAAGACGTGCCAGGGCAACCGGGCTGGATCCACAAGAATATAATTAAAATAAGGTTACCTAATCAGAGCGACATAAATGAGGGCTTTTATTCTTTCAGCCAATTAATCTAGTTTAATCTCTGAAAGGAACAAGGTTATAAAAATTGTGAGGACCAACCTCGGAACCATCTGTGCTACGTAAAGTGCAAGCGTTGGGGGCTACAAGCCTCATAATTGGTAAGGACCTACAAATAAAGGAAAGAATTTACTAATAAGGCCTTCAGGCTGATTAGATACTCTGAGAGCTTTGATTAAAACTTTATCGCCGACTTTGAATAAATGGGTTTTACTCTTCTGGTGTTGTTTTCTCGTATCACCAGCTTTCTTTAAATTTGAGAGAATAATTTGACACCGATCCTCAGGGGAAATTGGAATTTGAGTGGCCATTTTTGCTAAAATAGGAAACAATGGTTTCGGCTTCTTATTGAATTGAGCCTCGAAAGGTGTAAATCTGGAAGATTCATGGGGGATGTGGTTAAGCCACGTATTAATCTTCGGTAGTAAATCGGGCCAAGCGGTTTAACGGCCTCTGTGGTGGTTGACCTGGGGCTGTCGAAGGCGGCGCGAGAAGGGGCGCGGTCTGGCCTTGACCGACAATGAAGGGAGGCGGAAAACTGGTCGGCGCCGGGGGGGAGGGGGCGGGGGGAAAGTGCGGCGAAGGGCCGTGGTTAAAAGGACGCTCTTGACCTTGCGAATGGCGTGGGGGAAATCCTCGATTCTGATTATTATTATTGCCATTACGTGGGCGTGAAGAGTTTTGACTCTGATTTTGATAAGAAGCGAATTGCACATTCGTTTGGTCGAAATCGCCCAATAAGATCTGAAATTGCTCAAGATCTTTTACAAAACTAGTTTTAAGGAGGTTTTGAATGACATATGGATAATGACGAGTTAATAGCCACATAATTTCGTCGTCAGGGGGGGTAGGTTCGCATTGTTTAAGTAGGGCAATGCGAGACACTGCATAATCCCGCATAGACATGTTACCATTCTGGTCCCATCTACCTTTAGCCAAATCCATTTTAAAATTGTATTGGGTGTTTCTATCCCAAAAACGATTAATAAATTTGGAACGAAAATCCTGAAAATCAGCCGGAACTGGTAACAATGTTTGGAACCATTCTTGGGCATGGTCAACCAACATTTGGGCTATAACCTTCGGTTTAGAAGATTCAGGAATGTGTCTCGCTAAAGCAAAATAATTTTCAACATTACGTAAGAACGTAATGGGCTGTTCACCGCGATTACCAGAGAATTTTAAATTTGGAGGAATTGACAGTGGCATAGCATTAACCGGGAAAGCTGAAATAGTCTTTTCCGCTACTTTAATTTCTAGTTCGCCTATTTTGACTTCGATTTCTTTCCGTTCCATTTCCGCCTGTGCCTGGATAACTAATTTTGCTGTTTCAATTTTATTGTTCAGGGAGTCGTGAAGTCCTTCAATCTTATTGTCAACCCCTTTTAGTTGCTTAGTCACCTCGCCTTTCAAGTTGGAAATTTCGGATTCATTGTCTTTAAATTTATCACGAGCCCAATGTCCCAAATTTAATTGCTTTTCTGAAACGGTTGCAATATCCTTGTTTATGCTGTCTTTAAATTCTGTCATTTGTTGAACTGTTTCAGACTGGAGCGATTCGCATTTCTTTAGTTGGCCTGTTAAATGTTCTTTGATGTCAGAAATTTGCGTAGAATTATTTTCAACAGCAGAGGCGAGAGAGGCGATTTTAGTGCTCTGTTTATCGACCTTTGAATTAACCGAATTTAGTTGTTGAGACACCTCACTTTGAAAAAGGGTGAAATTAGTGAGGTGTTCGTCTAATCTACTATCAAGGGCACAAAATTTCGAATCAAATCTGGAATTCAAGTCCTGAAATTTAGAATTTAATTCTTGACGCTGTTCGTCAAATTGTAATCGAAATTGACAAAATTCTTGACGCTGTTCGTCAAATTTTGCGATAAGAGTGCTGAAAAATTGAGACATTTGGTCTGAGGGTGGCGTCGGAGCGGCCGCGGCGAGGGTAGGTCCGGCCTCGGCGGTACTCGTCTCGAGTACCTGCTCTAAAGAAACCCCGACAGTAGGGGCGAGAACAGCTGGGGGCGTGAGCTCGGCAGGCGCGTCGGCGTTTGCGGGAGCGGGGTCAGAAACCTCGGGGTTTTGAATGGGATTATTTTCAGCCATCGTGGAGCGAGCAATCCTCGAAGTGACGTAAGTACGATAATGACGCCTACAGCGCGTTACACATGAGTACACAATCAAACACAATAAAAAGAAAAGTACAAAACACACACAATGAAATGTTAGAGGATAACACTGAGAAATAAACATAAAATTTCAAATAGAAAGTAAACACTATTAAGTAAACATATAATTGTTACGTGACGGAAATAGCACGTATAATGAAAAAGGAAAAAACTAAAATAGAGTTCAATTAACCACACTTAAACACTATATGACGCATTAAGAAATTGTAAAAAGAAAATAACAATAAAATGAAATTATGCGTCTGAAAAGAGAGTGAAATGTTCTTATAAATACACTTTGGGCTTCTAAGTTATGAGAATCACTGTAATACTCTGAGCATTCACTGATACAAAATATGTAAAAATTACCGGAAGTTCAATATAAAATTTAAGTCTCACACGCAAGCAAAGTGATTGAAAACCTCATAAAATACAAAATATCAAAAGAAACACACATTAAAACCAAATGCAATCTTCAGTTGGGCAATAATTGAGCAAGCGTAAACGGAAAATGGATAAGAAAGAATTAGTGAGTTCAATAAGAAATACACAGGTGCGAGTAACACAAAGTAAAATACTTGTTAAAAACCACGTTGTGTGTCAATTTATGCTCTGCACGCTGCACAAGCTGAATTATACGTGAAAAAACAAACGAAGTTGGGCGACCAATTTATGAGATGCCCGCCACACGAGTTCAATTATTCGTGAATAGAAAACCACGTTGGGTGTCCAATTTATGATGTGAGTCTACCCAAGCTCAATTATTCGTATAAAAACAACCACGTTGGGCGTCCAATTTATGATCTGAGTCTACACAAGCTCAATTATTCGTATAAAAACAACCACGTTGGGCGTCCAATTTATGATCTGAGTCTACACAAGCTCAATTATTCGTATAAAAACAACCACGTTGGGCGTCCAATTTATGATCTGAGTCTACACAAGCTCAATTATTCGTATAAAAACAACCACGTTGGGCGTCCAATTTATGTGATGGAACTGCTCACAAAATGGAGGCGCCGACACACTTATGGTGTGACAGTCGTCCCAAGTCGCAGGAGGGGACACGCGCTGAATTTATTTAATAAGGGCGCCAAGCGCATGCCCACTTACCTGCTTAATGTCGCCGGCGTTGAGCGTCTCAGGGGTGAGCGCCCTGGGTCGAAGGGTTGCATTTGGTGGTTTCTTAAGATTTAGAATAATAACACTTTGCTATGGTATTAATTGGTTCACCCGACCAAATGGTGGGGACTAATTTATTCAAAAAATTAAACGAAGAGAAACTGTTCAGGTTGATGCTGGGTTATTGTCACTTTAGTAGCCGATTAATGAATGATGGTGATGACAACTTACAATCTGTGATGTTAGATGGTAATGTCACCGCGACTGGATTGCTCGCCGAGCGACGGAGAAGTGTAGTCGGACCCTCAGGAGGCGACGCCGGAACGTTGCAAGGTTGGCCTCCGATTGCCTCCGGGGTGATGACTCCGGCGCACGGGACGTCGGCGGTGGATGACCGGGCGGTCGCGACGTGATGCTCGCGCGCGTCTCAGGCCGTCACACGACACCTGGACCGCGTATGACGCTCGAAGCCAAACTTTGGCTATTCGGAATTAATTCCGTGAAGACCGGGCAAGTTTCGCAGTGGTCGGCTCAGTGTGTGCCTTACCCACTGCTGCTGTTCCCTTTCTACCGCAGGTTTCATTAACTGACTAATATTCGGTGGCTTTCTTAACTACCACTGTTAATCTACTCAAAACTTTACTTGTTGGTTTCTATCTCCATACGACTTCTCCTGCACGACCGTCCTCTCTAGCGTCTGTCGCCCGTCCTCTCTCTGGCCTCGCTCGCCCGTCTGTCCCTTTCGTTTTTTCGAAAAAATCTCAAAGTGCTCACGTGCTTCCTGCCTAGTGATTTTATTGGTCGGATTTCAACTTCTCGAACCTTCTATTTCATCAACGGTGCCTTCTGGTTGTTCATTGGCCGGCATTGTTAGGCCGGAGGAGCGCGCACGTGTCCCTTCTGCTTTGGCATGTGATGATTTTATAGGCTTTTAGAGGATTATTGAGCCGGGTGCGATCGCCAAGTCGCTAAAATGGTTGTTCCGGCTGTCGATCATCCAGTATTGTTGGACAAAGGGTAAGATTTATTGTTAGGGGCTTCTGGAGAACTTGGGCCGTTGGGCGGAACTAAATCGGGTCGCGGTGGACGCGTGGCCCTTTCCAACTTCCGGTAATTTGGCGTGACGCGGGGGTGAGAGGGTGCGATGGTCACCCGACGCATCGCGGTATTGTCAGTAAAAGGGTATAATTGATAGTTGAAAGTTTATGGGGGGCTTGAGCGGCTGGGCATATCTAATTCGGGGGCGCGTAGCTCTTTCCTGCCGTCCGGTAATTTGGCGTGACGCAAGGGTGGAGGACTGCGATGGTCCCCGACACATCGCATTATAAGCGTCCGTAGTCAACGCTAGCGCCTAAACCTAAGCGATTTTCTTCAAAACTGATATTCTCCAATCGTTTTTACTCGTCTCAAGACCCCTGGAATTTGAAACCGATATTTTAATATTTGGGGGTATATTACATAAAGCCCGTTTTGAGATTTTCAAAGTTAAAAGAAAATGGCTCCAATTTTTTTGATTATATTTTGTGGTTGAATAGTGCAAAGGACGTTTAAGGGATTGATGTAGGTATCATTTTCGGTGATATCCCCAATTTTTCGAAAATTGCAAAATACTTTTTGAAACCTGCAAATTTGAAGATAGAGATTTTTACCTCAATGTCGGTTGTACAAAATTAGCACTTTAAATAAGGTCATGTACTATTTTTTTAAAAAACGAGTAGTTTTTGCGAAAATTGCGATTCAAATTTACAAAAAAATGTTTCTCAAACACCGCTCCAAATTTTTTCTTTAAATTTTCTTCACTTGTATAATGAAGGACAATAAAAAATACGGCCTTAGTCCTACTTCTGGGAAATACTTTTGAAAATTGCAACAAAAAAAACTAGTTTTTAAACTACAAAATTGTAGATAGCGATTGTTACTTCAAACAAAGTCTCTTGTAGAAAATTAGATCTTTAAAAAGGGTTATGTAGAATTTTCAGAAAAAACGAGTCGTTTTTGCGTAATCTTCGCTTCAAAATTACAAAAAGGATTTTCTCAAAAATCGCTCCAAATGTTTTCTTTAAATTTCTCCCACGAGTGTAATAATGGACGGTAAATAAATACATAAACTAGTGGTGCTATAGAATGGCACAGACTTTCTCGCAGAACTTAGTTTTCTAATCTCTATAGTTTGAACCAGTTTTTCTGTTATGAATGATAATCTTCCGAGGTTCCTTCTTTGGGCGCCCAAAGGACATTTTGTTTCACATTCTCTAGATTTTTCAGCTTCCTAATGCTAGAAATGAAACCACCATACGCTATTACTTTTATATAAGTGTAAACGTCATGCAGAGCCATTTTGGTCGCAGTCGTTAATCAGCGAGAATTGTCACAGCTTTTCGGAGGGAAGCTGCGCAGGTTCGAGTCCTGGTCGGGGTATATTATTTGTCAACATTCTCTATTGTCACAGAAAATAATTGAGAATACTAAAAACTTTATTGAAAACCATGTGAAGCTATTTGAATCACAAATATTGATAATTACGTTAAATGAACTTGAAGTGTCTGTATATATTTTTTCGAGATTTTAACATTCAACAATTTTTCACGTATCTTCTTGGATTTGTAAATCCTATTTTACCATCGTATCAATTGTTTGTTTATCATGCATTTACCATTTTATAGCTCGGTTCGATTCTTTTTATGGCTCTGTTCGACCTATACGGTGCTAGTTTGGCGTAGTGGTATAAATACCGGTTCGTTAACTTTGAGGATCGGATATCGGGTCTCGAAACGAAAAAAAATTTCTGGTAGGAAACACTTTTGCTGGTTTATGAAATAGTGGAGTAGCATTTAGGACCGTATAAAAGCAGTGCGAGAAAGTATGTGCGTTGGAATGCGTTGGAAGCATCACTAGTTATGTCTTGAATGCTGGCGTGAAAATCAGAAAAGCTTAGTGTCTCATCTTGATCGTGTTTTTATACCTTAAATCAAAAGTAAGATTCATACATTTACCATGAATATCGTCCGCCATTCCGTCGCTGCAGTTTCTGCTACTTAGTTTTGTTTTCTTTTTAGAGTAATGTTATGACGGGAAACAACGAAGAGAGAAAAGAAGATGCGCTTTTTGTCCAAGGAGGCAAGCCAGGAGGCACGCAGCATTGTTGCAATATTTGATCCAACCACATTGAAAAGAACTCACAAGAAAGACTTATTTGCAAAGAATGTAGTTCTGAGGAAGCTTATTTTAGTTCACAAATGTCCCTGCATATTTCAATGTGGTAAAAATATATTGTTTATTGAATTAATTGTATTCTACTATTTACCTTTAGTAAATAAAGTTACTATAAATAACACTTCACGACTGTGATTTTGATTCGAGTGCTTATTATAAGCAAAAATTATGAGCCTGCATGTCATCTTTATGTATCCCTTCATCTATACAAGTTATAGAAATCAATAACAAATGTCTGGGAATATTAATGTAAATATTTGATTCATAATAAAACAATAAATATAACATAAACAGTTGTTAGGTAAAATCTGAATCGCGAGTAATGGCGTTACAAAAGTATGCGTGAGTTACGGAGGGTTAATGTATTACATGTAATATATGTACCAAAGAAAAATTAAATCACACACCTTTAAAAATTTCTTTTATACTTCGCTTTTTCTAACGTGGCCGATGGCATTAGGTCATTATTACACCTCCTGCCTTTTTAACATTGGTAAGCACATTTCTGAAGCCACGAGACCCCCTTGAGAAGGAAGGTCGCGAATTAATGAAAAAGATTCATTTTATAAAGCAGGTGGTCTAATAATTTCCTAATGTCATCAACCACGTTAGAAAAAGCGAAGTATAACCACTCATTCTTTATTTTGTTTTGTTTTTAAAGGTGTCGTACACTTCAGTTTTACTAACTTTAAATTTATTTATCACAACCTGGACAGATGTGTTGCTTTGTTCGGGTTGTTGAATTAGTCTCCTTATTTTCTCACCAAGAGTTAACGTTTTCAACTTGCCACCTGTCATAAACATTGTTTAACATAATAATATCTGCAACTCGTCGAATTGAACCATTTTTAGTACCGTCTTCTTCTACATTTTACGGGTTAGGCTTACGCCTGTTCCGTCTCCACTGTATCTTTCCATCTTTTCGTGGGTCTTCCCACATCTCTTTTCCCTCTCGGTTTGTAGAAATATGCTAATCTTGGCAGTCTTGTTTCTTCCATTCTTTCTAGGTGCTGCAGCCACTTTTTCCTGTTTAATTCCATTATGTTGTTTGCGCTATTCACTTTCAATTCTCTCCTGATTTCTTCATTTCTTATCTGGTCTTCTAAGATGCAGCCTTTTGTTCTTCGAAGGAACTTCATCTCTGAGCTCTGAATTTTGCTTATTCTTTTCTGCGTTAGAACCCAGCATTCACTGCCATAAAGCAATATCGGGAGAGCTAATGTTTTGTAAAATTTTATTCTGGTATCTTTTTGGGTCTTGTTTTTAAGAGTTCTGTGTATGGTCCCACAGATGGATTGAAATCTTGCTAATTTTTTATCAATGTCTTTTTGTCCTTCCGTGTCACATCCTAGGTAATTAAAATTTAAAACTTGTTCTAAACTTACATTGTCTAGAATTATTTTTGAACGGATAATCTCTTTTCCCCCAAAACGCTAATATTTTGGTTTTGTCTTTTGAGATGGTTAGGTTGTAAGAGCTGCATAGCTGATTTAAGTGGTGTAGGGCATACGGTAGATCCTTTTCAGTTTCTTGGATTATGACAGCATCATCTGCATAAAGTAGAAGGTTTAAAATATTTTTCTTAGTCAATTTTATTCCTGTTTTAATATTTGTTTCCATCTCAGAAATATGTCATTTCCATATATGTTGAAAAGTGTCGGCGACATTGAACATCCTTGTCGAACGCCTTTGTTAATTAAAATTTCTTCTGATTTAATAAAATCTGTCTTAATAATTATTTCTGAATTATTATACATGCTTTTAATTGTTTCTATAAGATGAGTAGGGTAGCCATAGTTTTTCATAATGTCCCAAAGTTTCCTTCTATCAACATTATCAAAGGCTTTAACGAAATCAATAAATGCCATATGCGTTTGTAGATTGAATTCTCTTCGTTTCTCCATGGTTTGCTGTAGAACAAAAATATTGTCAGTAGTTGACCTTCCTTTTCAGAAACCAGTTTGTTCTTCGTCCACTAGCAAGTCTGCTATTTTTAGGAGTCTTTTGTTTATAATTCTGGCATATAACTTGTATGTTGAATTCAGCAAGCTAATTCCTCTGTAGTTCTCTGGGTTTTTACGATCTCCTTTCTTAAATATTGATACAACTTCAGCAGTTTTCCATTCTTCAGGTATCCGTTTAGATTGCCAGCATTGATTCATTAAATGTTGTAATCTCCAATGGAGGAGTGGATCGCCATATTTTAGAAGTTCAGCATTGATTTTGTCTGTTCCAGTAGCCTTTCTATTCTTTAGCTCTTTTAATGATTCTTGTAGCTCTTGTATTGTGATTGGATCAATGCTGTTATTTTCTCCTTCTTTACATTCCGATATTTCATTATCTTCTTGTGCATTGTACCATAGTTGTTTATAATGTTCGATCCACTCATCTTTCTTCACAACATCAATCCTTATTGTATCTCTTTCTGTCTTGTTCAGATGTTTCATTATCTTACATGCGGCATTTTGTCTTCCATGTATGTCGTTTTCAATTTTACTTATGAATGTATCCCAGGATTTCCGGTGAGCTTCTTTGACTATACACTTTGTTTTGTTCCGTGCTGTTTTATAGTTTTCTCGGGTTAGTTCGTTGTTCTGTTGAAGCCATTTTTTATATTTTTCCTGTTGTCTTTGATTGCTTCTGAAATTTCGCTGTTCCAGATTCTTAAACCTTTCTTGCTTCTAATCTTTTTCTTTATCCCAAGTGCTTCCGTGGCTGCTTTCTTTATATTAATCTTTATATTTTCCCACTCTTTCTCGAGATCATCCTCTGTGGGAACGTCCATTAAATAGTGTCGTAGTCTCTTCTGATACAATGTTTCTTATGCTCTCTTCTTGCAGAAGATGCGCTTTGAATACTTCTTCAGGGGATTGTAATTTCTTTCTTGTTGACGTTTTCCATCTTTTCCAAGGTAAGAATTTTGCTATCACCAGATAATGGTCAGTGTATAGATCGCATCCTCTGTAAGCTTGAACATCCTTCAGCTGTGCCCGTATTTTATTATTTATTAATATGTAATCAAGTATTGATCTACATCCTCGGGCACACCATGTGTATTTGTTTATATCTCTTTTTCTAAAGAAAGTATTTGTGATTTTTAGATTGTTGGAGGAAGCAAATGTTCTTAGCTCTTTACCATTTTCATTCAAGTGCTGTTCACCCTGATTTCCGACAATTCCTGGGATAGGTATAATACCTACTCTGGCATTAAAATCGCCGCATATTATAAAACTATCGTTCTTGTTCACCTTATCGATTTGCTTTTGTAGCTGGTTGTATAATATTTCTGTTTCTGCCTTCCTTCCCTCTTCAGGGGCATATACCCCTATCACCGTCAGATGACCTCTATCTACTTTCATTCTTATCATCATTATTCTTTCATTCAGATATGTATAATTTTCTATTTTAGATTTCAGTCTTTTGTGAATCAGTATAGCTACTCCAACTTTTGCTCTTACACCCTCTGACACGCCACTATATATCATTATATAGTTATCTAATTCTTTTGTTCCTTTCAGTTTCTTCTTAGTCTCAGTTATTACAGCTATTTGTATTTTCCGTTCATTTAGAAGCTTATCTAGTTCTACGTCTTTCATTCCCAGACCTCTTACGCTCCATGTGGCTATGTTTAATAATTCCGCAATTCTTTTTCTCTTTTCCTTGGCATGCGTTGGTCGTCGTATGTGACTATCCGGCTTACAGTGAAGATTGCGAGTAGATTATTATTCCTTAGTGCGAGTTAACAGCCCACACCTAAGTAGGCAGATGTCGGGGCTGCCGACTTCAAGCATTCTGCCCTGCTTGTTTTCTGTCGGGGGCTCTCCCCTAGATGGTTGCCTTCACTTCGGCTATGGGTTCCATCTACCCCTCGAGGCGCCTCACGCCATCTTCGCTAAAGATCTTTGCCGATCCTCTTCAGATGGTGATTTCTTCCGGCGTTGAGGTCCTCTTCTGGAGTACTTCTTCGTCTGACCCCTCTCCCTCGACCTGTCCGGCAAGGGAGGCCCTACCAGAAGCTACGCTACCGCCGGCATAGCTCTCAGGTTCATTTTTAGTACCGTCGTACTGAAAATCCCTTTCCGTTTCCGCCTTTTTTCGTCCTTTCCGACCATTTTGTTCTGTAGTCCTTTCTTTCATTTCATTTTCGCCCATTTCGTCCTTTTGGTCCCTTTTGAAAAGAAATTGCGTTATTGCTTAGACATAAATAATCATTTCGAACAGACCCGCGACCCGTATTATACAGCCGACCTGTGTTCTACGAGCGACCCGTGTGATATGGGTACCCGCATAAAACGGGTACCCGCATAATACGGGTACCCGTATGAATGCGGGTGGGTTCGACACGCACGTTTCTGAGACGGGCGGGCGGGCGGGTTGACGGGTCTGCGGGTATTGAGAGCTCTAGTGGATGGTCTGCCCTGGCTGGAAGCTGCGAAAATCTACGCTGGGATGAAAGAAGAAGACGACGGCCGACACTCAAAGCTCAACAGAGATGAGTTTTAACCTCAAAAGTGAAAATATTTGCAAATAGTGTATTGTAAAATATGTAAAAGTGTAAAGCTGTCACAAAAATTATTTTTTGTTACAAATATGTTTTTATTGAGTTCAGATTTAATGGTAAGGTATTTTTAATGTTAATTTATTTAATTCCTTAGGTAAAGCTGAACATATTGGTTGAAAATTACTGTCGCTAAAAATATCAAAAATAATGTCTCTCTTATTTTATCTTCAACGTGTATTCCTTAGACAAAAATGATTGATATTTAAAAGGTTGCTTATTGTCCAAATTTAGATAACTTGGTTTTATACTCGCATATTTATCATCAATTTATAACTGAATTACTAATGAAATCCCCAAAAAAACGGTTATAGTATGAATTATTGAGTGTCTTGTTTTATATTATAACTAAACATTAATTTATTGATTTAAATTGTTATAGAAAATATTTTTAATTTTAATATCTACGATTATTAACGTGTACTAGTACATAGTCCGAATATTAGTCAAATAATTCACGCCATTGAAATAAAATTTAAACTAATCACATTAGAAAATAATTAAAATACCGAAATAAAAATGTAGATATTTTAGTTTGCCATGTTATGACGATTTACAACAATTCGAAGCTACTTCGTCTCTCAAACATTCAAATATTATTAATATTTTTACTTCCTCGTATACATACGTATATACCGAATTATATATGTAGGTAATATAGGAAAAGTTATGTAATGCTGCGGAAAATTGATTTCGAGATTTGAACGTTAATATACGTTTTGATGTCCCTTGATACCGAAATAGTGCTTCTTTTTAAAACATCCGTCTGTCTGTACGTCCGTCTGTGAACACCGCTAACGCCTAAACCATGCGAAGAATTCTTTTCAAATTGAACAAACCCCTGTCCATCTGCGTCGAGTCGAAGCTTTGAGATTTTGAAAACATTTTTTTATATTTGAGGGTCCTTTACATGAAGCTACCCGGACTTTTTCAAAATTTTCTCAAAAACGCCTGCAAATGTTTTGTTTTAATTTTTGTAAGAATAGAGTAAAATACAGTTATTAAGGTGGTTAACTGTGAATTTTCAAAAATTGCAAACTTTTGGATTTTTTCACGCCTAAAACAAGTGAGGGTTGTTTTCATTTGAATAGGCTTTGAGAACCTTTCTATCATCCGACAAATCGACATGATCTTCGTTTTAAAATGTTCATTAGATCTCAAAGAACAACTTTTAGTTTAACGGCCATAACGACAATTGATCAGTATGATCTAAGGAAAAATATACTGCACTTTTAGACTATTTGACCGAAACCTCATTTCCATAAGAGTCGTTGATGGTTCTTTGGGGCGCACGCTGCGCTTGAACGCGAAGAAACCGGATCACTGCTCTTCGGGCTGCTCCCGAGGCATCCCTGCAACGAACTGCGGAAACAACGCGACCGAATTGGCGCCACCGTTGCGACGTCCATGGATATTCCCTGGTCGATCTGCATCGCCTCGATTTTGAAAAACTTGCTTCAAAATTTACATGAAGCCCCCCGGACATTTTCAAAATTTTCTCAAATACGGCTCCAAATTTTTTCTTTAAATTTCTTGTAAGAATAGGGTAAAATACACTTATTACAGTGGCGTAGGTTCCATTTTCACGGTTTACTCTGAATTTTCGAAAATTGCCAAAGTTTGAAATTTTTTCGGCGTCTTCCTAGAACTACAAAATTGAAGATAGAGATTTTTCCTTCAAATAAAATTTGTTGTTGAAAGTGAGTTCCTTCATTAAGGTCACGTACATATTTGAGAAAATTTTATTAGTTTTTGCGCAATATTGCACGCAATATTTGAAATTTTAGAAAATTTCAAAAAGCAGATTTTCTAAAAAAACGGCTCCAAATTTTTGCTTTAAACTTTTGGTAGTGATAGTGCTAAATGTGCTCTATGAGATGACATTAACGCCATATTCCTCTATTCTTTTGTTTTTCAAAAATTGCAAAAATGTAGTTTTTTTGACTTTTCTCTCACGTTGTTAATATTTACATTAGCGGCGATCTGTTCACATTATTATATTAATGAGTACATGTGCTTTAAATAATGTCAAATAAAGTTTTTCGAAAATTAAAGTTATCTGTGAAAACTAGCTCAAATTTGCGCATTTTCAGAAACGATCAAACGCCATTTTCTCAAAAATGATTTCAAATTTTTTGTTCAAACTTTTCGAACGGACAGTGGTAATTGCACTCTTTAATATGGCGTAAAGTTAATTTGGGGGTACTTTTTTTGTTTTTACAAAAATTAAAAGAATGTACATTGTTTGAAAGTTATCTCATACAGTTAAAATGCACATTTCAAGCAATTTGTAAACACTATTGAATTTTTTCAGTGTAAGTTCTTCAAATGACTTCAAATGAAGTGTTTCGAAAAGTAAAAACTTTTCTATAAAAAAGAGCTTCAAATTTCGCATTTAGAGTAGGGCTAAACGACATTTTTTTGAAAAGGCTTCAAATTTTTCAACGAAAATTGCCATTTAAGACAAAGTTTTATTGTTTTTTATTTTCTTAAAATAATAGTTTTGTTTTACTATTGGAAAACCGAAAAACTTAAGAAATGTCGAAAAAATGTAGTTCGGGCGACGATAGATGGCAGCTGTCAAGAGTATTGGCAAGTCCGGATAGCTAGTCGAGACGAAACGAAATAGAAAACTAATACGGGAAAGTCTGTGCCATTCTGTAGCACCACTAGTTCGGTATTAAGGACCCACAAAGTAGGTATTCTGGCTATACTACTTGTTGGAGTTTTTTTCTTAATTTAGCAACTGGGATTTATCATTTTTGCTAAATTAAAACTTTTTCGTTAGCAGGGCCCGACAATTATTTTTTCTGTCGAAACTCCGCCATTTTCCGCGCAGCATTTTATAACTTTCCGTATACTATGGATTTACGCATGTACATGGGAAAGTAAACGTACATTTAAAAATTTAATTATCTCTTTATGATTTGTTTTATTAATACAAGCGAAGAGTAGATTCTAGGCTTACTTACCTGGTATGTATACTGTTAATGGTATAACAAATTCCAAATTCAGTATGCAGAGGTTGAAAATATTTGCAGCAGTCGAATTCTTCGTTTCGCCATGTGCAACGTGTGAATATTTGCGAACAATTGAAACGATGCTGCAAATAAATACATATTATTAATTTAAATTGTAGTTAATAATCTGATGGGAACAGCGAAAAACGCATATAAATGCGCTATACATAAAAAACTCATATATAATATATATATACAGGATGTCCAGAAGCTCCCGTTACAAAAAAATACCACAAAATTCTTTGACGCCAAACATGAAGAATGGCAGGTCCAGTTTCTCCGAAAAAAATTTTGTCTTTGAGAAAATTGAGTTTAAAAATCACTTCCGGGGCGCGAAATTCAAACCGGCCGCAACGACACTGCAGACTGCGCGGAGCATCCTTCCCCACCTTCTGCGCGGAGCATTTCCTCGTTTCTCCGCGTAAACGGTGAAACAGTCGAGTAATATTCTGGAAAGCATCGCGTTGCTTACACTAGAATACTTAATAGTATCAAGTATTTGCAGGGTCTATTCAATAAATATTTTAAATGTATGTACAGAATATCGAGTTTTCTTCAAAATAATAGCCACAGTACACGGCGACGAAAACATAAATTATGAACACGATCCAACATTTATGAAAAAGATTGAATCTCCTGGAAAGCTCGAATTGTTATTTTTAGCACATATTAATGTGAACTAGTGCTTTAGGCTTAAGATTGCCACGTAAATGATAGTCTCCTGTAGGTTATTCTAAATATCGTGATACACTAAGGAGCAATTAGGAGATAAAATATTCGTTAATGAAAATACTGAGTTTATTGATTATCTTTGGAATTTGAATTGATTCTCCCGGCTGTCATTTTCTGAATTATCAAACTAAAGATAGCCAGCTTTAAACTTCTTAATAACCGCTGGACGGTTTATCTAGGATGTAGCCCTAATTGATGGATATCAATATTTCCCCCTCAAAAATATTGCAAATAATTCCTAAATAAAAGTATCTGTTCGTGCCGTAAAAGATCCATGAACTTCAATACCACCCGTCAAATATTATTTTAGCTTAAGTAATATGTGGTACAGTAAGAGCACTTCCTGCTGCCGCAGGAAAAGCGTTCCGAAATAAATGCTTTTGCAAAATATGCTAACTGTTCTACGTGGAACATCGAAGTTAAGGCAAGCGGCCTCGACTATCCATTTCTCGAAGTTGAATGACCATTCTACCATTCTATGGGTAGAATGGTCATTGCAAGATGAGAGCATGTCTTTCTCCCAAATCTTGGAATTACTTCGTGAAACCATTTCATAAGGCAGTTGACAGCTACTCGGGAGAAGTATTCTTTTAGTTGCTTTGTTTCTTTGAGCTTGCATTGTAGTTAGCAGATACGTACACAAAAGAGTAACGACCATTTCTTCAATTTAATTCTTCGAGATTACTACGTAGTACAGAATGTAAGGGAGTAGAAACAGTTCACTACTACACTACTTCAGTGTTTTAATTTTGAATATTTTTCTTTGATATTTTCATAATGTAAAACAAAAATCGGCAAAGAGGAAAAAAAACTTATGCAATATAATCAAATTTTCACCCGAAACCTTCTTTTGAATTATTATTTTTTTCAATTTATTTTAATTTTTTAATGCAGAATCAGTATCCTTACTACTTAAATATTTTAGAACATGCATATTTTGTTACTTTAAATTAATTAGAAATACTTTACATGCATGTCCTAAATCTTTCAGTTATATCTCTACATGTTCAATATTTTAATTTGTTTAAAAATTAATCAATTTATAACTTTTCCATTTAATAATTGCATACTTTTTTGAACTGAAAAATATTAATTGGATAATTTTTGTAGATTTTACATAAAAAACACCCTAATAATTACATAGTTTTATGTTGATTATTTACTCATAAGTTATGAAGGATTTATAACTCAAAAGAATATTTTATGGAAAACAGGAATAAACATAAACAATATGCAAATTAAATCATAACTGCAACTCTATTGCTCTGTATATTTTTTTCCCAAAACATATCTGATAATACATAAAATTATTTTCACATTGAAAATTGAATTATTTTAGTTGTAAGGAAAAAAATTAATATAAACAACCCATTCGCGCAAAATTTCTCACACTGCTCGAAGGCTCCTGTTCGAAATGTTCCAATACTGCTTCCTCTGTAGTGACAGATGAGCGAGACACACCTGCATCGACACTTCCGCCCGGTAAAACTGACCCCGACGCACGTATTCTTGCGTCGAGGCGCAGAAAAACGCAGTGGGAAGGGTGTCTTCTGCTAGGGTATCTCTCGGCGTACACTCGAGCTGCCGCACGAGCGTTGCTCCAGCACTCGTCGAAGACTAAGTACATGTCGCAGTACTCATTAATTGAAAACGTACTTATTCTGGCCTCTCGCACTCAAACTCGATATTTCTACTAATTTGCCTTGACGGCGCCTTAGCTTTAGTATACGCCGCCGGCGGCGTGACGCTGGGGGTGGTGCGGAGGGGAAAGATGACTCCGTACAGGTGCTTTTTCAGCCATGACCACTGTGCGGGCCGGGTTTCGAACTGCGCAATCTGTTGTTTTGAGGCAAAACTGACATGCGGCTGATGGGCGAATCACTAGGCGGCGGTGGGAGGTTCGCCATTCGATATAAACCACGATGTGACGCGGCCTAGCAAGTGACAAATGCAAGGACACCGACCATACTACGAGCTGCGAATGGCAGTGGGCCGGTAACCTCAGTGAACCACGGTCAAACTTTTGCCTGCTAGAAGTATTTGTATATCACGCAATGTAACATCACAGTTTTTCTCCCTCTTTTACCCTTTCACACCAGTAATATACTAGTTTGTATTTTGTATTCATTGTTGCATTCAAATGTGGCGACGCTATTTTATCTCGGTTGATATTGACCTGTGGGCTAGGTTAATGGCCTACGTGCCCCTACAAAGATTCTTCAATGTACTGTTCGGTCTGCATCACCACAAAGTGACTGTAAAACGTATCAATTCAAATTCCGCGCCCAGAGATAAACTCAGTATTTTCATGGAACGGGAATTCAGGAAATGAATATTTAATTTCCGAAACGCTTTTATTATATCACTATATTTAGAATAATCTTCAGGAGACTATTAGTTACGTGGCAATCTTAAGCCTAAAGCACTAGTTCATATTAATATGTGCTAAAAATACAATTCGAGCTTTCCAAGAGATTCAATCTTTTTCATAAATGTTGGATCGTGTTCATAATTTATGTTTTCGCCGTCGTGTACTGTGGCTATTATTTTGAAGAAAACTCGATATTCTGTACATACATTTAAAATATTTATTGAATAGACCCTGCAAATACTTGATACTATTAAGTATTCTAGTGTAAGCAACGCGATGCTTTCCAGAATATTACTCGACTGTTTCACCGTTTACGCGGAGAAACGAGGAAATGCTCCGCGCAGAAGGTGGGGAAGGATGCTCCACGCAGTCTGCAGTGTCGTTGCGGCCGGTTTGAATTTCGCGCCCCGGAAGTGATTTTTAAACTCAATTTTCTCAAAGACAAAATTTTTTTCGGAGAAACTGGACCTGCCATTCTTCATGTTTGGCGTCAAAGAATTTGTGGTATTTTTTTGTAACGGGAGCTTCTGGACACCCTGTATATATATATATATATATATATATATATATATATATATATATATATAAAATAACATATATTGTGGACCCTATAACACATGTGGACAGAGTGTTTTTCAAAGCAGTGAAACTACGCATGCAGACCAATTTTTGCAGTACATTTGATACATAAGGACTGATAAAAATTATTTAAAAAATATATATTTCAGACATAAGCAACAACTTTAAAATTAACAAGTGGTGAAAATATAGGAGAAATTCTAAACGAAATATCACAGTGAATGCATTGAACTAAAGTAAAAGAGTGCACACGAGTGTGAAGAGTTATAGAGAGTAAGGAGGCAGTGATATTTGCTGCAGGAGTGTATTAAACTTGTAAAAGTGTTAAATGATTAAGTCAAATGTAAGAATCACTGACATCGACACTTTTTCTTGTATTCTTGAAATTCTGGATTCAAGGACTTCGGAGGACAACGGGATGCGAGGACAACTGGATGCGAGGACAACTAGATGCGAGGACAACTGCATGCGAGGACAAATGGATGCGAGGACAAATGGACGCGAGGACAAATGTATGCGAGGACAACTGGATGCGGGGACAACGGGATGCGAGGACAACGGGATGCGAGGACAACGGGATGCGAGGACAACGGGATGCGAGGACAACGGGATGCGAGGACAACGGGATGCGAGGACAACGGGATGCGAGGATACCGGGATGCGAGGACAACGGATGCGAGGACAACGGGATGCGAGGACAACGGGATGCGAGGACAACGGATGCGAGGACAACGGAATGCGAGGACAACGGAATGCGAGGACAACGGAATGCGAGGACAACGGAATGCGAGGACAACGGAATGCGAGGACAACGGAATGCGAGGGACAACGGGAATGCGAGGACAACGGGATGCGAGGACAACGGGATGCGAGGGACAACGGGATGGCGAGGACAACGGGATGCGAGGACAACGGGATGCGAGGACAACGGGATGCGAGGACAACGGATGCGAGGACAACGGATGCGAGGACAACGGGATGCGAGGACAACGGGATGCGAGGACAACTGGATGCGAGAGACACCGGGATGCGAGGACACCGGGATGCGAGGACAACGGGATGCGAGGACAACGGGATGCGAGTACAACGGAATGCGAGGACAACGGAATGCGAGGACAACGGAAGCGAGGACAACGGGATGCGAGGACAACGGGGATGCGAGGACAACGGATGCGAGGACAACGGGATGCGAGGACAACGGGATGCGAGGACAACGGGATGCGAGGACAACGGGATGCGAGACAACGGAATGCGAGGACAACGGCTTGCGAGGACACACGGAATGCGAGGACAACGGAATGCGAGGACAACGGAATGCGAGGACAACGGAATGCGAGACAACGGATGCGAGGACAACGGGATGCGAGGACAACGGGAATGCTGAGGACAACGGGATGCGAGGACAACGGGATGCGAGGACAACGGGATGCGAGGACAACGGGATGCGAGGACAACGGGATGCGAGGACAACGGGATGCGAGGACAACGGGATGCGAGGACACCGGATGCGAGGACACGGGATGCGAGGACAACGGGATGCGAGGACAACGGAATGCGAGACAACGGAATGCGAGGACAACGGAATGCGAGGACAACGGGAATGCGAGGACAACGGAATGCGAGGACAACGGGATGCGAGGACAACGGGATGCGAGGACAACGGGATGCGAGGACAACGGGATGCGAGGACAACTGGATGCGAGGACAACTGGATGCGAGGACAACTGGATGCGAGGACAACTGGATGCGAGGACAACTGGATGCGAGGACAACTGGATGCGAGGACAACTGGATGCGAGGACAACTGGATGCGAGGACAACTGGATGCGAGGACAACTGGATGCGAGGACAACTGGATGCGAGGACAACTGGATGCGAGGACAACTGGATGCGAGGACAACTGGATGCGAGGACAACTGGATGCGAGGACAACTGGATGCGAGGACAACTGGATGCGAGGACAACTGGATGCGAGGACAACTGGATGCGAGGACAACTGGATGCGAGGACAACTGGATGCGAGGACAACTGGATGCGAGGACAACTGGATGCGAGGACAACTGGATGCGAGGACAACTGGATGCGAGGACAACTGGATGCGAGGACAACTGGATGCGAGGACAACTGGATGCGAGGACAACTGGATGCGAGGACAACTGGATGCGAGGACAACTGGATGCGAGGACAACTGGATGCGAGGACAACTGGATGCGAGGACAACTGGATGCGAGGACAACTGGATGCGAGGACAACTGGATGCGAGGACAACTGGATGCGAGGACAACTGGATGCGAGGACAACTGGATGCGAGGACAACTGGATGCGAGGACAACTGGATGCGAGGACAACTGGATGCGAGGACAACTGGATGCGAGGACAACTGGATGCGAGGACAACTGGATGCGAGGACAACTGGATGCGAGGACAACTGGATGCGAGGACAGCTGGATGCGAGGACAGCTGGATGCGAGGACAGCTGGATGCGAGGACAGCTGGATGCGGGGACAGCTGGATGCGGGGACAGCTGGATGCGGGGACAGCTGGATGCGGGGACAACGGGATGCGGGGACAACGGGATGCGGGGACAACGGGATGCGGGGACAACGGGATGCGGGGACAACGGGATGCGGGGACAACGGGATGCGGGGACAACGGATGCGGGGACAACGGGATGCGGGGACAACGGGATGCGGGGACAACGGGATGCGGGGACAACGGGATGCGGGGACAACGGGATGCGGGGACAACGGGATGCGGGGACAACGGGATGCGGGGACAACGGGATGCGCGGACAACGGGATGCGAAGACAACGGGATGCACGGACAACTGGAGGCGAGGAGAATTGGATGCGAGGACAAATGGATGCGAGGACAAATGGATGCGAGGACAAATGGATGCGAGGACAATGGGATGCGAGGTCAACGGGGTGCGAGGTCAACGGGATGCGAGGACGACGGGATGCGCGGACGACGGGATGCGCGGACGACGGGATGCGCGGACATTCGGAGTGTATGGATTGCGCGATGCGAGTTCTACGCATGCTCGCTGGGCTAACGCAATCCCGATCACAGGGCGGTCATTCTCCACTGCCCTGCTCGCCCTGCTCATGGGATGACACTACTCCTCCCAGAGGCGGCCTTGTTATGCGCCGCCTTTTATTCGTTCAGCCTTCCAACGTCCGTGGGCATTCGAAAGTCTGGCTGCCATTAGGTATGGATCGGTACGGCACGGATGGACGGACGGACGGACGCCAATTTTTGTGTGGGTCGCGCGCACGACGGGACAGCACAGACGACACTTTCGGGCACTTCACGTCGCACTTGTGCGCGACAGCTTCATAATTCAAGTAAATAAACAATCGCAGTATGTAAAGATGCCGATGAAGTCATCGGCTCTTAGGAATGTCATGATGATCTTTCCTTTCGACATTTTGCACGCGGCGGAAGGTGCGGATCGTCCCATTCCGTTCGTACCTGTCTAGAGCGCACATTCTAATGGAAATCAATGTAATAAACTTTTAAAAAATCCCGTCCTTGCTATGCAGACCCATTGCGCGCTACGCGTAATAGTGTTTAGTTCACGAAGCGCAGTAAATTGGGAGCGGGCGGCAATGTTTGTCGCCAAATTACACAAATGTACTCATATTTTTAAAAAATTTAACATGATCTTATTTAAAGAACTGGTTTTGATGAACACATTTAATTAAGAAACGAAATTGTATCTTCATAAGTAAGGAAAACGCTGAAATTATTTTGAAACTTTCACAATTTTCGAAAATTCAGAGTTATGCGTGAAAATCGGACCTATGCCATCTTAACAAGTATATTTTCCTCTAATCTTACAAGAAATTTAAAGAAAAAATATGGAGCAGTTTTTGAGAAAAGTTTGAAATTGTCGGGGAGGGGCTTCATGTAAAGTACCCCAAATTTTGAAAAACCTTTTTCAAAATCTCAAAGCTTCGACTAGAATCTGATCGACCGGGCAATATCCATTTTGGAAGAAATCGTACGTATAATTTAGGCGCTAGCAGTGTTCACAGACGGACGGGCAGTCGGACGGGCAGTCGGACGGGCAGTCGGACGGGCAGTCGGACGGGCAGTCGGACGGGCAGTCGGACGGGCAGTCGGACGGGCAGTCGGACGGGCAGTCGGACGGGCAGTCGGACGGGCAGTCGGACGGGCAGTCGGACGGGCAGTCGGACGGGCAGTCGGACGGGCAGTCGGACGGGCAGTCGGACGGGCAGTCGGACGGGCAGTCGGACGGGCAGTCGGACGGGCAGTCGGACGGGCAGTCGGACGGGCAGTCGGACGGGCAGACGGACGGGCAGACGGACGGGCAGACGGACGGGCAGACGGACGGGCAGACGGACGGGCAGACGGACGGGCAGACGGACGGGCAGACGGACGTTTCCCTTTCAATTGGTTTTTCCGTATCAAGGACCTAGAAAACTGGGTTTCTGGCTACACCACGTATTACGGGATTTTTTTTCTTAATTTAGCAACTGGTTTTATCCACTTTTGCGTTTTAACGGCCCGGCAAATAATTTTTTTCCGCCGAAAATTGGCCATTTTTTCGCGCTGCATTACATAACTTTCCCTATACTACGTATATCACTCCGTGTATACGTATGTATACGGGAAAGTAAAAACCAATTGAAAGGAAAACATCCGTCTGTCCGTCCGTCTGTCTGTGAACACTCCTAGCGCCTAAACCATTTGCACGATATCTGCCGAAATGGATATTCCCCGGTCGATCTGGTTCTAGTCGCAGCTTTGATATTTTGAAAAAGATTCTGTAATATTTGGGGGTACTTTACATGAAGACCCCCGTACATTTTCAAATTTTTCTCATAAATGGTTCCAAATTTTTTCTTTAAATTTCTTGTAAGAATAGAATAAAAGACATTTATTAAGGTGACATAGGTCCAATTTTCACGGATTACTCTATCTTTTTGAAAATTGCAAAAGTTAAACATTTTTTCGGCGTCTTTCTGGAACTAAAAAATTGCAGATAGAGATTTTTCTTTTAAATAAAATTTGTTGGCCAAAGTGAGTTCTTTCATTAAGGTTATGTACATTTTTTGAAAATTTTAGTACTTTTCGCGCATTATTGCGTGTAATTTGTGCAATTTTAAAAAAATTAAAAAACAAGATTATCTCAAAAATGGCTCTAAATATTTTCCTTAAACTTTTAGTAGGGATACCATATTAGATGGCAAACTCCTTATCGCTCTATTTTTTTGTTTCTTGAAAAATTGCAAAAATGTATTTTTTTTTACTTTTCTCTCACGTTGGTAATTATTACATTAGTGGAGATTTGTTTACATTATTTGATTTACGAGTTCAAGTGCTTAAATAATATCAAGTAAAGTTTCTCGAGAACTCAACCATTTTTTGTGAAAACTATCTCAAAATTCGGCATTTTCAAAAACGCTCAAACGCCGTTTTCTCATAAATGGCTCCAATTGTTTTTTAAACTTTTGGAACGGATAGTGTTAATTAGATATAGATATAAGGTTTATTCTACAATTCGGCTGAGGTTGCCCGGTGGCAGAATACAGAAAACATAAAAGTACATTTACAATTACAAAACATAATTAACAATAAAAACAATATATAAAAAAATCAATATAAAAAACCAAATTATCTTCGTCATTACCTAGAACATGCAAATGCATTTACATACATATACAAACAAATGAAACTACATATATACTAACATTTAAGTAAATAATCTTACTTACATATTACACCATTATTCATACATACAAACATACACACGTACATACATATCATACAAAGACATAGGAACACTCGCATTCACACCTTCCCGCACGTATTCACTCACATAGTCAAACAAATATGGATAAACATTTTTACCTACAACATAATAATATACAAACTTATAATAATTTTTACATTTCTAACACGTAAAACACTCGTTAACATAAGCAAATAAATACCAACTTTTGTCAGAATAGCCTACAAAAGACGCTTTAGATTAGGGAAATTAACCTCCTGAGACCCAGGAATATTTTTTTCACAGTATTGAAGATATATATTGATTTCTACAATTAATGAATCCCAAATAATACGGAAAAAATAAGAAAAAAAATTACTTCTAATATTTTGAGCTGTACGTTATGTCCTTTTAAAAGGACATTGGGTCTTAATTGCATAACAAGAATATGAGGAACAGGATTCATGTAACTTGTTATTAGGTGATTTTAAGGAATCTTAAGAATAACAAATAGCCTAAACTCTATTTATTTGTCATACTGGAATCATTGATTCGAATAAAACAATATGTAATGTGCTGTGACACTAACAATTTAAAAATATAATTACATTCAGGCTGTGTGAAAATCAGCATAACAATTTCTCTGAGCAGTGAGAAATGCCAAATTGCATGCACGTAACAGTTGTTTTCATGCTGTATTTTTCATTTCTACACCTTTTTTGAATTTCCCCAATTATTGTGGGTAATTTTTCAGCCCTATGCGACATCATAAAACTCGAGGGAATGGAACAATATACGAAGGCTGCATCAATAAGACATTATTTTTACCAAAACATTTCTCTTCCCAATCCGGTTCTATTTCCAACTGTTTTTGACATGTTTTCCGATTACACGATCACGAAAAAAAGCGTTCTGACCTCGTTTTGGGGCATTTCTACGATCTCTTCCGTGGGTACCCCGACAATTCGTTCTCGTTGTGGAAGTGGGGGAGTTATCAAATATTGGACTTGGAGCTATATCACATATTTCTGAATCCAATTCAGACTTTTCATCGCTTTCTAAAACATCTGTATCAGAATCAGAATAATTTTTGTCTTCATAGTTTTCTATGTCAAAAGTTTCATCGTCATCGTCATCACCACTTAGACCATGATCATCGGAATCATCAAGAATATTCCAAATTTCCAATTCAATCAGTTCTGAAATTTATGAAATAAGTAATATCAATCAACTAATATATTATCATAACCTCAAAGTCTACTCTACAATATCTAAAAAATATATTCAAGTAGATAATATTGAAACCAATTTATCGCACTGAGACCCAAGGTTCTTTTAAAAGAACATCGCGTTTGTCACAAGGTATGTAATAGAGACCCGATGTACTTTTAAAAGGACACGCAAATTTTCTACCATTCAGTGGTACATGAACGGAATCGCAAATTTGAACATTTACACACTTAGATTAATCTATTTGATACGTAAAAATAAAAAACTAAGTGATTTCAATTATAAAATGACTTCTTATTTGGTTTATTACGGCAGGCTTAATTGTTGTCATTACGCCCAGCCATTGTGAACTGCGGGCTGGTGCCCTCACAACTGTAGTAAAGCTTTGGGGTATGTTCCCGCGCGTAAGAGACATGTGTACCTATCTCCGAAATAAAATGTGCAGCGGAACTTTAATTGTAGTCGTAACCAGGAATTTTTAAAAGTTATGTTCTTTTAAAAGGACACTGGGTCTCAGGAGGTTAACAGAACGAAATAAAATCACTTCACTGCACTTCACTTCACTTCACTGCACCTCATAAAACTTTACCTAAAGACGAATAGCTCAATACTTTTTAGTAGACTACCCATAATCGCGCCTTTCACTTCACTTCACTTCGCTTCACTTCACTACACGTTTTCACCCTATTGATTAATTTCCTATATTTTTTCTAAAACCACGCGCTGAGCAACGAAAGAGCTCAAAAACTGTCGCAGGTAAATCGTTCCAATCTACAATTGTTCTGTTTACAATGGAGAATTTGCCTAAGTCCGTTCTTTGAATTCTAGTTCTAATTTTATATTTATGATCAAATCTATGAAAATAATCTGGTTTATCTAGCCTTCCCCGTATTTCCTGCCATGCAGAGCCACCAGTGTAAGATTTGTACATTACACAAAGTCGAGCCTTTTTCCTCCGATGTTCTAACGATTCCCAATGTGCAGGTATGTTCCTCCGAAAAGTATGTTTGCTGCTCTGTTTTGTATCCTCTCTAAGCTCTTCTTAACTCCTATTCTGTACGGATCCCAACAACTATCTCCATATTCCATTACTGGCCTAACAAGCGAGGTATACGCGATTTCTTTTGCTTTCGTATTGCATTTTTTAAGATTTCTCATGACGAAATGCAAAGACCTCCAAGCTTTACCCACTACGTAGTTAGTTTGTTTCTCCCATCCCAACTTGCTATCCAGGAAGATGCCAAGGTATTTACAGTTTGAGACTCGAGGAACTACGTCATTACCTAGCTGATAAGGTATTGTATGAAAGTCTCTGGCCCTACAAAATGTGATCGCTTTACTTTTATTTCCGTTTACTGTCATTTTATTAGCTCTTGTCCAATCATTAATCTTACCTAAATCTTCCTGTAGTTGAATCATATCATGCTGTTCTGTAATTTCCCTATATAATATACATTCGTCGGCAAAGAGTCGAATTTTTGACGTTATATTTTGCGATATATCATTTACAAAGATAAGAAACAACAGTGGGCCAATGACACTGCCCTGAGGGACTCCGAAAGTAATGTTACCCTTTTCCGATAAATGCTGTCCAATTCAAACCTTTTGATTTCTATTGGGAAGAAATTCACTTATCCATGCTATTACCCGCCTTTCAATTTTAGCATAAATAAGTTTCAATATCAGTATGTCATGCATCAAACGCTTAGCGAAATCAATAACTATTGCATCCACTCTTCCCCCTAAATCAATTGCACTCTTTAATATGACGTTAAAAATAGTTTGTGAAAATGACCTTCAAATTTAGCATTTATAGTAGTTCTTCAGCGCCATTTTCGCCGAAAAAATGTATTTTGGGCGGTGATAGATTGCAGCTGGCACGAGTATGTGGCAATTCCGAATAGCTAGCCCAGACCCAAGGAAATAGAAAGCTAGTACGAGAAAGTCCACGCCATTCTGTAGCACCACTAGTTACTTTCCCGTATAATTACGTATAAATTTCATTTATTTTTCCAGTGTTCAGATAGAAGGACTAGTGGATGAAAATGGAGACATTGGGCTAGGCTAGATTGTGGACTATATAATACATGACACAGAAGACATAACACAATTACAAGTTACAGAACATTTCATAACACTACCCTGCAAGAGAAATTCAAACAACATAACAAGATATAATAAAAGAGATAGTAAGAAAGAAGATATAACACTATAACAAGTTATCACACAATTGTAGGTACAAGACACAAGATATTTCATTACACTACCTATACAAGAGAACTTCAAACTGTATAATAATATATCATACATTTACAATTTACAAGTTTACGTTCTAAAATGACTTTAAGAGCACTTTTTGGGTGCTGGCGCTAATGGAGGCATGACCACACTTCCACTCCACTTTCACTTGCACTTTTATTTTTATTGATTATGCACCACTCGGAATGTCTCATCACCAGGACACTTCACTCCGCTCACATGAGTGTCTCCATGTCATACCTAACCGCCTGAGATTGGGTCGACTGTGGTCGTGAGCCTGGGCAGCTGATGATGTCCTCACAAACGACGCTTGTAGCTTTTGGGAGGAGGGGCGTTGCACCACTTTGCCTCCGGCGTATTGCAGGGAGGTATTCGCGCGGAGGCAGCTCAATTCTGTTGATATGAGCATAGTAGTACGCGGCGCTTCCATAAATGGCCTCGGCAATGATTTTTCCCGGAGAAGTCTCAGCTTCCGGCCAGTTGTCACTGGACAGCGCCGCTTCGCTCTCCAAGCTCCACTCTCCTAAGGTCCCAACCACCAGGGGTCTCAGCCGTGGTGTAGCCTGCGGAGAGTAGGAACGCACGCTCAAGGTTGTATTTCTCCTCCTTTCCGCGTGTACTTTTGCAATTTTCCCCTCAGTTGCAGCCGTGACCGCCACATCCACTATTAGAGCTGTCTATCCCCGGGACAGCACCAAATCTGGACGATTTGGCTCCACAACTGTCTGATTCTCACGGAGAATCCGCCACCCATCCTCCACAGCAGCCGCCTTGTAGAAATTGACTATTGAATTGTGGCTCCAGGGAGTGGGAGCGGCACTCCGTGAGCACGTGTGCAATGGTTTCTACTGCCTGGTGGCCGTTTGGATGCACGCATTTTCTCCGGCATAAGTTAGACTCTGCGCCGGGGCACTGGTTAAGGGCCGGGGAGGAGTTCAGTCTCGCCGACTACAGGAACTTATCTACGGGTATCCTCATATTGGTTCCCGTTCTCAGGAAGTACGCGGACTCCTTCCCTACCCCTTGCAGCGCGCCAGTGTATATCCTCTGGGTCGACTGTCCCTGCCACCTCAGCGAGTGCGCCCTGTGGAAACGTTCTCGTAAGCGCCTCACCAAGGAGGCCCCACGGAGATGATGTCTTGATCCTCCTTCCCCGTTGCGGTGTCGCGCTGCTCTTCCTCCGTAGCGGTACGCCCCTGGAAGGTAGCCAGAGGTCTTGTGTCAGGTGGCTGGGTGCCCCTCTGCTCCGGGGAATTGGCTCCGGATTGTTGTGGAGCATCCTCGTCGTCCACGGGGGCGTCCACAGTGATCCGCTCCTTCTCCATATGCGCCGGTAGGGGGAAGGAGGGGGGGAGGGAGATGGATGTAGTGATGTCACCTTCCCTATGTTCTATCTCCCATGTTATTCTAAGCCTCCTTGCTGCCGCCCTAGCTCTCGCCCAGAATGTGGGTGGCCCCAGCTTGCGAGAGACTGCAGCACCATTTAAATATCTTCAAGTGGTCTTGGGAGAGGGGACATCTTCAAGGCAGTATGCTGCCTCCTCTTGCAGATCAGCGTTTCCTGCGGCCTTAATGCGGGTCTGCGCTGGTTAATATCTTGAATGCAGACTCTGTGGCCCAGAAATCAGCCTCTGCGTTCATGCGAAGCCCCCATCTTCGCGGCTCGCGTACAGGAAGGAGGAATGAGGTAGATGCCCTCTCCGGGAGGGACAGGACTTGCTTTGTTTGCGCTCTGAGAACTAGGTCCATAGCAAGTTGTTTTTTGTAGTACCTGCCCATGCGGAGAGGGAAGACCATCGCAGGCAGGACAAACAGGAGGAGCGCCTCTATTTTATGCCAGAGAAATAATTTTGAGTTGGCCACTTGGTCTGCAATGGCATCCTGTTCCTGCATCCACCCCCACTCCCTTACCAGGCTAAAACCTACCGGTCGTCCTAGGTATTATGTTTTGTCATGTTCTTCTAGTTGCCGGATGGGCCTTCCGCCAATTAAAATATTTATATTTGCCCACTTTCTTCTGTGGATTGCCATTGCAACACACTTACTTGCCTTTGTTTTTATGTCTAATATTTTAAGTACATCTTGCACTCTGTCAACAATTTTTTGTAGGTTCGTTGTCGAGTCTGCCATCAGCGCTAGGTCATCCGCATACGCAAGCACCGGTGAGGTCCCCTGCACATCATCTTCGGCGGCCCGAATTGCGGCGTCTATTATGAAGTTGAATAGTATTCCGCTGAGGGGGCATCCCTGCCTGATGCCGGAATTGGAAGGCACTCTGTAGGACTCTCCAACGTGAGTACTCTTGTGACCATGTTCCTATAAATATCCGCGGCAATATTTGAAAAATCTTCTCCCGCTCCCGCTGCAGCAAGGGAATCTTGCATAGCTTGGTGCGGGACTGAGACGAAGGCATTCTGTAGATCAAGCAAGGCGACGGCAATGTTACGTCTGCCTGCTTCAGTAAGATCCAGTTGCCGCAGGAGAGCATAGTTGTGCTCGAGTACCCGTCCAAGGGCCGAAAGCCTTTCTGGGCGGTTGACAAGGGACCATGTCTTTCCGCCCAGTTGCCCAACCTGGTGGCCCACAGACTTATGTAAAGTTTATACAGGGTTGGCGCAAGGGCAATAAGGCGTCAGTTTCATATTTCATCTTTATTTCCCCCCTTACGGATGAGAACGGTTCGGAAGGCTCGCCATGGGGAGGGGATTGTCCCAGTTCTTTTTATTACATTAAAGAGGCACGTGATTTTAGCCTCCGGGTCCACTGTTCTCAGGTGCCCATATGTGATGCGATCTTCTCCTGATGCCGAATTCTCGCTGCGGGAGATGCGTCACAGGACTTCCTTCTCTGTAAAGTCGTCGCCGGGTACCGGATCACATCCCTCCACTATGCCGTATATGCCGGCGTCGTAGTTGGAGGAGTTGGTTTCTGCACTGCCAGTTGTTCGGATGTGCTCAGTTATGACGCCCCGGGGGATGGCGCATTGGGTCCCTTCCTGGCCAGTTATCCAGCGCATCGCCTTTCTTCGTTGAGTGGCAAAAGTCTGGCGTAATTTCGTCTTATCTGCTGCCGGATTCGGGCTGGGCTCTTTTCTGCGGCCTTTTGTCGTTACTATCTTGGGGGAGTCTTATTCGGGCGGTCTCTTAAATGCCCATCACCAGATCGCTATACAGGTTGTCGAGGGTGTTGGTCAGCTCTTGAGTATCTTCTTGGAAATGGGCGTGCGAAAGTGCCGCATCCGCCTCCTGGAGGGCCGAGGACCATTCATTTGGCCGGGGAGCTTGTTGCTGTCTCGGGCGTCTGATGGCTGTAGGCGGTGCCTCTTGTCCCCTCTCTCCCTATAATCGGAAATTTGATCATGGTTCGCTGATTATGTTTCACTGACATTTGCTTGATTGTAGGAAGCAGGTCCCTGGGCTTGACGCACTGGCTCCCCGTGGGTGCGATCGTTAGTCCCCTGCCCAGGCTCTTTCTGCTCTTGCCCTCCCGAGGACGGTCCATCTTGCCGCGTTTCTTGTATATTTTCCTGTTCTCAATGTGCAAGGCGGAGGAGGCGTACCCGGAGGTCATTACTTGTCACATTCTTTCTTCTGCTATCCCTCGTGTCTCTTTGTTTGTAAGAGGGGAGGCTTTTTCTTCTTTCGTTGCCTGAGGTTGGTTCTAACGAACTCCTGGGAGAGTATTTCCTGTAGCACCTCATTCTCTGTTGGGTCGTCTGGCGTTCCAGCTTTCGCTTCTGACTGGGGATGCTGCGTCTCTCTGTCTTCTGTCAGCATGCTTGCCTGTGGTCGCTTGTGGGTTTACTATCCTGTTGATCCTTTCCTTCTTGGCGTAGTTGGTGTTTGGTCTCACTCTTTGCTTGTCAGCTTCCTTCCGCCTTATTTGTGCTGCGTGTTGGCCGTAATGTCTACTAGCCTGGGCTGCTGTTGCAAAGAGTAGTCCGCTGCCAGGGCATCGCACCGGAAGAAGCGTTTTGGGTGTTGGAGGGGGAGATACCTTGGAAGCCAATTTACATTTTCGAAAGTGGATTGCCCAATCTGGAGCCGATCTGTGGCATCCTCCACAAATTTGTATTACCCTAGTTATGTTGTGCCGCTTCTTCAAGTGCTTTTTAGTATTATTCTCCGATGAGGCTCGCAGGTGGCGCTCGTTATGTACACGTCGCAAACCGGGCATACATTTGCTACATTTGCAGGCGTTGGTAGAAGCACGGTTTTATTCCCATCAAGTATTGGACGTAGAAGGCATCCATTTTTATCATGGGATAGTCCTTCTCTTGGCCTCCATCTTGCTGGCTTGCCCCCAAAAATCGTTTGTCTATTCCTTAAGTACCTGCACTTCCTCAGGTGTGTTCTGTCCTTTGTTTCCTCACCATACCCAAGGCACTTCAGTACACAGTGGACTTTTCTGTGCCGGTCCCTAATATGCTTCTGTATGGCCTGGAGTCTTTCTCCTAGCCCCCTTTTAGTTAAGACATATTTGGTGCGGACCTCGGGCAGCCAGGGCAATATAAGACCGATAGTGCCGGGATGTGGATGGTTATTTTTGAGCCCTCTTGTCTAGGCGGATGATAATGAAGATGAGTGGGCGGTGTCGAAATAATTATGGGCTTTTCGTTGGAAGTTTCCGATATTGGAACTTCGTATTCACGGGAGGAAGGACCCTGCGTCCGTAGAAAAGTCTCTTCCTCAGTGCTTTGGGTGGCTTCTGTCTCTATTATATCTTTTAGTTTCTCAGCATAATGTGGGTGATCTAGGTGTCCAGGAGGAGCAAGGAATTCCTCTAGTTCTGCCGGGTCTTCTATTGTTAATTCAGATAAACTGAGGCTCAACTCTGGGGAGTATGGTCCACTTATTACCCTAATTTCATTTTCGGAGTCCACCGAGCTTCTGTCATCCATCGTGATTACTGGTGGAGGATGGGGAGCTTCACATGGGTGGCAGGAGGGTGTTTCACTATATTTATTTGTCTTGCGGGGGCGGGTGAATCTGGTGCCAACTAGGTCCGCAAGACACTTAGGAACCTTATTGTCTGGGGTGGCCAAAGGGGTCACAATTGGTGGGCACTAGATGATGCTTTTGTACAAAAAAGGTGTATTCTGCTCCGTCGTCAGCTGTTACTATATGAATGAGTCGCGACCTTACCGAGAACTTGGGCCTTCGTCAGTCATTACTTGCTCTATGTTCTCGACGGTTCTATGGGTTTGAACTTGCTTTGGGAGGTCTGGGTACGGAGCAGCAGTGGCAATTATCTGTGGCATTCTCACTATTGGAGTTGCGTTTTTGCTTATGGGGCTTATGGGGGTTGGGGTGGAAGAATTGGGGACGGGTGGTCCTTACCTGGCACATTCTGCATGGAGTGTCGTTCGCTTGGAATGTTACCATCTTCCATTCCCTCATGTAGGCAGGGTTCTCGTTCAGCTGCTGTCATCACCCTAGGAGGAGATACCTGGGGCGGGTTGTCCACACTCGGCACTGACAGCACAAGCCTGTTGTCATCTGCGTCACTAATGTGTTGATCGATTCCGATTCTTGCCACCTCCGCATCATGATCTCCTCTTCTCTGAGAAGGTATCAGGGGCGGGGTGACAGTGCCTGTAATTAAATTGTCGGAGGGTGGCGTGCGCAGGGCATCCGTGGTCTCCTCGGATGTTTCTGCTAGGTGCTGATCACGCAGCGGGGCAGGCTTTGCACTTTTTATCTCAAGTTCGCCTCGCCCTCTGTGGCAGGGGGAAGATGGGATCTGCATCTCTTCAGGGGCGGGGCTATGAGTTCTTGGTGCAGCGTCGCAATCAGCTGGCGGCAGCCCTTGTGGTTTCACGGTGCAGGGGTCCTCAGGTGGTGTGGCTGTCACTTTCAGGCTCTGTGACCCTGTTGGGACCAAAGGAGCGTTTATATCCCGTTCCAGGGCCCTTTCGTGTGCTGGTGAGGCCACTGGGGGGGGGCGATCGGGCACCCGGATGACGGATGGCGTCCGTCATTCCTTGTCTTCCGGACCTTCTCGCCTCAGCCCGACGATAACGCCGCGCTCTGAGAGAATAGGAGTGGGAAGTACCATTTTCTTCTTCCATTACGCGACCTTCTCCTGAGGAACTCTCTCTATTCAGTTCATCTCGGCCAGCCCTTCGCGCGGCTTTTAGCGCTTTCCGTTGTTTTCGTTTAAACGATTCGATCTCGCTGTCGCTAATATCACGGCTGTTAGTCTTCGCTTGTGGCAGTCGTCTGGGCTTCTTCTTCTTTCGGAATACCTTCCCTCTGGCTCTTCGTTTATTTTCAAGGCGTAATGCCAAGGCTGTGTCTTCCGAGTCGGACGACTATTTTCTGCCTGTCTTTTATATTGATCGATTTATACTGATATGCTCGATTGCGCTAGTGTGGGTTGGCGAGAGACGCGGCGGCGGCATCAGGCTCTGGCAGCTGTGGCGGGCGTGGGCGAGGGGCTGCGGGGGCGATGGCGGCGCGGGGCCACGCCCGGTGGCCGCGCCGCATGCATGTTCGTGCTTTTATCTGCAGACTAGCCTAAGCGTGGGCAAGCGCTCCTGGCGCTCTGGCGGGAGCCTCGTGTTGAGTAGTTACTTCATGTACACGCTTATAGGTAGCGTTACCTTTACCTTCAAGACCGGGTTTTACGCATAGGTGGTGAAGGGGGTAGTAGTGGCATTTGGTTAAAGCCCCATTGCCTTTTTTTCCACTTCGTGAGAATGGGAACAGGATGCGCTAGTGTCTGTCGTTGAAATGTCAAAAGTCCGTCCAAGCGTTTGATTGCAGTACAGAGCTTATGGAGAACAGCGTTGCCACTTCTCAGGAGCGCTTACACGCAACACTCGCCGTGCTTGATACTCAGATTCACATGAAATTTTGCCAGCTTGTTCAGCACCTTTGAAAATCC
Organism: Acheta domesticus; assembly: GCA_031308135.1. Classification (NCBI taxonomy): domain Eukaryota; kingdom Metazoa; phylum Arthropoda; class Insecta; order Orthoptera; family Gryllidae; genus Acheta; species Acheta domesticus. The sequence continues at coordinate 198,791,730 of JAHLJT010009419.1, read as the reverse complement.
ATAAATATTTGATGGTTGATGGCAACAAAGAGTAAGTGGCCATTCCGAATAGGGATTGAAAGGAAAGATCCAAGGAAATAGAAAACTAATACAAGAAAGTCTGTGCCATTCTTTAGTACCACTAGTTTTAAATTGCAAATATTGCATACAATATTGCGCGAACACTACTAACATTTTCAAAAAATGGTAAGTGGGAAGATGCCGAATAAAATTCAAACTTCCGCAATTTTCGAAAATTTATAGTTAAACCTTGAAAATCGCATGTATGCCATTTTAATGTATTAGTGTATTTTACTCTATTCTTACAAGATATTTAAAGAAAAAAATTGGAGCCTTTTTTTAGTTTGACAATTTCTCATATGCTTCATGTAAAGTACCCCCCAAAATTATAATATCGATATCAAATTCAAGGGGCCACGACATCAACCGGATCGATCGCTGAGTATCAAATTTGGAGAAAATCGTCTGAACGGTTTAGTCGCTAGCGTTGTTCACAAACGGACAAACGGACGGACAGACGTTTTCCTTTCAGTTTTTCGGTATCAAGGACTCACAAAACAGGGATTCTGTCTGCACCACGTGTTAAGAGATTTTTGTTTCTTAATTTGTCAACTGGGTTCATTCACTTTTTCGTTACCAGTAATAAAAGTTTTCTGCCGAAAATCCGCCGCTTTTTCGCGCAGCGTTACATAAGATACACATCCCTATATCATACGTACGTATTGTGATATACCAGAACGGGACATGGTTTATTCATAATATTAGTTGTATACGGGGCGACTAAATGGACTTGTAAAATGGCGATATCCGGCCCTAGTAACGCCAGCGCAGAGGGTTGCTATGGTGCAGGGCAGGTAAATAAACTAGCTGCAAGCCTCGTAGGTGCCGGAACGCTGGCTAGATCGATATAATAAAGAATATGTGATTGGTCGAAAAACGTATGACGGACGAAGGCGCGGCTACATGGGGTTGTAAGAAATGAGCGGGTTGGCGGGGGGCAATTAGATTTTCTGGTGTTTACCGCCGTGTTTTGGAAAAATAGAACGTGGGACGCTACCGACCCATCAAGGGTTGCAAAATACAGAAAAACATTCATTCGGACTTGGAGCTTCGTTGAGTGCAGATCGTTACAGTCTGACTCAGAGTGGTGGAGTGTAGGTCGTGAACTTGGCTCTTGAGTTTCGTGGAGTGCAAATAGTGTGCGGACCTTGTAGTTGAAAGTGAGACTTATACATTTTCGTGCGAAAAGTAACAGTCGTCATCGGACTTAGAAATTATTTGCCGGAGTACATCCGCGGACTTGGGCAGTTTTGGGTGTTCACCGGACGATAGTTCGAACATTAGTATTTTATTAAACTCGTGTAAAAGATTATAAACCAAAAGCGTCGGAAAGAACTTAGCTAGATTTTATGCAGTGTGGACTGGATACTTCAGCAACCGCGCAAGATCAGAAGACAGAAGAGCGACTCGGATTCATCGGCCAAGTGAGAAGCGTCTTCGGAACGAGCGGGTCGGCAAGACGGTAACATATACTGCAGTATATTAAAATAATATCTTTTAAAAGGGGTCATGGCCATTAAGTAATCTGTTAAAATTAACATTGAATAAATTGTTAAATTTTGTTCTTTGGAAAAAGAAAAGAGTCTGTTCATTTGTCAATCATAAGCTTCTAATTAGTTGGAAGCAGAGAATTTCCATATTTCAGATTCCACGCCAGGCTGTACAGTCGGCAGATCAGGTAATCGGCTATCTTAGCGATAGCGAATACATGTAATCCGAATCCATCGGCCCAAGCTAGCTGGATGCCCATATAATTTTGACAGAATTAAATAGGGAAAAGTTAGTATTAGTTTATGTCACCTGTTCCTGGCGCCCACATCTTTCTATAAATTCGGAACAGGTCAAACTCACGACAACGTATTACGAAGTGAAGGATGAAGGTATATTTCAGTATAGTATACGGAAAAGTAAAATTATGAGTATTTGCTGAGTTATAACTAGAAACTTGAAGAGGTGGAACAGTTTTGGTATGCGGCTCATTCTCGCGAGTTTTAAAATTTACTAGTATACTGTGACCGTACTTACCCTTTATCGGTTTCATGGGTGCACATATCATAAATTTTGTGATTGTTTATTTGGGGCACAGGGGTTCTTTAAGGGGGATACTTTAATCATCATTATCTGAGTTCAAAGCATCTATCATCACAGAAACAGGATTTATTAAGAACAAAAAAACATCTTCACATTAATAACATAATTTACATCATTGACCTGGTCGCAAATCCTTACTGAATACAGATTAAATGGTTTACACTATACATCTCCGACTATTCCTATCATCTTTACATTTATTATTTCCATTAATATAACCTCCATTTCTCTGAAAACTATATGCCATTCGTGAACCACTACAGACACTGTTGCTCTCCTTACTACTCAGTGAGCACCCTGAACCGGCATTTTATTCGATTACCCATCTATTCTTGTTCATAATTATTGTTACTTATCTGCCTTCCACTACCGTCGTCTTCCACGCGGCGCGACCGCGTGCCCCGACTCGTTGCCGAGAGGTGACCTTGGCGCCAACGATGTTCTGCCTGCCCACGTGTCGCAGGCGGCCTGTTCTCGTACACCGGCGTCGTCTCACCACGATTCCCTTCTCCACACGACGAATTTACTGTCTCAGCTCACACGGCTCCACCATGTAATCCCGCATCCGCACAGCTACACCGACTACCACTGAACAGCATCGCCAAAACGTGTCCGTGCACTGTTCTCTTCTCTTGTCAAATTTCGTGATTATTCCTTCCAAACACGTTTACCACAATCCTTACTCGCAATCATCATTAAGTCTATCACAATTCTCCTGCCTTTAACACCAGCCGTCCCGATTATTCTCGATTTATCTGTACATTACCACCTCGCTCTCTTGTCGCCATCACGCCTCTCTCCTCACTGCTCGCTGCTCCACTCCCACTAACGCTTCCGCGCGGTCCGACCGACCAATCCCCCACCATCCGGGCGCTCGTTCACGGCTCGGCCCGATTCGTTCCGCAACGATTCATCAACCTGCGCGCCACTTTTGAACGTTGTGGAGCGCCTAATATTTACGTTTTGACCAATACGGTCAAAATACGTAAAGGTTATACTACGACGTTAAATGGGCAACGTTACTAGAGGATGGGAAACGAAAAGTAAAAATAAGATATTGCTATACCTCCCACTATCTTTAGGAACTGGCTATTCAGGGTATTTCACACTGTGACATGTGTGAGTAAAATTTCGAATTCTAAGTATTCAGTTTGCAATATAAATCGGTACAGATCTCGAAGTTTGTTATGTTAATAATCGTTTAGAAATACTAAAATCGCTATTGAATATTGCTTGAAATTTTATACTCATACCCATGAGTAGAAACCACACCTAAACCCCACTCATTTTAGGGCTGAGTGTGAAAAGTGTGAGAGGGTTGTACGGGTTCAACTAGATTTCTACATTTGCATGTAGTACTAGGAAAACCCAGCAGACGTTCTGCCCTTCATCTCCATCTTTCCCCTCCCATCTCGGTTTCTCACTCTCTCTCCCTCCCTCCCTTACCCTGCCCCTGTCTGTCTATCTGTTTCTGCCTCTCTCTGTCCGTCTCAATAACATTTCCTTGCAGATTCTGCACGGCTCTGAGCAGGTGAAGTAATATCGGGACGTGCGGGACCAGCAAAACTGTAATAGAATGTTCAGGAAGAGTCCATCCTGTAGATTATGGTGTGAGAAACGTCTCTTTGAGGTCTCTGGCCTCAACAGTTTAGTTTTTAAGGCCCTAGAACTCCTCGTTTAGGAGTTATTTAACGATATAAATTCAAAATGCTGCCGAGTGTGTTGCAGGTTGCACTTGACGTATATATGTAGGGGATATGTAGTAAATATGTAGCGCCATGTTGCGGAGTTACAACAGAATTAACAACGCATAAACCTTCTCGGTGAAAAAACACGTGAAGGGCCAACTTTCATGGAGATCGGTCCAACGGTGTCAGAGTTTTCCTCTTATATACATACCGACATCCTGTTTATATATATTTTCAAAGAAGATGTGCTTATGGCGGTTAAGGATAGGCTAACGCGGTTGACCCGTTGTGATAAGATACATTTGGGAATGTACTTGTCGATCTTTATAACCCACAGAAAAGATAATTATTTTGGACAACTAATATTAGCGGCTGTGCAGAGTAGACGAAGTGATTAATTTTTTAAGCGAATAATCTTTTATGAACAATGAACGGACAAAGTGATTAATCATAGTTATATACATAATCACTAGCGATTTTACACACTCTTTTATTACAGGAGAGTGTAAAAACGCATTTTTGTGTGTGGTGCATACATGAGTTTAGTTGCAATAAAAAATGATTCATTCTTTTTTAAACAACTTTTGCAACCATAACACTCGCAACAATATTACATTTTAAAAATTTGGAAGATATTGCGTAGTCGTCCTCCAAACATCTTTTACTCAGAGAAAATAAAAAATACTGGTACTTACCATCATTGCTATTTGTCTTATAAGGTCCGGCGTTTTGGGACAATCCAATTTTCTTGTGTCTTTTTCACATAACTTCCTCAAATTTTCTGCGACAGCGTCAAAATATCGTAATTCGAGGAAAAACAACATTTGCCGCCAAACTCTGGGATCGTTTTTGCTGGAAACACAATAATGTAACAGCTTTACTCCTTTAAAATATTGACTATTTAATAGTGAAAGGCAATTCAACTTGAAAAAAAAACACGACAGTACTGATTTTACAGGTTCACAATAAACTTTTCTAATGCAGTACATAAAATACAAATAAACTTGAACTTCAAATCAAAATTTTTGCACGGATTTTAAAATCTTCACAAAACTTTAACAACCGTATTTCCCTTACCAAAGCACCGACATCACATGTCAACAGTATCAACCACCACCCTTTGGCACATTGATGTATCTGGATCAGCTTCCCTCTCTTTAGCAACCCTGTGGTGCATACCCTTCCCTACACAGCTGCCAGCGGCCCACAGGTCCATAGCATCAAATGCCAGAGCAGTACCTTAACAAATGAGCAACAGACCGCGCGCGATTTTTTCTTCCTCTTCTTTATAACATGCACCACACATTCCGGGAGACATATTCGCATTTCCTACCTTCATTCGGAACCAGAAGAAAATTACGGCCCGTGATTGGTTGACATTTGTGAATGACCGTGCGCGGCAGATTCAAATAGAAAACGCAGGTCTACGCGGAGAGCTGACTTTGGTTATGTTTCGATATTGTATTTTCTGTGATGGTCGCCCGCGCTCCTTTAAAAGAACCGCCACAGGAACGGGGCAGCGAGGCGGGAAGTCCACCCCGGGGTTCCTTCGGCGCCCGGGAGAGCGCGTGCGGTTCGGAACCACAGGGCCCGTTACGCTCCAGTCGGCACCACAGGACTCGCTCCCGACCCTACGGGCGGGTTGGCCGGCGAGCTTTCAGTCCCGAGGGGGTATAAATACCCCCTGCCGGGAGCGGCGAGGCAGTTCGAATCTTCCCGGCATCGAGTGTACTTCGCAGCGGTTTTTGAGGCATCAGAGTGGACTACGCTACGCCCCCGGATCCCTCTCTTTGGCAGTGGCGTAGCGTGACTCACACGTTTGGGGATGCTCAACAATAACAAACAAAATGTCACGGCTGATTTTAAGGACAGGGTTCGGCTCACTAAAACAACGGCGCACGGTTCACTTGCGCATGGTTCACTCGCGCGGACCACGAGAACGAATCACTCAGGGAGCACTGCTTGCATTGTGCATTGTGCGGTGTGGTGCGAATGTGTAATGGAGAATTACAATGGTTAAATGCATAAAATGCGTTGCATGCATAATGTTAAATGCATAAAATGCGTTGGTAATTATGCGTTGGACAGACTCAAGAATGTTTTATGTTAACGCGAGGGCCGAAGGCCCGAGCCTCGTCCTCAACTTGGACACGGGTAGCGAAGCGTCACGATTCTACACGAAAGTGCGTTGGCCACGTGGCCGTGTGCACACTGTGGCGGCGCCGCGAATGACTCGTTCGGAACCGAATCGTGCGCGTCAATAGGAGCCGAACCCTGTTCTTAAAATCTACCAATGTCACTATCAACTACTTCGTCTAACAGGCGAACGCAACACAAGGCAGATACACTGGGACTACTTCCACGATCTCGATTGCTTACGACGGTGTAGGCGCTTCCCACAAAATCCTCACAGCAGTCAGGGCTGCCGATGTCTTGAAAGCAAATTATACAATGGCTCAGCTTTAATTGTTATACGCGAATGGCAATAAGACCATTTGTTAATTTATACATTGCAGACTTAAATAATATGTAATCTATTTAAGAGATAATACAATTTCTTGGATATTAATTAAGAAATAGTAGTCAGGCACTATTTCTACAGTTTGTACCCATGACCAAGCGGGGACTCCCGAGTGAGAGAGAGAAAGATAATTTACTGAACGCCTGAAGTGTGCTGCGCTCTCGTGCACAAACGAGCTTCTTCCCGCAGTAGACGCTAGCGTAAAGCAGTCGGGTTTCTCTTGGCCAGGGGTGAAGAGGGGAGAGGGGGACCTCGCCATCTGCGCATGCGTCATTGCTCGTCGCAATCTGGCGGCCGACGCTGAAGTATTTTAGCTTCCCACCAATCAGAGGCCAGCTTCAACAGCCCGCCGAATTCAATCATAGGAAATCAATTTAAAATTAATACAAAACGTGTTTCGCTCAACAGACCACTTGTAAGATTATCAATACAGTATTTAAGGTTTTTATATACGGGGATGCTCAGCATCTCAGCGTCCCCTGACGCTACGCCACTGCTCTTTGGACAACTTCGGACTTCGGCTACTCCCTCGGCACGTCTCCTGGACTTCAACGACCTACGCTCTTCCCGGTACATCTCCTGGATATTGAAGATTTGGTAACGACCTGGTTAACCCTATTGATCGCTGGAACATTGTTTGTACCGAGTAATCGCTTCTTTGTCAATAAACTTATTTTAACCGGATCTTCTGGTTCTTTTTGGTCACAACATTTTCTTCGATCATCAATCCCATATACTCCAATGAAAACTTTGTTTATATTTTGTCATTTCTGTAAAAGTCCTCCATAGCCTTGAGTGCGTAATGTCCCCTATGTGCGTAATGTCCACAAGAGTTTTAATGATTGCCACCACGGGGCGTTAAGTTGGCAAACCTTGACAATGTTATGTTCTGGCTGGTTCTGTGGGGTTGTTGTGCTTGATATGTGGTGAGCAGTGTGGTAGACATCTGTTATATTTCTTTTTTCTATAGTCAAATTCCGTTTATACACAATTATTTACATGAACATTCGGTGAATGATTTATTGACAAACTTAACATGAGTGAAAAGTTGTCCTATGACAGCACTTCTCAGTTACAATTTAATGTTTTTTAACTTTATGCTATCTGCGATATCAAGTTACTAGTATATTTTGAAGAAATTGTGGTTTTTGAATTGTAGCAGGCTATATCGTGAAACATCGCCAAATGTTATTAACCTCATTACAGAAAACATATTTCAATTATGAGTTCATTTGACTAATTTATTTGTATTTCAGAGTTGACATTTTAATACGTATTATAGGGTAAGTTATGTAATGCTGCCGAATATCTATTTCGACATTTCAACAGAAATACGTTTTGGAGACCCCTGATACCGAAAAAGTGTGTTTTTTCAAAACGTCCGTCCATCCGTCCATCTGTCCGTTCGTCCGATCGTTCGTCTCTCCGTCCATCCGTCTGTGAACACCATTATTACCTAAACAATCAGTACGATTTCTTCCAAAATGGATATTCCTCGGTCGTTCTGGCGATTTTGAAAAAATATTCTTCAAAATTTGGGGTTAATTTACATGAAACACCCAGACATTTTCAAATTTTTCTCAATTTTTCTCAGTACCAATTTTTTTCTTTAAATTTCTTGTATGAATACACTTATAAAGATGGCATAGAGTCTCATAATGGTAGGAAATGGTGTGGTATTTACGATGCTTCTATCATCGAAATCAATATTAGATGTTGGCTCTCCATCGTAACTGTTTATTGTGGCATAAAGCTTTTTCGGCCGCATTGCGGCCATGTTCATTGCTACAAAAATAATAGTAATAATAATAATAGTAATAATAATAATAATAAGTGTAAATTACAAAAAAATTTAAAAAATTTAAAGAATTAAGAACTTTTTACAGAATATTGTCAAGAATTGGATTTTAAAGAAAATGTAAAATGTGAAATGGACATATAATTTTTTTTATTTTTAATGACAAATAAAAATTAAATTAAATAAATGGAATCTATTACAAATAATATTATGAAACAAATTGGAGTGAAAGAAAACTGGAAAAGTATAACATAAATGTGTAAATGGAAACATAATTTTGAATAACAAATGTACATTTTGAAGAGAGGTGAAAATAGAAAATGAATAAATATGTAACTAAATAAATAAATGAATTAATAAATTTAGGTGAGCAAACTGACATACCTATTAGAGGCGGCTGTGGTCCTCAGTCCAGACAAGACAGGGAAGGGCGAAGGCATTGTACGCTATTTAAAGGAAACGTTCAATGGAGGGAGGGGAGAACGCAGGGTTTTTTCTAGGAAATTGCCATTGCGGGAAAGGCCCAGGCGGGTGGCGGAAAGAGGCAGGCAGAGGGGTTAATATGCTTTGGAAGCGGCCAGTTTCAGAAGAGGGGAGAGAGAAGGAATCTGTTCATTCAAAATAGCGTGTTGGGGATTGTTTAATAAATTATTAATGTGTATTGCTTCTAGTTTAAGTCTATGTGTGTATCTGTTTTCAATTTCTAAAATTTTGCCGTCTGTGTCTGCATTGAACGAGTGTCCTTGTTCTAATAGATGGTTGGCAAAGAGTGAATGTGTGGTTTTTTGTGTGAGAGCTTGTCTGTGTTCTTTGATCCTTTGTTTAAAGGATCTTCCGGTTTGGCCAATATATTTAGCATTGCAACTACCACAGGAAATGGAGTACACCCCACATGATAGAGGCTTGGGGATCGGATCTTTGTTGTGGGAGAGTGTGGTGTGGAGACAAGTTGGTGTGCTGAATGTGACGTGTATGTCGAATTGACTGAGCTTTTTGACAATTTTGAGTGACAATGTTCCAAAGAAGGGGATGGTATATCTGGTGTGCGTGGGAGTCAGTGAAGTTAATGTTTTTGTGTTAAGGGAGATAGTTTTTCTTTCGATAAGATTGTCAATAAGACAGTCGTTGTAGCCATTATTGGTAGCTATTTGTTTAATGATAAGAATTTCTTTCCTGATGTTCTGGGGGGAGAGAGGAATTGAGAACAATCTGTGAACCATACCATGGAATGCTGTGTGTTTGTGAGAGGGTGGATATTGTGAAGTGTTATGAATTACTGTGTCGGTGTGTGTCGGTTTCCTGTATATGTCAAAAGCGTGTCTGTCATTCACTTAAGTGATGGATAGGTCTAGAAAGTTTAGGGTTCTGTTCTCATTTTCCTGCTCTACTGTAAATTGTATATTAGCATGTATAGAATTAAGGAAGTCAGTGACGTTTTTCAGTTGTCTGTAAGTGCCGGTCCAAAGTACTATGATGTCATCTACGTATCTATACCAATAGATTACATTTTTTAACTGTAAAAAGTTTTTAATTCTTTAAATTTAAAAACTTTTTTTTGTAATTTAGATATATTATTATTATTATTATTATTATTCCTCTAAATCACGACTAAAGATGTTATGTGTCGGCTGAATATAAAATCTACTCCAGGTTGCAACCAGCTACCTAAGGAGCAGATCTAGGGACTGTCGGTGCCTCTACAATACTTTGTGCAAAATGTGGGCTGTTCCAAATAAAGCGATTTCTTGCACTTCCCAGTCTTTTGAATTACCTGGGAGTTTAGACAAGTTCTTACACAAATTTTGCGGAACAAATCCCAGAGCTCCGATAACTATCGGGACGACCTGTGCTTTTACACCCCACATTCGGCTGATCTCGATTTCCAAACTCTTGTATTTAAGAAGTTTCTCTGCCTCCTTGGTAACGACGTTTTGATCGCAAGGTACAGCAACATTGACGAGTAGACACGATTTGTTCTCCAAATCCTGGATGACTATATCCGGTTTGTTTGCCGCTATCGTGCGATCAGTTTGAATTTGTTGGTCGTACAATATCGAACACAATCCAACAGACGTCACCGGTTTCGGTGAGTGTTCCTACCACTTGGGGCATGTGTTCGGAACCTCGAGGGCGGTACAGATCTGCCAGTGGAGGTAACTACATACCCTGTCGTGTCTTGTCAAGTATTCGGTCTTTGCTAGGATTGGACAAGCTGAGACAATATGATCAATGGTTTCAACGGATTCCTGGCAAATGCGTCACTTATCATTTGAGGAAAGTTTGAGAACCGCTTTATCATAATGTCGTGTTCTCAACGTCTGATCTTGAGCAGCTACTAGACCTGTTTCCGATTCTGGCTTCATTCCCTTTTAAGCCACATAAATGATTGATATTTATTGATCTGCACCTTGTCCATTCGTTTCAAATATTGTCCGTGGAGTGGTTTGTCTCTCCACGATTTCTTTAACATTTTTTGTGTCTCCAATTTCATGTTAAATATCATCAGAAGTTCAGTGTCTCTGCCATTCTGGGAGTCTTGCATAGTCTTGTTCGCAATGCTTCTTGCTACACTTACAATGCCTCTGTTTCCCATTCTTCGGTCGGATTTCATGACCTGCCACATTAGTGGGTCATCGTGATGGCTGACTACATACTTTCCCATCCCGGTTATTGCATTGTGCCAGGAGGCTTCAATTTGTCTGAGGCCTCTTCCTCCTTCCTTACGTGACACATAAAGTCTATGTACATCAGCTCGGGGGTGGGCAACGTGATGCATTGTAAGCAGTTTTCTGGTTTTTCGATCCATGATGCGAATTTCCTGCTCAGTCCAGTCTACTAGTCTGAAACTGTATTCGGCTAGAGGGACCGCCAAACTACCTATTGCTGATATTTTATTCCTGGAGTTAAGGGCGGACTGCAGGACAAATCTCACTCAAATACTCCCTGCGAATTCTCTCTTTCATAGTGTCGTTCGAGATGGTCTCACATTCTTCAATGCCCAGATATTTGTAAGTTTTACCTGGTTCAAGATCTTGAATCACAGTGTGTCTGTCAACTTCAATGTTCTCTGTTGTGGTTATTGTGCCTCTTTTTAAGTTGGCTTTTGCACACTTGTCAAGACCAAACTTCATGCAGATGTCATTGCTAAAATCATTGATGACAGACAGAATTTGGGAGAAAATCGCTTCATTCTTAGCAAACACTTTAAGATCATCCATGTAAAATAAATGTGATACAGGCATTTCTTCACCATGGAGCTTATAACCAAAGTCAGTGTGCTACAGCTGTCTCGATAGAGGAATCAAACTAATGCAAAACAGCAGAGGGGATAGTGAATCTCCTTGAAAAATACCCCTCTTAATCTGAATACTTCTTGTTTCTACTACTCCCTTTCCGCTGTGGATTAGTAACCTGGTGCTCCACGACTTCATACTAGCCTTGCAAAACTCAACAAGTCTAGGATGAAATCGATAGATTTCCAGGCTCTTCAAAATCCAATCGTGTGGTACACTGTCAAAGGCCTTCTGGTAGTCAATCCAAGCCATGCTTAAATTAGTTTTCGTTTTTTTACATCATTCAAAATTATTTTATTGAGAAGCAAGATTTCCTTACAGCCATAGGAATCTTTACGACATCCTTTCTGTTCAACTGGCAACAGATGGTTCTTCTCTAGCTGCCTATACATTTTGTCAGCTATGGCTGCAGTTATAAGTGTGTACATTACCGGCAGGCAAGTAATTGGCCTGTAGTTCTTCGCCAAAGAGGTGTCTCCTCCTTTGGGTAGCAAATACGTGATATCGCGAGTGAGCCATTCGGGGAGTTCCTTAGGGTTCTCTAAAATATTATTGACAGCCTTTGCTAGATGAGAATGGAGTGCTGTTAATTTCTTAATCCAATAAATGTGAATCTTATCAACCCCAGGGGATTTCCAGTTTCCCATATTCTTAATTGTTTGGCATAGGTCCTCTTTCGAGAATCCTTGAACATGTTCTACTGTTTCCACGAGTCCATTGGCAGCATCAACTTCAGATTGGAGCCACGATGCGTCTTTGTTGTAGGATCTGGTTGCCTCCCAGGTTCCTGACCAAAATGTTTCGACGTCATCTTTTGAAGGAGGGGCAGCATTGCCATTCGGTTATTATTATTATTATTATTATTATTATTATTATTATTATTATTATTATTATTATTGTAGCACTGAACATAGCCGCAATGCGGCCGAAAAAGCTTTATGCCACAATAAACAGTTACGATGGAGAGCCAACATCTAATATTGATTTCGGCATAGAGTCTCCCGTGAGATCGAAACGGGTAACGTGCTCTGAACGAGCCAAGCGAGTTTCAAGTTGTTATTGTGTTTGTGAAATAGACAATAATCTTCGCATTACTTCCGGAGTGTCAAAATCCTTGTTCTAAGAGTGTGCCTGTGTTTCACCAAGTGTATGGTCAGCCGGGGCAGCGGCTGCCCTGCTGATGGATGGAGTCGTCAGATACCAGGGCGCCTTTAACCTCACTTCCATCACCGCAGGTATCTACACCTCACCAAAGTATGAAAACTTACGCGAATGCCAGGGCTACAGAAGTATTTACCACTAAGAATCAGACCTTAATTATCGACGCACAAAAAGGTCTCTTTATTAAAGATTATGTTAAAAGTCTATCCAATGTTATTGATGCCAGTGAAATAAGGTTCATATCACGAATTGCTAATAATAGAGTGTGTATATTTCTAAGGTCTAAAACTATTGCTGACAAATTTACAGTCACAAAGTTTTTAAAATAAAAACCATGAATTAAAGTTGTGACCTCTTGTAACAAAGGCGAAAAGAATTATAATTTCTAATGTTTGTCCCATCATTCCCCACTCAGTCCTAGAAGATGTGTTCACAAAAAACAATATCAAATTGGCATCTAAAATCTCCTTCATAAAAGCTGGTGTTTCTGGACTGGGTTTTTCACATATCATGAGTTTCAGAAAAGTGTATATTTCCTCTGATGATGTGAGTTTACTAAATGAATCTACTACTGTGTTTTCTGATGGCACATCATACAGGGTATTTTTTACAACCGATGACATGTCCTGCTTTAATTGCCACCAAATAGAGCACTTAGCTTGTCAATGTCCTTCACCAAACACCTCTAATCATAATAAGGATACCAACCTATTAAGTGCCCCACAGAATCTAATAACAGTAGGGATAGTCCCTGTGAATTGCCAGAATCTTCAATAAATGAAAAAGTCACTGTAGTAGACACACAAAATCAGCATGTAACCATGGAAACGAATGATAATATGGTCTCTACTATACCTAAAAGCTCTCTTTCATCAGACTTTTCATCATACATTGAACAAGAAAAAAATAAACTGGGTAACCCTAACATGGCATCAGGAAAACAACCCAAGAAGAAGAAAAAGATACAAGAAGTAATTGAAGAAAACAACAACAAAGAAAAGTCTACCACTAAATCTCTTGAAGACCTTATTTTCCCATTAAAGGAAAAAATTGAAACTAATAGTAGTGATTTCCCTCTTACCTACAATCAATTGAAAAGTTTCATAGATAATGCATCTGGATCTAGCAATCCAACCTTAACAGCTAAAGATTTTACAAATGATATTCAATCCATCCTTAAAATGATGACAGATACTTACCCTTTACTTACTGAAAAAGCTATAAAAAACAGATTCACAAGAACTATAAATAAATTAAAAAGTTCACAACTACATGATGATGAAACTGACACAGAAATGTCTGAATAAACTCTCTCAATGAAAATAACACAATGGAACTGTAATGGTCTCTATACAAGATTACCCCACTTGAAATTGTTAGTAAAAGATACTAAATCAGAGATTTTGTGTCTTCAGGAAACCAACTTCAAAAAAAATTACTTTGGAAAATTATCTGGCTATAAGTCATCTGTTCGCAACAGAAATAGTACACTAATTGCTAGTGGAGGAGTAGCAATTTATGTAAAAAATTATTGTTTTATGCAGGAAATCCCTCTACACTGTGCCCCAGAAGCCATGGCGGTCAAGGTAAAAATAAATACTCTTATAACTGTTTGTAATATTTATATCCCCAATAGTCAAAATTTTGACACTTATGATCTCGACAATATTCTTACGCAGCTACCTAAACCGTATGTTATAGTGGGTTATTTCAATAGTCATAGCAAATTGTAGGGTTCCACCAAATTGGACAGAAGAGGGAAAGTAATTGAAGAGTGGCTAGACAACCATAACAACATTATTTTATTAAACCCTGGCTCGCCTACACATTTCAATGTAAGTAATGGTACAGATAGTGCAATTCCTTGCTTCTAATTATGTAGCTACGAGTATTGTATTGTCCACTATTCCCCGCCTATATTAGAGTGACCATTACCCTATAAACATCCATTTTCCAGATTCAGATCCAACTTCTGACATTAAATGCTATCCTAAATGGAAAGCAAATTGGAATCAATTTCAACAAGATATCAAGATAAATATTAAAAAATTAAAAAACCTGACAACTTCAGGCCACAAAATATCAATAGTCTAACCAATGACTTTACCAAGATAATAATATCAGCAGCTAAAAAGTTAATTCCACAAACTACAGGAAAAATTAAAGAACATCAAGTCCCATGGTAGAATGTAGAATGTACGGAAGCTATAAAAAAATGAAACTACAATTCAGGAAATTTAAGAAAAACTAAACTATTGAAAATGGCATTGCTTACAGAAAGGCCTGAGCCCAAGCAAGTCTAACCTTGAAGTTTACAATGATCCACTCTTGGCAGAAGTACACCTCTTCCATCACTAACCAAACCTCAACAACAGAACTCTGGCACAAAGTAAAGGATATAATATTCCCAGATATCTTATCGACAAGAATGATGTAAAATATTCTGGCCTACAAGCTATTAGTAACCTTCTTGCTGAAACATTTGCAAATCTAGTGACAACTTTTGCAAATTTGCATTCTAGTGACAACTATGACCAAAAGTTCTTATCCTCAATCCCTACAAACTTTAACATAGACCAAGAACACTATTAAATCAAGACACTATTAAAACAAAATGAAGAAGAACACAATCAACCATTCATAATGAGTGAACTTTCATTTGTGCTAAATAAATGTAAAACAATCAACACCTGTACCAGATAATTTACCAAATAGTTTTCTAAAAAACCTCCCTGATGTCGGCCTTGAATATCTACTTCAATTATATAATTTTATTTAGGCCACTCAATCCTTTCCTAACCAGTGGAGAGAAGCAACAGTTTTACCAATACCAAAACCAAATAAGGATCACACAAATCCAACCAATTTTCGCCCAATATCCTTAACATGTAATACATGTAAACTACTAGAGGAAATGGTCTATTGCCGCATGAAATGGAGCCTAGAAAAACAAAACCTGATCTCACCACATCAAAGTGCCTTTAGATCATTTTGATCAACCAACGACTGGTACCTGGTAAACATGGAAACGAAAATTTGTGATGCACTAGTAATGAATCACCATGTGATTGTAGTCTCACTGGACATTGAGAAAGCTTATGAAATGGTCTATAAAGACAGGTTAAAATCAATTCTTACAGATTTGAAAGTAAAATAAAATATCTTAGATTTCTTTATCAACTTTATAAAAATGAGACATCTCAAAATCAGAATCCAAGAAAAATCATCGCAGGCAATTCAGATGACTAATGGTCTCCCACAAGGGTCGGTCGTAAGTGTAATACTCTTCCTCATAGCAATAAATGAAGTGAGCCTCATAGTTAAAGAACCTGTGAAAATATTCCTTTTCGCAGACGACATCACCTTACTCTGTTGTGGCAAAAATCTTCAAGTTACCTCAAATAATTCAAGAAACCCTAAATAATATCAGTAATTGGGCAAACAATTCAGGTTTTTCTATTTCGAAAACGAAGTCTGAATTTATAGTGTTTTCCAAATGTCGCTCTATTAAGGATGAAGACATTACATTGAGAATTGGAGGATATCCACTTTTAAGGACATACACATGTAAAATCCTTGGATTGATCTTCGATTCCAAATACTCATGGAAACATCTCGTATCTTCTCTAGAGGTGGATTGTGTTAGGAGATTAAATGTTATTAAAATGTTGTCGTCTATTAAATAGGGCGCTCAGTCTGAACGCCTAATCAAAACATATAGGGCACTAATTCAATCCAAGCTGGATTATGGAGCAGTAATTTATAATTCAGCTTCAGAAAACATATTGAAAACACTGAATTCAATAATTAACAGTGCTTGCCGATTAAGATTTGGTGCTTTTAGAACTAGCATTAAAACAGCCTACTAGTGGAAGCAAGACAAATACCACTAGACCTAAGACACAAGCTACAATGTCTGAACTATGCATATTAAACGTTCAGTATCCCACCCAATTCTATAAACTCTACCATTTTCCGAAAACTAAAAACAATCATGTACGAGAAAGACTCCTTATTACATGAAAGACTTTAATATTGTTAAACCACTCGGCTTACCTAGACGTTTAAATCCGATCTCACCCTGGCATGACGTTAAGATTACCATAAACACCCAACGAGGAAATACTTCTTGCACTTCCTTTGAATCTAATACAAATGTACAAGATACGATAAAAGATATGCTCCAAAAATATAACAATTTCTACCAAGTTTACACTGACGGATTAAAAAGAGATGGAAAAGCAGGTTGAGCAATAATTCTAACCAATGATAATGAACTCATTCCATTTCGTCTCCCAGACTACTTTTCCATTTTCACATGTGAAGCATGGGCAGTACTCAAAGCCATTGAAAGAAGTATCAGATCCACAAACAACATACCTATTGTCATCTTTTCCGACTGAATATCAACACTTAAAGCCATTGAAAACCGATACACCAGCAATCCAATAATCCAAACTATCCAAGAACTTATATTTATCCAAAACACAAAAGGAGCCAAAATAGAAATAGTTTGGATTCCTTCTCATAACAATATTGCTGGAAATGAGGAAGCAGACACAACAGCAAAAATGTCAACATCATTACCAAACGTTGATCATCAAATTCATGGTACCCAGAAAGATATAAGAAAGCTTTTCAAGGACTCTTGTTTGAAGTACTGAAACTCACAAAGGAAGATGGGGTCTACAAAGTTTCACCGGGTAAGAAATTCTATGCTGGATCCAGGTCTACCGAGATCAAACTTCAAAAGAAGAGAAGAAGTCGTTATTACAAGGTTAAGGGCCGGTTTCACCAACATACACCTAACGTGATGTTAGTAAACGAGCCGTTAAAATTAACTTCCCCGTTAAGATTTGTTCCGTTTCACCAACGTTTCCACGGCTTCTGTTAGCTAATCGCCAGTTAACTTTAATGGGTGTACAAATGCACGAATATTTGCTTTTAGAAGGCCGTGAACTGGAAACTCTGTGGAGAATGAGCTCTCAATAGACAGAGAATAAAGAAACAAAACACAGTATACACTAGTATACACATTCTCTGCTATTCTATTGTGGTCAATTGTGGTGCTTGTACAAGTTTTGTTGTTTTGTGGGTTATATTTGCCCTGTCAAAAAAAAACAGATCCGCCAATTTTTCAGCAGAAGAAAAAGAAATTCTTGTAGATTTGCTCCACAAATATAAGATTATTACGAGCAGAAAAACGGATGGTGCTAAAAATAAATATAAAAATAATTTCTTCTTTCCCTGAAAACACGTGGACGCACCGACGGCATTTCCAGGCTTTCCAATTCGTCGTCGTCTTCCAGTAGATACTGCAAAGCTCTTTCCATTTTCCTGAAACTGCGATGCCCGATGAAACCGAAACCCAATATTTCCGATGCGCTGCCCACTAACCAAGCGTTAACTGCCCTTAGGGCCGGTTTCACCAATGCTTGTTAACACGCTAACCGGATGATAGGAGATTTTAACGGCCCGTTAGAGAAAATACGTGTTTCACCAAACTTAACGCCTGTTAACTTTCCGTTAAAGTTAACGCGTGATATCTGCTCCGTTAGCAGCAGTTAACGCTTGGTTAGTGGGCAGCGCATCGGAAATATTGGATTTCGGTTTCATCGGGCATCGCAGTTTCAGGAAAATGGAAAGAGCTTTGCAGTATCTACTGGAAGACGACGACGAATTGGAAAGCCTGGAAATGCCGTCGGTGCGTCCACGTGTTTTCAGGGAAAGAAGAAATTATTTTTTTATTTATTTTTAGCACCATCCGTTTTTCTGCTCGTAATAATATTATATTTGTGGAGCAAGTCTACAAGAATTTATTTTTCTTCTGCCGAAAAATTGGCGGATCTGCTTCTTTTTGACATGGCAAATTACAACCCACAAAACAACCAAACTTGTACAAGCACCACAATTGACCACAATAGAATAGCAGAGAATGTGTATACTAGTGTATACTGTGTTTTGTTTCTTTATTCTCTGTCTATTGAGAGCTCATTCTCCACAGAGTTTCCAGTTCACGGCCTTCTAAAAGCAAATATTCGTGCATTTTGTACACCCATTAAAGTTAACTGGCGATTAGCTAACAGAAGCCGTGGAAACGTTGGTGAAACGGAACAAATCTTAACGGGGAAGTTAATTTTAACGGCTCGTTTACTAACGTCAAGTTAGGTGTATGTTGGTGAAACCGGCCCTAAGGATCGGTCACTTTAACTTAAATTACTGTCATCTGTTCAAAAACTCCAACCCTGAATCCTGTCCTAAATGTGGCGCTACCGTGTCTACTCCTCATATTATTCTCGAGTGTTAAGGACTTGATAATGTTAGGAAATCATTAAAAATAGAAGGCAGCTTATATTCACTGTTCAAATCAGAAGAAGGTTGTAAAAAAATTGAAACATTTAGAAAGAAGTAAATTGTTTAAGATAATATAATAATGATGCAAATTTTGTCATGATAATATGTTGGTATAGTGCGTATGGTGTAATGATACCACTGTTTGGAACCTTGCAATGTAATGTACTGATGTAAATAAAATGAGGTCGCTGATGACCTGAGCTGTTATAAAGTGATCATAAATAAATAAATAAAAGATGGCATAGGACCGAATAATTCAAATAAAATATGTTTTCCAACGTGAGTTCATTCATTAAGATCATGTATGTTTTTTGAAACTTTTAGTAGTTTTCACGCAATATTGCTGTGCAATGTGTGCAATTTAAAAAATAACAAAAACAAGATTTTCTCATAAACGGCTCCCAATGTTTTCTTTAAACTTTTGGTAGGGATAGTGCTGTATGTACGCTATGAGACGAAATAAATTTTTTTTCCAAAAATTACACAAATGTATTTTTTGAAAGATCAATCACACCGTTAATGTGCACATTTCCAGGAATTAATAAACATTATTGTATTTGTGAGTTAAAGTCATTCAAATGCATTTTAAGTTTTTGAAAACCTAAAAATATTCTGTGAAAAAGAGCTTCAAATTTCGAATTTACAGCTTAAACGCTATTTTCTTAAAAAGGCTCCAAATGTTTTTAAAAAAATTGCCATTCGGGACGAGGTTTTACTGTTCTGTTATATTTTTAAAATAATTTCCGTTTTATTGTTAGGAAACCGAAAAATTAATAAAGTTTCAAATCTAGTGGTGCTACAGAATGGCCCAGACTTTCGTGTATTAGTTTTCTATTTCCTTGGGTCTGGGCTAGATATTCGGAATTGACATATACTACCCGTGCCAGCTGCCATCTATCGCCGCCCAAACTACAATTTTTGACATTTTCTTAATTTTTCGTTTTCTTAATAGTAAAATGGAAATATTAATTTAAGACTATTAAAGAACAGTAAAACCTTGTTCTAAATGGCAATTTTCTTTGAAAAGTGTAGAGCCGTTTTTTAAGAAAATGGCGTTTGAGCGCTACTATAAATTCGAAATTTGAAATTCTTTTTCACACAAAATTTTTGAGTTTTCGAAAACCTTTATTAAAAGTCATTTGAAGGACTTTAACTTACAAATACAATAGTGATTACAAATTGTTGGAAATGTACATATTAAAGGTGGGAGAGATTTAAATTAAAATTTTAATTTTTGCAAAAACCAAAACAAAAAACCTCAAAATGAACTTTACGTCATGTTGAAGAGTGCAAATCGCACTCTCCGTTCGAAAAGTTTGAAGAAAAGTTTCGGCATCACTTATCAGAAAATGGCATTTGAAAACGCGATATTTTGAGCTAGTTTTCTCAGGAAACGGTTTAGTTCTCGAGGAACTTTACGTGACATTATTTAAAGCACATGTGCTCATAAATATAATGTTAAAAAATCGCCGGTAATGTAAATATTAACGACGTGAGAGGCAAGTTAAAAAAATTGTAATTTTTTAAACAAACAAAAGAATAGATCAATATGGCATTGATGTCATCTCATAGAGTACATTTGCACTATCGTACCAAAAGTTTAAAGAAAAAAATTCAAGCCGTTTTTGAGAAAATCGTTTTTTTTTTTGTATTTTTTAAAAAAATTGCACAAATTGTAAGCAATATTGCGCTCAAACTTCTAAAATTTTCAAGAAAATATACATGGCCTAAAAGAAAGAGTTACCTATGAAAAATTTGCATGTAAAGGAAAAATATCTATCTGCAATTTTGTAGTTGGAGGAAGACGCCGAAGAAAATTCAAACTTTTGCAATTTTCAAAAATTTAGAGTTAACCGTGAAAATCGGTCCTACGCCACATTTATAAGTGTATTTTACTCTATTCTTACAAGATATTTAAAGAAAAAATTAGGAAACTTTTTGAGAAAAGTTCGAAAATATCTGGGAAGCTTCATGAAAAATACACCCAAAAATTAATGAATGTTTTTCAAAATCACGGAACTTTGGCTTAGGCTAGATGGACAGGAGCTTCTTCAATTTGGAAAAAATCGTACGTATAATTTGTGCGCTATGTTCTTGGCATACACCGGACGGACGTTTCGCTTTCAATTGGTTTTTTGGTATTGTAACGGTGTCTGTGCCATTCTTTAGCACCAATAGTTCGGTATTGTAACGGTGTTTAAATGTATCTTTCAACGGGGATCACGGATCGATCCAACATATATTTTTATTATATCCAACTTATCATACACCACAGTTCTTGCTCAGTCTTCTGGGTTTGACTAATGACTATTGCTTACCCTTGCTCAATACGTCACTCGATTTGCTCTCCATACGGAAGGCGAAAAATCTGGAAGTTCTGTGTATGCTGAAACTAAGTTTCGTGCCAGATTGCACAAAAATAATGAGTTATTTTTCTTTTAAAACAGCATTCAGTAAATGTATTCATTAATTAATTGATTACTGTTTGATGATGAGATGTTTTACATAACTATTATTCTATATTCGTTAATCTTTGGTCATGACCGCGTATCTATTTCAAAATGGTTCGTGCGAACTGTAATATGAGCTCTCTTCCTCGACGGTATAGGGGGGGGGATGGCGCCTCGCAGGATCCTCCCGAAATCTAACGGCACTGTCCCTCGTCTCGACCCAACCTCAGGTCGACCAGTCAGCAAGTTCAATTTACTTCTTTCTTGCTCACTGGTACGTCTTCTCACTTGCGGAACATCACCAATAACACTGATATCTCCTATGTGCCTGCGCATACACCCTATTGCTTGCGTCTCGGACGGGCGCCTACTCGCGAACTGTTTTTCCCTTGAAATCCTGCTAAATGCTAATGTCGTCACTGAGAAATTATTTCAAAGTCCGAATGTCCGTCGGCACTGCCACGAAATATTTCTGTTCTACTCCGCCACTGTGAAAATATTTCCAAGTCCTACTCCGCTCCCCGCAGCTAACTCATACGATCCGTCCCGTCTGAAGTCACATCACCAAATGAATGTTCACCGTGCCATATAGTTAATAACTTATCATTTGTTTTACTCACAATGCTTATCACTTCCGGTTAATTCGCCTGCTATTTCATGACAATTTTTTGATGCGTTGCATCATTACATGACTGGTTTCAGCGCAAGACTTGAAGTTATTAGAATCTCCCCCAGAAATGTTCATTCGGTCCCATAGCAACCTCAGGCGGCCGTCTATTTTTTAAGTGTATGTCTTGATATTCCCATGCATTTGCCGTAAATATTTAACCCGCTATTTTTGGTATGTCACAGTATCAAGGACTCACAAAACAGGGATTCTGCCTCCACCACGTATTAGGGAATTTTTTTCTTAATTTAGCAAGTTGTGTTATCCACTTTTTCGTTATCAGGGCCCGGCAATGAATTTTTTGCTGAAAATCCGCCGTTTTTCGCGCAGCATTACATAACTTTTCCTACTACGTATATTACTTCATGTATACGTATGTATACAGCAAAGTAAAAATGTACTTTGGTCGGTGATAGATGGCAGCTGGCAAGAGTATGTGGAAAGTCCGAATAGCTAGCTGAGACCAAAGGAATTAGAAAACTAATACGGGAAAGTTTGTGCCCTTCTGTAACACCACTAGTTTTCTTGAAATTTATTGAAACAATAAAGTAAAATACAGTTATAAAGATGGCATTGGTCTTTTTTTACTCTTAACTCTGAATTTTCAAAAATTTGAAAGGTTTGACTTTGTTCGGGATCTTCCTACAACTACAAAATTGAATCGAGTTTTCCTTGAAGTAAAACTTATCTTAATGAAATTAGACCTTTGATTACGATAGTGTACTTATTTTTTGAAACCTTTAGTAGTTTTTGCGCAATATTACTTTCAATATGTACAATTTTAAAAAATAACAAAAATGATATTTTCTCCAAAACGGTTCCATGTTTTTTCTTTAAACCTTTGATAAGGATAATACTAGATGTACTATACGAGATGACACCAACACCATATTGCTCCATTCTTTTGTTTTTTCAAAAATTTTAAAAACGTGGTTTTGGGACTAGCCTCTCTTCTCTGTAATATTTACATCAGCGGTGATTTGTTAACATTATTGTATTTATGAGCACATGTGCTTTAAATAATGTCATTTAAAGTTTCTCGAAAACCATCAAATTTTGTGTGAAAACCAGCTCAAATTTCCGCCTTTTCAGAAACGCTTAAAAATCTCAAAAACGGCTCCAAACCTTTTCTTAATTTTTTTCGTACAGCTAGTTCTAATTGCACTGTTTAATATGACATAAAATTAATTTTGTGTATTCTCTTGTTTTTTCAAATATTACACAATTATAATTCTTTTGAAGTATCTCCCAAGCCAATAATATCCACATTTCCAGTATTTAGTAAACACTATTTCATTTGTGGGTGGAAGTGGTTCAAATTACTTAAAAATTATGTTTTCCGAAAATTAAAAAAATTCCCGAAAATTAAAAAAAAAGAGCTTCAAATTTTGCATTTACATTAATTCTTAAACTCTCTTTTCTTAAAAATGGCTCCACAAAAAAATCCCATTTAGTAAGAAATTTTACTCTTCTTTCATACTCTTAAAGTCATGTTTGCGTACTACTATTACTAAAGAAAAAAAAAATACTTTGAGAGAGCAATAGATGTCAGCTGGCAAAAGTGTGCGGCAAGAGAGCAAAGCTATGCAGACCAAAGAAATTGGATACTAACTAGTAGGAGAAAGCCTCTGCCATTCTGTAGTACCACTAGTATAAAATTTAAAGCATGCATTTGAATTTTAAATGTTATTTCGGATACTCGTGTAAGTACTTGTTGTGTGGACAATGGGAAGTATTTTATTAGAAAACACTTAACTACATGCGTCGTTTACTGTTTAACTATTTTGATTTGGAATACTTACCCCAAGGTGCTGAGTATCCAGTTTTTGAAGTGTTCGTTTAGGTCAGCTTTACTTTTCGAGTACTCGCAAACACTAACTGCAATGAAGGGAGTGTTCCAGTAAATGCTTTCTGTTTCCGTACTGAAGCTTACAGCACTGTCACCTGTGAAGTCATTCCAAGACTCCAAAATTAGGAATATCGATGCCCACCAAGAGAAAATGCAACATATTAACCAAAACAACCTGCAATAAATTAAACATTGTAAATTAATAACAAGATAGTATTGTAAAGAAACGAACGGAACATTTTTTAGACATGTGGTCATTTTCTTGCAAACATTTAATTTTCACATTGCAGTTTGATAAAATACGTGTGCCTTAAAAATATTTGTCTCGTGATTTTGACGGAAAAGCGTTTGGGGCATTCTCCTACCGAAAAAGTGTTTTTTTTCAAGAACGTCTTTACCATTTGACCCACTCTAATTAACTGTAGTGCCCATGAAGGAAAGAGATGGGTGAACTAGTTTGGCTCACTGAACTTTGCTCATACTGTGCACACGCAGTTTGCGTCACGAACCACGTGACCTCTTTTGAAAACCCAGACTAAACGCTCGCAACCATGTGACATGGATTACGATGAATATTTCTTTATTTATTTGTCAAAAAACAGTTAAAACTGTTTATGACGTGTGGGGAAAGCTATTTGCCATCGCACATTTTCTTGAGGGCCAGAATAATAATAAAAAGAACTAAAATAGAAAACGAAAAAATGAATTTAGAAAATAATTATTTTAGAAAAATAAAAATATTTGAAAAATGTTTGTTCCCGAGTTATAGAAAATCAATTTCAAAGGTAAATGAACTAAAAGCAAAAGGAGTGCTCAACAAAACGTGCGCACAGTGAAGCTACATTTACGTCCAGAAGCAAAACAAGGGGTCATCTCAGTATTTAGATAGATTTCTATCTATTCTACAATTGGGCTGATGTTGCCCGGTGGCAGAATACAGAAAACATAAAAGTACATTTACAATTACAAAACACAATTAACAATAAACAAAATATATAAGAAATCAATATAAAAAACCTTCATTACCTTCATATATCCTTCATTACCTAGAACATGCAAATGCATTTACATACATATACAACAATTCAGACTATATATTTACTAACATTTAAGTAAATAAACTTATTACACCAACATTCATACATACAAACATACACGCTTACATACATATCATACAAAGACATAGGAACACTCGCATACACACCATCCTGCACGTATTCACTCACAATCATATTCAGACAAATATGGATAAATATTTTTACCTACAACATAATAATATACAATACTTATAGTAATTTTTACATTTCTAATATGTAAAACACTCGTTAACATAAACAAATAAATACCAACTTTTGTCAGAATAGCCTATAAAAGAATGCTTTAGATTAGCGAAATAAACAATGAAATGAAATCACTTCACTTCACTTCACTGCACCTCATAAAACTTTACCTAAAGACGAATAGCTCAATACTTTTTAGTAGACTACCCATAATCGCACCTTTCTTTTCACTTCACTTCACTACACGTTTTCACCCTATTTATTAATTTCCTATATTTTTTTCTAAAACCACGCGCTGAGCAAGGAAAGAGCTCAAAAACTGTCGCAGGTAAATCGTTCCAATCTACAATTGTTCTGTTTACGATGGAGAATTTGCCTAAGTCCGTTCTTTGAATTCTAGTTCTAATTTTATATTTATGATCAAATCTATGAAAATAATCTGGTTTATCTAGCCTTCCCCGTATTTCCTGCCATGCAGAGCCACCAGTGTAAGATTTGTACATTACACAAAGTCGAGCCTTTTTCCTCCGATGTTCTAACGATTCCCAATGTGCAGGTATGTTCCTCCGAAAAGTATGTTTGCTGCTCTGTTTTGTATCCTCTCTAAGCTCTTCTTAAGTCCTATTCTGTACGGATCCCAACAACTATCTCCATATTCCATTACTGGCCTAACAAGCGAGGTATACGCGATTTCTTTTGCTTTCGTATTGCATTTTTTAAGATTTCTCATGACGAAATGCAAAGACCTCCAAGCTTTACCCACTACGTAGTTAGTTTGTTTCTCCCATCCCAACTTGCTATCCAGGAAGATGCCAAGGTATTTACAGTTTGAGACTCGAGGAACTACGTCATTACCTAGCTGATAAGGTATTGTATGAAAGTCTCTGGCCCTACAAAATGTGATCGCTTTACTTTTATTTCCATTTACAGTTATTTTATTAGCTCTTGTCCAATCATTAGTCTTATTTAAATTTTCCTGTAGTTGAATCATTTCATGCTGTTCTGTAATTTCCCTATATAATATATATTCTTCGACAAATAGTCGAATTTTTGACGTTATATTTTGCGATATATCATTTACAAAGATAAGAAACAACAGTGGGCCAATAACACTGCCCAGAGGGACTCCGGCAGTAATGTTACCCTTTTCCGATAAATGCTGTCCAATTCGAACCTTTTGATTTCTATCGCGAAGAAATTCACTTATCCATGCTATTACCCGCCTGTCAATTTTAGCATCAATAAGTTTCAATATCAGTATGTTACGCGGTTCTACAGCAAACGCTTTAGCAAAATCAATAACTATTGCATCCACTCTTCCTCCTAAATCAATTACTTCAGACAAGTGTTAAGTAAGGGAAATAATTTGACTTTCACAAAAAAAGCCATTTCTAAAGCCATGCTGCCCGCGAAAAAACCATTCTGTCTGATCCAAATGATTTCTAATCGAATTAGATAATAATATTTCACACAATTTACAGACAACTGATGTAAGACTAACTGGCCTATAATTTTGCACTTCACATTTTTGTCCACGTTTAAAAATTGGTACTATTAAAGCCGATTTCTAATCATCCGGTACACTTTCATTGTTGATTGATACATTTAAAAGTCTGACCAAATATGGTATTATTGTCTCCCCTGCTATCTTTAGCATATCAGATGTAATACCATCCGGATCGCAAAACTTACAGTTTTTCATTTTCTTCAATTGTGAACGTATTTCCGTTTGATCAATTTTGCATACATGATCCACGTTGTTGTGCCCTATAATAATTTGGTTAGCTTTTTGTTTGTATACGGAACAGAAATAATTATTAAATACATTGCCTTTCTCTTCATCATCTACGATATCTGCATTATTCCATCTTACAGGAGGTGTGTCCTCCTGTTTACCTCCACGTTGGCGTACATAGTTAAAGAACTTTGCCCAAGCGTTTTCGTTATCATCTAAAATTAACTTTCTGGGTTGATGGCCCCCATCTCGATCAGGTTTTTCGTCCAGTTTCCCTGATCCTTGAGCAAATGCTGAGATGGTCCCTTGTTTTGCTTCTGGACATAAATGTAACTTCATTATTTGTGCACGTCTTCTGAATTTCAGTGGGAAATATAGTTATTCAAATTATCGTTTTTCATATTATCGCGGCAAAAAGTATTATTCTTTCATGAAGAACATGAGGGTTCAGGGTAGGAATTTATAGCTAATTTACCTTTGAAAATAGATTTTATTATATAGGAGCGAATATTTTTGTCAACAAAACTCGAAAAAATCTCTCTTTTCTGTATTCAGAATTCGACTAGAATATGGTTTAGGATAGAGACCACAGAATTATGAAAACGTGCACAAAATTCACTTCTCCCCATAGCTCGTCATACGCAGTTTTTAACTGTTTTTGACGTAAATAAATAAATAAAACTTTAGATATGATTCTTGATGAGTTTTCATTTTATTTTGTACTTCTTTCATAATTTGTCGGAATTTCTGTAAATGTGCCTCGCTGCGATGCCTATTGTTACACGCTTTTCTCATTTTTCTTTTCAATTTGCGAATTTCCATGTTATAATACTCTGGGTCTGAATTCTTTTTTAAGTACATAAAGGGAACGAAACATTGCCGAGCTTCCTCAATAATTTCTTTGAATTTTTTCCCTATGTCTTCCAATCCTCCTCCGAACTTTTCGAAAACCGCGTAGTTCAGTTTTAGAAAATGTTGCAGTCCATTTATTTCAGCTTTAAGATATTGCCAAATTCTATTACCGATTTTATCACTTACCCTTGAAATATTAGCATTTATTCCGAGAACTACGGCATTGTGGTCACTTATTCCCTGAATAACATCGCAGTAGTATAACATGTCTATCGGTCTAATGAGAAAAATATCTAACATAGAATTTTGACGCGTTGGCTTGTCAACTACTTGCGTCATTCCTGCATCCCAAACTAGTTTATTTATTTGGCATACTTCGCCTTGCCAATTAATATCGCTTAGATTTAACTCACCCCCAATAATAATTGAATTACTGGTTCTATTCAAAGTTTCCACCAATTCGAGAATATTCTCAAGAATGGAATAATTACCGTTTGGTGGCCTATAACACACAATAAGATATCTTGTTTGCGAGTTGTCTACGCTTATATCTACTCCTATCATTTCATGGTCAATGCTTTTCCATTTCAAGTTCGCGTTTATATGCGATTTAACTAAAATAAAGACCCCCCCCGCCTCTAGTTTCCCTGTCCCGGCGAAATATTTTATAGTCGTTTCGACAAATTTCTGAATCTGATATTTCTTCAGTTAGCCATGACCCCGTACCGATCACTATGTCAGCATCACATGTCTCAATTAACTTCCAAAGTTAAATTTCCTTATTTAAAACACTTCGGCAGTTTACCTGCAACAGCTTCAGAGCTCCCTTACTCACCCTTAATCCTTTCTCAGAGAATGAATCTCGCTTTGAACGCTTCCCTTCACTTTGCAACGTGCCTCCCTGCAAAGCTCTTCCTCCAGTACACTTTATAATAGCTGACGCCCCCGTAACCGTTGCCACCAACGCTGCCTCCCCCGTTGTCTCCGCCGCTGCCTCTACCGTATGCTCAATGGATCAGGGAAACTGGAAAAAAAACCTGATCGAGTTGGGGGTCATTGACCCGGAAGCTGAAGTACATTACTTGTTACATGTGTATTAAACATATTTTAAAAATTTATATAATACAAACGTAAACTAATTCATTATATATCATTGTTTTGTTACAATAAACATTATTTTCTTTTCAGTATAGTCTCTAATTGTATAGAAACAGTTTTGCAGCAGAAAAGATTTTAATTTTAACTTACATTTGTGTACCGACTTTAATGGTTTAATGTCATCTCGCAATGCTGCTTAATGTAATTTGGCTTTAATGTTGAGAAACATTTTTAAAGTGGCATAAAGTGACAATATTAAACGGTGACGAACCAAAAATTATACAATGAAGTTGTAATTGAAATGAAAGATGCAATATTTTTCATTTCGGTCTTTTATAACAAGGTGATAATATTGGTATGTGACTGCACTTAAAATTCCCGCTAATATTGTGTCGCAAATTGGTGTCTGAAGATGTACTATTTGCCGTTTGTTTGGAAGTTGAGCCGCGCGCCACGTGAGACGACGTGACGCTCGACGCCAGACGCGACGAAAAAATCAAGACACAGATGCGGTATGAGTAACCTGTGGGGTGAAAGGAAGTGTATATTGTTTACATGAGGTTATCAGCGAATAGGTGTAACCAAAACAATTCTAGAATGATTACGAGAAGACCTTTCGTGAATCTAATCTTGCTGAATATTCTAGTTAGTCTATTTTTGCGGTGGTTGTGAGTGAAGGTGGTGGAAGTGCAGTGGGGTAGAAAAGAAGGTACATAATTTAGTCAATCTTCACGATTATGTGTTAATATTAAGAGATCAAAATGAGATGCAGGGAAAAGAGTCAAATAATTAAAAGTGGTGAAATAAACTCAATTTTAAAAGTATTCGAGGACTTAAAAAGAAAACATCCAAAACAGTCAATCATGTGAATGTATTTTGCAGAGCAGCAAGCATCATCAGACTTTCCTACTTTAAAATAAAAAAGGAAAATGAGAATGGAGAAATAACAACCCTTAGAGAAATAAAATTGATTGGACTGAAGTAGAGAACAGCAGGGAAGTGAAGTATGGCGATTTTGTATATGGTACGCCTCAAATTTCATGTGTTTCTATTTTAAAAAAAAGTCCCTGTAACAATCGAATGTGTAATGAAGAATGTTAAAGATAAACATTTACTAAATTTCAAATTTTCTACATGTTATTTCTTATCGATAAAAATGGGACTTGAATTTGAAAAGCGAGGAACAGGCTCTAATAATACAAAGAAATGATATAATATTGTGACCACATTTCTACCTAAAAATGCGTCAGTTGGGCATGGAGAAAAAAAGCGTAGGGTACTTAAATGCAAGTTGGATAAACGTTGGTGAAAGTGTATCGTTGATCGAAGTTGAAGTTGATATGCACACTGTGATTCAAGATCTTGAGCCAGGTGAAACTTAGAAATATCTGGACATTGAAGAATGTGAGACCATCTCGAACGACACAATGAAAGAGAAAATTTGCAAGGAGTGTTACAGAAGAGTGAGACTGATCCTACAGTATGCTCTGCACTCCAGGAATAAAATATCAGCAGTTGGTAGTCCGACGGTACCTGAATCGAGTACAGTTCCGGACTAGTGGACTGGACTGAGCAAGAAATTTGCATCATGGATCAAAAAACCAGAAAACTGCTAACAATGCATCATGTCTCCCACCCTCGAGCTGATGTTCATTGGCTTTATGTGTCACGTAAGGAAGGACGAAGAGGCCACATTCAAATTGAGGCCTCCTGGCACAATGCAATAATTGGAATGGGAAAGTATGTAATCAGTCATCCAGATGACTCTTTAATGAGGCAGGTCAAGAAATCTGACCGAAGAATGGGAAACAGAGGCATTGTCAGTGTAGCAAAAAACATTGCAAAGAAAACTATGCAAGGCACGTCGAATAACACAGCCACTGAACATCTGGTACTTCTAAACATGAAATGTGAGACACGAAAAATGCTAAAGAATTCGTGGAGAGAAAAACCTCTTCATGGACAATATTTGAAACGAATGGACAGAGCACAGATCAATAAATATCAATCGATCTTTATTGGGAATGGGAAGAATGAAGCCAGAATCGGAAGCACTTATAATAGCTGCCCAAGATCAGGCGTTGAGAACGCGACATTATGATAAGGCTGTTGCCAGGAACCAGTAGAAACCATTGATCACATTGTCTCAGTTTGTCCAATCCTAGCAAAGACCGGATATTTGAAAAGACACGACAGTGTGTGTAGCTATTTCCACTGGCAGAAATGTACCACCCTCCCAGTTCCAACCACATGCCCCAAGTGGTACGAACACTCACCAAAACGTTTGTTGGATTGTGTACGATATTATACTACCAACAAATTCAAACTGATCGCACGATAGCGACAAACAAACTAAATATAGTTATCCAGGATTTGGAGAAAAAATCATGTTTACTTATCGATTTTGCTGTACCTTGCGATCAAAATGTCGTCATCAAGGAGGCAGAGAAACGTCTTAAATACAAGAGTTCGGAAATCGAGATCAGCCGAATGTGGAGCGTGAAAGCACAAGTCGTCCCGATAGTTATCAGAGCTCTGGGATTTGTTCCGCAAAATCTGTGTAAGAAATTGTCTAAACTCTCAGGAAATTCAAAAGACTGGGAAGTGCAAGAAATCGCTTTATTCGGAATAGCCCACATTTTGCGCAAAGTATTGTAGAAGCACCGACAGTCCCTAGATCTGCTCCTTAGGTAGCTGGTTGCAACCTAGAGTAGATTTTATATTCAGCCGACACATAACATCTTTAATCGTGATGTAGAGGAATAATACTAATGATAATATTAATAATAATAATAATAATAATAATAATAATAATAATAATAACTCCACCTAGGGAGTACACGACCTTGCAGTTGGTGGTGGGGCTTGAGTACCCCCATGAGCCTTAAAGCTATGTCAGTGGTAGCCTAGCTACCGGTAGGGCCTCCCTTGCTGAATAGGTTGAAGGTGAGGGGTCAGACGAAGAAGTACTCCATTTTGAGGAGAGTGGGAAGTAAGTAGAGAGGGAAGGGTCATGAACCTTTGGACTTCCTGTTGTCGGCCCATAGAGGGTACAGGAGAGAAACTGGTTTGGCACACCAGGCCACTGATTAGAGTGGAGGCCCGAACCTTGCATTAGCCAGCGAAGGAGGCTGCCTTCAGCAGTCAGTGAAAATCCCGTAGGGTTTAGTAATGCCGACTGGCGATCGGAGGGACCCCTTGCTGGACCCTGCGGGGGGATGCCCCGAGGCCACTGTGGGTCGCAGTAACGGATGGCAGGAAACAACCCGAAGGTTAAGTGTGATCTGTGAACTCGAACTTGCGTCCTGCGAATCTTCAATTCAAACCAATGAGCAAAATGGATAGAACAAGCAATGTAATGAACCTTAACGTGCCTTGTTCTACCAATGTCCCTTACCTGCTCAGAAACCGAGCTAATGTCACCTTGTCGACGTCTGGCCATCCCACGGATGTTAGTCCCAGAGACCCAGAGCCGGCAGTAGCTCGAAGCCATCGTCAGAGATGGACCCGGGATGAATTAAAGGAGGTGATGTGGTGCTTTTACTATGCAAAAGCGAAAAATGGGGGCTCAGAAATAGAAGTTTTCAAGGTTTGGAGAGAACCCAGATACGAGACCTACCCTAGACTCAAAGAAGCTTGCTAGTCAACGACGATACATATTCAGTAGTGGAAAATTCACAGCAGAACAACTTGCTGACATTGAGAGAAATGCGGAGTATGTATTTCGCTCGAACAATCCACATGACGAACATGTAGAACTTGAAAATGATGATCCCGTGGAAGGTTCATCTCTTTCCGGTGAAACACACGTCAGTGGTGAAAATTCATCTGGCAATGAATTACACGATAAGGACATAATGCGAAATCTCCTTCGGCGCGAGATAGAAAGAGTTAGTCAACTTCCGCTTGAATCTCGTGAACCGTTGAGAAGAATATACGAAACTGCCAAAGCTAAAAGAGTGATAGAAACAGTGAATTCTGTCTTAAATGAGGTGGTGGAGACCCCAGGCAGAGATCTAGATATTACTGAAATCAATCACATCATATATGCAACTGGATATCTAGTATCTCAGATAATTTTGGGGCCAGCCAAGAACACCGACGGCCGACAGCAAAACAGAGTAAACAGCTCTGTACCCCCATGGATGAACAGAATTATGAAACGGATAGCCGACATCCGGCGCGAAATATCACTCTTAGCTGAGGCATCTTCTAAATCAACGCACACCTCTAAACTTCAACGAAAAATATTCAATGTTGAACAAAAATACCTAATTGACAATGACACCAGCAGGCTAATGGTAGTTGAGAAGCTAAAAGAGAAAATTCAAGCATGGGCTCAAAGAATTAGACGTTACAAACGTAGAATAGATTTCCGTGTACAGAACCGGTTGTTTGAAACAGACGCGAAGAGATTCTATCGCAATCTGACTCAAAAACCGAATGGCAAAGCTGTTACTCCTTCAAAAGATGACGTCGAAGCATTTTGGGCAGGAATCTGGGAGGAGAGCAGATCCTACAACAAAGACGCATCTTGGCTTCAATTTGAAGTTGATGCTGCCGATGAACTTGTAGAAACAGTGGAAGATGTTCACCAATTCTCGGAAGAGGACCTCTTCCAAGCAATTAAGAATATGGGAAACTGGAAGTCCCCCGGGATTGATAAGATCCAGATTTATTGGATTAAGAAATTAACAGCAATACATTCTCATCTAGCAAAGGCTGTTAATAAAATATTTGAAAACCCAAAGGAAATCCCGGAATGGCTCACACGCGGCATCACATATTTGCTACCCAAAGTGGGAGACAGCTCTTTGGCGAAGAACTACAGGCCAATTACGTGTCTGCCAGTCCTGTACAAAGTTATAACTTCAGCCATAGCTGACAAAATGTACAGACATCTAGATAAGAATCATCTAATGCCAGCTGAACAAAAAGGATGTCGTAAAGGCTCTTATGGCTGTAAGGAAATCTTGCTACTGAATAAAGTTATCTTGAATGATGTAAAGAAACGCAAACGTAATTTGAGCATGGCTTGGATTGACTACCAAAAGGCCTTTGATAGTGTACCACACGATTGGATTTTGAAGACCCTGGAGATCTATCGATTTCATCCTAGACTTATTGAATTTTGCAAGGCTAGTATGAAGTCGTGGAGTACCAGGCTACTAATCCACAGCGGAAAGGAAGCAGTAGAAACCAGAAGTATTCAGATTAAGAGGGGTATTTTTCAAGGAAATTCACTATCCCCTCTGCTTTTTTGCATTAGTTTGATCCCACTATCGAGACAGTTGTCGCAAGCTGACTTTGGTTTTAAGCTCCATGGTGATGAAAGGCCAGTATCACATTTGTTTTACATGGATGATCTGAAAGTGTTTGCAAAGAATGAAGCGATTCTTTCCCAAATGCTGTCTGTCGTGAATGACTTTAGCAATGACATCTGCATGAAGTTTGGTCTTGACAAATGTGCAAAAATCAATTTAAAAAGAGGGAAACTCACAACGTCTGAGAACATTGAAATTGATACGCACACTGTGATTCAAGATCTTGAGCCAGGTAAAACTTACAAATATCTGGGCATTGAAGAATGTGAGACCATCTCGAATGACAGAATGAAAGAGAGAATTCGTAGGGAGTATTATAGGAGAGTGAGACTGGTCCTGCAGTCCGCTCTGAATTCCAGGAATAAAATATATGCAATAGGTAGTTTGGCGGTACCTATAGCCGAATACAGTTTTGGACTAGTGGACTGGACTGAGCAAGAAATTCGCACCATGGATCGAAAAACCAGAAAACTGCTAACAATGCATCATGTTTCCCACTCTCGAGCTGATGTACATAGACTTTATGTGTCACGTAAGGAAGGAGGAAGAGGCCTCAGACAAATAGAGGCCTCCTGGCACAACGCAATAGTCGGGTTGGGGAAGTATGTAGTCAGCCATCAAGATGACCCTCTAATGAGGCAGGTCATGAAATCTGACCGAAGAATGGGGAACAAAGGCATTGTTAGTGTAGCAAGAAGCATTGCGAAGAAAACTAGGCAAGACACGTCGAATAACACAGACACTGAACTTCTGATGCTGCTAAACATGAAGTGTGAGACACAAAAAAGTTAAAGAAATCGTGGAGAGACAAACCACTCCACGGACAATACCTAAAAAGAATGGACAAGGTGCAGATCAATAAAGATCAATCATTTATGTGGCTTAAAAGGGGAAGAATGAATCCAGAATCGGAAGCACTTGTAATAGCTGCCCAAGATCAGGCGTTGAGAACACGACATTATGATAAAGCGGTTCTCAAAATTTCCCAAGATGATAAATGTCGCATTTGCCTGGAGCAAGTAGAAACCATTGATCATATTGTCTCAGCTTGTCCAATCCTAGCAAAGACCGAATACCTTAAAAGACATGACAGGGTGTGTAGCTATCTCCACTGGCAGATCTGTACCGCCCTCGAAGTTCCAAACACATGCCCCAATTGGTACGAACACTCACCGAAACCGGTGACGTCTGTCGGATTGTGTACGATATTGTACGACCAACAAATTCAAACTGATCGCACGATAGCGGCAAACAAACCGGATATAGTTATTCGGGATTTGGCGAAAAAATCGTGTTTACTAATCGATGTTACTGTACCTTGCGATCAAAACGTCGTTACCAAGGAGGCAGAGAAACGTCTTAAATACAAGAGTTTGGAAATCGAGATCAGCCGAATGTGGGGCGTAAAAACACAGGTCGTCCCGATAGTTATCGGAGCTCTGGGATTTGTTCCGCAAAATTTGAGTAAGAACTTGTCTAAACTCCCAGGTAATTCAAAAGACTGGGAAGTGCAAGAAATTGCTTGATTTGGAACAGCCCACATTTTGCGTAAAGTATTGTAGAGGCACTGATATTCACCGAATCTGCTCCTTAGGTAGCTGGTTGCAACCTGGAGTAGATTTTAAATTCAGCCGACTCATAAGATCTTTAGTCGTGATGTAATGGAATAATAATAATAATAATAATAATAATAATGTGTCAAATACTTTTTTTCTAGACGCATGTATTGAGAAATATAAGCCTGATTTTGAAGATTCTCATGTTGGAGCGTGTCGCAAATAAACGCTTTCCACGATGTGAAAAGCAGACAGCTAAAAAGCGTACTCTCATGTGCCGTTTATATAAGAGAGAAGTAAAAGTGAAATTATTTTTACTTTCTCGCTACTGCTTACGTAAAAGAGAGAAAGTTTTATAATGCGCGGAAAAACGGCGAACTTTCGGCAGAAAAACTTTTATTGCCGAGCCCTGGTAACGAAAAAGTGGATAACTCCAGTTGATAAATTTAAAAAAATATTTTCTAACTCGGAGAATAGCCAGAACCCAAGTTTTGTGGGTGCTTGATACCGAAAAATCGATTGACAGCAAAATGTCTGTCCGTCTTGTCTGTGAACAACGCTAGCAGTTCACCCATACAGCAGATTTTCTCCAAATTTGGTATACCCCAAACGATCTGACTGATGTCACGACCCTTTGACTTTGAAACCGATATTTTAATTTTGGGGGTATTTTACATGAAGCCCCTGGGGAATTTTAAACATTTTTTAAAAAAAGGTTCCATCGTTTTTGATTCAATTTTGTTGTTTGATAGTACATTTAAGAGAACGAGTCTCGTTTTCAGGAAAGTTTAAGAGAACAGGTCTCATTTTCATTGAAGACTCTGATTTTTGCAAACTTGCTAATATTCACGATTTATATTATATTAACGTTAATATTTATATTAACGAAATATCACTTTTTATTCGGATTTCACACAATAAATTATTTTCAACAATTGTTTTACTCAGGGCTTGATTTCTGGCGGAAGGGGACCGAACGGTGGTCCGGTACCTCCGAAATACTCGGAAATAATTATTAAATTATAATATAAATATATTACTATTTCATTGAAATTTCTAATTAATTTTTTGGCGCGTTCTGTGACCTAAAATTTCGAAAATGAAGCACTAGTTTTACTTCCATACTTACCGTTCCGACCAATGGCGTCCGGGCTCAGCCAAATATCGCATGCCATGGATGTTGCAATTGAGGCAGTAATTCTTGCACAACTGGAAAAACCCGCGTAAAGCCATGATGCTAAGAGATAGGGGTAACGCATTCAAAATTTGCTAGACTTGAAACTAGCGATGTGCGAAAGGGCTCAGAGATCCTCCCGGTTGGGTGAGTGGCGAAAGATCTGGAAACGCGGAACTCCAACTGTCGTGTGGCGAGTGGAATCTTCCTTTCGCGTGAGGCATCATCCGATCTTTGACTCCGTGACCGCTTCTTGTTTGCTGCCGACCACAGATGTCATCATCGTGACCCAACCAAACACAACGTGTACGGATCATATTATCTCATTGTTCGACCGGTGGTCGACGAGAAAACTTTTTTACTACTTTTGAAAAGGTTTAGTTTGGATGTGAGAGATTACTTTGGCCCAAGCAAAAATATGTGGGAAGCACACATCCTGCAAGATGATTGCTTCAGGATCGAACTGGTGGTTCCACAAGTCCTCTCACGAAAGCCAAACTTCAGAATAGTAGTTCCGAACAACTTACCCCATTTTATTAAAAAACTACATAAACTGTAATTGGGCTGCAAAACCTAAAATATCAAATCTACACGTAATATAAATAAATAATCCTATAATTGAAGACGATTTCTAAGAATATTTTTTATTAATTTGAAAAGTTCCACATTTATTCCCACTTCTTTTTGTTTGATACCATCGTAACTTTATAAACAGCGAGTGTGCATGATGAAGCGTAAAGATCGTTGATTACTGCGTGTTTGGGAACAGTAGGAAACTATGTAAACAAATTATCATTGCCTTTTACAGTAGTCGTGCATCGACAACATTATGGAAATAGCTATTTTAAATATTTTTCATAAAAGTAACAACTCTTATCAATAGCGTTTGTTATTTCTATATTTCGTGAATGATATTTTCCTAAGATTCTTGTTTTTATTTTTTTTACGCTATTACAACTCTACACTCAAACGAAATCCAAACGGTAGTATTCACTGCTCATATTTTGTAGTAGGTCAGAGTATAGCTGAGATGATTGACCCAAGGGGCTTGTTGACACTAAGGTTCCTTCTTCGAGTGCGCAGATCCCATGAACCCTAGATTTGTGCCTCGTGTCGGTCACCATCTAAAAATCCAAAAGAAGTCTCAGTTTGATAAAAGCAACAATTGTGGAACTGTGATCTTAAATGCGTTTTAGAGTTTAGAAAAAAACAATTTTTTAATTCCTTAATTTTGTTCTATAAATTTGGAAACGAAAGGTTTTAGTTTTCTCTGTTCTTTAGCTGAAACCTTGATCCAAGGTATTGATTTTCGTGTATCAGTTTCTTCGTTTTAAATTTCCTTGCCTTCTCTCCAACCATGTTTAAAAAGTCAAGTTTCTTTTAGGTTTAATTGGCGCCGTGACAATCACCACCATCACCTGTATCTGTCAATATATCAACAAAATATAGTTATTTATGCATCAGGGACGTTGTGAGAGTTCTAATGATCGAGCATCTACAAAATGTCCCAGAATGCTTTTTGTCGCCCGAAATCATTAGAGTCAGTTGACGTCCGTGGTACATACATGATTTTATTTTTACTTTACCGTATACATACGTATATACGGAGTAATATACGTAGTACAGTGAAAGTTATGTAATACTGCGGAAAATCGATTTCGAGATTTCAATGGGAATACTCGTTTTGTGGTCCCCTGATACAGAAAAAGTGGGTCTTTTCAAAACGCCCGTCCGCCCGTCCGCCCGTCCGCCCGTCCGCCCGTCCGCCCGTCCGCCCGTCCGCCCGTCCGCCCGTCCGCCCGTCCGCCCGTCCGCCCGTCCGCCCGTCCGCCCGTCCGCCCGTCCGCCCGTCCGCCCGTCCGCCCGTCCGCCCGTCCGCCCGTCCGCCCGTCCGCCCGTCCGCCCGTCCGCCCGTCCGCCCGTCCGCCCGTCCGCCCGTCCGCCCGTCCGCCCGTCCGCCCGTCCGCCCGTCCGCCCGTCCGCCCGTCCGCCCGTCCGCCCGTCCGCCCGTCCGCCCGTCCGCCCGTCCGCCCGTCCGCCCGTCCGCCCGTCCGCCCGTCCGCCCGTCTGTGAACAACACTAGCGCGTAAACCATACGTGCGATTTCTTCCAAAATGGATATTCCCCGGTCGATCTACGTCCGCTCAAGGAGCCTCGATTTGAAACACTTTCTTCAAATTTTCTCAAAAGCGGCTCCAAATTTTTTCTTTAAATTTCTTATAAGAATAGAGGAAAATACACTTATTAAGGTGGCATATGTCCCATTTTCACAGTAAACTCTGAATTTCCGAAAATTGCCCAAGTTTGATATTTTTTCGGCGTCTTCCTAAAACTACAAAATTGAAGATGGAGATTATTCCTTCAAATAAAATTTGTTGTACAAAGCGAGTTCTTTCATTACGGCGATGTACATTTTTTGAACATTTTAGTAGTTTTTGCGCAATATTGCGTGAATATGTGCAATTTTCAAAAATTACAAAAATAAAATTTTCTCAAAAACTGCTCCAAATTGTCTCTTTAAACTTTTGATAGGTATAGTAACTAATGTATTTTATGAGATGACAAAAACGCCATATTGCTATATTCTTTTGTTTTTTTAAAATTGCAAAAATTTGGTTTTTTTACTTGTCTCTCATGTTGTTAATATTTAAATTAGGAACGATTTGTTCACATTATTAGATTAATGCGTACATGTGCTTTAAAAATATCAAATAAAGTTTCTGGAAAATTGAATAGTTTTCTGTGAAAAGTAGCTCAAAATTGAGCATTTTCAGAAACGCTCAAACGCCACTTTTCGAACGGATAGTGCTAATTGAACTGTTTAATATGTCGTAAAGTTAATTTGTTCTTTTTGTTTTTCCAAAAGTTACAAAAATGTAAATTTTTTGAAAGTTCTCATATACCATTAAATGCTCATTTCCAGCAAATTGTAAACACTATTGAATTTGTAAGTGCTTCAAATGACTTCAAATGAAGTTTTTCGAAAACTCAAAACTTTCTGTAAAAAGGAGCTTCAAATTTTGCACTTACAGTAGCGCTAAACGCCATTTTCTTGAAAACGGCTCCAAATGTTTCAACGAAAATTGCCATTTAGGGCAAGTTTTAACTGTTTTTTAATATATTTAAAATAATAGTTTTGTTCTATTGGGAAAACAAAAAATTAATTAAATGTAAAAAAAAAAAATGTAGTTTGGGCGGCGATAGATGGCAGCTGTCAAGAGTACTGGAAAGTCCGAATAGCTAGCCGAGACCAAAGGAAACAGAAAAATAATACGGGAAAGGGGGTGCCATTCTGTAACAGCATTAGTTTACTTTATTTCATTGATTCAGATTCACTTATTTACTAATTAACTGGTTGTTAACTTGACTAGCTTTGCCTTTTCATATTTCCCTTTCACAGTTTATGGATCTATTACTTTATTAACTTTTGTAAAATGTTTATAGTGGTGAGGACTTTATCTGGACGTGACTCGGCCAATCAGCGAACACCTGGTGTGTGGATCCGTTCCCTCCGCTTATCTATTTGACATTCTACTTCTACTGCTGGTTTTGCCAATTTGAGGGTCAATTCCGCTCTATCTATGGCAAGCATGCTCTGATTTCTTAACATTGGTTTGACTCGTATCTATCTAAATTATACATCAGTGATGTCAAGGTCTTCTACTAGTGGCAGTGGCACGCATCGTGGCTCCGTAGCACGAGCTACTATACACAACTAACGTCGGGGAAGGAAACTATTAGTAAACTCGCCGTTTTACAATAAGGATGGCGTTGTCTCTGGTGACGGGGTGACGTACTACGTGAAGGGACGATTTCATTGTGGCACTCATGCCACGGACTCCCACTCGTGGCATCGACCTTGACAACACTGTTATACATGCTAGGTAATACTTGACTGGGTTTCGAAAAGTGGTAATTACTAAATTAAAAGGTGATTCAGACTGGTAAAAGGTCATTTACTGCATGAAATTGAATTCTGATACATGGTTGAGCCGAAAGTCGCAATGCGCATTATTTACAAGAAATACTCCTATGATCTACAAAATATACAATTTCTACTACTCTTCTTTTCTTGACTCTCGTCAGGGTGGTTTTACAATGAATGTCTTTGAGAAAGCATACCCTTCAGCTTGCTCCATTGATGATAGGCTCACAGTACCTGGGCGGCCTCTTCCCCCACAGCATAGAGGGTGAATGGAGAGCGCTGCCCTCTCAGCCGTCCCTCGCAGCTAACGTCATCAATGAAAGTCCCGCTCACACGAGGTCGCCGCCCGCTGGTCAGGAAGCGTCATCAGCGCCGTTGGCAGTCTCGCGTAATGTTTATTACGCCTAATATTGTTACTATCCGCGTGACGTATTCGCGTAGCAATTACTGCCACGATAATCGGTGACAGTCAACTACGCTGCTGCTTAAATCAGTGAACAATGCTCTCGTCCTGATATCACTTTGTCGCGGTGTGTTATATTCTGCCCCTCGCGAACTTGACTTCTCCGCGGCCTGGTCTGTTCTTCTCTCGCGATCTTAACTCTCTCGCTGTCTGATCGGTTCTCCCTTAGCAAACTTAACTCTCTCGCGGTTTGATCGGTTCTCCCTTAGCAAACTTAACTCTCTCGCGGTCTGATCGATTCTCCTCTTTCGCCTCCATTCCTAACACCACGAAGCCGTCTCTTCCCCCTTTTTACTTGGCGAAACTCCGCCCTAATTCCTATCTACCCAATGAATCTACAGTTTTCATTTTGCACTTGCCTCGAGTTTCGCTATTGGTTGGAAAGATTAAGATCACTGGACTAGGCAATACGTTTACAGGGGCTGGAACGCACGTACGTGCAGCAATGACATTCCCCCGGGGGGCAATCGCATTCCGGAGTTGCTGTTCCTTGACTGATCTATTGGTACCCGCGCGCTTGGCTCGTTACGCTTTTCCGCCCGATTAGAGAAATCGGCGACGAGCGAGTCGGCTCTAGCCTTCAATTTCCACTTAAGTTCCCATCTCAAGAGGCTGCTATTGTCTAGTACCGCTCCCCTCTCCGTCTTTGTATTCCGGTCATTTATCTGTCACCCGCGCTGGCGTCGGTCAATCGTAGACACGCCGCTCGACAGCTCCCAATCCGTCTAGCTCCAAACAAAAACCCTTGTGTTCGCGCACTTCTTCCTCTCGTGCGCGCTCCTATAACCACTTTCTTATCAATTTCTTTTTATTATTATATTTAAATGTATCACAATATTAATTAACTTCAACTATTACTTCTACAATTTCTGAAGTTGTTCAAAATTAGAAACATGTCTGTTCAAAAAGTACCAAACTTTTCATGGTATTTCTAGTTAGATGCTGTGCTACGGGCCCTTGCTTCGGCCCCACTGCACGGCAACGCAGGGACCTTACATATGGAAAGATGATAAGAGCGGACGGCACTTACGAGGTCGACTACACGTTCAGTGTTTTAGCCAAACTAGTCTTTTGGGGCGATGCCACTGTGGAAAACCCGTCTAAGAGAAAGCTTTCTTCTTCTAAGTTTCTCAAAAAATATGGACGACATGTTTGTAAGAGTCATGAAAGCTCCCATATAGTTGATTGTTAAGCGATGATGTTTAATTTTCTAAAAATTTATAATTCACTTTTAAAAATATTTATTCTTTCTTTGTAGCTTACACCTGCAACTTCAGCTATTGCATTTTTATGTTCTATTTAACGTGAAATGTTCCAAAAAAGACAATAATATTTTTTATTAAAAAGCAGTATACTACTGATACCTCTGTTAAACTGTGATAAACCAATTTGCATTTTAAAATCCACACAAAAGGAATTTGTTGACATATCTGGACTTGATGACTTTTAACTAATCTAAACGGTCGACTGCCAAACAC
Organism: Acheta domesticus; assembly: GCA_031308135.1. Taxonomy (NCBI): domain Eukaryota; kingdom Metazoa; phylum Arthropoda; class Insecta; order Orthoptera; family Gryllidae; genus Acheta; species Acheta domesticus. The sequence continues at coordinate 198,748,913 of JAHLJT010009419.1, read as the reverse complement.
TCAAAAATAAAAAAAAATTCATCACGGCAGCCTAATAACCGTAGTTTCTATTCATTCAAACATACATCTCGAAAAGAATACGGAAATGCGACAAAAAATTAAGAATTATCAAGTGGTGCCACCTAGCCCAAATCCCCCATACTTACTACTAAACTAAACTGTTACTATATTATTACTACTACATCTGCTATGTATACCTATAAAAATGCTACTAAACAGTAAATGAACCAAAAGAGAAAAATGATGTAGAAAAACACTTAAATGATTGCAAACAAATAAAGGCGACAGACCCCAGGGTATTTTCCTCGTTTTCTAGATAACGTAACCGCTCGCAAAAGGTATTACAACTCATCGCTGGAATGTTTGAAAAATTCGAGCCACTGCCCACCGATTTAATTCAGCACAAGGTGGAAAATGCGCGAACTGCAGTCAAAGTAAATTTCTCACCTCAGCGGAGACAGCCAATCATAGATTTTCGGGCCTTAGATTGAATGCCTGGGTGTGTAATACAATGACCCATGCAGTAACAAACAAGTGATGACACATAGAACAAGTGAGTATAAGAGGGTCTTGAAAAAAATTACAGGCTTAATATGGAAATGGAAAAATAGGGAAGAGGTTGGTGTTTAACATGCGAGAGTTCTCGCACGGGAACGCTAGTAACTGTTTATTTCAAGTTAATGATTCAGCAAATTGCAATTCAACCCAATTCATTGCTGATTAAACCAAATTAGTTAAACTCTAGTCACAAAAATCAAAATTACTCAAAAAATGCTAATCTAATATATGACTACATTTATCATTGGATTCACCTTTTTACTTTCCCTTATACGTACGTATACACAGAGTGATATACGTAGTACAGGGAAATTTATATAATGCTGCGCGAAAAAATGGCAAATTTTCGGCGGAAAAAAATTCATTGCCGGGCTGTGAAAACGAATAAGTGGATAAAACCTGTTGCTAAATTAAGAAAAAAATCCCCTAACACGTGGTGTAGCCAGAAACCCTGTTTTCTAGGTTCTTGATACCGAAAACCCAATTGAAAAGAAAACGTCCGTCGGTCTGTCTGTCTGTCTGTCTGTCCGTCTGTCCGTCTGTCCGTCTGTCCATCTGTCCGTCTGTGAACACTGCTAGCGCCTAAACCATACGTACGATTTCTTTCAAAATGGATATTCCCCGGTCGATCTGATTCTAGTCGAAGCATTGAGATTTTGAAAAAGATTCTTCAAAATTTGGGGGTACTTTATATGAAGCCCCCCGGGGATTTTCAAATTTTTTTCAAAAACGGCTCCAAATTTTTTATTTAAATTTCTTGTATGAATCGAGTAAAATACACTTTTTAACATGGCATAGGTCCGATTTTCACGTACAGCTCTGAATTTTCAAAAATTGTGAAAGTTTGACTTTTATTCGGCGTCTTTCTCCAATTACAAAATTAAAGATAGAGATTTTTTCTTCAAATAAAATTTGTTCTGAATATTGAGTTCTTTAATAAAGGTCATGTAAATGTTTTTCAAAATTTTAGTAGTTTTCGTGCAATATTGCGTGCAATATGTGCAATTTTAAAAAATTACAAAAACAAAATTTTCTCAAAAACGGTTCCAAATTTTTTCTTTAAACTTTTGGTAGGAATAGTGGTAAATGTACTCTATCAGATAACATAAAAGCCATATTGGTCTATCGGTTGGATTTTTCAAAAAATACAAAAATGTAATTTTTTTACTTGTCTCTCACGTCGTTAATATTTACATTATCGGCGATTTCTTACATTATTATATTTACGAGTATATATGCTTTAAATAATGTCAAGTAAAGTTTCTCGCAAACACTACCGTTTTCTGTGAAAAGTAGCTCAAATTTCGGCATTTTCAGAAATGCTCAAACGCCATTTTCTCGTATATGGCTGGAAATTGTTTCTTGAAATTTTTGTAACGGATAGTGCTAATTACACTCTTTAGTATAGCGTTAAGTTTATTTTGAGTTATTTTTTGTTTTTTCAAAAATTACATAATTTTAATTTTTTTGAAAGATCTCTCACATCTTTAATATGCACATTACCAGCAATTTGTAAACATTATTATATTTGTGAGTGTATGTGCTTCAGATAACTTTAAATGAAATCTCAATTATTTTCTGTGAAAATGAGCTTCAAATTTCGCATTTTTAGTAGCGCTAAAACGCCATTTTCTCTTGAACGGCACATCTTTTTAAGAGAAAATTGCCATTTATGACAAGGTTTTTGTGTTCTTTAATATTCTAAAATTAAATTTCCGTTCTACTAATAGGAAACCGAAATATTAAGAAAATGACAATAGCATATTATGCAATTAGTTTATAACGTTGTCCTTTTTACACGAATAAGAAGACATTACCGAACGAACGACGTTAGGAGTGAGTTCTGTAATATCTTCTTACGAGTGCAAAAAATTAATATTATAAACGAATTGCATACACTATTTTTTGTATAACTGCATTATAAGGATGTAAGGAAGCGAAATTGTGTTAAGTTGTAATTCGTAGTTGTAGTAGATCTCAAATTCATGTTTTTTCATGAATGCTACCTAAGCTACAAATTTGTTTACAAATGGCAATTAGTTTAAAAAATCGTGATTCAAACATAATGGATTTGCCTAGAGAAATTGTGGAAGAATCTGCAAAAGCAGAAAAGGCTATGATACCGAAAAAGTTTTGCAAACTTTATGAGAAAATGTACTTAAAGTTTAGGAAATTGATGGACAAAAAAATATGCAAATTTATTATGCAATGCTCCTGTTCTTTCGTATCTATCGGAGCAGTTTGGTTAAGTGAGTGTAATGAACATGGTAGAATGAATACGTTTGTTAATTTAATGCATGCTTCTTTAAACATTAAGTCCACAGCATGTAAAGCGTCGACACTATGGTGCACTTATTCCAAATTAAAGGAATGCTAAAGATCAAAGAGAATATTGATATTGGAACTTTACATAAAGTTTACTTATGAAACAGGAAAATGTGGGATATCAACCTATAAAGGCAATGGTATTTTCCCAAGAAGATGTAAACACACTTCTTACAAAAGCTGATGATGAATCTTTTTTTAATGAAGGTATAGTAATGACAGTGGCAATAATAGTTAAGTTTTATTTATTAACTGGTGTATTGTATTAATAACTGGTATGATTTTTAGGTTGTTGCTATTTTTGGCATATTTGTGCCTGTAGACGTGTCGAATTGTACAATTTGTGCATCAACGATGTGAAAGAAGAAGGTTCTGTTTTGATAGTAAACATTAAAGTGACAAAAAGATGACAAGCCCGTAATAATTATTATCGTATCCAGTGAAGAATTTAATTATGTTGAATCTGTAAAAAATACATTTCCTTAAGACCCTTACATGTTTAACACAAAAAAGTTTTTGTTTTACAATCATGGCTAATGCAGTTGCAATGCAATTGGTATCAATACATTTGCGAAAATATAAAAAAATATTGCAAATTTTTTAAAATTACCAAATGCAGAAAAGTACTCTGGTCATTCGCTTAGGAGAACATCCGCGACGTATCTCGCAGATAATGGTGGTGATATCACTACACCTAAATGTCATGGAGGATGGTGGTCTACAAGTGTAGCCGAGTCATACATCGAAGAATCGGTGAATAACGAGATTCAAATAGCTAACAAGACATTGGTAAGTGTAGAAAGCAAAGAAACAACAAGCATTTTTTATATAAATGCATGTTCTAGAGTGTCACTGACCAATATATCAAATTGTACACTTAATGTACATGTTCACAAGAATTAATTTGATGTTTTTTTGTTGTTCTTATAATGATGTTCTTGTTATATTACCAAATAAAAACAAAATATAATTTTAAAGGAGTAATAAATTAATAAATCAGATTTTAAAAGTAAGTTTTTTCATAACGTATTTGATTTTACTGGGAAAACTGCAATGTATTTACACGGTACCATTGCCTTCTTTAAACTCCATAACTGAAAATATATAGGGGCCGTGACTATTACGTCAGTGATGGCTCATATTTCGTGCAATAATATGCCATACTATGAACGATTTTGTTAATGTAAAAGGGTTGTTTATAATACTGGTATACAAAAAAATGTACTTTTGGCCGTGATAGATGGCAGCTGGCAAGAAAGAGTATGTGGCAATTCCATATAGCTAGCGAAAACCCAAGAGAATAGAAAATTAATACGAGAAAGTCTGTGCCATTCTGTCGCACCACTAGTTTGAAATTCTCATTGTTTTGGTGTGTGTTGAGAATTTACATTTTTGTGCTTGTATTGTTTATTCCACGTGTTTTGAGTGTTCTTTTATTAAGCATTTTTTGCATTTATTTCTGAAGTAAATTCTGAAGTTGTGTCAATTTAAAATCAATAGTGTAGAATTCTTTTAAAGAATACTTGCTGAATTTTTGCCTAAAATGATACTCGACTATATCTTTGATCTTTCCTATTTGACGGATGAATTCTTAGATCGTGGTCGAAGTTCATGTTTACCTTATGACAGGTCTGTCAAACTGCGCCTGCACGAGCTACTTGCACGCCTAGAAAGCTCGGCGCTCGTACGGGCGTGGGCAACTTCCCCTGACTCAATGCTTTTCAGATGTACACAGAACAATTCGAACGCGACGCCATGCACAATTGCTCGGAGCGCCGGCGGCGGCCGTGGGTTTTCCTCTACAATGGACACTGGCTGGTTGATCCCTCATGCAGCGTCACGGGCTGAAAGCCTGACTGATAAGTCCTGAACTAGGACGAAACGCTCTTTACTACCCTAACTGCTCATCCTTGTGCGGTAGGTGGATAAGGCACCACGCCGCTAAATCCTTTTTCTCGAATGAGAAAAGGTGAGAACAGTTGAAAGTAACACCCCTCTTCTACATCCACTGATCTACATCTACGTCAACTGTTCTCATCTTTTTTCTTCTTTTCTCGTCTCAAATTTCTGTTTACCACACAGTTGATGTCATGCGACATGGAGGCTCTAAGGAAGAGGGCTCCTGCCACTAAATATTTCCTATTTACTTGTTGCGTAATAGAAAACAGCAACTTCCTTTGAAATAATTGGTATGTAAAAAAACTGTTGTATTGTGTATTCGTTTTTACTATTCAATATTATCGCAGTACTTGTGAAGACCTTTTACTCTATTTGATGTTTTGATGTATCTATATTACTTCGATGTCTATGTGATTTGCGCTTTTATGTCTATTTGATATTTATCCTCATCTCGATCAAGTTTTTGTCCAGTTTCCCTGATCTATTGAGCAAATGCTGAGATGGCCCCTTGTTTTGCTTCTGAACGTAAATGTAGCTTCACTGTGCACACGTTTTTTTGAGCACTCCTTTTGCTTGTAGTGGTAGGAGTAGAACTGATGTTCGTTACTATTTTGTTAGCAAATGCCAAAAAATCAAATCAGCAGTTCATTTCCCGTTTACATTGTTTTTCTATAACTCTGGATCGAAAATGTCTAGTTTTTCAAATGTTGTTAATCTCGCGTTTTTTTTCATTCTGGGCCTCAAGAAAATGTGCGCAAATAATCTCTTCCCCATACGTTATATACAGTGTTTACTGTTTTTTGACAAAATAAATAAAATTTAAAAAATACTTTTTTGATGGGTATTTCTCTTGGGCATGTTAAGTGTTTTTCGTGAGCAGTGTGCGTACTAATTTTTGAGAACAATTTTGTGTGGTTTTGTTCTGGATAATTGTTGCTGCTGCAGGCCACTAGTTTGGCATTAATTCACGTTATAAAAGGGAAATTGGAGATCATAACGTTCGATGTAACTTAACCGCGCCGCTAAGTAGGCGTATGGTGGCCGAGATAGAAGTGACCTCACACAATGTTTCTTCGCTAGCACTGTTAGTGGAAGCGCGCATATCTTTTGCATGATTCATACGAAGCTTGTCTTTAAATACGAAAAAAACGAGCGGAAAAATCTCAATGCAGTGCAGTAAGAATGTCATGCGTACTGTGAATGCTCCGTAGGTTGTAGGGGAGTCTTATCTTCTATTGCCTGCTCTAAAAACAGCTTCTTTTGCTTTCTTGTTCTGTTGTATGTACATTCTTCATTCCTAAAGAAAAGAAAGGACGGCGTTAAAGGAAGGAAATGCGCCAATAGCCAACATTGGTTCTGAAGAGAATTCGTATTCCATAGAAGGTCGGGATTTGATTCCCGTAATTTCCATCGAGAACGTCTCCTGTATCGACTCAGCCTCTTTTCGTAGTGAGTCCTAGGGTGTTTTCTGGGGGTAAAGGCGACTAGAACGGTGTGTTCACCACTCCATTTCTCCTTGTGCCAACGGTCACGAATAGTTGGAGACCTCCTTTCAGCTCCTTTTGCGGCACGTAGGCCTTTGTGTAATTGCACATTTATCTTCACCTTTAGGAAGCACTGGAATTACGGATTACGTTATCATGTTCTTTATATGCCCTCCATAGCACTGAAAGAACAGAGAGACCAAGTAGGATACACTAGGTTTTGATATTTTGAGTGAAGTTTCCAATGGATGTATTAAAAGAAAGATAATAGAGGCAAGTTTTAAGACTTTATTTAATTACTTTTATTACTTGTGTGGTATAATGTAAAAAAGTATTGCATATTACACAGTACTAGAAACAGCAGTTGGAGCGTATCAAATACTTTGTAATTAAACAGCATTATATGTGGATATTATAAAATACAATACAAATGGCAGAGAACTTGACGTAATATAATTTAACATATTCAGTATTTTCTGAACTTCCTTAGAAGATGGTTTGAGTTATCTCTATATCAATATTTTGGACCTTAAACAGTTTGAAAAAATATGTTTTGTTTGAAGAAATATTTTTAATATTAGTTGTGCTTCTAGGACACTGAAACTTCGGCATGTATTCATTTCAAAACACAGTTATCTTTATATTCTTACCTATTGTTTAAAACTGTGTGTAATGGACAAAAATGTTTTGTTCGAATACTTTCTTTTGGCATTTGTTCACGCTTGCGGGCCTAGGTAACTCAGAGATACTGATAAAATAAACACCAGTACATCGTAACTCTATCTACAATATTATTTCTAAGAGTACTTGTAGGGGACTTACTCTATTTTGTAGGGATCACCACACTTGCTTGCAAGATTGAAATGAGACTGTGAAACTCATTTAACCAACTTGATGTCAAAATTCTTCCTGATTCACGATCCTTGATATTGGACCAGAATCCCTAATGGAATGAGACCTACACACTGAAGGAAGGGGTTTGATTATGCATTTCTTATTTGGAAACGAAATAGTTGTAGTCAGCATGAATCCAGACTGAGCGTACGATCGTTCAGTGCAGTGTACCGAGTTCCTCGGAACAGTTCGAAACTCCCCCATTCCCCCGAGCGAAAGACGAGAGCGGTCACGGTCAGGTTTTACGTCTTGCATCATCGACAGACAGTGGCCTGAACACTGGGAGATATCGGCTGAAGCTAAAAGCGGCAATTCTAGACCTTCAGCGCCAACTGCTTTTAATTCTACACAAGAGGATTGTTTCGAGAACAGAAGTGGTTGTGCGAAATCTTTACCGTGACCCAAGATATTTTATTAAATATTTATTTACAGAGGCGTTAAGCAACATTTGTTATATTTTTTAGTCCCACGACAATTCGTAACTGATATTATCTCATGGACAATTTATATTTATTTTAAGGGGGGAAATCGAAAATATACTTTCACTAAATAACTTTCACAAAAATACTTTCACAAAAATACTAGATAGCTTCATACTAGATAAAATTTGAATTATGTTTTAAATTTAATTACATATTGAATTAGATTTTCTATTTAGATGGTCGTTATTTTTAATTACTTACTGTATTTCTTTCAATTGTTTATTTTTACTCTCATTTCTTATTCACCAATATTCTGAAATAATGAACATTGAATGTTAGATCAGTGTTTTAACAAGTTTTTTTTTAAATAAAATTCTGGCCCTCAAGAAAATGTGCGCAGATAAATTTCTTTCCCCACACGTCATATACAGTTTTTACTGTTTTTTGACAAATAAATATCTATAAATAAATATCTATAAATATCTAAAAAAATATACTTTCACTACAATAAGAACTGACAAAGAATACAATATTAAAAGAAAAATACTACAATGTATTTATGAAACTTTTGTAAAAATTCTCGCCAAAAGAGTTTTCAAATCTTCATTCATATGCAGTACTAACTCTTACGTCAATTTTAATCTCTTATAATTTGCAAATATTTTTCCCCACATGCAGTTACATAAAATATGGCCGAGAAGCTTCATACTAGATAAAATTTGAATTATGTTTTAAATTTAATTACATATTGAATTAGATTTTCTATTTAGATGGTCGTTATTTTTAATTACTTACTGTATTTCTTTCAATTGTTTATTTTTACTCTCATTTCTTATTCACCAATATTCTGAAATAATGAACATTGAATGTTAGATCAGTATTTTAACAAGTTTGCTTTACTATTAATATAGGTTCAATACAATAACCAAAAAATCCATTCGATCAATATCAGTTTAATTTTCAAACAAATAGCAATTTACATTTCTGGCTACAAATTGATTTTAATAGTTTGATTCGGACCCCGTTCACACGCTCCGTCAGCTCAGGAGCACAACTCTATAAAGTTGCTACTTAGAATAGAAGTACATGCATTAATTGAGTGGTTGAGAACATCAAGTGAGAGGTCGTTTGACCTCACTTGCACTACTCTCCAACAATGAAGGGTATCGAAGACCGATATTTACAATATTCATGTTACGACTCTTACTTTTTAGAGAATATTTAGTAAAGTTAAATGTCCTGTAAGCAATTTTAACATTGACGTCCACCGTAAAAGTTTGTATGCTTTTATAGCTTGGATTGTTTCGTAGAACAAACCTCATTCTGATTTATATTCATTATAATGTAATATTGTAGCAAAATATAGTGTATAATTGTTAGAAAGTAATTTTAGTGTGTGAACTTCAGACTTTGTGCCTGCATTTAACCATCTTTGGTTATTGAAAATAATATAAGATACATTGAAATAAAATAAGATGAAATGAAAATTTGTGATAAATGATTTCTTTCCCTGGAAAGATTGTTACGTAATACGTGTTGGATACATTATGGTTATAACTTCTGAAACTATGGAGCTATAAAACATTTTCTTTGCACACAATGCTAATACCCTCGTTTCCATTACACTTTGACATGTTTCAAGATTTCTGGAGCAGTTCATCGTGTACTTAATTTACAATGTTACATACGTTTATGATCTCAAATGTGTAGATTTGAATAAAACAAAATTATCATCGCATTAATATTCAACAATATTAAGCCTTTGGATTTGACGTGTTTGAAACTTTCCATCTTTGAGTTATTTTCGTCGAGATGAGGTCTATATGAGTTAATGTTTGCGACCAAGTTCCATCGTCTTATAAATAATACAGATGTCTATTGTTTATTTTGACACTTTTAATGCGGAAGAGCTCGTTCTCTAAGTTTAATCAGCTCAAAAACATTCATTCAATCATTTTTCATTCATTTATTCTGTATATCTACACAGTTTCTGAATAAATATTACTAATGTCATAGGCCTGTAAGGGGTAGAAGATGATCAGTTTTGCCAATGAATGTGTGTTGGGAAATATTTAATGAAGTTACACATGTAACATTCACTAGTGATTGGCAAGCCTATCTTACACTGGAGTTTGGCAAGTACACGAAATCTTTGCGTCAGAACTCATTCCTACCGAACTCCAACGCAAGATGCTTACAAAGTGAGTTCACAAAGTTTCAAGACAGTGTTTTTTTTGTGTAGAGGAGGGCCTGCAGACCATTTCCACCGACAGGCTGAAGTAGTGGGGTTGTGAGGTAACCGACTACACTGGCGGCAGTTGTCTCCGAGATGCTAGTGAGTAGATCGCTAGTGACGTGAGTGAATAGTGACCCCCTGCAGAGTTGTGCCGTAGACTACAATTTTACGTCTACGCGTGTTTTCTACACTTAATGTATATGTAGCCTACATGGCTCTTTCATGTGTAGACTACGTAAAAAACGTAATCTGTGTAGACTATTTATTTTTCCACATCAAATAACTAAACACAAATTGTAGTAAGCGGTAATAGTTGAAGTATGTTGAAATGTAATATTAAAAATGTCATTTTCGATTCAATAAGTCATACACTATTAATGCTACATTATTATAAATAAATTTTGTCTTTAGAAGTGAAACATGGCCCTCGTAGATTCGCCTCTGTCCCACAAAAACAATAGATTACAATTGTCTACATATATTACCTTTGTTTACGCAGAATACGATGTCTACCTGTTGTTTACCTGTAGACGTAGACTAAGGTTCTTTACGCGTAGATGCACATTACTGGATCCCTGTCAAAAACACGGGAGGGTTGAAAATGCAGTGTCTTTTAGAGAAGCGTTATTCGATATATGTCTGTGGAAAGGTGGACAAAATTCTTTGAGAGACTTTTGATATGATTCAAGAGGCCTGTACAGAAGATGCCATGTCATGTGCAATGGTTTTCATGTAGCAAAAGAGGTTCAAAGATGGCCGCGAATACATTGAAAACATGACCGCGCTGGGAGACTTCAACAAGTCGAACTGATGAGAATTTCGAGAAAGTGCGTTATATTGTAAACAGATTGTCGCCTTAATGTTTGATTACTTACCGATGAACTGGGATTTACGCTCGAGTGCTCCGCCATGTGAAGGTTGCGTCCGTTCGGAGATCAGAGACGATTCGGTTCTTCACGACAATGCGCCCTCTCACATTTAGCTCACCGCTGGCAAAGTTTTGGCCAAACTCAACGTGACAACTGATGTCGCCACCCTACAGTCTAGACCTAGCTCCCAGCAACTTATTTTTGTTCCCTCTAATCAAGAGAGACCTTAAAGGGAAGCAATTCGATGAGGTCCCTTGACAGCCTTCCGCATGAAGGATTCCGGAGAGCCTATGAGCAACGGAAAAATGCTGGTGGAGGAGACTAGAAGCCTAAGAGTCATATTTCGAAAACTTTTAGTTCACTGTGTAAAATGTTAAATAATTTGTTTGTTCTGAGACCCGTCTTCAAACTTTGTGAATGCGCCTTATAAGTTACAAATCAGGGGCAAATGTTACATGTGTAATTTCATTATATTTCTCATCACACGTTAATGAGCAAAATCAATCAACTTCTACCCCCTACATGCCTTGGATATTGGCAATATTTATAATAAGACACGTCTATCATTATATATAATTCATTTCGTTATATTATACTAAATGCAACAAAGTAGTTATTGTTTTGTCGCAATTTTCAATATGCACATGAAAACATTTATAAGAAAGCGTTAGATAATTATATCGCTCACGGGCTGAAATATTGGCACACCTAAAAAATACTAATTTTGAGCTACTCCACTCTCCAGAATTCCAGATTGGTCTTCCTTCCAACAGCATATCTTACTGTATAGTAATGGCAGAAGTGTGAATGCAAGAATAGCGAGTTTTTGCACCATCGAACGTTAAAGAAATCGACAGCACTATCAATTTTCTGCGCATGCGCAGTTCAAGTTTTGCGAGTCACTTTTATAGATCTGTGCATGCGTGGAAGATCGAAATAGTAGTCGATTGCTACCCGCGAAGGCGAAAAACTACCTAATGATGCTTGTCAATACAAGGTGAAACTTCAAACTCATTTATATCAAGACCTGTTTTTTACTTTCTCGCCTTACGAATACTTCGAAAGAAGAGAAAGTTATGTAATCGTGCTTCGAAAAATGATCTTTCCAGCGCACTGCGCTTGTGTGACGTAGTGGTATCAGCGCCAACACGTTAACTCTGAGGAATTGTGCTCCAATGTCGGAATGGAAAAATAACTTGCTGGTTGAAAACACTTTTGTTGTTTTATGTAGGTATATGTTATTGCCTGAGTCTCGCCACGTAAAATAAGGCAATTCAATTCAATTGCGGAGCATTTTAAATAATTCAAAAATGTAAATGCTTTGGTAGCATTCCGTGTTGAGTTTGACGTTTTGAATATGAATGAGAAAGGAAAAAATGTATATACGGTGGAATTTTTTTATACTTTGTCCTGAATTATTTGTTGTTCTTTTTTACACGGACAATCGGACATTTCCATGTTTATCCCTTTGCCCGAGTTCGGTCGATGAGCGGTTATGTGGCGTAGTGGCATGAATGCCAGCAAGTTAAATCTGTGGATTTGGGATCGCGTCTCGGAGCAGAAAAAAAAATGCTGGTTTATGTAGTATAATTTTGCAGAGAATTTAGGAACAATGCGAGAAAGTATGTGCTTTGGAAGTATCACTGGTTTTTTAGTTGTGTCACTATTGCAGGCCAGGAACGATATTTACAGCTAAGAAACGTCGCTGTCGGTGGCGCTCTCTTTCGTCAGTGTCCCGTGCGCGGGAGGGCGCGCGCGCGCGTGCGTCGCAGGAGCGGCAGGTGGGCGTGCGCGGCGTGCGGGGGCGTGTCGGTGGGCGGCGAGGGCGCGCGGGGCACGGGCGGCGGGGGCCCGCGGCAGCAGCGGCCGTCGGCCAGGTGGCGGCCCAGCAGCAGGCGGCCCAGAGGCAGCGCGAAGAACTGGATGACCTCCCCAAGACTCAGCACGCTCGCGCCGATCATCAGCCCCAGCGCGCTGCCCACGTCCACTGCAATCAGCGCAACAACCGCACAACGCAATCATCGCACCGCTCTCACTCGTGCGCGTGAGCTTCCGCCGCTCGAGTCCGTGAGTTCTTGGCTGTCCGGGAGACGCCGCGTCGTTGGCTGAGAGGCCGACGTTTCGCGTGTCAAGTCGCACGCTTCCTTAGGATAGGCTTGCCTCACTGCCGTGAGGAAGCCTGCGACATGACAAGCGAAACGTCGGCCACTCAGCCAACGACGCAGCGCGGCGTCTCCCGGACAGCCAAGAAGTCACGTTCTCACTCGCTGGCCAAACATACAGTAAAACCTAAGACGGAGTCGTTCCCTCTTGGCAGGGTTACGTCTCCAAGGGTTGCCAAAAATTCACCATATAACTTAAGTACAGAATTTTTGCTATAATTTAGACCTTCGTTTTGAATTTTGTCCATATTTCGTAAAATATAAGACATTTGTGATTTAATCACATTAATTTCGCAACTAGGTCTTTAACTGAACTTTTTTCTTCCTTCCAAAACACCGTTTGTGGCCCGTTTCATGGCCCCAGTCCGTGGCCCGTTTGTTAAGATACAGATCCGGTATTCCCCTGGTATTGATAGGAGAAACCACGAAGAAGTGATGAGAGCAACCGTCCGCTAGAAGTCCCTTCCAGAGAATGGATGGATTTGACCTAGCTTTCGAAATTCCTACCACCGCCGGAATTCGAACCGTAGCAACTCCCGGTCAGAGACGCAACAGCTATCTCAGCCGCTTGTCATGTTGACAGCAACCGCGATGTCTCAGCACCAATATAAAACTCCTTATCTCTGTGACAGGGAGGTTCTAGACCTGAGTCCCTATGGTCGCGGATTTTCGACACTAGTTAGATAGCAATTCAGCCATTGTCAGGAAGAGAATTGTGTTAGACGGCTGTTCTGATGAATCAAGTTAATGATGTCCTGAATCTAAAAATCGCTTCATGTCTTGGTATAGTTGCGACAATGTAGGCTGTGATGAAATTAAAAAATGCCATAAAAAGACAGCTCCTAGTGGAATCAATGCTTCTTCTTTTGCCTAAACGACAAAATTGCACATATTACGCACGTGTTATTCCCTCGAAATGATGTATGTTCCTCGAGAAATCACGCTGGCATTTACTGGACGGTTTTGAAAATATGTGGTAATTCTATTAAATCTGAACATCGCTTGTTTTCTTCGTAAGCAAAATTTTATTTCACAAAAGACACGAAGTAAGGCGAGAAAATAAAAATTGTTGAAGAGAATTTGTCCTGAACAAACAGAAATGACAGAATCTGATTTCACGAAATTTTAACATAATTGTTATAAATCTATATAATATTGTGATCAATTTACACATCCATACCTATACACACTATATTCCTTTTCTCACTATTTTGCTTTGAAGAGGAATCGTGCATTCAACGTCAAAGTGAGGTGAATCAAAGAAGTATGGAAATTTAAAATTGGTCTTAAACTGTTCATATTGCTTAAGCAACATTGATTACAAAACAGAATTATTTAAATTGCTTCTCCAAAGATGATATTGTTTAGTGACAATTGGATGTCCTCGATGCAACTTACCAACAAGGCCAAGTTTTGTCCGCACTACGACCCGTTCAAATCTCTCGGAAGGCAATTGCGTTAGGAAGATCTTCACTGCGCTGTGAATCTCCTTGTTTTCTGATTTTCTGTGTGTTTGAAAACAAAATAATTAGTGATAATACACTTCGAAAATTATGATTATCAACAAAAGATATTCAAATATTTTTGATAAAGATACAAACATTCAAATCAATAAGATGAACCCAAAAAGACATAGTTCAGTGGATAAATGTAATCATAAAATAAACACATTCAAATCACGTATCATTTGTTTCATTTGCACAATTTGTTCTTTATAAAATTATCAAAACTACTATGAATTATAAGAAACAAATCGTATAATTTTTGATTAGGCATCGGGTCAAAATCAAAATATTGTATTTTTATATCATAAGCTTATTACAAATTTAACGTTTACAATAAACTAAAAGTGTGATAAAGAAAGGTAAAGTTTCAAATAAAAACATTGAACAGTCACATAAATTAATATAATTTTTGTAAATCGATATATTTTTAAGTACGTAGCGGAATGCTAAATGTGCGCAACGTTGGCTCAAATAACTGACAAGAATTTGCCAAAAATAGCTCAGGGAATTGATCACTTTCGTGAAGATACTTTATACCTGGGGAAGAAAACTATTCAGCTGGCCGTCCTAGATCATAAGATGCTCTCAAAACAAGATTATCCTTGAGCTCCCCTACAGCATACCAACGATACCCAAGTTCTTCAGATAATGTAATACAAGGATGCCAAAGATCAGAAAGGCAACCCAGAAAATCCAGAGGGTCGAAAAATGCTGTGATAATTGGGAGGATGAACCTACATGATGCAACTAGAGTGTTGATGCATGTGGTCCCTCAATGACAAATATGCGTACGACTCTCTGCCAGGTTGCAAGTTGAGTTGCAAAAAGCTTAGAATTGCTTGGCAGACATTATAAAATTGTGTAGTTCCTGCAAGCATCTATGCGCGTCTGGTATACGCACATTATCGCTCATGTACACTCTCTTGGGAATGATAGAAAACACGAATGATTTATCAATAGAGAGGATAACTGCCAGACAATAAAGCAAACCTCTTCTTGAAGAATGGTGTCGTCGAAAGGAAGGTGGACGCCTCTGTAGGCTAGATCTGAGAGAACTGAGATCACACCTTTTACAGAAGACTCCCGAGCACGAAGGACGTTTAAGCGAAAATAGATAAGTCTACCCAGGATGGTAAGCGCAGTGATGCAAAGAGGAAGAAATTAACCATCACATTATCAGAGCATGTAGCATGATTGAGCTCGTAAATTTAAAACAAGGAGAGGCGTGGTACACCAAAACTTCTCCCTATTTTAGTCTTGTGAAATGCAGAATTGGGAGAGTTTATATAAAATGTAATTTTAGTAATTGTTTTAAAATATTCTTGCCTGTTACAAATTTTATTTTATCGTAGATCAGAAATCTTATTATTTATTGGTTTACTTTCATTTTTACTTTCTCGCGCTAAAGAAGGAACTTATTAAGAACAGAAAGTTATTTAAGGCTGCGCGAAAAAACGGCGAAATTTAGGCTGAAAAACTCTTCTTACAGAGCCCTGGTAACGAAAAAGTGGATAAATCCAGTTGCAAAATTTAAAAGAAAAACCTCTAACACGTGGTGTAGCCAGAATCCATGTTTTATTGGTCCATGATACCGAAAAATCGATTGATGGCAAAACGTCTGTCCGTCCGTCTGTGAACAACGCTAGAGGCTAAACCGTTTAGCCGATTTTCTCCAAAATTGATATTTTCCGATTGATCTAGCTGATGTCCTGCTGCTGCAATTTGAAACGTATTTTAATTTTGGGGGTACTTCACATGAAGCTGCTGGGACTTTTCAAAATTTTACCAAAAATGGTGCCATCGATTGTGAAGAAATTTTGTTGTTGGATAGTCTGAAGGACATTTAAGAGAATGGCGCAGGACTCATGTTGGTTGCAAGCTCTGATTTTTCGAAAATTGAAAAATTTCAACATTTTTCGGCGTCTTCCTACAACTACAATTAAGTGTTCATCAAAAACAGATCTTGAAATAAGGTTATGTTGTCTTGTTCGAATATATGAGGTTATTTGGAGTAATTAGATGTCGAAGTTTGTCGCCCGCTCTGAAAATCCTGCGCTTCGTGATCGTAATTTTAAAGCTGTTTTGAAGCAGTTGGATGTTACGTAAGTTAGTAACTTGGAATATGTATATTATTTCATCTTTTTTTGTTCGTTACTTACATTGGAGCTTTTGTTATATATTTACAAATAAATCTTTTAGAAATTATTTAAAGTCTTCGCTGTTTTGTTTAATTCCTGAAGAGAATCTTCAAAAGTGAAGGGAAAAGGGATGGAATGGGTGAGGAAAAAATGTTGGAAAATTTAGCATTTGCTTAATTTTTGTACAAGTCTGAATATGTATTGTAAACTTCATGGTTAAAGTTGTTTTGATGCTGAACTTAACTACGTATATCTGTCCCAATCTTAAATATCTTTTAAAAAGCGCTAATTGATCCTTCTCCTTAAGTGTGCACCAAGTTAGAACCTGATCTCATTTTACGAAGTAGTTCGAGAACATTCATCCATCCAAACATATCTCCCTATTCAAAAAAGGTGGTAAAAGCCGCTATTTTTCGTGCGGGATCTCTAAAAACTGATTTTACTTCCACAATCCCTGCGTTGAACTTTCAAAAAAATTCAATACTTTCCGCGTAATTTCACGGCCGAGCTCAGAAAAAGTAAATTAGTGGGAATGGAGGCTGGAGGAAAAATGGCAAAGAAATCCAGCTGTCCATCTTACCTTAAAAACGTAATGCCTCACGTAATTAAAGCCTGTTTCACATTGGCGTTGCGTAAATACTGTTGACGAAGACACAGATTAACACTGTTTCTCAGCGGAACGACTAAAACGCTCGCGTGCCGTTTCGCATTAGATACAGTGTTAATCTACGACGCGCGTTGCTTAACGCATGTCAACGCAACGCTCGTGTGACAGAGGCCTCAGACCACTATTTTTTGTTTGAAAGAACATGTGTCGGACGATTGCTGTAAACTGCGTTTACATGCACTCACAAATTTTGTAATTAAAAACACTTCGAACTCGAGAAACCTCGCTATATTAAATTGTCTAACATCAAACTTACACACACGTGTTTCCTCGAAGACGAAATACCGAATGCTTTCAGTACATCGATTACAACACACACACTGAAATAATGAAGAAAATACCGACAAATAAGTGTTTATTATTTTAATTATTTTATTAACATTTAATTTTTATACTATAAAAGTTGTTAATTCCAGATAGCGATAAAACATCTGGAGCTCGCTGTATTTTTAATGCAAAAATCACAAAATTTGGTTGAGTGGAAAGCTTAGATTTATTTCTGAATGAAAACATTTAGTGATTTGAATATTTAACAGTTCTTGCAATTTTATAAATGTCTGTTTTTAATGAAGTTTTGAACGAAATATACCACACTTACAATTTTTTTCTATTCGAGTAAAAAATTTCAAGAAAAAATGTTGCATCCATTTTCCATTAAATGATGAAAATGTCATAGGAGCTTCAAGTCAAGTACGTCCAAAAATAAGATATCTTATCTCCAGAACGACAGAACTACATCTTTCTCCTGATGTCTTGATGTCTTTATCAAGTTTGATCTCAAGAGCTTTTAATACAGCAGAGTTATGCCTGACACAACCTCTGTGCATACACATCGATTTTCACGTACAAAATTGAATCGGTGATTGTTGAAAGGCACTAACTCCTAATTTTCAAATTGTTGGGAAAGTAAAAAAAACGATTTTAGGCCTATTATTTAAGAAATTTCGATTTATTTTTCTTTGTAATACTTCTCTTACGGAACCCAATTTTCTCTATTTATAAAGATAATCAATTGCATCTGTTGAAACAATTTTATGCTGCTTTTAAAATTTGGAATTAGTGCTTTTCAACATTAATCAGGGTTTACACAAAAACGTTTTCATAAAATTCTTGAAACTTTTATTAAAAAGCGAAACAAAATACAAAAGAATGTTCAAAAAATGGTACAATACATAAACAAGAAAGTATTAAGTAATAATAGGCCATTGTAACACGTTATCATAAAATTCTTTACTGTCTTCTGAGCCAGTAACATAACAATACACTTTTCTCAAATCTTCCATTTTCGTTTTTTTTATGGGAACTTTTCCTTCAGGGTATGCTGGCATTATTCCTGCAAAAATATCTGTTACTTCTCTTCGTCCGGGTTGTAATAGGTTGAAGGTGTTCTTCAGAAAGCTATTAATGAATGGACGAGTTACCACCTCGCCAGGATGGGATGCCGAGTACTCGAATTGCAGGTACGAAGCTGGGGAAAAAGATATCTTTTGTTTACTTGGAATGCTTCTTCCAGAAGATTCATCACTGTGGGCATTTTTCTTATAGAGCTCTGGCCACCATTTGTTTACATCAAGTATGTCACTTGAATTGACCATTTTTACCAGAAGGTTCTTTTTTGCATTTGCAATAATTTGACAGTATTCCATTGGTGTATAAATCCTATCATATTTCTTGATGTTCCTTTTGAAGAGCCCAAAATCTCTGTCACAAGCAAGAAAAGAATGGCCCCGCATTGGGAAGCGATGGATTATCTCATAAAATCTCTTATTTTCTGCAAGTCCTAAACACATTCTTATGAACGAATGATTTCTGTTTTGAGCTGGACAACTGTCTGAATAAAGGTGCAGCCTTTTAATGTCCTCTGAAACATAATCGTGGATATAATCTAAAATAAATGAACAAACTTCGTTCGCACCTTTTTTTGCAATCCCTTCATGATACATATACATTTGGCAACTGTCATTGTGAAGATTATGTATACAAAATACATTAACCCACAGTTGTCTCAAATAAAACATTTCCTGTACAGGAATATGAGGAAGCGGCAAATTCTGCATATAGTCAAACACTAAACAGACAGTGTTACCATTCTGTTTACACTGTTCACTGCATTTTGCCATTGATGAATAAAATTTTTTACCTCTTGCTTTATGTAATGTTAACTCGGATTTAGCAGCCAACTTCACATTTTCTGATAAATGAGGCGACTTAATTTTTACTTGTAGTTCTTCACACGAACTGCAGACATCAATTTGAGGCCTTCCAAAACGATAAGTAAAATTATCATTGAAAATTTTTAAATAAAATTCATATTTCACATCATCATCAGGGTGTTTCTTATTAAAAAGTTGGTGCATTATTTTTACATTCAACCGTGAATGTAAATATGATATCTCTTTTCCCCCATAATGAGTTTTTTTAACTGGAAATTGTTCTATGTGTTCCCTGATGGATCTGCATATTCTTCCAGAAATAGCATGTGTTTTGGGATTGAGGCCTCTCTTATCTACAGGTGTATCTCCCTTAATTAGTAAATTTGTGATTCTATGCACACGTTTTTGTGTTACAGCATGCATATTAAGAAAAGCCTTTCTACATACGTTGGTTCGAGTACTTTTATTAAGCACAAAATACTTAAAAGATGCTCTTCTGAGACTCCCTTTTGGTTGTTCTTGGGCAGGATTCTGTGAACGTCGTCGCGCCACCGGATGATGTTCAATGAGTCGTTGTAAGTGAAGGTCTTGTTCGTTTTTGCATGACAAATCATGGAACTTCTTGAAAATCGCAAGCCTTTCATCCTCCCCAACTCGATGATAACATTTCAGTTTGCAGCTGAAATAAAAAAATTAATAAAACCATCTTATCTTTAAACTAAATGTTTTCAATATAAATACAAAATGCATATACAATGAAATACAAAATAAAATATGACATTATTTCCTTACCCACAATTTTCTCCAACAGATTTAGCCTTTACAAAGTTACCCCGGCAATTTTTGTACTCGGTTCCTTTTACAATGGCATATTTAATAATATTCCTCTTATAACTTATCTCGTTTCTTTTACGTTTTCTGCCATTTTGCTCAGCCACTTCTTCCTGATCGGAAATTGCAATTTCTTTTCCTGATTCATCAGACATGATGAATTACTAGAAGACAAACCACTTATGTGTCAATCTTAATGCTCGTCGATGTCATTCAGGGCGCGTTTCTGAGTCTTGGCGGGAAGGTTACTGAATTAGCGGGAATATACTTACTGTTTACGTAGTGTTTTCAAGCTCATTTATTATTTTCTTTTACATTTGCCGTGAATCTCTTTCTAACAGGCTGCATAATAGACAGTATCGTTTAATATTGATATTTGTCACGACATGATTTTAGAAAATTAGACATTGCGCGTCTTCATTATGCTCACGACTGAGAAAAAAGGCGCGAACCGTCCCAAAAGACCGCGTATGCTCATTCCATTGAGTGTTGAAGGGAACTAAGTGAAGGACTTGGTACCTTTCAACTCTCAATCTTGTGAGTCTTCTTGATAAAAAAAGCATAAGTAGTGTCCGGAGTAAGTTCGATTCTTCACTAAATGGTGGAGAAGAATGAAATGATACAAAAATCACTATAAAGTCCAAAATGAAAAAATATGGACTTAGTTCCTTTCAACAATCATCGATTCAATTGTATGTTTCTCCTCTCCACCGACATTAATCTGAACCATCTGTGAGGCGGCACTAATACATTGTAATTCCGACATGTATGCAATATTGCATCTGAAAACAAATTTAAATACGGATGTTACGACTGATATTTGAGATCATATAGTTTACATGATTTTCACGTAAAAGTGTGAAACTATACCATCATGATTCTCTAGAATCTGTGCAGAAAGTTTGGCAGTACATTAGTAGGAAGAAAAAGCCGCCAAAATTGTCTGAACTCCACTCCAAAGAACCGTACAGACCAACGTGCCAACCCTTATCAACGTGGAAGACAAGCTTGCATGGGACAGCATGGCCATTCTCGCTTATCTGTCGCTTGATCAGAAGAATTTCGCAAAAACACAGAAATTTCGCGATCTCCAGATACAGCTGAAAAGTCTCCATAGGCGGAAAGATACGATTAATCAAAGTAATTGTGGCTCTAGGTTATGTACCTAGAGACCAGACAAAACACGTAAGTACTCTGAGCCTTAATTTCATGATAACATACCGAATGTAAAACACATAATCACATTCACCTAAGGAGTACCCAAGGAAGTACCTAAGGAGTACATTGGAGCTTTCAGGAAAATTATAGTTGAGCACTTGGGACGAGAACATGGGGAATGACACAAATAAATCATACCCGTAAGATAATGCGAGAAAACTGGAAACACATGGGAGAAAGATTGTATTTGCAATAACGTGTCCATTTTTCACATTCAAGGAACTACAAATGAGCGCAGACTAGTTGCAAGGGGAAATCCACAAATGAAACACCTCATGATGTTTTGATGAATTTGAAAAAATAAAACTATGGGCTAACACACTTGTTGCTAGGCCTTAGGGTAATATCGCCGAAAAATACTGTTTATTTAAACAGAAGTTAATTTATGAGTAATATTTATTGTTTTGAATAATATTTAATTTTTATTGTAAACTTTAGATTTTCTCATTTGATGACTTGTAAGATAGGTTTAGAAAATTTGCTTTGTGTGCAAAATACAATACAGATTAAATTTTATTTATTTTTATTGGAGTATTAGAAAAGTGTTCAGAATATATTGTTCTATGTAATTATTCTCTGAAATAAGACCAGTTTTCGTCAGTAGAGTACCGGTCTTTATTTTAGAATGGTTTTTATTATAATCAACTTAGTTACAAACGCATTCACAATAATAATACAAACAATAAAATACAAACATTCATAATAAAACCACCTAAAGAAAACACTGAAAGCAGGAAGTTGGAGGAATAAGGCAAGACGTACGTTGTAAGCTCGTAAGGGTAATTGATGTCCATCGACGCGCAGTTCAACAGACAGGGGCAATACAAGGCGTCGCTCTCTGTGTCCCACGCAGGCCGCAGCTGGCGCCAACCCAAGCCGTACTTGAAGTCTGCGATGCACCTCATGCCATTCAAGTCGCACGCCTGTTCAGGTTCTGTTCACATCAACGGGCACTTACATATAAAATATATCAAACTTTAGAAACGAATAAAATTATAATAATAATTATTTCTTTATTATTATTAATATTAATATTATTTAATTTACGTGCAGTGATTAAACGCAATGGTAAATAATCTTAAGTAGTGCAAAGAAATGGCACAGACTAGTACACACTAGTAGTCACGTACTAGTTAATACACTTCTCGTTTGATTTTGCCTTATCCTCTATCCGACTGCTAGCTATCGGAACCTGTGAGATGTACCTCTTCTCCTCAATTAAAAGAACAAAGCTTTCTTGCGACATTTTATTCAGAAACGTTTCATTACTGCACAGCTGCTTGTGTTTGTGAGTATGCCTCAATGGCTTGGGAGCGAACGTGAGTGAACTTCCATGGAACGTAATAATTTACGCAATGAATTTTATTTTCAATTGTATACATTTCCGTTTTAATCGGAAGCGGTAGTTTGAATTCCGAATCGGCACGGCGTTCTGCGAAAAAAATCTTTTTTCTATTCCCATCATATAATTCTCTCATTTAATGGCTGCAATCAGTTGCATAATGATACCTATTTCGATACAGTTTTCATTATGATACAGGTTCATGACCAATCACAGAAAAGATTACAAACCAAGTATTGGCACTTAATTAGTCATCATGAATATTTATAATAAATGTTTCGTTCGATTGTGTACATTGAAATTGCATTTCATATTAAATTATACTTCTCAGTTTTAATTTACATTATTATTAGTAATTTTAAACGTGAAATATTATTTAAAATAAATTGAATCGTAATTTCACGTTGATCCTATCTGACTAGCGCAGTGTTAGTTATTGGAGAGAACATTTAACTAACAGCGTTTTCCTTTCGTTGCACTGAAACCCACCCTAGTGCAGGGCAAATACGTCATCACTCCGCAACAGGGCTACCACCCCGCATGCGTGAAGGGCAGCCACGAATGTAACGGATTCTGGGACTGAGTCAGTGCGTATGCGCCACGCAATGGGATTATAGACAGCCGTTCTTGGTCTACTACACTGACAGAACTCGAAAAATAAGAATTTTGGGATTGCGATCGTCGTTATAATTTTTATAATAATTATTATTTTAACACATCCTGTAGGAAGTCTTTTGATAATTCTTTACTCCTAATTCATGAAGTGTTAACATGAGATTCATTTTTTAAAAACTATCGAAAACTTCAAAAGCGAATCTCTCGAAAGTTCATTTCTCAAGATTTGCCAGTGATCGATACAGTACACTAGATTTCGGACCGAAAGGCTTCTACAGAATTACTTGGTTATTGAAAACTATAAAAATATTAAAATGAGCATCTCCGCTTCCTCATACGAGAAACATTTCTTGACACATTGTATATTTGAATGATTTTGTAAGGGCATAGGTTTGATTACTAAATAATACAGAATTTGTTAATATGCAGTTATTCTCGATTGAATTTTACGAAAACACAAATTGATTTCCGAACTTCCAGTAAGTCACAAAGTTATTTTAAGTTATTTCTTGTAAAACATGGTATACTCCCTCATTCGAAGGGTCCCTATGTGACAGTAGATCCTCAATTGCCGTCACAATTTCACCACGAATCCAAATCAACATTCATAACTTTGGTACCTAACCTCAAAATGGCCCGGTGCAATGGACTGCACCGTCGAGCTTGTCAGTGTCGGTTAGGGTGCCCCGAGTGCACTCCGGGTGCGCACCAGTACGGCGAATGGAAAACGCTATAAGGTTAAGATGTGAACGCAAGTCATTTTGGGTTATATGTTGCTGCCGTGTGATTTTTCTTAAAAAAGTCTGGTTTAAAATATCTAATGAATCAATGGTGGGATTGACACTTCCAGAAATAAGAGGAAAAGCGAAAATGGTGCCGTCGGAATTATTGACCCAACTTCTGTACTCCCTCGCAGATCTGGTAAACCAAAGCCACCTGCGGCGGGATAGAGAGCTGTCTGCTAGGTAGCCTTGCTGAATTCTGCATGTCAATTGCCACGAAACGATTCAATGTAAAAGTTTAACTTATAAAAGTTATCATATGCCATAGAAAAAGTACCGTACGAAACTCGATGTAATTATATTTGGTATTAATTGGGTAACATTGGGTATTAATACACTCGTGTGAAGTTTACGATACTCGCTCGTTCCTCACTCGTATCATAATATCACACTCGTGTATTAATACCATCATTACATCATCGTTTCATAATGTACTATTGTTTTACGAGAGTCTTTCTTTGGAAGTAGAAAAACAATTCATTGTATTATCTTCAATAAGATGAACAAAGGTTACTTATGTCATTTTACCAAGCGGTTTCTTGGTAATTCCTCTTCTATTATGCCAAGAAGGTTAATAGTATTTATCAACATGCTGTTAGATATTATTGAATACATCGTAAAATTATTTTTTTAGCATTAATACTACAGGTTTTCCTGTAAATATTAGTCAAATGGTCTCCATCAATACGTTACAAATAAATATATTTTGATTAAATTAAACATTATACGCGCTCACGATGTGGGCGCAAGTACTTACCGGTAGCAACAGACAATAGTGCAGCGCAAGTACACTTACTGATTCGTGGAATGAGTGGCGACGTGCAATTGCATTCTTTGAGATGAGCGTTCATTCGGCACTGGACGACGCAGCCTGAGAAGGAATAGCGGTCGAACAGCGTCAGGTAGTTTTCGTCCGGGAAGCGGCACTGGCGCTGCTCAAGGGTTGTGTCGCGCACGGCGTCGTCATTCGCTAGCTGCGCAGAAATAACAGACGCAATTGCTTCAAAAAACGATAGAGAGCGATCCAATACGGTGTAGCAAGTGACAAAGTGAATTAGAAATAATTGTCACATAAGGAATTTACATTGAAAATTAGCAAATCGCCGTTCCCTGCATTAAGTTCTTCACGACAAGAACAAGAAAAAAGAAGAGCCATGAACATATTACCATTATTTTACAACAGACACTTTACTTTCTCTAATTTTACTTAGAGAAAATATTTTTACCTAGAGAAAATATTTTTAATTCTGCAGCAACAGTATAGTTTTTCTAAGGGAGAGCTTGTTTTGGAGGTCCCTGATACAAAAAAGGATTTTTTCGCTATTATTCTTAAACAAATTAATTCTCGTTGACATAACCCACGTTTCTCTTTGATACAAAATCTAACTGTTCGTTTTCGAAAAACACTAGCCTGCACAAAATTTTCACCAAAATTGATATTCCCCATCCTTCCCTTCCCTTCGATGTGGAAAAGTCCGGCATTTCGAATTTGAAACGTAACTTTTAATCCTGAAGTGTGCAATACACGAAGACGCAACATTAAAATTTCGATCATCACAAAAACCTCTAAATTTTCAAACATTGTAAAAGTTTAAAACCTTTACCAACACAAATTACGTTTTTGAAGACTTTTTTCTCTTTGAAATCTATTCTTCATTAGTCGCCTTACTACAGCACATACTATCTAGCATTAATTCTAAATTTGCAATTTTCGGAAATTCAGAGTGTTCATGGAAAATGAGACCGCGCTATTCTTTTAAGCGTCCCTTCTTCAAGCGGTAAAAAAAATTGAAAAAAAATGGAGCGGCTTTTGAGAACAAAGTAGTTTAAAATTTATAATTTGAGACGAGGTGGCTCAAAGCATCAACTAATGCCACTGTGATACCAAGAAGAATTAACTCTGAAAGAAACTAGTGGTGCTACAGAATGACACAGAATTTCCCGTATTAGTTTTCTATTTCCTTGGATCAGGGCTAGGTATTTGAATTTGCCACATAATCTTCACAGCTGCGATTTATCACCGCCCACAGTACATTTTTTTGACATTTTCTTAATTTTTCAGTTTCCTAATGGTAGAACGGAAATATTAATTTTAAAATATTAAAAAACACAGATACCTCGTCCTAAATGGCAATTATCTTTTAAAAACTTGTTTCAAGAAAATGGCGTTCAAGTGCTACCAAAAATGCGAAATTTGCAGCTCTTTTTCACAAAAATTTTTGAGTTTTCAAAAAACTTCATTTGAAGTCATTTGAAGCACTTACACTCACAAATAAATTAATGTTTACAAATTGCCGGTAATGTGTATATTAAAGTTATGAGAGATCTATCGAAAAAATTACATTTGTGTAATGTTTGAAAAAAAACAACCTCAAAATAAACTATACGTCACATTAAAGAGTGCAATTAGAACTATCCGAATGAAAAGTTTGAAGAAATTTTTTTGTACCCATTTATGAGAAAATGGCGTTTGAGCGTTTCTGAGAATGCAGAAATTTGAGTTAGTTTTCACAGAAAAGGGTTGAGTTTTCCAGACTCTTTACTTGACATTATTTAAAGCACTTGTACTCATTATTTTAATAATGTGAAAAAAATCGCCGACAATATAAATATTAACGACGTGAGACACAAGTCAAAATAATTACATTTTTGCAATTTTTGAAAGAACAAAAGAATAGAGTAGTATGGCATTAATGTCACATAGAGCACATTTATCATTATCCGTACAAAATTTTAAAGAAAAAATTTGGTGCAGTTTTTGAGGAAATATTGTTTTTGTAATTGTATAAAATTGCGAATATTGCGTGTAATATTGCGCAAAAACTAATAAAATGTTCAAGAAAGTGTACATGACCTTAATGATAGATCTCTCTTTGGAGAACAAATTTTATTTGGAGAAAAAATCTCTATCATCAATTTTGTACTTGTAGGAAGACGCCGAAAAAATTCAAACTTAAAATTTTCAAAAATTCAGAGTTAACCGTGAAATGAGACCTATATCACCTTAATAAGTGTAATTTACCGTCTTTTTACAAGATATTTAAAGAAAAAATTTGCAGCCTTTTTTGAAAATATTTTGAAAATTTCCGAGGGGCTTGATATAAAGTACCCTCAAAAATTAATGAATATTTTTCAAAATATCAGAGCTTCGACTCAGGCCAGATGGAAAGGTGTTTCTTCAATATGTAAAAAATCGTATGCATAATTTGCGCGCTAGTGTTCTTGACATACACCGGACGGACGGACGGACGGACGTTTTGCTTTCATTGGTTTTTCGGCATCAGAGACTTACAAAACAGGGATTCTGGTCTGGATTCTGGTGTTAGGGGATTTTGTTCTCAATTTGGAAATTGGATTTATCCACTTATCGCTATCACGGCCAGGCAACGAATTTTTTTCTGCCGAATATTTGCCATTTTTTCGCGCAGCATAACTCAAATAACTTTCCCTATACTATGTATATTATTCGGTAAATACGTACGTATACGGGAATGAAAAAAGCAGTCGAATTTTGTAAATTGGGTGGTTTTTTTGTGTTAATTTTTACTTTAAAATAAATAAAATAAGATAAATAAAATTGTCTGAAGAGCTATTTTCGAAATTTCGATTTTCCTTCCCCGGATACCTGTATATAATAAAATATGTATTAAATTCGATTACATAACTTTCTCTTCATAAGTGATGCGACAAAATAAAAATACTGAGATGAAGAGGACATCGGATAATAGATTGTCTTGGTGGCAGCAACAAGGTCCTTTTTGCCTTTAGAATGAGATTCTTTAAAACTACTTGTAGTTGTGACATATGAGGATGTACAATTAAAAAAACTTGATTCATTTCTACGTAATATTTTATCGTAAGTATTTGAAGAGTCGGACATCAATAGGAATTATTACAAAATTAAATATTGAAGAAATCAAATTGTTTAGCCGTCTGGGTACATTTCAAACGAATAGAAAACTTTTAAAATGAGATATTCAACTTGGGGCCACGTATGGCGAACGTTACAGGAGTCAATTCAAACTTTGTATCAAGTTTCTTTAAACAGTAAAATCACAAATAACGCAATGTAGTATAATGCACTCTCAGGTTCGAAGTGACATTGCTAGCAGACAACATTTGGTTTATTTTCGTAATCATTGCAATCAAGTCTTGTAGACTAATAAGCAAGTTTTTACCAAGACTAATATTTTAGTTTGTGAAACATCACCACTTGAACCATCACGTTAAGCTAGTTTTAAAGGATTTTGTCTCTAGCTACATGTTGTCCAGGAGAAGAATTGCTTCGGAATTGTGTTGCTGAAGACTTTCTTTGTGATTTCTCACAAACCTTGGAATTCATTCACTCACTGCTTTAATATACAGGCCCTTTTTCGGATTTTTATTTCTTATAAATCAATGTGCTTCAAAAGTATTTCTTAGTACTTGGTCAGAAATCTTTGGATAATATCGATATTACTCTGACTGGCGCATTTCCAGGGTTATGCACCATACGCCCTTATACCGAGATATTTAGTTGCATTTGCACATGACACCATGTGGTTAGTCACGGCTTGTGGTTTTATAAACGGGGAAGGCTGCAAATGCATTGAATTGCATTACATTACATTACATTACAGTGCATTGCATTGCCTGTATTGAATAATAAGTCTACAGACTTAAGGGAGTAGCGCTCCTACCGCATATCGGGAAAACTAGGAAGAGCAATTCTATTCGCTGAACTGCATAGTAATGCCATCTGGTGAGCACGCCCTTCTTCAGACCCTAAACCCCCTACCCTTGAAGGCAGCTTGGCTGCAGCCTTCGCTCGCCGGTAAGCCTGTGCAGTGAATGCATGACGTCACGCCTCCTCGTTTTACACAGGTCTTATGGCGGAATGAAGTGGGAGCCTACGCTTCTCTTCCCTGTCAACAGCTTTAAATGCGTCACGGACGGCAGTTAACGAACCGGCAAAGAAAACGTTTGAAACGATTTGCTGTGTACGCGCCGACCATTCAAACGGCGCGCGCCAGCAAACCTCCAAACTCCATCAAGAGGGCGCAGCATGAACCCTCTGCGCACTGACCCGTAGCCAAGAACTCATTTCTCATTGGCCCACCGGGGTAAATAACCCGGTGGACAACGGGTCAGCCTCGAGTCAGCTACGAGTCAGCCAGGAGTCAGCCACGAGTCCGCCAGTAGTCAACAGAGAGCCAGCTCACGCAACCGCCAGCACGAGCCTGCAGACCGTGTCCACCGACATGTCACGCCGAGGTAACTGCACTCCAGGACGCCACTGCCTCGCCGCACCAGGCGCCGGCCCCACCGCCGCCACGACGCTCTGCCAGCGACGCGACCACGCCCCGGCCTCACCACTGCCGAGCGGACGACCCCGCCGCCGCCGCCACGTTCGGCTAGCGACGCTTCATCCAGCATCGCCCGGTGGTGCTACGGCCTCACCGCTGTCGCGGCCCCTACTTGGCCCCCGCGCTCCAGCCTCTCAGCACCTGAGCGACGGCTCCGCCGCCGCCACTACTCTCGGCCGGCGACACTCCCCGCTCGCCGCGGCCGTTGTCACGGCCCCCACTGCCACGAGCCAAGGTCGCTCGGTGGCTTAGTAATCTCTTCTCCGAGGAGTGACGCACCGCCACTCACGCGGCAGAACCAGACCTGCGACCCGCACCTGGCAAAGACATCGTCTCCTGCCACTCAACACGGCCGTCGGCCGTAGATACTGAGCCTCCGGCTTAATCAGTTCGCCTTCCGGCGACCATATTGTACTTCTATGTTGTGTTAAATAAATGTTGTAAGAAAACGAGTTCTTCTTCTGATTGCAAAGACACGACACGATTGTTACATATTACAACTCAAAAATCCATTATTAATAAATAAATTTATTTTTAAACATATTTTTAAATTTCTTTTGGAGGGCGATTTCTCTAGGAGAGGCTAAGCCTTACAGCCTTTAACGACGAGCCGCGCCTGATATGGTTGTTTATATACACGGTATCCGGGGAGGATACGTCGAAACTTCGAAAATAAGCTCTTAGGACAATTCTAAGCATATTTTGTCTGATAAACTACGTGGATATTCCGAATGGTTGAGCCGCAATGAGCACTCAAAATTTTGTTGGTAACTTTGTAACAGGGGTAATACTTTTATCATCTCCCAAGCGACGCCTATTTTTGTTATTTATTCTTAATTTTCTTTCTTCTCGTGAAACTGGAATATTTATTCTAAATGCTCAGAAAAATTATGAGCTTCTTGTTTGTTTCTTCTAGCC
Source organism: Acheta domesticus (assembly GCA_031308135.1). Classification (NCBI taxonomy): domain Eukaryota; kingdom Metazoa; phylum Arthropoda; class Insecta; order Orthoptera; family Gryllidae; genus Acheta; species Acheta domesticus. Next base: position 198,718,550 of record JAHLJT010009419.1, on the reverse strand, counting down.
TACGTGCCATCTTTTGTCCTAGCTAGAGGTGTACTTTTTTATCAGGTTGTAAATTATTTCAGGTACATACTCGTACAATTGTTTTTAAATTCTTTTATTTTTCTTCTGTGTTGAGTGAGATAATTGAATTTGGTTTTAACGTATGGTGGTGCTCTTGTTCGTAGCCAACGACTTCTAATTTTCCTTTTTTTATTAACAAGAAAATCGTGGCAAACATTAATATTCATTATCACATTTTTTCGGGATTTGAGTTAATATCGGGAAACTGTGCTTAAGACACAAATACAACTTTCCATACATAAAAGATAGTTGTCCATAACCTCTGTAATATTGGTACAGTGTTCAAATGTTAATGTTAAGAAAAAATATTCCATGTCCAGGACTGAGAACTCTTTTGTGTGCTCTTCAAAACTTGAAGCTCGTGAACATCAAACTTTTTATTTTATCCTCTTTCCAAGGAATTGACATGAACTGTTGAATGCTCCCGTAGATGTGGCAGCCCGTGGCTGGAACTTTGGGAGTCAGATATTGTCACAGACATTTCCAGTACAAGACTTCGTGCGACCCCTCAAACAATCTGAGGGGAGTGTCAAATCTGCCGACCACGGACCCAAGCAATTAACCCCTTAACAGATCAGGCAATTACAAAACCCACTTATGTCTCACAGGTACTCGCGAATGGAGGATCATGCCTCATTTTTCCTGGCGAGACTCGGGCCATGAAGCTCGCTCTTCCTTCTGACCCCGCACATTTTGCTACACTCCTTTCATCTAGAAACACGGTATCAGTCGGGCGACGAAATAGACTATTTGAAATTAGCTCAGAGGCTTCTTTTAGGCTTGAGGATATTTTACACGCAGCAAACCTACAACGTGAGATGGCCGGACTTACATTCACTCAGATGGAAGGCCGTACAAAGAATTTTTTTCGTTTTTAAAAATCCACGGCTTCGATCGGGTTTAAATCCGCAAACTTGGGTAACACAGACCATCTAGGCTAGGCGGTGTGTGCCGGTGCATCATATTTTTGTAGCCAAATGAGATGCTCCATAGCAAGTGCCAGATCCTCCAGGAGAGAAGGAAGAATCTTCTGCAGAAACGAGAGGTACGTGTATTGTATCCGAAAAAAAGAATTTCCTGCATAATCGGTAAAACTGAGCATGAAGCCTTCCAAACGCACAATCCGTAAAGTGTAAAGGAACAGCATAATTTTTCGACAAACTGTGCAATAACGAAGCATTTCTTAGAAAATATCCATTATTTTTCCTGTTTTTGAATTTTAATGTTTTTAAAGTAGTAAGAAGCCTCCTTATTTTGACTAACTCGTAATAATCAGAAACTTACCTCGACGATGGAAATGCCGCGAATAATATATTTCCCTTTTACAGGGGTGATTACGCTAACACTCTCGGCTCCTAAGTCAAGAACATCCTCGGGAGAATGTATGAACATTCTTACTGCAGTCTTCAGTTCTAACCGCAGTGCCCCCGGTCCAGTAGTTATGTTCGATGTCATGTCCTTTACAGGGCCGCTGTGGAAATTTGAAAGAATATGTTTAATTATAGACATATTGTGTTGATTTCTAGGATCATAATTATCGATCCATTTATTTCCAATAACTTATGCATGATATTTTTTTCTTTTTGTTGCATTACTACAAATCTACGCTACCCAGGATTGATTCAATATTGACGTTTATGTTATTTTCTTGATACGTAATTATGTAGGGACGATTACCCTGTTTACTCTTAACTTTTGCTCTTCACTGTTAATTTTTACTCTCTATTGTAAACTCATTTACTGTTTTTCACGATAAATAAATGCTTGACGTTTTAAATTAATAAAAAAGGCAAAAATAAAACAAAATTTTTGCGGAGAGCAATATTTTGAAAGTTCTTTAACAATGAAATGAAATATCCTCATTAAATTTTATCCCCTTAATAATATAATGAGAGACCTAGTATGTCTGTTGTTGATGGTGAAGCAAATGCCCATTTCACTGTGCTGCGGCTGGAAAAACTTGCAACAATTGAAGGCACGTTCGTTCCAAAAGCATTCTGAGAATAGATCTGAACAATTATAACGTTCCTGAAACAATGAACGACGATACCATTAGACCACGATGAAAATATCTGAACACCATATCAGACACCCATACCCACACATACCCACTCACCCACATACACACACACAGATATATATATATATATATATATATATATATTGAAACGAATTGTTATCACTAAGACGATAACAATGCGTTTCGAACCAATTTTGTACGTTTGAACTGCGCGGCAGAGGCTAGCCCGCCGGCGGAGTCGGGGGGGGGCCAGAGCCGGGTCAACGTGAAGAACCAGGAGCCACGAATCGAGCACGAGACCAGTAGAGCAATGGCGGAGAAAGAGAGTGGACGTAAGGTATCGTGTGGAAGGAAAAGCGAATAGTGGCGGACAGAGTGGAACCAGAGTGGAGTTGTGACGGAGAAAGTGTGGGACCAAAGTGAACGCATTAGCGGAAAAGTGAAGCGAGACAGAGAGAGTGCAAGAAAGTAGTAAAGTGTTACAGACGGTGAAACGCGTTGGATGATGAACACGTGGGACGGACACTGCCGTATAGAGGGAGGGAGCATAGTATGCCAGTTTTAAACATTATCAAGCACCACTTAGGTGAACAGTTAATGATCATTACCATAAAGGTCGAGAACTGTATCGTAAAAGAACGAGAGAATAGCAGCTGGGGAGGACAACGCTCTGATACAATCAAAACGTTGGGTTACGTTTCAAAGCAGACCCCGGCGGCTACGAGTGGGGTGAGAAGCGGCGGCGGCGGCGTTCCTCTGCCGCCCTTCCGAGCACCTCCGAAGGAGACGGAATTACCCGAAGGGCGAGGTGGCGCGGCCAGGCCCGTCAGGCAAGAACGCATCGAACAAGTAGCCGGCGCGGCATTGCGGGGCTCCCCTCCCCGCGCTGGCTTCCTGCGGCGCGAGGTGCCGGCCGACGGCGGACGGGCGAGTATTGAAACGGCGCAAGTCAACGGGGTTTTCGTGAGTAAAAGCGGTCGGAAGGTTGGGAGAGTAGTGATTGACCAAGAGAAAACAGTGATCTTGATTTGAGCCCCCCCTAAGTAATAAAACTAGTGTAAGGGAGTAAAGCCATAAGGTGACCGTAAAATTGTAAAAAGGGATCAGACAAAGCACGGGAAAAACAGAGTAAATGCTCCTGTGAGCGCCAAAAGCTACTGACTTTGTATAGCAATGGTTTTGTTCTGTTTTTGTAATAAAGAAAAGTTTCGTTACCCCTAGTCTCCATTGTGTGGATGATTGGATCCGGAGCCCATTCCCGAAAAAGAATTCCTGCCCCCTCTTGTTTATTTATAAATTTTGTGAGAGTTAATCAACAACTCGTTTCAATATATATATATATATATATATATATATATATATATATATATATACAGGGTCTTTAGTTTATCTTGCAACTCATGTCTGAGAGCACTTGTTCTTGGTTTGGTAATTTGGCAACCGCGTCTCTTTTACACCTTTCAAGACAGCCGTGCCTGGCACTTCGGGACAGCAGAGGAGGCAACCGTCAGGTCATAAGCTGCAGCAAGTTTCCTGTTTCTTTGTTGATCCCATTCAAGAGTGTCGGCGGGCAGGTACACGGCTCTCATGCCGAAATCTTTTCACGCTGCACAGAGTGGGTGGGGTGGGGTGGGCTGAGGCATGAGCGTGGAAACAAAACGTCTCTTTAAGCAATTCTCCCCAGTATGCTGAAGAAACAAAACTGTAATATTAATGTGGAGGGGAGTTATCGATTTATTTACAGCAACGTAACAATAATTATTTAAGGAAAGCCAGCTCAGAGAGAAATCGAAAAGATATATCGTGAAATATTACCGCCTAGCTCTCATTTTATAACAACAATAATAATGTATTATTATTATTATTGTTATTATTATTATTATTATGGAATCTGCATATTAAGCAAATAAGAAAACTTTAGTAACAGACAATAAACATACCTAGAAATGTTATGAGAGTAATTACCGCAGAGGCCAAAAGTTAAAAATCGAGATGGGGCGTAGCGGAGCCGATATTTTTAATTTGGACGAGGCAGTAATAACACTGTAACATTTCGTGATATGTTCAGCATTTTATCTGTCAATCTCACGATTAATGCGAAAATTTATATTAGTGCGATAGTAAACATATGAATTCTGTTGTTGCGGCATGTTACTATGATATTGTGGGGTATTGCTTGCGATATGTCTATTTAAACAATATTCGTATACCGTGGTTTGAGAAAAGATGGATACAAATAATTCTTCTGAAGTTAAAGATAACTAAAAAAATGACGTTTGGTGAGGAAGTTGGCGCGTCGATTTCCAGTGGCGATACCTCAGATCATCAGTAAATATGATTACCGAAGAAGAGTTTCATTTGATGGAATGCGAGGAAAATGAAATTAATTTACCTAAAACACATTTTAACTGCACTATTAAAACCTATTACAATGAACAATAATTATCTCAAAAACTAACATGAGTTACTTTTATTCTGAATTATTTGAATCTGATTTGTTTTCTACACCGACTTGTTTCTTTCTTAATAAACATTTGACTTGCGATGAATCAATGGTTGTTTATTCACGTTGCCAAAGATGTTAAAACCCGATGCTAAGGATGTTAAATTGCTTAACATACAGATAGGTACACGCCTGTAGGGTTGCATGTTAAAATGGGCTAATGACGCATGTGACCGATAAAATTATTAAAAATACTAATAAAATGTAACTAAGTAGTACATTAATAATTATTGAAAATAGTTAATAAAAAGTAATAAAATATAATTATCTTAAAATGACAAAAAACTGACAGTCGAGTAAATGCTCAAAGTGACCACCGTTTATGAAGAGACAGGCGTTTACTCTTTTCAGTGTAGTGGCTGCAGTACGTTGAAGAGAAACAAGGACAGATTATGTGCTTTCTCTTTCTTCCAACTAAAATTAGACACATTCTCTCAGCCCGAAATCTGAGGGCACGCGACCGGGCTTCGCTAAAAGTGAAAGGGTGTCGAAGGTATTTCACGCGTTGCCAAATTGGCAAAACAAGAGTTGGTGTTTCCAGACCTGGGTTGCAAGATACGTATATATATATATATATATATATATATATATTATATATATATATATATACGACGTATCCAACATGAAAACCGACTGAAGATAGAAGTTTCGTTCAAATGAAGTTCGTTCTCCATAATAATTAGTTTTTTCATGATGATCCTGTGAATTTTTTGAAAAATTTAGTATATTTTGCGTAATGTTACGTGAAATATATGCAATTAAAAAAAACAAAGAGAAGATTTTGCTAAAAAAATGGCTCTAATTTTTTTCTTTAAACTCTTGGAAGTGCTAAATGTACGCTATAAAATGACATAAACGCCATATTGCTCTATTCTTTTTTTTTTCCAAAACGTACAAATATATAATTATTTTGTCTAGCCTCTCACGTTCGTTAATATTTACATTAACTAAGTTTTCTTCTCATTACTGCATTTACGAGTGCATGTGTTTTAAACGATGTCTGTTAAAGTTTCTCGAAAACCCAAAACTTTTCTGTGAAAAAGAGCTAAAAATCCTGCACTTTTAGAAATGTTCAAACGCTTTCTCAAAAACCAGCCCACATTATCTCTCGCGTTGTTAATATGCATATTTACAGCAATTGTTATACATTATTGCTTTGTAGGGTGGATAGACTTCAAATGGATTCTTATAACGTTTTTCGAAAATTTTTTCTGTCAAGAGTTTTATAGATATTATTGTAATTACTCAAAAGGTGTTGACTTATAGATATTATGACAAGGATTATGGCAAAAAATACGAAATTTTCATTGTAGTACTTTCCATTGTATTTTTTGACAATGTCAGTAAAATTCACCTTTCAGTTTTAAATAGACTTGAATAATAATTACGTGTAGGATAAAGCAAGATATTTACTGAATTTCATGATTAAAAGTAATTGATACTTTTTTGTAATATCCGCCTCTAAGGCAGATATTCCCACTGAATGGGAAAAAATTATGTTTACACCAGAAAGTTAATCATGTTCAAATTATTCTGGGAGTCGGATACTTTTCTATGTCTAATATTTGATACCAATGTGTGAGATCCAGGTTCTCCTAAACAGCGCAACATGGTTTGTTCATGATTGGAATCACGATTATCAGAGATGAAAGGGCAACGCCCTAAAGCCCTAAGGGTAGCATTGCAGAATTTTGGCATTGAACATATTTCATGATAGAATTCTTCCGAGAGGAAAAGTAAATCAAAATGGTTATGTTTTATTGCCTTTTTAATTAAATTAAAATGATTTTTTTGTTTGAATTCTCTAAAAAGAACAATCTTTAATCTTTCCACAACATACTTGTGTGCAATAACGTAAATGTTATGGTCACTCTATTTTCAAATACGAGTTAACTATATATTTAAAAAAGTATTTTACTTTACACCCTAGTAAGTTCCCAAGCACACAAAAAAGTGCAGTTTTCGGTGTTTATGTCAACCATCATTATGCAAAACCCGAAAAACGCCATGAATACCAGCTATTTAAGAGATGTTGGTGATAAATAGATGTCCCAGCAATGCCTGGTAGAGAAGAAATTACTTAAGCAACGAAGAAAAATATGTAGGAAAAGTAATCTTTTCTATAGAAATTTATAATAATTATTCGGTGAACCTTACTTATAATTTATTCAATAAAATGAAGTGAAATATACATACCTGCCAAGATATTTCGTACAAATCTGTGGAAGGACACCCGATTTTTTCACATAATTTATTAAGATTATCTGCTCTTCCCTCAAAGTAACGCATTTCTGCTATTATGGGTATGTTCCTTAAAAATTTCTTCAAACTCCTGTTCAAAGGGAAATTATTAGATGAAAATACCTCTGACATTTTGTAAGGCATGAGATCATCTATAGTTACATGATATTCAGCAATCTGAATGTTTTATTGTTTAATATAACAGTAGAGTTTCGTACTTTTATGAAAATTAACAAGTATTCAAAAGAATGGAATGTAAATAGGCTAATGAACTCCAAACTAAATAATACAAATGATTTTAACCACAATTGTTATTGTAATGCACAAGTCCCTCGGATTTGAAATGGACATTTTAATTTTTAGAGGGTACTTAACGTGAAGGCCCCCTCAGTCAACACATTTTCGAAACTTCTCAAACGGTATAAGTTTCATTTTTATCAACATCACTGAAATGTCAAAAAATTGCGAAAGTTGAAACATTATTAAACCCATTCCTACAAATAAAGTATTGAAGATTATTTTATACCAAAACAAAATCTGTTCTTTAAAGTGATACCACTAACTCATGTACTATTTTTTTTAATAGTGTAGCTTTTGCGTAATTTGTGTGAAATCGTGAGAGTTAAAAAACCCTTTAAGTTTTAAGGAATAGGAACACTATTTCAATTAATTCTAAACAAGGTTTTCTCAAAAAGGCCGTAAATATTTTCTTCAAGTATTGTATGCGTTCTTTTCGAGTAGGGTAAAGTTTGCTAATAATTTTGCAAAGACCCCATTTCCATTAAAATTGAAATTTCAAATAATTCAAATTTTCATTTTTTTAGATTTGTCTTTTGCCTTCAATATTGAAGATAGAGATTTTCTTATAATACAAATATTCTTTAATGTAAGATATTTAATTTGGTTCATGTAAATAGTTTTGAAAACATTAGTTTTTCTGCAAATTTGAGTTATATGGTGACAATCAATTTTATTTCGAACCCATTCTAAACCATTAATGTAGATGATAGAGATTTTTTTCTTATTCTCATGTATTTTATTTAATTTTTTTCTTATTCACATGTATAATATTAGAATTTTTGTTTAATTTTAGTTACATTTCTGGATTTTTGTATGACGGTTGAAGTGTTCGTAGGATAGAAAGCGCAATATAAAAAATTTACGTAACCGTTACAAACAGTTCGAGGAAGTCTACGCTGTTGTAACACACTACTTTTTCTTAAAAAAATGACTACTATTTACGTCTTTGGCTTTACGGAATGATTAATAGAATACTTTATGAAGGGGCAATTTACCGCTACTTTATAAACGAATGATTTGCTGGGAATTTAGAAATAAATTATAAAGGCTCAGTAAGAAAACCATTCACAGCATTAACAAACTGGAATGTGTTTTAAGGGTTCGAGGTCATTAAAATCGCTTCTTCCCATCATGTAAAGGTCGCTCACTTAAAGATAATATTTGAATAATATTGAAAAACATGATTGCTCAGCTACATTCGTGAACAAAGTTCCAATACAGGAAAATAAACAAGAGAAGACGAAAACACCATATAGAACAACAACAAAATTTATCTTCCTTTATTTCAAAAGTTTTTGAAGATGTTGACTTGTGTCAAACGATATGATACGTCGGTATGCTGAGTTCACCTTTCCAAAGGATAAGATATATTGGTATGCTGAGAAGGGAGATTTATCATACTTGTCTTCCTAAGTAACTTACAAGTTTCTTTTTGTTCATTTTATTAAAATAATGTTGCCTCATTGCTTTTTTGCAAATATAAAAAACAATAAAGTAAAGCTCTTCTACGCCTATTGATTCTGAAATTATTTTTGTATTGACTTCCATATTGAGCTAATTTTATTGTTAGTGAAACTTTACGGTATTTTTAATTAATGAAACCTGATATTAATTAAAAATACCAGTAAAAGTTTAAGACAGACTTTAATACGTACCCGTACTTTTTTTCAAGCCAAGCGAAAAAGGCGGGCGGCATTTCATTTTTTTTAGCGGCAAACTCACAAACGGAGATGGACGGAAAGCGGGTATTCCAAGAAGCACGGTCTGTGTCTAAGTTGAAGCTGAGGGCGTCTTCACTGGCAAAGTCTTGCCAGGAGAGTCGGATAAGGTAAAACGCTGTACACCACGCAACAACACATATTACCAGCCAGATAACTCTGAAATCAAAAGAAAAAGACGTGAGACAAAAGTGATTATGGACGCAAGCCGTTTATTCTATGCACATGCAATAACAAGTTAGCAACATTGTCTCTGTCCTCAGAACAAAATCGGTATTTTTCTGTTGTGAGAATATAAATTAAAGTGGAAAGTGTGATGAGAAATCGTAACAATATGGGATCGCGAACACACCTAATGATTTTTCTCGACTGTTCAAAAGTAGCGCAAAAGAAAACGCTGCAGTGGAATAAAAGTTTTTGAGAAATATACATGTATAAATGCTTGCCATTGTGGATAGGTCCCCGACTCGCGAAGCGGAGGGGATTTTAATTTGACAATTTCCAAAGCACATGTGGTATTTAAAACAAATATTCCACGAATGAAATACCGTCCAACAGAGTTCCAAAATGCGCCAAATATTGAAAATAACTGAAAGCATTTTAAAATCAAAAAGGTTATACGCGGCTTATTGCATGTCAACCCAGCGATCGATTCATACCGCCTCCTAAGATAGATGAATCGCAGCTTATTATTGGTCAGTAGGAACGGATGGTAAGAAACATCTGATAGAAAAAGTCATACATTTCTTAAGATAGACCGCCCTGATTGGGGATTTTGTATGTACTAGCGTAACCGTGAGTGAACTTTCGCATGCTATACCCCACCCTCTTCCTTATTTTTCCATTTCCATATTAATGTAATATATATTTTTCTTCAAGATCCTCTTATCCTCCGTCCCTTGTTCTATATGTCACCTTGTAATTGACAACAATATAATACACCTTTGGCAATACAAACTAGCATTTTTGTTTAACTTTATTATCGAGCAAAGATACCCATGTAATTCAATCGTATATACTATCAAGTAATTAATAATTTCACATACAATAGCAGATTGTACAGGCTTTGAACAGGTGGGTAGAATCGAGAAGCGTTGAAGAAACAAAAATGTAATAGAATGGCTATGATGAACTCATCGTGTAGACTATGGTGTGTGGAACGTTATTGTGTTTGGCGTTATTGTGTTACAACGTTATGGTATGCGGAACGAATTATTTTACACAATTCTCCGTTGTTGAAAGAAATAATTGAGAATTCTAGAATCTTTATGACTATTTCAAGCAATTTAAATCACACTTAGAATTAATTACGATACATTTACTAGAAGTGTCTGTATGTGTCTTTCGAATTTTCAACTTTTTAACAATTTTTCACATCTCTTCGCGGATTTGCAAAACATATTTATCATATCTGTTGTTTTCATATCAGGCATTTACCATTTTATGGCTCTGTTTGATTCATTTTATGACTCTTTTCGACCCATATGGTACTAGTGTGGCGTAGTTAACTTTGAGGACCTGATTTCTGGTATCGGAGCGGAAAAAAATGCTGGTTTATAACACTTTTGCTGTTTTATGAAGAAGCATAATATTGAAGGGCATTTAGAAGCAATACAATGAAATATGTGCATTGGTAGCACCACTAATTGAATTTGAATTTCAATGAGAAGAAACCTATGCTGGAATTTTTTATACCTTGTCCCAAAATACTTTTTTTTACATGAATTGGGCATTTTCACTTTTAAGCCTCTGCCCGAGTTTGACCTTGTGGTATGAGTGCCGGGACGTTGACTCTGCAGAGTGAAAAAAGAATTTGCTGGTTGAAAATACTTTTACTGGTTTATGTAGTAGTATAATAGCATTTACGACCATTTAGAAACAGCGAAAAAGCATGTGCTTTAGTAGCACCATTAGTTTTTCTGAGTAGGGGAGGGCGCAGGGATAGTTTCCACCGACAGGGTGAAGTAGTGACAGATGTCAGCTAATCGACCGCATCAGCGGCAGTTGTCTCCGAGTGAGAGTCTGGAGTGAGCAGTGGTGTGAGTACCTGCCCTCGCTGAAAACTCGGAGAGTCGGAAAGCATCATTTGCAGCCGCGTTGTTCATTAAAGTTCTGTGCGAAACTGAACAAAACTACTGTAGAACTTTTTTAGTTTGATGTTCAAAAATGTTTAATTTTTTTTGTTCTGTGACCAGTATTGAAACACATCTTGTGAACACATCTTGTAATGAGAAAGTAAAAACTGCGCTTGTTTCCATAATTAACCTCAGCCCAATGACGTGCTTGTATTACGTACTTTTAGTATCTCGTCAATGAGGATGCAATATCGATATAACCGTGTTAATCTAATGCAGTGATGTCAAGGTCTCCTACTGGTGGCAGTGACACGCTTCGAGGCACCGTGGCATGCCACCAACGTCTCGGCGCAACTAGCTTCGGGGAAGAAACCAACCGTTTTCAAGCTCGGTGTAGTATCACCGCCGTTTTCCAACTCGACGGAATCGAATGTAAAAAAGAGAATATGCACAGAAAAGTAAAAGTAAAAATATAAATAGCAAGTAGTCCTTTCAAGAATACGAACTGGACATTGTAAATTCAGCCATCTCTACTTGATCCAAAAATCACCTCCACCCTCATGTGATTTATGCAATACACCTTTAAACCTTGATCATGTTTTCAAAGTGTGTTCCAGGTATAAAAGTCAAAGAGTATCAAATGGATTTAACCACCAATCAATACTGCATTCTAAAGAAGATCAAGGAAAAATAATCAAATTTTGTTTACCCTTTAACATATTTATGGACATTTAAAGCCAATGGATTCATGTAAACTGTAATTGTTGTCTCTGAATTGTTATTACTAATGCAAGATAATTGGAAATGTAATTGTTATAATTTTCTGTTGTATTGTAACTAAGTGCATTATAATTATATCGTAACTGTATTATACAGGAAGTCGCCAATAACCGTAATGTTGATGCGACTAAAAATAAAAATAATTTAAAAAAATACATAAATAAAAACAACAACAAATGTTCCTAAACTTATTCACCCAAATCCCGCCTAATCGTATTTCATGTGAAGAGCGCTCAGTGCGACTTCGACTACCGTCTGCTCTCTTGAGGCGAGGTAATGAACTGCATTGAGGGGTGATTTCGTCGTGCTAGGATTCGTGTTGGTGACACCGACCTTGACATCACTGATCTAATGATACATTTTGAAATCTTGGCCCTATCATTGAAAAGAGATTTGAAAATAATTTTATGTAAGAGCATGTCAAGGGTTCTCCTCCACGCCAATGATAACTCGTTGCGAATCCATCTCCTACCTTTCAAACCAAAGCCGACCTGGTTCCGCCAGATAGCGAACGCCGTGCAGATTGCAGTTGACGCAGTACTCCTTGACCAGCTGCGCAAAGAAGTTGAGCGAGAGGCCGCGTGTGGGCGCCGGCGCTTTGCGGGGGGCGGTGTCCGCCGGGCGCGTGGGCGGGGGCGGGGGCGGGCGCGGGGCGCCGGCAGGGGATGTGGGCGCGGGGGCGGGGGCGTACGCCTGCATCTTGATCCGCATCTGCTGCGAGTGGGCGTGGGCCGCCATCTTCTCGGCCTTGGCCGCCAGCGCCGCCGCCGCTGTGTCGGGGCGGTCGACGGCGTCGTCGGACGCCCACAGGCTCTGCGCCGCCAGCGCCACGTCCACCTGAAGGTATAGATTCACTGATTGATTCGTGTTTCTGGGAGCGTCAACTACTTAGGTCATTAGTCCCGTAAGTGTAGTGCGTGTTTTTTCTCGAGAGGTGGCGGTGATGTTTTCCCCGCTGGATGGCGAGATCTGGCGCCGACCTACCGTCGGGGTTTTCTCCTCACCCAGGTATCTCCCACCAGCGGGGCACCGCCCCAGCCGGGTCAAGCTCTAAGCTTCCGATCGGTCTCTCGGCATGTGTGGTCGTGTTGTTAATGTTAGTGTAAGTGTGTGTGTAAGGGGAGAGGATAGGACAAGAAAGAGGAAGGAAAGATCGCGCGTGGTCCGTGGCCCGTTTGTTTGGGTATTGCTCCGGCATTCGCCTGGTGTTGATCGGAGACACCATGGTATACTAACCATCAGAGCAACCGACAGCGACTGAATTCGACCCAGCTGGGAAGCTAGCGTTGAAAATCCTCCCGCCGTCGGGACTCGAATCTAGGACCTCCCGGTCAGAGGGACTGCAGTGGTATCAGGTTGATGCACTGAGCCATCTCTCCCGATCTGAAGGTATAGAGAGATTGCTAAAAGAAGTGACCGCTTTGACAGCTACTTTTTGGCCACTGCTGGCAACATAATAACAACCATTGTTTTAACAAAACAATGATATATAATAAATCAGTTTACATTTGTATTGTGTAATTTTTTTAAAATGACTTAATACACCTGTGACAAGTAATATATTTCAGCTTCCGGGTTAATGACCCCCATTTCGATCAGGTATTGGTCCAGTTTCCCTGATCCATTGAGCAACTGCTGAGATGGTCCCTTGTTTTGCTTCTGGACATAAATGTAGCTTCACTATGCCCACGTTTTGTTGAGCACTCATTTTGCTTTTAGTGGTAGGAGTAGAGCTGAGGGTGAGTTACTATTTTGTTAGCAATGCAGAAAAATCACATCCGCAGATCGTTTATTGTTGCAAGTGTGTTTTCTATAACTCGGGAACGAAAATGTCTAGTTTTTCAAATAATGTTGCTAATGAAGAAAATGTGCGCAGAGAATCTCCTCCACCATACGTCAAATACAGCTTTACTGTTTTTTGACCAAATAAATATATCAAATAAACTTAGTTCATGCACTCATTCTTGTCAATGGATTCATCACTATCTCTTGCAATGTCACCTCCCCTCATGACTTTCGTTTCCCGACCTGGCAAAGTGGTCACTTCTTAAAGTAACTCCTCTATAGGGATGTGCCCTTAACAGTTATACTTCGTTTTATTTATAATGGCTCTTGATGTTTAATGAGAAGATACGGTGTCATCCAATCGGGTGCGTGAACAGCTCCTTAGTGACGTCACTGTGATGATGTTTAAGCTCTCGATTGGATGACACCGTAACAGCTGACTTACGTCAAGTGCTACTACAAATAAATCAAAGTACAAACAGTTTTTTTCTTAAAAGTTTTCTTAACAGTCTTTCCATACCAGTTGCGAACTATTATCACATCTACCCTGTTATTAGCTGTAATAGGTTGAAATTCATAGTACTGCAACCTATTGGGCAAAACTCGAACAAAAAACTTCCAAGGCAACCATTTTAAAAATAACTATTTCACTGCATTGAATCAGTCATTAACCTAATCATTCTTCCTTGTCATAATTTTTGAAACTTTTCCTTAAGCACAAGTTGCCTTCTCGAAAGGATATTTACAATCTGAACCCGAATCATGAATCACTAAGTATTCTTCTATACATATTTGCTTCTCATATATAAATTGCTATTCTTCCTGGGCAGTTCATCCAGTTTTTGGTCTCGTCCATATCAGCTGTTTCTCTGTCCAAACATGTTTTTGTTTGCATCTGATGTAGCGGCTGGTGTACGGCCTGGATCCATGTCCCCTTCTGTCCTGGATCTCATTGCTTCAAATTGTATGTGGCCAGCTGCCTCCCGTTCTCCAGAGAAGCTGGGGTTGGGTAGGTTGACGGTTCAGACGGGTTATTTTGGTGAAATAGGTTGAAGAATAGAGAGGGGGTGGGAAGCGCAGAAAGGATGTTTTGTTGAAGGTTGGAAATGTAGGAATTAGGAGATGTTGGAATTAGAAGATCGTTACGTGAAGGATTTGAAAGGTTATTTTATTGAGAGTTTTTGTCATGGCGTTTTCTGAGCTGTGAGTTGTATAGTTGACTTGAAGTCGGGAGAGAAGGAAGTTGAAGGATGTCTAGGGGGTGTTATTTACGGGAGTGTCTTGGGGGTTGATTAAGAATGTGGTGGTGAGGGTGGATGAGATGAGCGACAATGGGTATTATATGGCGTCTGTTGTGCTACTCTCAATTTCCAGGGTCTCTATCTTGTAGGGAAGACTCTCTAGATGTAGGGTGTAGCGCATTCCTTTGCGCCGCCGATTCCGCCATTTTATATCCAGGTGATCTGTGCGGTATTGTGGGGGAGTTGAAAACCACCAATCTACCAAAAACCAACGATAATATACTTGAAACTCTTCATAATGTCTCCGACTTTTATCAATTTTTCTAAACTCCTGAATGCCATCTGGGGGTAGTGAAAGGTTAATGAATGGTGACCGCTGTTCAGGTTGCGCTACTCTCTGTATGAAGGGACTCTAATTTGTCTCTAGATACAGAGAGTAGCGCAACCACCGCCATTTAATATCCTCCCACCCGAAAGCCCCATCCAGCAGAATTCAGAAGTTGAACAGAAATGATAACAATTAGTGATGTAATGGAGATTTTTTAAGAATATTAATATTGATTTGAGATAGATTCATGGTTCTCAACACCAAGACTACCACACATGTCCAATTTTCCTGACAACTGGATATAAAATGGCGAGATCGGTGGAACAATGGAATGCGCTACTCTCTGCATGAAGGGACTCTAAGGGGCTGTACCTGCTGGCAGCGCTTGGCGTGGGCGGCGGCCACCGCCGCTGCGCCGCTCTCGTCCGCCCAGCCCGGGGACGGCCGACCCCACGACGCGCGGTTGGGACGCCGCCCGCCGTACGCCGCCCAGATCTCCAAGGAGGACATGGCGTCGCACGGGACTCACACGGTCACATGTGGAACGGGACTGAAGTACGCATAACAAGTACCACAGGCATTTTGTATACTTTGATAGTCGTACGCTACGAACTTACTTGAATTACACGTAATTCTCACTGAACACTAATTATTTTTTGAAGACAATTGTAGGGAAACAAACTCAGGAATGATTTTCTGTAAAGAAATATTTCTTTCCCCAGTTCTTGTCAATTATTTCAAAGATTCCTAAGTAGAAAAATCTAACTGAAGAAATGTGAAACTGTTCGATTCTGGAGCGTTTTCGGAAAAGTGTTTCTTAATATAATGTTATTACAATATTATCTCTTTGACTCGATAAGGGGATAACATAATTCAGAATTAACAAGTCACTCATCCGCACAAGCAATGTTACGATTTGTCTCCTTTCAAACGAGAGCAAATTTCGAAGAGTGAAAGAGCGTCATTAAATGTCAGAAAACTTTATTCATTTTCATTAGTGATATCTTTACGATTCTCCGACTGATTCGTTTAGTTTAATTCAAAGCTACATTTCCTAACAAATAATTCGTACTTGAAAAACTTCTATGTGCTTAATAAACGAATAACAGTTTTAATTTTCTACTCTCGCTCTTCCGTGACGGAAGTTCTGAGAGCCACGCCGCCCGGTGGGAGTGTCCTCAGAAGAGGAGGGCGTGGGCGGGGGTCTTGCGCGCGAAGAAGGGGCGGGGGCGGCGCGGGCGGGGGCGCGGGCGGAGCCCAAGGGCGCCGGGCGTCGCGGCGGAGAGCTCGGCGGCGCCGGCGTCGCCCCACGGCCGCATCAACAGGTAGTACACCACCTCCACCACGCTAAGCAGGCTGCCCCCGAACAGCAAGCCCGCTATGCTGCCAAGCGACACTGCGGACAGGAGAGGCGAGAGGAGATTCAGAAAAGTGGGTCTGAAAATGATTTGTTGACGCCAAATCTGAAGCTGAACATGTCGAAAATTCGCTTTCTATACTATATATTCTATATAAAATGTTCAGACCTTTAATACGGAAGGAACGTTCAAAACGAAACGAACAGGAAGCCTAGGAACAAAAACTTGTGCATGTATATCAGAAGCGTTGACCTATGTTTTTCGGGTGTGCGTTGTGAAGCCGTACGAGGCTTTCCATTGAAGTGTTGGCTGGACGAGGCTTTGCATTGTCGTGAAGGAGAATGACCCCAAGGGTGAGCTTGCCCGGTCGTTTCTAGCAGAAATTCAAGTGGGAGGTTCTCGGATACCCTCCATACAGTCCAGACCTCTCTGCAATTACGCCATTTTTGGTTCACTAAAGAAGGCTCTGAAAGGCAAACGATTCACCTCGGTCTGGTTCATAACGCAGACTCGGAAATTTTACAAGACAGACATTCACCGCCTTGTGCCGCAGTGGGACAAGTGCCTCAACAGTCACGGCCATTACATCTGGCACACAGATATTGGATTTTGTACTTAGGCCTCCGGGTCGTTTTTTTATTGCTCCTTTTATATACCGATATGCAGGAAAATATATGACAATAACGGAGATTTAACGGTAACTGAGTTTGCTCAACATACACCCATAACAAGTGTATCTGAAGATTTAAAGTATATACTAATATTATTCTCACCTAGATTGATACTCAACAATTTGAAAATAAAATACACTGCTTAACATTGCTTTGTGAAAGTTAACATTTAAGCGCGTGTTTAATTAAAAGAATTGGAATATTTGTAATGAAAAAATGAAGTTAATTGATTATAAACATAATTTGATAAAATACTTATCTAATTGGAGGACAATTCTGTATACATTTAACATCACCTCTGTCTGCGATTGCTCTGCAAGAAAGTCTTCCCTTGGTGCTACGCTGGTGCTGCTCATAAATGCTGTTATTAAGTTGTTGTCATTAAAATACCTCTTTGTGGTTAGCACACAACACTAAATACTTTGCAGAATGGCAGCTAAAATAACGTTCATTAAAACTACTTTTTCCGTAGACGGGTGACAATTGTACCGCCTCGCACGCGATGATTAAAATCAAATTATTGTGTCCCCGCACGATATTTGGAGTCCCGACCTCCACTGTGCTCTGAGTCACAAAAAAAGTGATCTACTTCCTAATTATGCTTAAAAAAGGTGCCAACAAATTCAAATACTGAACAAAAATAAAATTACCCACAAAATTTACAATGCTAGCTAAACTCGGTCAAATAGCAGCGATAAAAGTTCTAAATAACAACAAGGTTCTAGAGTATAGAAGAGTTATCGAAATGCTATTAATGTAACAACTATTAATATTTTAAAATTTTGTTTTCGTACTGAAGATGGTCGAAAATCGTTGGGATAAAATTTTTAAATAAAACTTCGGGACGAGTCAATGGTAGATTTTCCTGTTGAAGAAAAATATATATATTAATCCAAGAATCTATATTTTTTATATCATCGATTGTTTACAAATTGGCTAAGTATATCACTTTAGATTGATCTAACTATTTAGAAAGAATCTGCATTTTTTACCAAAACGGTTTGTCGATATCAAACGATCAGAAGTTCAAATTTATGGAGCACATCAATAACACGAACCTATTAGTTTGTTGCCAGAACATTTCACAAAAGATAATTTCTTTCTAAACTCTGGAAGCGTAAATACTATAATCTACATTTGATATTACAGATGAAGAACCATTCAGAAGTTTTTGTGCCTTTCACTAGCCGCCGAAAGTGCAATAATCCAGTAATCGCACCACTGTTGGTACGGCCTTTGTGTAGATGACAGAAATCATCCATTCTCGCACAAGGCACACAGGATTCTAAACCCTCCGTTTACACTGAATGAGATTCATATGTTAATGGTATTTCCATTTTCACGACTTTTATCGACAGAACTTTTAAATATTTTATGTTTTCATATTTCCTAGCTCTCTTGCAGTTTGTAGATTTATACTTTTTATTTCGTATTATGATACAGTTATTACTATAGATCTAAGAAACTCACTTTTGCCGTAATTTTTATGATTGCTTGCAAAGAGAATAATTTGCATAAGTCAAATATTCTTAACGGTTCAGTCGACTCTTCACAACACCTCCGAACTTGCAAGTGTATCTATAGTACTCTTTGACAGCACTGTATACACTTCAACTTAACTTACCATTTTGAGGTGGAGTGTATTTCATGATAAACTCACTGCTTTTTACACAATAGACTTTTGGATTCTAATAAACAATGCTATGAATCAATGAAAATACTCGAAATTTCTTTTGAGTGTTTTCAATAGGATTTCGAATTTTTTTCACAAAATACAAAATGAGAAATATCATCAAGTTGTTGCCGAAGGTGCGTTGAAACACGTTTCTAGTTCGTGAAATCACAGGAGGCATCATTTCATTATGGCACGTAGAAAACGAGTGGTTTGAGAATATTTATTTACGGTGTGATTGGTTAAGTGACTTTTTTTGCGAGTAGGAAAGATTAGCCCGATAGTGCGACTGGCGCAATCCTACGAGCAAAATAAAATCACTGTTACTACGTTTGTCATTCAATATTTTAGACAGCCTCATTGACTTTCATTTCATTTTAAATCAAGTGCATAAATCACTTTGCGTTACATTAAAGTCAGTAGCAGCTGCTGCGTTCAAACGGAAGTATTTTGTTTTCTTTGTTGGAGTCACAGATTTGTCTGAACTCTTGAGCTTCGCTTCATCTTTAGCACTAGTGTTAAAAGTTGAAGTTTTAGCACGCTGTGAATGCCCTGAAAGAGTGACTTCCGCTAGTAACTGTCTAAACGTAGTCAACTGTCGTGAGACAGTTGAGAGTAGATAGATTTTGCAACAAAGTGAAATAATAAACATCATTTCTGGAAATCGATATGAGAAAATTCCAGCAATATGACACGTTTTTAAAATTTGAAGTTTTGATTTGAAATTCAAACACGGTAATACTGCGAAGCACTAACTCTAACTCAAATTTCATTGGCACTGCTCGTGATTGCTCCCAGGAGACTCATTTTAAACTTATCTACAACCCCAGTGAATTATTCGTGAGATTAATTTATAGTTTGTCTTCTTTCTGTGTGCTACTCTTCTCATTTGAAACGCCGTTGTCGACCTGACAATAAAACGTACGTGATCACTTACTTTAAGGGAAACCCCAATTCGTTGGTTTTATGTTCTTTAAATAATAAAAGAGTTAAATTATGTGACCGACACGGGCCTTCTCGCATGATAATATCAAGCAACATTTGTATTATTAAAAGCTTGCGGACTCCTCGGTTATGGAGGCTGTAGAGGGTAAGCTCTACTGCTCGACAATGCA
Organism: Acheta domesticus; assembly: GCA_031308135.1. Lineage (NCBI taxonomy): Eukaryota > Metazoa > Arthropoda > Insecta > Orthoptera > Gryllidae > Acheta > Acheta domesticus. The sequence continues at coordinate 198,698,683 of JAHLJT010009419.1, read as the reverse complement.
CATATGGAATACTTGGACCTCCGGATCCATGATCAGAGAGAGCCTTTTTATACTGAGATTATACTTAGATGCATTGGCTGTAAACAACCCCAAAACGCTGATGTCTTTGAACCTAAATAATTTGTTAGAGATTATTATCTTCAGTCAACAATTCTATTCCTCGCATACCCTTTGGAATGATCGCAAACACATTATTTCTACAGAGGTGTAGTGTAAATCACAGCATGGGGAGAAAAATAGAGTTCCAATAAAAAACTATTTCAGATTAGTATTATTTCAGATTAGCAGCAAACCCCAAAGAGATAATTACTGTAAGTAACAGCAATGGAAATGTAACATGTCATGATTAAAACTGGGTAAGTACTTGTGGAGGAAAGATTAATTTCTTATTTATTACTTTCAGAGATTAATGTGAACTGAAGATATACAAGCTGTATAAGCTAACTTGTATCGATATGTTAGATGAGAAAGATGTCGATGGAGTGAGAGCGTAGGCTTCCGCGGCCGGAGTCAATATTAAGTTGGCTGTCCGGGTGACGCCGCGTCCATGGCAAAGGTGCCGACGTTTCGGTCGCCATTCTGCGACCATCCCGCATTACGCCCTGAGGAAGGTCGCAGAATGGCGACCGAAACGTCGGCACCTTTGCCATGGACGCGGCGTCACCCGGACAGCCAACTTAATATCGATGGAGTGAGGCGCAGAAAGGTTAAGTTTGAGTAGATCAGAATAGCTTACGTTGAGTCAACGTGCAAACTCTCACTTAAGCTAAGCTAGGCTAGTTGCATTGCTACACGTATTGGCAAGGTTCTAGTTGGATCAGCCGCCGGCTGTTGCTCACCCACGACGTCGAGCCCCGTGCGCACCACGTTCCTCTGGAAGCGCTCCGTGGGCAGCTCGTGCAGCAGCACCTCCACCACGGCCGTGTCCTGCTCCACCCTGCAAAGCGCACACACATCACGCGCTTCCCAGGACCCGATCAGGCCAGGGACTCCGCTTCCCAGGACCTGATCAGGTCAAGGACTCCGCTTCCCATAACCCGACCGGGTAAAGGACTCCGCTTCCTAGGACCCGTTCAAGTCAGGGACTCCGTTTTCCAGGACTCGGTCAGGGCAGAGAGTCCGCTTCCCAGTACCCGGTCAGGACAGGGACTCTGCATTCGGGGACCCGATCAGGTCAGGAACTGCGCTTTCCAGAACCCGAGCAGATCAGGGATTCTGCTTTACAGGACCCGATCAGGACAGAGACAATTTTTAGGATCTGATCAGGTTAGGGACTCCGCTTTACAGAACTTAATCAGGTCTATTTAAATGGTTATTTATTTAACCTCAAAATCATGTGACTTACTATGGGGAGTTGTGCAATCTGTGAACAGTTTCTTGAGCTCTGGGATCTCTGACCTAACTCGAGGAGGCAAAAGAACAAAATGGGACAAGGGGGCAAAGAGGGAAATGGGACAAGGGGACAATGAGACAAGGGAACAAAATATAACTAAGGGACAAATGGGACAATGGGGACATGAGAAACATGGGGACAAAATGGGGCAATGTGTACTTAAAGGAGTAGACGGACGTAAGGGACAAAAGTGGGAAAACGTACTAAGTTGGAGGTTATTTGTTTTTGCAATTATTGACGGTGACTTGTGGTGCAACTGCAGGTTTGTTGAATTAAGTTTGGTGAGATATATTCTTTGGCGTGGTAGTGGAAGTGCAGTTCAGTTCAAAACTATTCCCTTTAAATGTACTTGTCTTAGAAGTTAGGAAGTTTCATTGAAGTATATCAAATAATGGTACACACAATGTAAACAACAACAACAGTTTATTAACAACTCGTTTAAAATAACCCAGATAATCATTCACCAGCACAAGCCAGTTCAACAATAACATCGTAGAAAAAGGTGTTCGTAATATAGCCTTCGCGCTCAGTCTACGTTCCATATTACAGCGCAGCACGCCACTCTCCAATAGACTAAACAAAACCAGGTACTATAACGTAAGTAATAGATGCTTCACTCTAGGCACTAGAGCTGGCATGGGGTCACCGGCCTACGAGGAATTGAATCGGAGTTCGCGATTACAGCGCTTCTCCGATACCTCCGGTTCAACCAACGACGCAGCAAAAAACGGAATCGGAGGTCCGGTTGTATTCGTTCATTCGGCGAGACCCGCTCAGTAAACTCACCCGCCCAGTAAACTAGGCCAATCAGAATGAGCATACGTATCTGTTGCCTACCGATCTCAGCTTGATGTGTGACTCCTGAGAAATAAAATGTCTAGCAATTTCGACTTAGAATTTGTGTGCTTCCCTTCTCCTGTTTACATCTTTCAATACAATCTAAAAATAATTAATAATAATAATAATAATATTAATAACAACAACGAGAACTCTACCTAGGGAGTACACCATTCATATATCGTAAATAACTATTGTATGTCAAAATGTTCGTTAACATTATTCGTACTCACTTCTTTCATATGCACTCACATTTCAATTATCTCAAATATACGCGGATGTCAACTATCCTATTCCTCAGTAGTTCATTACATGGAAGAATTTGATTAATTTGGAAACGTACGTAATAGAAATTATGAATCAGATGAATACCAGTGATTAAATGTATTGCAAAAGTCTCTTCCAAATTAATCACATCGTAAGTTTAAACAAGAATTATTGTACTTTGCGTTAATTTCGAGTGTGAATATACAGAAAACAAACATATTTATCTTATAATTTTGAGCAATAAATAACTTATGATACTCGAGCTAAATGAGATAATGGTGTCAAAACGGGATAATAACTACCAACATTTCTTTGATGTAATTTACGTTGAGCGAAAATACACACAAATATCAATGACATGGTGGAAGAAATGCCCATCATGCTGCCTAACTGCTATCGTGTACTGGAACAAACATACACAAAAGAAAATACTTGTCTTGTTCATATTTAAGTGTCTTAAAGCTATAGGTGTAACCCTAAAAGTATGTTTAAACGGATTTCTGAAAAGTGTGTACTGTTTGGAATCGCTGAAAATCCTCGTCCCTGACGATCAACTCTTCCCTCCCATTCCAAGAACCCCTTTTATCGATCGTCGTATTGCAAGTTGCGCTGCAAGTTGCCAACAGACACGTCATCTCTTCTACGAGCGTCCTCGGTAACTAAAGAGGATGCCGCCACTCAACTGAAAGGAAATGATTTGATTTATCACTTTGGTCAGCAACAGCAAATATGATGACCAGAGCTGGGAAGTTCTTGCAATTACGGTTTTTGGTGATGATCATATTATGATGAGAAATAATTAAGTTGTAATGTGAGATAAATACTAAAGAAAGTTTTGTATATTTTTTGGTTTCTGCCTATAGAATTTTATTTGTTGAAGCTTTCTTTGCCTAACGACATCACAAAAATATCGTTCTAAAATGTGTGTGTGCATAATATACTGAAGGGGAAGTCCAGAAGGTAAGGGAGTGCGAATGGAATGGCATTGGGATCCGTGAAATAGTATCGCTTGAAAATACGGTGGAGAAATCATCTCAAAATATTTCGTGTGAAATTTGGTACGCTAGATGAATGAAACTGGCTAAAATTTAGTGTTATAGGTGTCCATGAAAACTATTGTTGCGTCTCGAAAAATGTTAGATATTATCTTTCGCGGTCAGTAGTTGCGTCCAATCACAGACTGATTTACGAGTATTATTTGAAATTAATATAGTATACTTCTACGCATGAGCATTTTTCGTCATTTCTTAATTTTTATACTAAGAAAAGGTGATTGACACAAAAGATTTAACACTGATTAACTAAATGAAAATATTGTGATGCAAAGTGAAGCAAAATGAAATGCAAAATGAAGAGAATTGGTAATATTATGTTGCTTTCTCTTTCTGAAATTGCTACGTTGTTGACATTATGGTTACAAACACTAACATTAAGATTAAAATGGATACTAACGTTACATATACCTTTTTTCTTCAGGAAACATGTTATATATTTTAAAGGTTCCTTTCAATTTGTATATTTTGTGAGCATATTTGCATCCATGCTGTACCAAGTTCAGTCAACATACCAGCTATAGTTAATTTTAATTCATGAACTATTAAGGATAAATCCTGTTATTCCTGACGTCGTGTCATCTCTTTGAATTACGCATTTGAATTTGAGGACGCACAAATCCATTCAACTAAAATTTTCTTCTTTTGTATTAATACACGAACTGTATTTCGTCGTAAACTGACATCCAAAACGATACATATAAGCAAGTTTGGAAATTCCTGAATGCTAGATTTTGAACTAGACTAGATTTCTGCAACATTGTTCACTCCTCGGCAGGGTGTATTCATGACTTGCGATGGTTAGAAACTTCTATAACTATTCTATTACCGTACTTGTTATTTGCAAGTAGTTAAGTCGTACATTTTCCTAGAACAATGAGAGAAGGGATATATGAGGATGACCAGCACCTTAAGATGGAAATGGGAAGAAGTTGAGAATAAAAGTTTGCGGAAGTCTGTTGAACGTTATTACTGCCCTAGTGTTTGCCTGAGATTGATCAGAGAATCCACAGAAACTATCGATTAACCAACATGAGTCAGGACCTATAAACGCCCTGCTGAGCATCAAGAAAATTTCCGATACCCGACAGGAAACACGCTCATAATCTTCCAGACATCAGCGATCTCAGTCACCATGTAGATGCGAGAATCAGAGGTATTGAGGTCTTTATAGTTATTAATATTAGTTTGATATGAACATAATAATGAAACGAGCATTGCTTTTGCAACCCGAAGCATTAACCGTGTGGTGCAAAAGCGATAGGAGTCTCAATATGGTTTTATATCAAACGAATATCATTCAAATTGTAAGTTAATCTTATTACTTTCCCGTATAAAAATATGTAATGCTGCGGAAAATCGACTTCGAGATTTTAAGGGAAATACACGTTTTTTGGTTCCCTGATACCGAAAAAGTTTGATATTTTTCGGCATCTCCCTAGAACTACAAAATTGAAGATGGAGATTTTTCCATCAAATAAAATTTGTTGTCCAAAGTGAGTTCTTTCATTAAGGTCATGTACATTTTATTGATAATTTTAGTACTTTTTGCGCAATGCTGCGCGCAATATATGAAATTTAAAAAAATTACAAAAACCAGAATTTCTCAAAAATGGCTCCAAATGTTTTCTTTAAACTTTTGGTAGGGATAGTGCCTAATGTATTTTATGAGATGATGAAACGCTATATTGCTTCTTTTGATTTTTCAAAAATTACAAAAATGTATTTTTTTGCATTGCCTCTTACGTCGTTAATATTTACATTAGCGGCGATTTCTTCACATTATTATATTAATGAGTGCATATGCTTTTAAATAATGTCAAAGAAAGTTTCTCGAAAACTGAATAGTTTTCTGTGAAAACTAGCTCAAAATTCCGTATTCTCAGAGACGCCCAAACACAGTTTTCTCAAAAATGGCTTCAAATTTTTTGTTCATGTGGATAGTGCTAATTGCACTCTTTAATATGGCTTAAAGTTAATTTGGGGGTATTTTTTTTTCAAAATTACACAAATGTAATTTTTTGAAAGTTCTCTAATGCCGTTAAAATGCACATTTACAGCAATTTGTAAACACTATTGAATTTGTGTGTATGTGCTTTAAATGACTTCAAATGAAGGTTTTTGATAACTCAAAACTTTTCTGTGAAAAAGAGCTTCAAATTTCGCATTTATATTACGCTTAAACGCCATTTTGTTGAAAATGTCTCCAAATTTTTCAACGAAAATTACCATTTAGGACTAGGTTTAACTGTTTTTTTAATATTCTCAAAATAATATTTTTATTCTAATATTAGGAAAGTAAAAAATTAATAAAATGTCAAAAAATGTAGTTTGGGCGGCGATATATGGCAGCTGTCAAGAGTATTGGCAAGTCCGAATAGCTAGCCGGGTCTAAAGAACACAAACACTAATACGGGAAAGTTTGTGCCATTCTGTAGCACTACTAGTTTTATATTGATCTAGACATATGCGTTGTTTAATTGATCTAAGGCATTTGCAGCGCGCGCATTGGGTTTGTTTCATGCAATGCGATTGCGATTGTTTCATTTGTTATCATTGTTACTAACGTTTCATGTCGGGTGAAAGTGAATATTTTCTAGATTTTAATTTTAATGTGTCTGAATACATGGCGGATAATATCCCGTCAGATATAGAGGAATCAGCTGGAACCATTGTATATTCACTTTTGCCGGAAAAATTGAAAGTTTCTTGTGAACGTGTATGTGCAAAATTTGTACATTGGTGCAACGAGAAGGAAATAAAGATTAGCCACGAAAAAGTTCTTCTGGCATATTTCGAAAACTTGGCTAAAATGTGCAAATCCACATACTTATGGATTTTTATTCGATGATACATTTAATGTTAAAATTGAAAGAAAACAGTGATAATGAAAAAAACTTCTGATTTGACTTCCGCTGGTGCTGATGTAAAATATTGTTCAAATGTTACGGTTCATATTTATCCCTTTATAGTATTTGAGTAACCTTCTATACCGTGCGTGTGTGGGGATTTCCGTGTCTCACGGCTAGACCACTTCCCGTGCACCAATCGAGACATATGAGGTGTCATTGAACGCGTCTCGGTCCCCTGTTGGGGAACTGATAATTTGTTTTCGATCCGGCCATAAGATTCCAAGAAATTGTCAAAAACGTGTTTTTTCGTGTTTAGGATCTACGATCTTTGTATGACGGGAATTAAACCATAGCCACCTAAATAGATCTATGCAGGTGCCATTGATTAAACCCCATAATTCCGTGGTTATTTTCAGTCCACGGCATCATAATTGTGTTCCATGAGGATGGCAACACTGATTTTTGACAAACGAGAAAAAACTAAATAAATATCGCCCGGCAAAATGTGTTCTGAAGTATTTTCTAAAATTCTGAAGTATTTTAGTTGTAGTGAAGTGTGAAGTATTTCATATGTATTTTGTTTAAAGAATTTGCAACTTGCCTTGGAATATTAAATTTGAAGAACCTGAAGTGAATACGAAGGAAACAAGAACTGTAAATACTAAATAATACATTTCTGAAGCGTGCAAAAATCGATTTTCAATTTAATGTGACTTACAACTTATACACATAAACATACAAAATAGTAACCCTTTAATGCTTTTATAATTCGCCTTCAGAACAAAAATCGGACCGAGTGTGTGGAGTTTTAAAATTTAAAAATAGGGGACAAAAATATGGAAGTGTTAAGCAGCCCAGGGGAATCAAATGTAGTTGTAGAAGATTTTGCGACAAAATTTTCCGAACTAATGGATAATGATAATATGTTAGCATTAGAGAATAACGCAGAACAACAGCTTACAGTTAATCATTTATGTTCATATTGGAAAACAAAACGTAAAAAATATAGCTGTGCTGTGGCATCATTCATATACCTGTAAGTATTTTTTTACAGCGATTATAATTTTGAAATTGCGATATGACCAGTCCATTTCCCATTTGGAGTTAATATACACGGCCATTGAGTGTCGGAAATTTTTGAACTGGAGTATAACATTAACAGATATTTCATACTCCGTGCTCTTCCACCACCCATACAGCCCACTAATAGTACATTATGAAACGATGATGTAATGATGGGTATTAATATACGAGTGTGAAATTACTATACGAGCGAGGAACGAGCGAGTATCGTAAACTTCACACGAGTGTATTAATACCCATTACATCGAGTTTCATACGGTACTTTTTCTACGACTTATGGTAACTTTTATTAGTTAAACTTCTCCACTGAATCGTTTCGTGGCAATCGACATGCAAGATTCAACCAAGGCCACCTAGCGGACACCTCACTACCCTACACCCGCAGGTGGCTGTGTTTTACCAGAGCGCCGGCGAGTAACTACAAAAGTTGCGGCAATAATATTCCGATGTCCGTATTTTCGCATTTTCTCTCATTTCTGGAAACGTCAACACCATCAAAAAGAACAACCATTCACTAAATATTTTTAACTAAAGAATTGGCCGCTTTTAAGGACAACCACACAGCAGCAGCAAACAACGCAAAATGACTTGCGTTCAGATATTTTAACCTCACTGAAAGTTCTCTTCAATAACTACCACTGCGCTAGTCAAATAAGATCAAAGTGAAATTACGATCCTATTTATTTTTAACAATATTTCACGTAAACATTATTACTAATAAAATAAATTAAGACTGAGAAGCTTAATACAATATTAAATGCAATTTTGATATACACACTCGAACGAAACATTTACTGCAACGATTCTCACTGATTAATGAAGTGCCAATACTTGATTTGTAAGCGTCTCTGTGATTGGTCAAGAACCTGTACCATAATGAAAACTGTATCGAAATGACCATTATTATGCAACTGGTTGCAGCCATCCAAAGACAGCGTTATACAATGGGAGTAGAAAAACAAGGAATGAGCTCAGTAAGGTAATGAAAAATTCTAAGTCCAAGATGGGGTTCGAACCCTCAGTCGTACCGTTCACATCAGGTACGTCCAGATGGTGAGACAGCTGGGGAAAATTGCCCCACGTCTCCATTTAACAGAGGTCCTGAAAATTTATACAAAATCTGTTTCATTCAATACATTTTTTCTGAAAAACAATTACCTGCAGTTGAAATATGATTAACTTTAAAACGTTAATAATGAATGATAATAAATAAAGGAAAATTTTGTTGGAAATAAAAAGCCCCCATGGATGTATTGCCTGAGGCCCCTTGTTTTCTCTGGATGCTCCTATTCCTTACGGTCCCTTGAGCGATCTCGGTCCACGGAGGCGGCCGTTCCATCGCTCATACCAGTTCCTTATGAGACTTTCGTTTCTGAGGAGAAGAAGAAAGAGAAGAAAAGGAAGAAGGAGAAAGAGAGAGGAAGGAGAAGAGGAAAAAGGAGAAGGAGAGGAAGAAGGAGAGGAAAAAGAAGGAGAGGAAGACGGAGAGGAAGGAGTGGAAGAAGAAGGAGAGGAAGAAGAAGAAGAAGTAGAGGAAGAAGAAGAAGGAGAGGAAGAAGGAGAGGAAGAAGAAGCAGAAGTCCTGAGCTCACTCACGGGCGCGCGGACTCGTGCACGCGGCTGACGTGCACTTCCTCGCAGCCGGGCGGGCAGTCGCAGGCCAGCTCGGGCGCACCGGGGGGCGCCGCCCACAGGGGCACTTGCCGGTGCAGCGGGTCGTTGAGGCGGTGCAGGCAGAGGGCCACGCCCAGCAGGTCACACTGCTCGCTTTCGGCTGCAACATCAAACAGAATGAATTGCCTTATGCCAGACCTGCACAACGCCTGCTCCCGCGGGCATTCTGCACGTGCCAGCCGCTCGCCTGCCCGTGGCAGCGCCGAAAGTGCAAGTAGTGGGGAGTAGGAAGCTTTGCTGGGAGGGGAGAAGTCTGACGTAGCACGACGCGGGGCGTAGATTGAATGTCTGGGTCTCTAATACAATGATCCATGCTTCAAAATTATATGCTCATTTGTTTAAATGGATTATATCTAGTATTTCAAATTACCAGAGTCATAATTCACTGTTTACGTTCTGTGCACTGCTGTATATCCACCTTTGTATCCACCACTGTATGTATTTTCATTTTCTATTTTTTTTGAAGAAAATAACATGCTCATTGTGACTCTTAAGCATTATTTTAAAGCAATAGCTTTAAAATATATGCTTATATATAAGAAAAAAAATTCTATCTAACACAAAGTTGCAATTTAATAATTGATTGTTCACCAGGAATGTTATAATCTCCAAATCATAGAAAAATGAACAAAATCATGAGAGCAATCTCTCACATCAAGATTGACATAAAAATAGAATATGTGGCAATTCCAAGAAGGGTAATGTTTAATAGCACATTTGTGACCATTTTCCCCATTATGAAACTGAATATAAGAGATCAACGAGCAAACTTCTGTCACGATATGTTATGGACAATCATAAGATAATCATGGGTATTGGTTAAATAGAATGCAAAGGGCTTTATATTTTTATACGATGTCATAAACGACTCTACACTCTTGTCAGAAATTAGAACAGAAAATAATCATGATTTTTTAAGAACAATATGTTTTTGCTTTGAGAGAACCGTCTTATTCAAATAAACATAGTTAATAAAAAATAAAAAAATAATGCTGTCATCATCAAACAAAAACAATTCAGTATCACAATTTTGTGTTTAGCACAACACTAAATTTGTGATTACATCGTAGCAAAGCGAATTACATTATAAGCTCTACAAGCAATTATAATACTTGGTGTCGAAATCTAATATGTATAATTCGTTGTAGTTTCATATTTCGCCCTGTCATATATCGAGAACAAAATTTGCAATATAATACAAAAGACTATATTACTTGAACTGTATATGACCGTCATGTTCTTGCCGATTGTTCTTTAAATTTACGCGCTATCTTTCGAATTGCGCATTCTGATTGGTGGACCCCACTCCTAGATTGGGTCTCATCCCCACCCTTCATCGATTTTCTCATTTGCACCCGAGTTGCCCGCACGCAGCTCCTGAGGTCAGTGAAAGTGCAAAATGCTGTGCAGATCTGCCTTATGTACAGATGTCGAGTTCGATCCACACCGATATTGCAACCTCGAGTTGTGATGCCCGCAAACGACGTTCGCAAATATTTACCATAACAAACGCTAGGTAAGAAGTTACACAATTTTTGCAGTTGCTCTTGTATAAAGCTTCCTCGAAATCTCGCGCAAATAAATTTTGCAAAAGGGAAGTCATCCTTCACTGAATATGACTTATTGCATTTGATAACTTTCATTTTTTCGGAATTAAACTCTTTCTTGTCGCTGGCTGTACGGCAAAGAAATGTCTATTTTTGTTGCCAACTGTATCACAGTTCGCGAACCTTAGCCGTGGCCTCTGCCTTCTGCAAAGTCGCGAAATTGCAGACTCTCCTGGAATGACCGCCTCTTGAAAGCGCAGATGCGAGTCGTGATAACAGCCACAATAAGACAGAGGAGGGCTCGCCCTGGCATACAATCATAAAACACGTTGCCCGCCTGGGGAGCCCGGCGCTCGTACCGGCACGGCCGTAATCCCCTGAATCCGCACTCATTTCCTCTTAAAATAGAGAAAGGGGTGCACACGCGCAAGCTGAAGCGGCGCGAGGCGGTGAATAGTGGATTCATACGAAAGTATGTTTGCCAGAATTTTTCTATCAAATAACGTAGAACTATTCACGGCCGGAGTAACGGTGTAAGGTTACACCGTGAAGCAATTGAAATTCATAAACATCCCCGGAATTTCAATAGAAAGGAGGAGGGAGTGAAAATTAATCCGGTGTGGATCCCCGTTATCCGCCAGACAAAACCAAAACCTATTTACAAACAAACACGTGACAGTAGTCGCGTAGGCACGCGAAAACATAACAGTCACGAACACGCAGCGAGCGTCTCCGCCACATCGCCCGATCCGAGCCTATCCCCACGGAACGGGCGGCTCCATCAGTCATCGGGGAACCATCGGATTCTTCGTCCAAGACATCGCCACTGAGGATGTCCGTCGCAGTTACGGACGAAATGTTTGGAAGTATAATTTCCTATAGGCCACAGCCCCCTAGCCCGGAAGAAGAGGTTGATAACGTAGAACTGTTGTATATTTATATTCTTCATTACTTATTACCGTTTGAAGTTCATTTTTATACTAAATTCTCCTTTATATAAACATCTTTGAAAGAGACCGGAATATGTTTGAATAGCGAATTCTTTCCTTGTTTTCGTTTTGTGTTGTGTCATTCAGTTATTCATTGTATGTAATTCATTGTTGTAAATAATGTAAAATAATTTAAAGTCAACAATTCTTGCTCATGGACGGACAGCGCTAACAGTCACGAATATTTGTCTGATAAACCTTTTAACCTGAAAGTAGAAAGTTCATGCTTTTATATCACTTTTAAATAAAAAGAATTATGAAATCAAGATAATTATTTTTTTTATTTTCCTTTCAATTGTTCAATATTATTATTACTCTCAATTACAAAGAAAATAAAGTCGTCCAGCGCGAAAAAAACACGTCATAGCTCATCACAGAGGGATATTATCTGTACCCTGGTGTAATTCAGATTTGTAGTTCTGCTTTAACTTGCACAAAAACGGTAATGTGTTTAGAATTTAACTTTGTTTGGGGCGAAAAATATGCTTTTTCCGATTTAGAAACGGCTGATTATAAGACCACTAATATCAGTTGGAACGACTGATAACGATTATTATAACGACTGATGCAAAAAATGACAATTTAACCTTCAATCATTGGGTCCATATTATTGGACCATTCAATTTATAGTCAAATTCTCCTCGGGAGCACAATCTTACGCCTTCACACTGCGGCTTCCTAGGCTAGACTTCCTCGTTGACTGCAGAAGAATCAAACCAATCTCAACTCATTACAAAACTACGATGGGTTGTAGAAGCCATTCACGGCATTATGGGGAAAAAGTTTAAATTATTACACCATCAGCTAGATAATAAACTATTACCTGTTGTAGAAACGTTTTCAAACTCCAGTTTAATCCAATAAATGTAAACAAATGTTATTATGGCAAACGCATTTATATTTTATGGCTTATAAAGCATTTTAATTTTGAATAAAAAATATAATTCGATGTATAATAAAGATTTTCAACAATACTAAGACATTTTCTATTTTTTATCAATTTTGACAATATTACATATATTATAAACATATTAAAACATATTTTTTTAAACACGGAAATCGTAAAAAGGCATAGTTACAAAATAGGCCCGCCAGGTGGTATATCAAATCCTAGACATTTGTCAATTGGAGCACTCAAAAGCATATAAAATTATATACATTTCATAAGTAGCACTATCTGTAACTTCTTCTGCAAGTTTATGAATTAGATGAATTTTTATTAAAAAAATAAATTTTTAGTTAACATTTTATATAAAAAATATTTTAATCCATTTATTACTTTTTTACTTTCCCGTATACGTACGTATACACGGAGTGATATACTTAGTATAGGGAAAGTTATGTAATGCTGCGCGAAAAAATGGCCAATTTTCGGCGGAAAAAATTAATTGCCGGGCCGTGAAAACAAAAAAGTGGATAAAACCAGTTGCTAAATTAAGAAAACAATTCTTCTAACACGTGGTGTAGCCAAAAACCATGTTTTCTAGATCCTTGGTACCGAAAAACCAATTGAAAGGAAAACCCCCATCTGTCCGTCTGTCTGCCCGTCTGTGAACACTGCTAGCGCATAAGTACGATTTCTTCCAAAACGGATATTCCCTGGTCGATCTGGTTCTAATCAAAGCTTTGAGATTTCGAAAACGATTCTTCAAAATTTGGCGTACTTTATATGAAGCACCCCGGGGATTTTCAAAATTTTCTCAAAAACGGCTCAAAATTTTTTCTTTAAATTTCTTGTATGAATAGAGTATAATACACTTATTAACATGGCATAGATCCAATTTTCACGGATAACTCTGAATTTTCGAAACTTGTGAAAGTTAGAATTTTTTTGGCGTCTTTCTCCAACTACAAAATTGAAGATAGAGATTTTTTCTTTAAATAAAATTTGTTCTGCATATTGAGTTCTTTCATAAAGGTCATGTAAATGTTTTTCAAAATTTTAGTAGTTTTCGTGCAATATTGCGTGCAATATGTGCAATTTTAAAACATTACAAAAACAAATTTTTTCTTCAAACTTTTGTAACGGATAGTGCTAATTACACTCTTTAGTAGAGCGTAAAGTTTATTTTGAGTTATTTTTTTGTTTTTTCAAAAATTACATAATTGTAATTTTTTGAAAGATCTCTCACATCTTTAATATGCACGTTACCAGCAATTTGTAAAGTTATATATTTGTGAGAGTACGTGCTTGAAATAACTTCAAATAAAGTGTTTTGAAAACTCAAAAATTTTCTGTGAAAATGAGCTTCAAATTTTGCATTTTTAGTAGCGCTAAAACGCAATTTTCTTTAAAACGGCACATAATTTTTAAATGAAAATTGCTATTTAGGAGTAGTTTTTATGTTCTTTAATATTCTAAAATCAATAATTTTGTTCTACCAAAAGGAAACCGAAAAAGTTAAGAAAATGACAGAAAAAATGTACTTTTGGCCATGATAGATGGTAGCTGGCAAGAAAGAGTATGTGGCAATTCCGAATAGCTAGCAAAGACTCAAAGAAATAGAAAACTAATACGGGAAAGTCTGTGCCATTCTGTAGCACCACTAGTTTATGAACTGAAAGGCATTCTTCAAGTCATTTTTAACCAATTATTACGGCAAGGAAATAAAATAAATGCCATAAAATGATTAGTTTTTTTAATTTATATACGAAAAAACTGTTTTTTCGGTGTACTTACCATGTAGATATTTTAGACTCATATTTTGAAAATAATATTTTCTACATCGAAGCAGGTGGGAAAAATCTGAGTCAAATTGCAAACTAAGGCCGGAAACCCCGCTTATCCGGCTAGAGCCACTGGGTTGTCCTTGGAGGGAGGATTTAGACCTGTGTCACACGAGCGTTGCGTTGACGCGCGATGAGCAACGCATGTCGTAGATCTTTTGCGGAACGGCCAAAGCGCACGTGTGCTTTTCGCATAACACACAATGTTGTTCTACGAAATACAGTGCTATTTAACGCGTGTCAACGCGACCCTCTTGTGCAGCGGCCCAAAGAGTGCAAGGCGCAATGTTGCCGGTGTAAGTGCCCCTTCGTATACAACGCACGTACGTATACAACAAATGAATAAGAGTAAATTGGCGAAGTAAACGTTAAGGTAGCTGATCAACGGAACAACATGAAATATTTAACGTAAATAAATTACATGTAAAACATTTGGTCTTAGGATTACAAATAAATGTAAACGTCAGTTGTGTATACCCGTTCTAAAAAAGTGCGCAGTTTCAGAAATAAATAGTTTTTTTGTTTACTTACCAATATTTATACATGTATTTTCTCTCATTTTTGTGTTGACTTTTCGTGGGAAGTAATGTTTTCATGACTGTTAGCTTCTTTTAATATTTTATCTGCAATATGTTTAGTACCTTCCATTTGCAAATATTTTTTGCAAACAACTTCAATGTAAAGTCCACTAAAATAGATCTTTTTCAGAAGAAATCTGACCTCATCAATTGTATGTTTCGAATGGTGAATATGTGCTTGAATTTGTCAAAATTTAAAATATTCTTAAGTGTAAACGAAAAAATATTGAACGATACATGTGAATAAAGGGGTACAATTGCACTTTCGGTATATAAGAAAACTCGCTATCGTCTTTCGTGTTTTGAACATAACACTCATGCAATTATACCCATCTTTATCCACTGGTTTTGTTAATTACTATAATCGTGCAACCTCCCTTTTTAATTTTTGAAGCCCATTTCATTTTCTTTAATTAGTGTTTGGATTAATGTCAAATTGAATGGATAATTGCAAAGATATTTGAAATTATTGAAACAATGTTAAACACCTTGCTTTTAAAATGTTGTACTGTAAGTACCAAGAAACAATCCTGCCAAATTTCAAAACTCCAAGTCCATTTAATTAAATTTGTTTTATTTGATTGGGCTGGAAATGTTAGCAATGAAGTTGAAGATGTAAAGAAATAAAAGCTCACTTAAAATGACATTTAAAACAAAGAAATATTTTTATATTCATCTAATTAAAATAATATCTTTTATGAACAAATTCATGTAGAAGTTTTGATATTGCAATTGTTACAATAATTTCTTATATGCAAACTTAATTTTAAATGACAAACATTTTAGTACATACACGTTTGATGATCATTGGCATAGGATTACTAGCTTACCTTTTTTGTTGAAGTTCAGTTTTATTCACATTAAAAGCATCAGTATAACTTTGAGTATGAACAGGAAAAGTACAAACAAATTCAGTGCCTCATCTGTTAATATTTTCGTCATGAAATAGCACTCTGTAGAATTAACTTTACTAGCTGCTATTCACTGCTTCTTTCAGAGCGCTCTGGCTTAAAACTGAAGTACTTTGAAAGGGTGACGTGCTTGGATCTCGAATCTAATAGAATGGGGAACATACACAAGAGTAAATCGACCGCCACAAAAACAATGCATAATTTATTAGTCGGTGGTTTAATCTCGCGTGAGCCAACCGTGATTCCAAAATGTACCGTGACATGAGGTGCTGGACAGAAATGAAATAAAATGAAAATCGCGATGGTGACTGAATTCTAGAACTGCGTTTGCAACTCGTGGATTAAATGGGGGTGAATGATGGAAAGAAACATTCACGGAAAACAAGAAAATAATTGCAGTAAAAAGAGTTTCTTGTCGCAGACCAAGGGCTGAACAACAAGAATCAAATAGGAAAAAGTGTAAGAAAATAATGACGTCCAGGATGGGCGAGGTAGTTAAGAGCGTGTACCGACTCACTGTTAAGGTCTGAAGGGTCGTGGGTTCTAGTCCATCCTAAAGCATGGTTGTTTGTTCCTTGTCTAGTGTATATTTGGCTGTCACGTTTGTTTCTCGTCTCGTTCTGCTGACCCCAGATCAGGGGAGCCAACAACTGTGTTGGTGTCCAGTGTATGGTAGAATGCGCGTCCTTTCGGGACGTAAAGGGTAACCGGCTGTCGGCTGGATGAAAGCCCTTGGAAAAAATAAGAAAATAATTGAAATATAGTAAAATAATTGGGATAAAAATACCTCCCATTGGAACAGCTGCAGAAGATCTGTTGTGGACGGAGCTGTGTGTGGTCGACCGTACGACCAACACCTTACAGTCCGTATCTCGCGCCCATGTTTTTTTGTATATTTTCTTGAACCTCAAAAAATTCCAATCCCTCCAGCATTACGCATATGACAGTGACATTGTGTAGCAGGTGGCTCTCAAACACTTGAACTTATGCTAGACGGAAGAATTCTACCGCACGTTAATACAAATGGGGATCATACGGAATAAAAGTCACAATTCACAAAATTCACTTCTCCTCATAGCTCGTCACACACAGTTTTTAACTGTTTTTGACGTAAATAAATAAAAAAAAATTCTGATAGCGAGTATGTAAAAAATGGTCCCACATGTGATGTATGTTCTATAATAAAGATTTTCTATGCATTTTTGTTTTTATTTTGTTGACAAGATAGGGGAACTTACTTTTTTAATACAACCCGTATTTTATCAATGTCCATCATATAACTTGTTTTCAACAAAATTATTCAGTCTGTTGAGTTATTTTGTAAAAAAGTAATAAAATTGGCAAAACACGTCTCGGATAGTTTTTGCCTCATCTTGGTAGGGGCAGAGAACTTTCAGAATATTGCAATTATAAGGTTCAAATATATTTATTATTTTTATTAGTAATAGTATTTTTGTGAACATGAATTGTTTCAGCAGGTTAATTACACGTAATATATTCCAATCGCATGTCAGCAAATGCCATTTATTATCCCTTTTGAAACAAATATATTTAGCATAACTCTCTTCTCTAAAAAGATAGATATGTTAACCCCACCTTTGGAATACGATGGGACCGTTCCTGGGACTGTAGCTGCATTGTGAGAAACAGGAAACGTTGAATGAAAATAAGGAACCTTCGACGTGTAAATAACGAAAGAAAATCTTAGCAGGTCATGCAAGTTTAATGTGATGCAAGGGCGCTAATATCTAAGATATTGATGTGGGGTCAAATCTAAGAACCTTATCTTAGAAATTCAACGACATAATGTCTAACATTATTGCCGAACATCTGCATTAAGGAAGCATTGAAAAGTAAAACTACTGTGACTGTAACGTTGATATTTGAGATCATATTTTCATTTTTTTTCGAAAGTAATATCTACATTTTTTGTTCTATAAATATTCACTTTCGGACGTTCTCCCCCATCCCTTTCCACATACTTGCGCCAACTTTTGATTGGTCCGCCGAACCCGTTGGAGAAGAATTATTTGTAGCTGTGCTGGACATTATGGTCCGATTGAAATAAGTTGGTGATTGAAAGTTGAGAATGGAAGGGAGCAACGTTGACAGGTTACGTACCACTGAACACGTGTTCCCGGGACATGAGAATAAACACTTGAAATAAATACTTATTAAAGTAACCAAATCATACACTTATATTGTATAAAGCTACAGCATCAGAAGCACAACTGTCAATCACCAACTTATTTTAATCGTACCATAGATTTGGATGACAGCTTTCATCTGGTGTTCCTTAAGACGCTCTTTTGTCTTTGGGGCGTGGGGCGCTGGGACACGTCTTGGGTTTTCTGACTGACTGCAGGCGGGCGTTGTCGTGCTCCAGGAAGAGTTGTGTGGTCTTACTAGTGTGACAACAAACAATGAGGCTTGTGTCACTAGTAAGTGGGGTGTGGGAAAAGAGCTGAGACCATGTCTAAAAGTGAAAAAAGCATTACTTAAAAGAAGATGATGATATCAAGGGTCAAGGACAGTTTTGAAATTTGGTTGACCAAGCAGTTACAGCCTTGTAGTCATTACTTTTTCACCACATTTCGTAATAAAAGTTCATTGACTGTGAGGACAACTTTGCGTGCTGGTCAGTAGGGCCCAGAGCAATGTTAGTCACGAAACTAATAAGAGGTATACTTTGGGCTTTTTGTGACGATTTTCACACTACCCGAATCTGAACCTTGCTGTGTTCGACACATCTCATGCACACTATTTTATCTCAATTTTTCATCATGGGTAACGTACGTCGAAGAGCAGAGCACGAGCGTATTTTTCACAAATACTGATGTGGTAAAACGCCAAATAAAACGCACATATTGCGGTGAATTTTGCTTACGTACTTTGTAGGAGTTCGTCAGCCATAAAAAGGCAATTTTCATTTATTGATTAAATATGACGAAAAACAACCATTTCTTGAAAGTAAAACACTGTAGTACTAAAAACCTTAATTTGTATTTTGTATAAAGAAAAATACAATTGTATGAGAGAGACGAGTCATTTAATATTATTGATGTGTTCTTTAAAAAATTTGACATCAGAGAAATGCATAACGATTCTTGTAATGTTTAGAAATAATAAAATATTATTATCGTTTACTTTTATTTAAGTCACAATTTACAAAATTCAGATTTCAACTCGTACCAGACATAGTCCAGTTCACCATTTACTATAACAGTGTACGCCCTCCTATCCAGTAAATAATCAAGTTCTTAGCACTTTTCGCCAATATTCCACGAGAGCGACAGTTCCGGACACAGTTCGTCGAAGGCAGTAGGTCAAACCTGCACAACGCCTGCTCCCGCGGGCATTCTGCACTTGCGAGCCGCTCACCTGCCCGTGGCAACGCCGAAAGTGCAAGTAGTGGGGAGTAGGAAGCTTTGCGGGGAGGGGAGAAGGCTGACGTAGCACGACGCGGCGCGTAGATTGAATGCCTGGGCGTCTAATACAATGATCCATGCTTCAAAATTATATTCTCATTTATTTAAATGGATTATATCGAGTATTTCAAGTTACCAGGATCATAATTCACTGTTTACGTTGTGTGCACCTATATCCACCTTTGTATCCACCACTGTATGTATTTTCATTTTCTACTTTTTTTAAAGAAAATAACATGCTCATTGTGACTCTTAAGCATTATTTTAAAGCAATAGCTTTAAAATATATACTTATATAAGAGAAAAATATTATTTAATTCTAACACAAAATTGCAATTTAATAATTGATTGTTCACTAGGAATGGTATAATCTCCAAATCATAGAAAAATGAACAGAATCATTAGAGCAATCTCCCACATCAAGATTGACATAAAAATAGAATATGTGGCAATTCCAAGAAGGGTAATGTTTAATAGCACATTTGTGACCATTTTTCCCCATCATGAAACTAAATAAAAGAGATCAACGAGCAAACTTCTGTCACGAAATGTTACGGACAATCATAAGATAATCATGGGTATTGGTTAAATAGAATGCAAAGGGCTTTATATTTTTATATGATGTAGTAAACGACTCTACACTCTTGTCAGAAATTAGAACAGAAAATAATCATGATTTTTTTTAAGAACAATATGTTTTTGCTTTGAGAGAACCGTCTTATTCAATTAAACATAGTTAATAAAAAATAGTTTATTGCTGTCATCATCAAACAAAAACAGTTCAGTATCACAATTTTGTGTTTAGCACAACACTAAAATTTGTGATTACATCGTAGCAAAGCGAATTACATTTAAAGCCCTACAAGCAATATAATACTTGGTGTCGAAATCTAACTTCATATACAGTTATTACTGTCATATACAGTTTTTACTGTTTTTTTGACAAATAAATAAATAAATAAACTTGTATAATTCGTTGTTGTTTCATATTTCGCCCTGTCATATATCGAGAACAAACATTTGCAATATAATACAAAAGACTATTTTACTTGAACTGTATATGACCATCATGTTCTTGCGATTGCTCTTTAAATTTACGCGCTATCTTTCGAATTGCGCATTCTGATTGGTGGACCCCACTCCTAGATTGGGTCTCATCGCCACCCCTCATCGATTTTCTCGTTTGCACCCGAGTTGCCCGCACGCAGCTCCTGAGGTCAGTGAAAGTGCAAAATGCTGTGCAGGTCTGCAGTAGATAGTCTTACACAGCACACTCGTTAGGATCCACTATCTTCACATGCTGTTCCCTCCCCTGATACAATGCGATCGGGTGAAGACTTGTTCTATAGCAAACGGCTCACCACCATGGATAGCTTCACTATTGCAGCACCACATCACGCTCACTGCTTCTCGCTTCTCCTTAGATCGGCGCGCAGCTCTCCCGCCATTTAAATTACTCACACGATCATAACTATTTCTTCGTATACCAAGTCATCCCAGATCCATAGTATTTGCCATGGGGTTCCATTATCTTGGTGACCTGATACTTTCAGAGATAGTTTCAGATTACGCAATACTAAGATCGATTGTATTTCGGAGAACTCACCGAGGCAATGAATTGAATTAAGGATGTAGTAGATATCGCTAATTTTAATCGCTAAATTTAACATTTCCATTTCTAAGTAAATTGAATGTTTTCTAGAAAAAATGTCCGAACAAATTAAAATAGACAGATGCTTTGAAAGTTTATTCGGGCAGCGAGATAAAAGGGTATTATTTTCACAAGCATGTAGACATATTTTAAAACTCGGAATATTCTTTGAAAGAAAACAAACCACGCAATAGTCGAATCGACTAGTGACTAATTTCCCTTCTATTTCCGGTGAATTCCCTTTTCCGTTTCCGGTGTTTATCGAATGATCGTACTGCACACGATAAGCACTGCCTTGCACATGGTACACAAGGGTCCTCATTCATTTCATTTGACTCGTAAAGGACAGTGATGTAGAAAATATTCTTTCCATCACGAAAAGGATTTTACCACCAAGTTATTCTCGATTTACGATTGCTCTTGACGACTCAAGGACTCTCGATGGCAAAATTTGTAAGTTTGTAAACCTATTCTACGTATCAATATTGAAATTGATGTAAATTCTTCCTGTTGATCCGGGTATAATTGGAGGTGTTGATGCTACGAATAAATATATATTTTGACCATACAAGATCAATCAATATTGATTTCAGGAATTAAACAAAAAACAAACAAACAAAAAAACATTTATTAATGGCTCAACGTTTCGCACGTTTAGTACGTGCCTTGTCAAGAGCAATTATGGCAACGGTTAACAAATGTTATATAAATTAACATAAAACAATAGAATTTACAATTTTTGTGTTAAATATTTACATTGCAGTTACATCAAAGCATTAATTTGGCAATGCAACCATAAACCGCTGATCCATACCTTGTTTTAATTAGTTTGAAAAATCCCATCTTGCAGGTTCTTCAAAGTTTAAGGTCAGTGATGATATTGAAATTGGTGTAAATTCTTCCTGTTGATCCTGGTATAATTGGAGGTGTTGATGGTACGAATAAATATATATTTTGACCATATAGGATCAATCAATATTGATTTCAGGAATTCAAAATTGTAAATTATATTGTTTTATGTTAATTTATATAACATTGTTAACCGTTGCCATAATTGCTCTTGACAAAGCACGTACTAAACGTGCGAAACGTTGAGCCATTAATAAATGTTTTTTTTGTTGTTTTTTTAGTTTAATTCCTGAAATAAATATTGATTGATCCTATATGGTCAAAATATATATTTATTCGTACCACCACCTCCTATTCTACATATCATAATTATTGGAGAGCTCCCTTTTCCAGCCGAATTACCGATACATTTAAGAATATGATAGAATAGTTTAAAGATTGTTCATACGATCTCCTGTAGAAGGTGAATAAAATTGTATTTCATATCACGTATGTCTAGTAATTAATTATAGTTTTAATTGTAATTTAATAATTATTAAAATTTGAATATGCACTTGCAACCCGCAACACACTTTATTCCACCCCTCATATACGTTACTAGGGTGTGGATTTTGATGACTTAAAAAATCGCCAAAAATCAATGAAATACCCTTAAAATGTTTTTGAAATGCCCTAAAAGAAATGAAAAATGACGTAAAAAATGTAATCAATACCGTATGAAAACACACACTGGATACGTTACTGATGTAACAAAGCTTCTTCTATTCGTTCACGTGAACTCAGCTAGCAAACTTTTGGTTTGGACTGTTCTTTTCTACGAAATCTCTGTCCACAGTTACCCCGAAAATGGCCTAACCGACAATGGCGCTTATACGCGTTACATGAACCTTACACTACAAGAAATAGAATAGACTACTCAGGAATCCTGTGGAGAATATTTGTTGCATCTGAATAGTATTTGAAGCAAATATGATAAAATTGATGAAATTAGAGAAAAGTGCTTTAAAAATGACGGGGAAAGATAAAAAATTACTTGTTAGTCGAAATTGATGAAAAATGCAAAAAATTCGTATACAATGTTTTGTCATAACATAAAAAAATGTCTACACTAAAATTAATGCAGTATTCTAACGTGAAAAGAAACTAGTGGTGCTACAACAGCACTTACTTTCCCATATTAGAGGAAACAGCTAAGTAGTACTGTAATATTGGACTTTATGCGCTACTAACATCTTCGCTTGGAACTCACTATTTCCATTGCAGTGTTGTCAGAACTATGTGAATTCTACAACTTCACAAAAATAGAATGCGAAAGGTTTGTAACCCTGTATTGGAAAAAGAAGCCTGATACCCTGGAAATATAGAAATGCCTTCCATTGGGCCATGATTAGGGAAGAGTATTTTAAAACCATGCAACAAATTCTCTACTCACTACAAATGGTACAGCATTTGGTGCAAAACTAAATATTTGCCTGCAAATATCAACATAAATTAGACAATTATAACTCCTTTTCATACAGCTCCATTAGGTCACAACAATGACACTAATTCACAGATATTCGCGAGCGCAAAGTGAATTCCATTGTTGCAGACCCTGCATTGTCGCTATTCTGAGAGCTATTAATTCTTTTTACTTATTTCAAATATTTCAAAATAAACAATTTCTAAAATATTAATGTGTAAGTCTATAACAAAGTTCGAATGTAAGAAACGAAGAAAGAAATAATATACAAAATTGCACATTCTAATTTACGACGCATCCAGCTGTCCGAAGCGCAGTAAATTTACAGCGGCCTATTACGTTTGTCACAAAATTAAAGAAAAACTACTCGTATTTTGAAAAAATTAAGCATGACCGTATTTATTTTATTTATTTATTTGTCAAAAAACAGAAACAGAATGGCACAGACTTTCCCGTATTAGTTTTCTCTTTCCCGGGTCTTCGCTAGCTATTCGGAATTGCCACATACTCTTTCTTGCCAGCTACCATCTATCATCGCCAAAAGTACATTTTTTTGTCATTTTCTTAATTTTTCGGTTTCCTATTGGTAGAACAGAAACATTAATTTTAGAATATTAAAGAACACAAAAACCTAGCCGTAAATGGCAATTTTCTTTTAAAAATTGCGTGCCGTTTACGAGAAAATGGCGTTTTTGCACAACTAAAAATGCGAAATTTGAAGCTCATATTCCCAGAAAATTTTTGAGTTTTCAAAATACTTTATTTGAAGTTATTTGAAGCACTTACTCTCACAAATATAATCATCTTTACAAATTGCGGATAATGTGCATATTAAAGATGTGAGAGATCTTTCAAAACATTTACATTTATATAATTTTTGAAAAAAACAAAAAAAAACTCAAAATAAACTTCACGCTATACTAATGAGTGTAATTAGCACTATCCGTTACAAAAGTTTCAAGAAAAAAATTTCAGCCTTATACGAGAAAATGACGTTTGAGCATTTCTGAAAATGCCGAAATTTGAGCTACTTTTCACAGAAAACGGTAGTGTTTTCGAGAAACTTTACTTGACATTATTTAAAGCATATATACTCGTAAATATAATAATGTAAAAAAAATCGCCGATAATGTAAATATTAATGACGTGAGAGACAAGTAAAAAAATTTACATTTTGGTAATTTTTGAAAAAACCAACCGATAGACCAAAATGGCTTTTATGTCATTGATAGAGTACATTTACCACTATCCCTACCAAAAGTTTAAAGAAAAAATTTGGAGCCGTTTTTGAGAAAATTTTGTTTTTGTAATTTTTTAAAATTGCACATATTGCACGCAATATTGCACGAAAACTACCAAAATTGTGAAAAACATTTACATGACCTTTATTAAAGAACTCAATATGCAGAACAAATTTTATTTGAAGAAAAAATCTCTATCTTTAATTTTGTAGTTGAAGAAAGACGCCGAAAAAAATTCAAATTTTCACAATTTTCGAAAATTCAGAGCTGTACCTGAAAATCGGACCTATGCCATGTTAAAAGTGTATTTTCCTCTATTCATACAAGAAATTTAAAGAAAAAATTTGGAGCCGTTTTTGAGAAAATGTTGAAAATCCCCGGGGGGCTTCATATAAAGTACCCCCAAATTTTAAAGAATCTTTTTCAAAATCACAAAGCTTCGACTAGAATCAGATCGACTGGGGAATATCAATTTTGAAGAAAATCGACCGAACGGTTTAGGCGCTAGCGTTGACCACAGACGGACAGACGGACGGAATGCCGTCAATCGATTTTTAAGTATAAAGAAGCAACAAATCATGGATTTTGACCACACCACGAGATAGAGGATTTTTTTTTCTTAATTTAGCAACTGGTATTATCCACTTATTCGTTTTCACGGCCCGGCAATTAATTTTTTCCGCCGAAAATTGGCCATTTTTTCGCGCAGCATTACATAACTTTCCCTATACTACGTATATCACTCCGTGTATACGTACGTATACGGGAAAGTAAAAAAATGACATTTCATTAATATCCTCCTCCTATACATTATCATCATGCCCAACTCAGAATCGCTGCATCCAGGAATTTTAAAACCAGATTTTTTTGGGGGGTTCCAATGGGACACTAGTTAAGTTTTTCTAATCTGCATAGATAAATCTTTTTGGACGTTATATTGCATTTTTTTAAAGTTTCCTCACCGTGCAGAACATATTATCACAAACACTGAATGTCGGGTTCTAGTGTGAAGGTACTGCCCCTTTTTTAGGAAGCTTCATTTTACAGAGCAATTATACCAAGCAAAATTCGATAGCAGTTTCGTAAGCAGTATTTCATACATAAATCCTTTTCAACCATGTTTTTCTTTTGTGGAGATTTAGATCTTCTATTTACCCTCTCTCTGCAGTGTGCGTGAGTGGTTAGAAATGGGGAGACACCGGAAATCTAAATAAAACAATAGAGGGCCTGAACTTTAACGTACACTTAAATGGATGTCTCTTCGAAATTGGAATACAGTATGAAGCCATTATCAGCTTCAAAGCACTGATTTATAATGTACGCAATGTTCGCATGGGTATCAACGTAAATGAAGGCCAAACGTCTTGTAAAACAAACATTCCATGTTTTTCCCTTATTAAATTAACAGAATTACCGTCGTTATAAACAAATTTATTACATGACGTAACTTATTATATCAATGATATATTTCAGTTCGATAATTTGGAGAATAGCTGAGCTTTCTTGTCTAATAAACATCACATTTTTATTGTTCTTCATCTTCTTTTCCAATTTCGTAATGATCTCAGGATGATCATGTAAAATACCAAAATCAACCTTTTCCAACACTTATTCTAAGACAAAAGCTAGTACTGCTGTAGCAAAACACGTTCTCGTGTTATTTGTAACCTAAGACTAGTTGAGTCCGCGCAAAGATTTTGTATATTGTAACTAGATAACGTATGTGTGCTATCACGGTCATCGGAATCGTATTTCTACTAGAGATAGCCCCATTGACCCAAAAAATGCTTCTGTTATTGTTTTCAACACAGAAAATATTTCTTCGGCTGGGATTTGATATTAAATGTGCAGTCACCGCTCTTATCCATTACGCAAGCACACTGATTTGGTTTCATCAAAAAATCCAGAAGCATCACAGAGACGAAGGGAGTAAAAAAGAGACAATAGAGAAGAAAAAGAAAGACGATAAAGAGATAAGAAAGAAAGTGCTAGTGTGTGTACTAAGAGATGTCATCCTCGACACTGCGTCGTCCAGCTGCCCAGTGTGCCCATTTGCCGAGGAGGCCCTCTCCAGCATCCCTTCCTCACGCATGTGGCACTTATTCAGTATAGTAGCGCACCGATTGGGGTCTTAAATTTCCAAAAGAAAAATTTCCATAAGAAACTGAGATAGCGGAGACAAGGAGGAGACATGGCAAAAGAAAGTGATAGACGAGAAAGAGGTAAGAAAGAGCCTGTGTGTGTCTGTGTGTGTGTGTGTGTGTGTATGAATGTGTGAATGAGTGGATGTAGAAATGTCCTTGCGAATGCGTCATCCACCTGCACCTATTTACCGAGGAGATCCTTTCGAGTATCCCTTCAAGTATCCCTAAATGTGGCACTCTTATTCATTATAGTAGCGCACTGATTTGGTTGTTAAAATCCCGGAAGCAACAGAAACAGAGAGAAAGGGAACAACGGAAGGGTCACGAGAAAAGTAAGAGATACGGAAAAAAAGAGATTTCAAGTGTGTGTGTGTGTGTGTAGAGATGTCCTCCTCGGGGCTCCGTCCTGCACCTGGCGAGTAGGCCCATTCCTGGCCGTGTCCTTGCCTGATCGTCACTGCCCCGAGGACGTAAGTCTGTGACATGACAGGCAAAACGTCGGCCTCTCAGCCAACGACGCGGCGTCTCCCAGACAGCCAAGAAGTCATGGTCTCGATTGATTGATTGATACGTGTTTCTGGGTGCGTCAACTACTTTGGCCATTATTCCCGTAAGTGTAGTGCGTGTTTTTCTTCGGAAGGTGGCGATGATCTTTTCCTCACTGGTTGGCGAGATCTGGCGCCGACCTACCGTCGACTAGCGGGTTTTTCCCCTCAACCAGGGATCTCCCACCAGCGGGACACCGCCCCAGGCGGGACAAGTTGTAAGCTCCCGACCGGTCTCCCGACATGTGTGGTAGTGTAGTGCATGTAAGTGTAAGTGTGTGTGTAAGAGGAGAGAAGAGGACAAGGAAGAGGAAGGAAAGATCGCGCGCGGTCCGTGGCCCGTTTGTTAGGGTACTGCTCCGGCATTCACCTAGTGTTGATCGGAGAAACCACGGAAAACTACCGATCAGAGCAGTCGGCCGCTAGAATTCTCCTCCAGACAGCGACTGAATTGCGGATTCGGTTAGCGTACCGGACTGTCATACCCAAGTTCGCGGGTTCAAACCCGATCGAAGGCGTGGATTTTTAAGGGCGAAAAAATCCTTCGTACGCCTTCCTTCGGAGGGGAAGTAAAGCCGCCTGTCCCATGTTCGTAAATTTAATTACATGTAAAAGACCCTCAAGCCTAAATGACGCCTCTGAGCTAAATTCAAATCGCCTGTTTCGTCGCCCGAGATAATACCTTCTTTCTCCGCTAGGTGAAAGGAGCGTAGTGAAATTTGCGTGGTCAGGCGGAAGAGCGGGCCTGATGGCCCGAGTCCCGCCACGTAAAATAAGGCATTAACTGACTAACTAACTAAACTGAATCACGGTCTCGAGCCGCGGAAGCTTAAGTGCACACGAGGAGGCCCCCTCTCGCACCCGTTCCGCGCGAAATGCGCAGCGGCGCGCGTACTCACGCGAGCCGGGCGAGTGCGGCGCGGTGCAGTTGCAGAGGCGGCGCTGCAGGCGCTGGCGGCACATGGTGACGCACGCGCCCTGCGAGTAGGCGCGGAAGGGCGGCGGCGGGCGCTCGTGCGCGAAGCGGCAACGCCGCAGGGCCTCGCTCACCCCGTCCACGCCCTGCGCGTTGGCCAGCTCCTTGACCGCCACCCGCAGCGCCAGCCGCTCGCCCACCGGCGCCAGGGCCTCCTGCTCCTTGGGCGCGTTCAGGTGCGGCACGTCCTCGTGCGAGTGCACCAGCACCTGCGCGCAACGGTGTCCAGTCGCCTGCGTGTGTTCGTGCTTGTGCGTCTTTGTGTACCTGTCACGGTGGTCGGTGGCTGTTTGTCGTGAATGTGTGTCTGTGTTTTTGTCTGTATCTGTTCGTGCTTGTGTGTGTGACTGTTCGTGCTTGTCGGTCCATGTGTGTGTCATATTCTATTGTCTTTGTTGAGCCTGTGAGGTGGTGCCTTTGTGTCTGTGTGATTGTGTTCTTGTGATTGTGTCCGTGTCGTTGTGTCCGTCTCTTTGTGTCCGTGTCGTTGTGTCCGTCTCTGTGGCCGTCTCTTTGTGTCCGTTTCTTTGTGACCGTTTCTTTGTGTCCGTCTCTTTGTGTCGGCTATTTTGTGTCCGTCTCTTTGTGTCCGTGTCGTTGCGTCCATGTATCCGTCCGGGTGGTTGCGTCCAAGGCAGTGTGTCGGTGGCTGCATGTCAGTGGTTGCTTGTCGGTGGCTTTGGGTCGGTGTGTGTGGGTTGGTGGCTTTGTATCAGTGTCTGTGTGTCAATGGCTGTGTATTTGTGAATGTGAAAATGCTTCTTTGCAAATTATTTGGGAACAATTCGTACAAAAACTGCTTGTGCTGTTTTGTAAAAACTGCTTTTCAAGACAGAGTTGAGTTACTGTACTGCGTTTCTGGATGTTGGCACATACATTGTTCATTCATATTTGGCGCCGTGGCGGGAGATTGGGTTTTAATAACCATCTTTGGCCCTTCATTGATAGCTCAGAATTTGCATTTTGAACGTACCGCGTCGGACTTATAAAAAAATTCCCTCCAAAACCGCGCGCAAGGCGCTAAAAGAGCGGGTATATAAAATTCCTTTGTTTTCTGTCGAAATTGCATTCGACCTAGTCTCGGGTCGTAAAAGTTTCATCGGTCCCCGCCAGAGGGCAGCACTGGCTGGGATCCTGTCCCGGGCCCGCTGGCGCAGAGGAAATTATAAAAGACACACTCAAGCTCCGTTTTAACCAATGACCGCATTCCGTTTAACTTAGCAAGGTTGGCATACCTGTCGCCTTATTGGAAAGCCTTTCAAAGAGAAGCCATATTTACGCGGGAATCGGTGCCTCTGGATGAGCAAATTTGTGTAATACAGATTAAAAGAAGTCATTGCCTTTCGTGTGAGACTCAGGTAACGGGTTGAACGATTTATTCCCTGATTGCTTATTTATTATACTATCTTCTAATAAGAAGGGTATACTGTGTCTTTTCAGAGATCGACCGAGCGAACGAAAATAGCAGACCAGTTCGTCTCGCCGTAACCAAAATTATGAACGCTCTCCCAAAAAATTGAACAACAACCCAAATCTGAAAAAAAGGAGCTATATCGCCGCCTTAACAAAATTGGTGCCAGAAACACGGGATTCAGCAACCGGCAGGAAGCATAGCAAATTGTGGTTTCAGTGTTCTATTACTAGTGTTGCATGGTGTAGCATAATATTGCAGCAGTATAAGGTGACCTTTCAAGTATTTTCGCGATCGCTGGCAACATGCCGCAAAGCAGTGCATAGTGTTAACAACGAG
This sequence comes from Acheta domesticus, assembly GCA_031308135.1. Classification (NCBI taxonomy): domain Eukaryota; kingdom Metazoa; phylum Arthropoda; class Insecta; order Orthoptera; family Gryllidae; genus Acheta; species Acheta domesticus. The sequence goes on along the minus strand of JAHLJT010009419.1, from coordinate 198,668,727 downwards.
AGCATAAGATTTCATAAATTGCCCCCTCTGCTAAGTAGAAACTCCTTTTAAAATGCCTTTGAGGAAGCAGACGGTATTGCGGTGGGAATTTATAGAATCAGCATTAACTAGAATCGAAGAGAGTCTAAAATCACTCTCAGACCTTAGCAGGTCGAATATACAATGTATCATAGAACGTGTAAATGAAATTTGGGCTGATGCCAGAACAGAATTCAATGACATTTTAAAACAGGAAGGACTAGCTGAGTTGAACCCCCCCTTCGAAAGTGTTGAGGCTAGGGTTATGAACATCAAAGGTCAGTGTCTCTCCGCATTAGATACTCCAACCGAAAGATTACATTACAACAACACAAGCTTGCCTCATATAAAGTTGCCCGTTTTTAGTGGTTTATATGATGAATTTCCAAAATTTCATGATATTTTCTTAACCGCAGTGGTGAATAATAAAACACTTACTAATATTGAAAGATACATGCATCTATTAGCACACTTGAAAGGTGAACCTTATAATTTAGTAAGTACCTTAAGCGTGTCAGGAGATAATTTTCAAAGGGTGTGGGAATTGTTAATTAAAAAATACTCAAATAAGGCGAAAATATTAGATACTCATATCAAAGCCTTGCTTAATTTGCCACAAGTTAAGAGCAATGCATCTTCCCTTAAACCATTTATTTCTCAAATTGCCATGAACTGGAGTGGTTTAAAATCAGTGTCATTGAACATTGATTTGGGTGAAGTTATTCTACAGCATTTAGTATTATCAAAATTAGACTTAAAAACCAGAGAATCATGGTATCTTGCCCACAGTTCTGCCAAAAAGATGACAGGCTTACAAGAATTATTAGACTTTCTCAACCAAAGGGTAAACGCCTTAGAGTTCAATGAGGATATCTCTCAAAGGCCCCAATCAAATTTTGTTACAGTTGGAAAGCCTCATCCACCCTCGAGCAGCCAAAAAGTATTCAGTATTAAGGTGTCGAATGCCATGCAGTGCATCTTGTGTCCAGAGAGTCATCCACTCTACAAATGTGCCCAATTTCAACAATTGAGTGTATCGGATCGCTCCAAGGTGTGTCGACAACACTCCCTATGTATTAACTGTTTATTCAAGGCTGGTGCAGGCCACCCCTGCAGCAAAAAACGTTGTAGAGAGTGTGGTAAGAAACACCATTCCTTGCTGCATGACCAAAATTTTAACAAAAATAAAGATTTTTCTGCTAATAGGTTAGCAAATGATAATGTAATTTCAAAGCCAAAATTGGTGACTCACCTAAAGGTTCAGTCAGAGGATTCCATAGCAGGAGAAGAATGCATGATAGGTAATATAGAAACTGAGAAAACTTTAACACATTTGGCATGTGGTGATTCAAGAAAATCCTACTCGCTATTGCCTACGGCCATAATTTATGTAAGAGATAAGCAAGGAATGGATGTACCCGCAAGAGCACTGTTAGATTCAGGGAGCGAGATCTGCTTTATAACAGAATCTCTGGTGCAGTTACTAGGTATCCCTAGATCCAAATGTAATTTTGCAATCCACTCAGTAAATTATCTGAAATCAGGCTCAAATGGGAAGGTTAACCTAACCATCAATCTCGTGTTAGTGATTGGCAATCATCAGTCCCTTGTCTAATTGTGCCGTCAATTTCATCTAAAATACCTCAAAGCTCGATAGATGTAACCAAATTTAGAATTCCATCACATCTCAAATTAGCCGATGAGTCTTTCCATTTAGCAAACAAGGTGGATATATTATTAAACTCTGCAGTATTCTTTGAAGTTATCAAGGCCAAAATTTCGACACCTAGTGAAAGTCCTGTCATCTTTGACACTGAATTAGGAGCTGTAATTGCTGGGCAATTTCCAAAAATTAAAACTGAGGCATGTCCTAATACAAACTGTTTTTTCCTGCTTGAAGCACAAAATGCACTGTTCAACAATGTAGAATCTGATATGCGAGGTATTTGGGAAGAGATACGGGCAAATGAGGCATCCCTTTCAAAAGTAGAAGAAAAAAATCATCCAGCCGAAATTAATTTTTTAGCGACCACGCGAAGGTTGCCATCTGGGCATTTTTCTGTGTCGTTACCCTTTATGCAAGATCCGTCGGTATTGGGGAGGTCATATCACATCGCAAGGCACTTCATGTTGTCATTAGAACAACGTTTTCAAAGAGATGAGAAGCTAAAGAGGGACTATGTGGCATTTATGAGAGAATATATCTCACTTGGGCATGCTGAGGAATGCAGGGCAACAAGGAGTGAAGTAAGCAATTATATTCCGCATTTTTGTGTGCAGAATCCTTCTTCTCTTACCACCAAATTAAGGATTGTGTTTCATGCCTCAGTAAAAACCACTTCTGGCAAAAGCCTAAATGAAATTCTAATGAGTGGGCCAACAGTGCAGCCAGAATTAATTGATACTCTCTTAAGATTTAGAATTTTCAAATGCGCCTTTGCTGCTGACATAGAAAAAATGTATCGTATGGTTAAGTTAAACGATGAGCATACTTCTTATCAAAAAATTCTATGGAGAGAAAACTCGTCAGATCCGCTAAAAACGTATAGATTAATGACGGTAACCTATGGACTGGCGTCTTCAGCCTTTTTAGCTACCAGGTGTTTGAAGCAAATTGGGATAGATAATGAGACTACCTTTCCACTAGCAGCTGCTGCCATTAAAAATTCCTTTTATGTAGATGACCTGTTGCATGGAGCAGATTCAGAGTTTGAAGCAATTCAGTTATTCAAACAGATTTCGGATCTCCTCTCAGGCGCCAATTTCAAATTAAGAAAGGTCAGAAGCAATGCTGAATCTATGATTAATACTTTGCTTGGGGAATCCCAAGGGGAAGATCTTGTTGCCTTAACCTCCGACAAGTCAAGTAAGGTGCTCGGCCTGTTCTGGCACACCGGAAGTGACACCTTGCATTTAGCTCACAATATCCAAACATCAATTTTCACTGATTACACTAGCTGGACTAAGAGAAAGGTGTTGCATATCGCAGCCTCTCTCTACGACCCTTTGGGTTTAGTTACACCTGTAACGATAAGATTCAAAATGTTTTTGCAGTCTCTTTGGAAGGAAAAGCTGGACTGGGATGTTAGTTTAACATCAGACTTAGTCTATCAGTGGGAATGCCTACTGGTAGAGGTACCTTTATTGACCAAATTGATCTTTCCTAGAAGGGTGACAATTGATGGAGCTAGCAGTATAACTCTGGCTGGATTCTCTGACGCATCGTCAAGGGCCTACGGCGCTTGCATTTTCCTAGTTTCTGTGGCCCCTCAAGGGCAGGTCAGTCATCTAATAGCCTCAAAATCAAAACTTGCACCTTTAGCTGGCACCACAATTCCTCGTCTGGAATTATGTGGCGCAGTATTATTAGCCAAATTTATGAAGAGGGTTCGCGATGCTTTGTTTTTAGTTTGTAATATTGACTCTGTACATTTGTTTACAGACAGCACTATAGTACTCCACTGGATTAAACATGCTCCAAATAAACCTGATGCCTTTATCTCTAATAGACTTGCTGTGATTAGAGAGTGTTCCCAGATGGAAGAATGGTCACACATCTCGTCGAGAGAAAACCCAGCTGATCTCATTTCACGGGGATCTACTGCCAAGAAATTAGCTGCTAGTAAAATATGGTTTTGGGGTCCTGAATGGTTGGCCGAGCCGGTTTCTCAGTGGAACGCACTGCCTGAGGTCGCTGATGGTGGTAATGTACCGTTACTGCATCATTCACAAACCTTTCTTGCCACTGCCCGTGCAGAGGAAAAATGCTTTGTCTTCGAGCTCATTAATAAGTTCAACTCTTACCACAAGCTGCTGCGGATCACAGCGTATTGCTTGCGATTCATACATCAATGTAGAAGCCGGGCTTCAATAATGGAAAAGAAGGCCGGACCTATATCGACAAGTGAGCTAAGAAAGTCCCTTCAATTGATTGTGAAATGTATTCAGAAGGAATTCTTTTCTCCTGAATATAGTGCCTTGGTCAATAAAAGAGAGATCGCTAAAAATTCAAAAATTTGAATCTTCATCCTTTCTTAGACAAGGATGGTTTAATCCGAGTCGGTGGTAGATTAAGACTGTCCAATTTGCCTCCAGAAGCAAAACACCAAATTATTCTCCCTCGGGAGCATGCATTTACAAGAGCCCTTGTCACTATGATTCACTTAAGTTATTTTCATGCAGGTTGCCAATTGACGGTGTCAGTTGTCAGACAACGATTTTGGATTCCTTCAATTCGCCGACTCGTGAACAGTGTAATCCACCACTGCTTACCTTGTGTCAGGTGGCAGGCAAAGCCGCTGTCTCAAATAATGGGGGAACTTCCCTCATCGAGAGTTGTACCATCGAAGCCATGGGAGTTTACTTCAGTAGACTACTGCGGCCCCTTGCTGACAAAGCCGGTTGCTGGTAGATGCAGGGCTCGTTCTAAGACATGGATTGTTATATTTGTGTGTCATGTTACCAAAGGGGTTCACCTCGACATTGTCGAGAACTTGACCACCCATGAATTCATAGCTGCTCTAAAAAGATTCGGTTCTCGCAGGGGATACCCCAGAGTTATTTATAGTGATAATGCCAAAACGTTTGTGAAGGCAAAAAGCCAGCTGGCGGAATTGGCTAAGATATTTAGCTCTCATAAGGATCACTCAATTTTAAAAAACTTTCTTGCAATACACGGTGTGGAGTGGCAATTCTGTCCTCCTCGATCTCCCTTTCGCAATGGATTAGCTGAAGCCGCAGTAGGCTCATTAAAGCATCATTTAAAACGCTCGCTAGGGCAAAATTGTATTTCTCTTTCAGAACTGAATACTCTATTAGCACAGATCGAACACATATTGAACTCTCGACCCTTGGCTGTCTGCTCCGAAACAGACACTGACACCCTTTTACTAACACCAAATCATCTAATTTATGGACATTCTCTCAACTCATTAGTTTTCGATTTAGAAGCAGATCAGAAGAGCCCTACGCCCCGTCGCTACCACATGGTAAGAAGGCAATTAAACAGCATTTGGAAATTCTGGTCCAAAAATTATCTTTCTTCACTACAGGCTCGTACTAAGTGGAAGTCTGTTTCTCCAAACTTGAAAGAGGGGGATTTGGTCATTCTGATCGAAGATTCTCCTCCACCTCTGTGGAAAATAGGCGTGGTCATTCAGCCTCTCCCCGATGCCACGGGCAGGGTTCGAACCGTGCAACTCAGAACTGCATCCGGGATGACCACTCGGCCAGTGCAGAAGCTGTGTATCTTGCCAAAGGAGTATTAATATTTAATCTAGACTTCCCTCAGGGGGCATATCTCGAGATATCGCCACGGGACCTGGCGCTCCCGGGGATCAACCTACCCGAGCCACCCCTCCCCCCCCACACACATTTTTTAAAATTTTTAATATACAGTTGCTTGGGCGTCAGAAACGAGACCGGATTTGAAAATGCTATTAGTTACAATGTCGATACGCTTGTCACCACACCTCCTGCATGGGGCGTCTACGAGCTCTTCTTTTATGGAGTTAAGATGAAGTACCCTCTCATTTTAATGAAAATTTAGGCTTAGCGTTCTCTGCAGGTAAGGGTTCCTAAATACCCGGCCTAGAGACGTCAAAAAGGGTAACCTTAGAAAAATAACATGTTCTAGGCGCCTCAGCGTGCAGCGGCTGGAGTGGTGAAGACCGAACATCGAATAAGACAAAAACGAAATAGTGTATTTGCACGCGTATTGCGCTAACAAATTCTAGAAAATTGTATCTCCTCTTTTCTGACGGTACACCAAATCCATTTGCCTTTCTTATCACTTCGTGCTGACGAAATGATCAGCTGCGTTATTTGTTCTTTATTTTACCTAATAGGTTCTCGAGTTGTGGCTCCTGTTCAAATGGCAATTCTGACAAAACAAGAAAGTTGGCGTTCGGCGACCAGCTGTGACTGCAAGGGGCGTTTCTGTGGGTCCGGACTTCGAATTTTTGCTGCTGCATGCGAACGGCCGACACGTCTCGCGTGGGCAGAGCTTTCTGAGTTGGCTTTAATTTCTTTATGAAACCAATTGGGTTGTTTTTTGTTTGTTTTCCTTTTCGTTCAATATTGATTGTTGTGCATTTTTTTCTTGGTCGATTACTAAGGAATCCTTCATTGCCTTGCATTTCGCGTATGGGTGCAAACAATGCTCATTGATTTGTTGTCTTGTTTCGTCTTTTCACATTCGGATGACTGACGATCATCGCCGAAAAATCGCATTATGCATACAAAGGTGCAGGAGCACGCTTACTCTAGTACGTCCGGGGAACCCGATTATTTGTTTATTCTTTGGTTTTCAATTCTTTGTTTGTCTTCTTTTGAGGGGGGGGGGGGGGTTGATGTTGTTTGTTTTTGCTTTTCTCTCTTTCGCTGCCCCGCATAAGAACGAGGATACTGTGCTATCCAAAGCTTGAAAATTCTCTGATCTCGCAGGTCCCGGTTCGACGTCGTGCGCGGGCGGGAGTTATGTTGGCACATACATTGTTCATTCATATTTGGCGCCGTGGCGGGAGATTGGGTTTTAATAACCATCTTTGGCCCTTCATTGATAGCTCAGAATTTGCATTTTGAACGTACCGCGTCGGACTTATAAAAAAATTCCCTCCAAAACCGCGCGCAAGGCGCTAAAAGAGCGGGTATATAAAATTCCTTTGTTTTCTGTCGAAATTGCATTCGACCTAGTCTCGGGTCGTAAAAGTTTCATCGGTCCCCGCCAGAGGGCAGCACTGGCTGGGATCCTGTCCCGGGCCCGCTGGCGCAGAGGAAATTATAAAAGACACACTCAAGCTCCGTTTTAACCAATGACCGCATTCCGTTTAACTTAGCAAGGTTGGCATACCTGTCGCCTTATTGGAAAGCCTTTCAAAGAGAAGCCATATTTACGCGGGAATCGGTGCCTCTGGATGAGCAAATTTGTGTAATACAGATTAAAAGAAGTCATTGCCTTTCGTGTGAGACTCAGGTAACGGGTTGAACGATTTATTCCCTGATTGCTTATTTATTATACTATCTTCTAATAAGAAGGGTATACTGTGTCTTTTCAGAGATCGACCGAGCGAACGAAAATAGCAGACCAGTTCGTCTCGCCGTAACCAAAATTATGAACGCTCTCCCAAAAAATTGAACAACAACCCAAATCTGAAAAAAAGGAGCTATATCGCCGCCTTAACACTGGAATAATATGAATTGTTTAAACTTATTTTTCATCACATTCAAGAATTAAACTGAATTTTGTAATGAGAAATAAAATTTAACAAATGTGTTTCTGTCAATTCTTTTTCATGTAACGGGGAAGACGAAAGTTGGCCGAGATCGCTAAAGCAGATCGCTGCAGATCTCGGACCGAGGAGTCGTGGTTTCGAGCCCCGCCTCGGGCATGGTTTTGTGTGTTCGTACTTTCACCCCTATCATCCCCATATCGTTTCATTCTCATAACATAACGTTAAACCCAATATTGGTCGCGATCGACCCTGTAGTCGATGCGACCTTAAATTTAAAAAAAAGGACGACGAAATAATGACAAAACAATCATAAACAAGATTTTCTCGAAAACTGCTCCAATATTTCTTTAAACATCTTGTAGACTAAGATGGCTAGAGCTCATTATCCGACATTACCCGACACCCTTTTTATCCGACATTACTTAAAGACATATACTATAATAATATAATGTTATATATATTTTTTCTATATATATATATATATTATATATTCTCTCTCTCTCTCTCTCTCTCTCTCTCTCTATATATATATATATATATATATATATATATATATATATATATATTCTAACACACCCACCTACCCTCGTACTACTCAGTTCGCTTGTACGTCGAGCTTGCTAGTATGAATGCTCGTGAAGCGAGCTTTGAATTCTCAGGAAGCAGGATCTTTCGGGTATGAGAAAGATACAATACAATAAAATCTGTATACAATTTGACACAATAAAATCAGAGGGAAAACGAAAACTAAGCATATAATTTCATCAAAATAACGACACAATGGCACAATTTTACAGAGAAATGAACTTTATGTACGATAAATGAAGGTCTGGTTGTTCACTGAAAAACAAAACCACATAAAATCGAACAGAACAGAAATTCGGCGTCACCTTGACTGCCTGAATGAAATAAAATAAGGGAAGGTTTTCACTCCTCTTTACCTCAGATTTAAATTAATACTCTCGTTTGAATTACACCCTTTCGTAATTTAAATTAAGAGCTCTGTTTGACTGACCTTTTAAATATCTCTGGGATTTTAATCAATACCTTTGATGAACTAACCTTCTTAAATTTCCCGTGCATAGATTTCAAAAATTTACTTTACAACTACGCTAGCAATTTCGACTCCTTTACACATTACATCAAGAAATTACTTTGAACAATATTACAAAACTTTAACTCCCCCAAACAATACACAAACCATACAACCTCTTCAAACAAAACTTATTTAGTGAAACAGTACAAGGTAAAAAAAACTCTTGGCATGGATAACTTCTCATACATTGATTCTGATTCCAAACTACCACGCCTATTCTGGACAGTTTCTCCCGTTTTCTTTAAATGTTCCCCTTTCTCTCCTACCGACAGTATTGCAAAACGGATGAGTTCGTTTTCTCACCAACACCGCCTCGCTCGCCGCCGGATGAGCTTGCAGATTACGACGCCGTCACTCCGCGCTGCTGCAGACTTCCTGTGCGCTCGCCGTACGCCCGCTGTCCCGCGTTGGTTCCACGTCTTTCTCCCCTACACGCCCTGCCTCTCGTCACGAACTAGACCCTTCTCACGTACGCTTGAGCCTTAGGATGGTCCTCCTCCTCCTCCTCCTCCTTCTTCTTCTTCTTCTGTGCTTACGCCTCACGGGAATATTTCGCAGCGTAGAATTTGGGCAATTTTGAGCTTATTGCCAGCTTAAACTTTTAACACACTCTCGCTACTATGCTAATTCATTCATGGTGTTACTAGAATGCTTTTAACTGTATCAACTTGTCCCTATTCACTTTCTGGATATCAACGGGTAAAATAAAACTCCTATTCTACATCTAAGATGCGTAGTCACCAGTTCATCTTCCGCTGCTGTCGCCGTAATAGAAGAGCGCTCCGCGAAGGTGTGCCGCAGTATTTATATCACCGCGCCTGGGGAAATTTTCAGGGGCTGGGTTTTCTCCTCCTTCCTTGACCTCCCCGGAAAACATTACTCGCTAGTTCGAGCGCTCTCGTTCTGTCAGCTGTTCGTAGATGGCGCGTTTAGAGGCCATTACTCCGCCGCGTATATTCGTTTCGCTGTTCGTAGGTGTTTCTGCGTTGCTGATGGTGGCGTATAGAGTACATTAGGCACTATCCCTACTAAAATTTTGAAGAAAAGATATGTAACCGTTTTTGAGAAAATCTTGCTTTTGTAATTTTAAAAAGTGTACATATTGCAGGTAATATTGCGCGAAAACTACTAAAATTTTCAAAAAAGAATATGACCTGAATGAAAGAACGCACTATGGAGAACAAATTTTATTTGAAAGGAAAATATCTATTTTTAATTTTGTAGTTGGAAGAAGAGGCCGAAAGAAATTCAAAACCTTTGTAATTTTCAAAAATTCAAAGTTAACCATGATAATCGGACTTCGGCCACCTTCATAACTGTATTTTACTCTATTCTTACATGAAATCCAAATAAAAAATTTGGATCCGTTTTTGAGAAAGTTTTGAAAATGTCTGGGGGCGTCATTTAAAGTACCCACAAAATTTTAAAGAGAGTTTTTCAAAATCTCAGAGCTTCGACTAGAGCCAGATGGACTGGGGATTCTTCAACTTGGAAACACTCCTAAGAGTGGCACTAGTGTTCACAGACAGACATTGGGATGTTTTGATTTCAATTGTTTTTTTCGCTATCAAGGCCTACAAAACAGGGATTCTGGATGCACCACGTCTTACGGGATTTTTTTTAAGTTAGCAACTGGTTTTATCGACTTTTTCATTATCAGGGCCCGACTTTTTCATTATCATGGATTTTTTCTGACGAAAATTCGCCATTTTTTCGCGCAAGATTACATAACTTTCCCTACATAACTTTCCCATACGGAGTACTACGTATAGTACTCCGTATATGTGTATGTATGCGGGAAAGCAAAAATTGCCCGTCGTGGAATTCCCAATAATTACTCGAATACGCACATCTCGTAGCTTTGTCAATGTCTCGAGATAATCTGCTAAACACAAAAATCAAACGGTTTTGATGCACCCGCCAACATCATTCTGTTGCGTGAGGAGAAAATTATTTTACGTATCTCCAATTTTATCGTAAGAAACGATCTTTATTATAATTTGAAAGTATTACTTGGGTTTTGATCTAAATTGGGTTAGGGTTGTGTTTGGTGGACCATCACTGCATTTTGTGAATTAGCGCTGGAAATGCCAAATTATACCACGAAACGCCACTGGTAAACGGATAGTTTTTCAAAATTTAGCAGTAAGTTAATATTTTTTTACGTGATTTTTACATGTTAGAAAATCAGTATAGTATGTTGTCATTGGATCAGTTCTGTGAAAGTTTTGCAAAATATGTTTGAAATAATAGTTGTAACTTGCAATATTATTATCTAGACTTTACATAACAGACACAAATACGAGCAACTCTGTACAATGTGGAAATTAATTACTTTATGAGATAAATTGCAAACAATTCATATTTTTATTACTCGTTAAATTGAATGAGCCGTACTACAACCTAAATTTATTCATTTTTGTTTATTTAATAATTTTATCATAAACAATTAAAGATAACTAAAGTAATTCTGGAAATTTTGTATAAAAGAATTATTGTACTACGTAAAATAAATGCATTCAACTTTTTACCCAAAAATGTCAACGAGTTCTCTAATGTCTCTTTTATGACGTATTTTCTCGTGACGAAAGGATTTTTTTCCATTTTATCATACCTGTCAAACTTGTATAGGAGCTCGTGACACAATCATACATGTCGTTGAATTTTTAATTTTAATGATAAATGTTCAGATATGTGTTTCAAAAGTAAGGAAATTACTGAAGCAGCGAAAAAGCCATAGAAGGCGTGGCATGATATAAATCACTAATTCTCCCAAACATTTTAATATTTACATGTTCCTCGTTTTTCGTTCGAACAAAGAATGGAAATATTTATGTTTGTAACAAGGAATTGGAAAATATTTAAAAATTGGACAACATTTTATTTCTTCCCTTTCAAAAGAATATCAATACTTACTTTAAGGTAATGGCTTTAAAGCATTTATTCGATTCGAAAAGTACGTTTCATGCTCGACAACAATGAAAATAAGAAGGGAATGGCTTTTAAGCAAATTGTATTATCACTTCACGTTTTGAATACGAATATGTTTTCAAGTATATAACACACCATAAACAATTTTTCATTTTAATAAACCGATGTTTTACGTACAAATATATTCTATAAACTTAACGAACCTTTCATTATTTAATTAATATTGCTTTGAAGATACTCTGACCTCTATTTATTAGGTTAAATTATTGCTAGAACTTCTAAAACAGCACCTACTTTCTTGCATTATTTAACTTTGCAAATTTCGAAAATTCAGTGTAAATAAAAAAATGTATCTGAGTCATTTATTACGAAGGCGAGTCAAAAGTTCTCGGAATTGTCGCCTACAGCTTTACCAAGAACAAGAAGAAGAGAATGGCATGAGCACGTTACCAGGTCGGGCAGCAAAAGAATAATCAAGATTGCCAGAGATTCAAAATCTACAGGAAAACGCGATCCAGGCAGACCGAAGAAAAGATGGATCGAAAAATGTATTTCCACATCTCCTGAATCATCCTGACGGTGAAGTATGAAGAAAAACAGGTGTTAATCTTAATAGAAAAAGAAGAAGAAAAATTCATGAATACTTACTCGTGAAGTTTGTGTAAGTACAATAGTCAAATTAGGTGACGGGAGACGGCGGTCCGTACTCCTTAGATTCAAGAGCGCTGCACCCCTAAGATAATAGAAAGCGCAAATAGCAGTTTAATTTGTAAAGAAAACCATATAGTTTCATAATGAACGCAGAAGAGTTCTGAACGCAGAATGGACTTACTCAGTGTTCTTGTTGTTGATGATGAAACAAATACCCAATTCTACGTTTAAGGGCCTAAAATGGTCACAACAGTCAAATCTTTCCCCGTTCCACAGACACTCTTGCATTAATTCGTGGCATGGAGTTTGAAACTGTAAACCCGTCAGTAATTTTATTAGCATTAATTAATGGCTTGGCAACTCGTGTCAGTCTTATCTTATTCTCCTCCTAATCTATTAATTTCTTTTGATTTTGTGATTTTCAAGATTTAAGTTATATTAACAAATTACTAATATTTCATATTTACTTTATTTACATTTATCAAATTTACTTCTTGACATCTTTAAAACTATTTATATTTGAAGTATTATTTGCTATTGTTAAAAATGTCACTTGTTTTCAAATGTCACTTGTTAGAAATTTTCAAACGGATAAACAAATGTTTTTTGCGACAAGTCTTTCTTAAGTTCTTTTGATATTTAGAATCTTTAGTGATACAACATTAAGGATTTTCACTTATATCTTGTAATAAACGTATTGCGAATATTAACGAAAAATTGAATTGTGTATATCTTGAAAAACTGTTTATTTTCTAGATTTCACGTTTACTACTTATTACTGCACTAAAATATACGTTCGTTGTGTCAGTGTTTTCAGAAGTTATCTGTATTCAAGAGATATGAAAAATATCCGTCAATCAAGATTCTGAGATGGTGAAGGAAACAAAAAAGAGTTTGTAGATAAAATGACGTACCTCCTCTACGGTAGACGAAAGATTTTGCACGGGACAGTGTCGCTCTGGTCGCAGCTTCTTTCTGAAGTTGATGCAATAGTTCTTTATTGTATTTGCGATTCCTGTGTAGAACGCCAACTGCTCATACACTTCCGGCAATTCAAGATCAACTGATCCCCATCTTCTATGAAATAAATACATTTCAAAATTATTAATAATATTATTAAAAGTTCTTGAGTCAATCCCTAAGAAATTACTAAACGGAATACACATGCACTCAAGATGCTCACTGCTGTAAAATACTATGTTTAAAATAAAAATTCTATGAAATGAAAATTATTATTTGTTTACACCTAGAACACTTTCTTAAGTTTAAATTATTCATTGGAAAAAATCAAAGTTCTTCGGTCATATTGTGTTTTGTTTGAAATATTATATTTATACCAGGATAATGTTTTTGCTGTTATTTTCTATGAAGACGATAACATACGAAGTGTCGCAGAATCTTTCTTAAATACGACCAAAAACGAAAATAATGGAATTTAAAGTATTAAGAGTTGAAATGATTTTTCTGGTACCCCAGTGTAGCTGGCATAAGGTCTCAGCTTTCATATGAGAGAGACAGCAACGAAGTTTGATAATTACGCAAAAAACTTACAGGCTTAGCACACCTCAGTTTAATATCTCTGTGAAAAAATGCACTTAATTTGTGATGGACGCTATGTCAACGTCGAGAAGTTTGCCTTATTATCTGAACCACAAGAATATTTATACTTACTCCCTGAGTTTATTAACTATTAGAGAATTCTTTGCTTGACACACGGATACCGAAGGAAAGTCCACGACCCAGTCCTTGTAGGCAGTGTCTGCGACGAAGGATATGGGGTTGTTGGCATAATTCTCGTAACTGGAGACGATGAGCAGTATGGCGCCGTACCACGACAGCACGCAACACACTACCCAGAACAATCTGCAAATGATTTTTTAAAATTTATTTATTTATGGTCGCTTTACAACAACTAGGCCATCACTGACCTCTACCATTATACAAGAGTATAAACAAACATAATAATTATAGTTATAACAAAAAATAACAAGTCAAAATTATTTACATTTTCATAAAGTATGTTCTATCTATGTACGTTTACTCTAGGTTATGACTAATACAATATTCAGCAATTATATAAAACTGTTCAATTTGGAATCTAGAAATGATTGTTTTCAGATAGAAGTCTTTAATATTTGATCTTAAAATCATTCTCTTCCCACAATTAGATAATGAGCTTTTAAAATTTGAACATTTATTTTGTACTTAATATAATATGGAATATTTATGTACAACGTATTTTTTTTCAAACAATGGCATCTACAACTAAGGGACAGATCTCATACGATGCATTATTACTCTAGAAGAGTGGTTCTCTTTCGTTATTCCGTGAATCTGTAGGTGAATACAAACACAGTGATCTCGAGTTGAGGCTCAAATATTAGTATAATATTTACGATGTAATTATCTTTTTCTAAGAGAGAACAATTTCAGGGGCTTCAAATTTTTGTCATCAAGAAGATTGCGTACCAAACTACATACCGAAAGATAATTTAGTTGCGAAAATTACGATTTTACAATCTAGTTACCAAGTAATTTCTAGAAACATGTGTTATCAGGATCTATGCCAATAGTAAGAAGGTATGGAATATTTTTCCAACATTGCCTATAATACACTCACGATTTCAAACGTTTTTGACTGAATTGAAAGAATGTAAATATGACACAAAACAAGAAAATATGAAAAGTGATATTTGAAGAGGACTCTCTCAAATTCAAATGATATCGATTCTTAATGATACTTCCCATTTTGGGGAACTAAAAGGCTTGTATGTGCAGTTTGTATGTGCTGAACTGAACAACGGATCGCAAGGTCTCGGATGTCTGGCGAAAGTCAGAACTGGAAGGTTACATCTTTGCAAGTAATCTTTTATTGGTGTATTAACGTGATGCAGCAGTTAATAAAACAATATTTTAAGTTATATAGAAGTTGTTCCTCTTAATCTACACCTCTATCTATCGTAATACAATTACACATTAAAAAGCAAACAATGCAAACTTTTTTAGAGTTAGGTAGTCCAATTTCATAATAATTAAAAATTTTCAGCGCTTTCGTTGTAAAAGAAATAGAGTAAACGCTCATTAACATGAATCCCAAGGGACCGAATAATTGGAGTTCGCGTTATAAAAACTCGTGTTATCCGAGTATTATTAATGTCAGTATTACCATAATCCCTTACCGGAACCGAAATTTAGTTCGTGTTACAGCGAAACTCATGTTAAACGAGTTCGTGCTAACGAAGGTTTACTGTAGTTAATTCATTTATAATCCTATATATTTCAATTTTATTTACCCTGACGTATACTTTTCCTTATTACCAACAAAAAGGTATTTTGAAATAACTTAGAAAAATAGTAATTTTGAAATAAATATTTTAATTACAGCTGCTTTAATGGTGAGCCGGTGATATGTTAGAGACCAAAATATTCATGGAGCAATATTGCAGCTTTGCAATAAACTGCTAGCTAAACTGGTTGCCAAAGTTGAATTATATTATTCTCAATGTGTTATTTATATAAGAAACTTATGTGATGTTGCAAATTTACCGATGCAAGAGTTACTAATGTCAACGTTATTACTATATACAATTTTTACAATTAATGTAATAAAATACCTTCTCTAACTATAAGCAGTTATAAAAACAAATTAATTAGTTTTCCTTTCCATGGATTGTGTCTTCAATACTTGTTCATATTGACTAGAAATGAACTTTTCCCTATTTTTCTATTGTGGTTTGAATATTTGATCGCACGAAACTCAAAATTTTAAGAAAACCTAAATCACCATCAAATTTCATTACTAATTTTATTACTGGGAAAATCAACTTCCGCCTAGTTGCCTCTAACATGAATTTCAGTGCGAAATTTAGAGCATACGTATAAATGTGTCAACGCGAAGGCGAGGGGAACACGAACCATTAACTTGTGCCATTAACATGAAATGCACTCGACGTGTGAGCATTCCCATTACTTTCCCATTAAGCAGTTTCCACATTAACACGAGTGCGGCCCGGCGCGTCTGTCGCGCGGGGCGAAATTCGGTTACGAGTGTCCGTGTTCCGGGGGCCATAATGATCCGGCGGCGTTTATCAGCAGGCGTGCGGGCAGGCGGTGCTCCATCGATTTCCTTAGGCGTAACGACGCACGTTTTTTATCCCCGCAGCGGCGGCCGCGGAGAAGGAGGAGGTGGCAGAGGATGCAGCGGAGGAGGACGAGGTAGTGGTAGCAGAGGCGATAGCGGAGAAAGAGCGGAAGAGGAGGAGGTGGCGCTGGAAGCGGAGTAGGAGAGGGAGAAGGAGAAAGAGGGGAAGGCGGAGTGGGGCGGCGAGGTGGCAGCGGCGTCTGCGGAGGAGGGGGTGACGGTTGTTTGGGGGGAGGAGACGGAAGTAGAGGTGGTTGAAAAGAAGAATGTGGTGGCGGAAGTGGAGGAGGTGGCGAAGGTTGCGGAGGAGGCGTGGCGGCTGCGGCAGATGCGGAGGAGAAGACGGAGGAGGAGGCGGAGGAGAAGACGGAGGAGAAAACGGAGGCGGAGGCGGAGGAGGAGGTTGAGAAGAAAACGGAGGAGAAGACGGAGGAGGCGGAGGAGAAGACGGAAGAGGAGGCCGCGGAGGAGGCGGAGGAGAAGACGGAAGAGGAGGCCGCGGAGGAGGCGGAGGAGGAGGAGGAGGCGGAGGAGGAGGCGTTGGAGGAGGTGTAGGAGGAGGCGGTGGAGGAGGCGGAGGAGGAGGCGGAGGAGGAGGTGGAGAAGGAGGCGGAGGAGGAGGCGGAGGAGGAGGCCGGAGAGGAGGCGGAGGAGGAGGTGGAGGAGGAGGAGGAGGCGGAGGAGGCAGCGGAGACGACGGTAGAGGCAGTTGCAACAGAGACTGCGCTGGCGGCACAAGAGGAGAAGGTTGTTGATAAAGGCGGAGGAGTAGGAAAGGGCTGTGATGGCAATCGGAGGGGGCGGCAGTGGTTTGTGGGAGGAGGCGGAGGTAGAGTTGGTTGCAACATAGGAAGAGGTGGCGGCGAAAGAGGAAGTGGGTTGTGGAGGGAGGATCGGTGGAGGGGGCCGGGCTGTAGCGGCGATGGTGGTAAAGGTGGCTGAACTTGCAACACAGAAAGAGAAAGAAGTGAAGAAGGTGACGTATGTAATGGTGGACGGGGTGGTATCGGAGTACGTGGAGAAGGAGAGGGTAGCAGTGGTCAAAACGGAGGGGGAGGTTGAGGCGAAGGAGGTGGTGGCTGGGGATAGCGGAGAAGGCGACAGTGGTGGAGGCGGAAAAGGAGGAGCCCAGGGAGACGGCGAAAAAGGAGGTAGCGATGGAGGTGGAGGAAATGGGACGGTGGCGGCGGTGGCGGCTGTGGAGAAGGAGGGGGGCAGTGGTTTTGGAAAGAGGTGGAGGACGTGGAGGTAGAGGTGGATGTAATAGACGAAAAGGGACAAACAGTGGAGGAGACGTGAATGGTAGTGGCGAAGTAGGCAATGGCAGTTATGGAGAAAGGCAGTCATTCTCCTTGAAAGAGGAAGTGGCTGTGGTCGGAGCGAAGGGGGAAGGTAGCGGAGGAGTTGGTGGTATTTCGGGAAATAGCAGAGGAGACGACAGTGGAGGAGGCGGAGAAGAAGGAAACAGGGGTGGTGTCAATGGAGACGGAGGAGGCGGGATGGTGGCGGCGGTGGAGGGGGTGGCGGCTGTGGAGAAGGAGAGAGGCAGTGGTTTTGGAAAGAGATGTCTATGGGCAGTGACGGCGGCGACGCGGTCCGTCGCAGAGGATGCCGCATGCTGCAATCTGGAGTCGTAGAGTCATCCTAGCACTAGTCACAGTTCGCTTCAATTCTACCAATAGGAGGATGTTCCAGTATGGACATGTTGGAATGAGATCTGATTAAAAGAAAAGTTTATGACAATAGTAAATGCACACGCAGGCTACTTCAATCTTTAATTTTTAATTATCTGAAACGAAAAAAAAGCCATTTTAACGAGGTCTGGAAATCTAGTCAAGAATCATGATGAAAATCGTTGGCTGGAAAACAATTTTACAGGGAAACAATAAAATGCTGGTGATTACATTAAGGCACACATTATGAAATATATTATTATATAGTAAGTAGAGTATTATATTAGTAAATCTTTCATAAAACCCAATATAATCCCTTTATGTTGCATTTGTTTTATTTTTATACTACAAGTATTTCATTTCATAAGAAATCAAGAAAGCTATTCACCAAACTCATGTCGTGAAACCTCCCTTATTAATTCGAAAATCGTGATGTATGAAATGAGTGAATAGAAAACGAAGTATATCTGACCACATCATCATCATCTGGAGTTCAAATTGCCCTCTTGTACACTAAAAATCTCTTCCAAACTTCGAACATTTCCCTTTATATAAATAATAACAAGAAATATTTTGTCATTGAAACATCATATAATAACAATCCTTTTCTTTCAAGTGACAATTTAATTTTTAAAACAATGATTATTTTTGCGGTACCGTGACGAAATAACTCACGACTCAAGATTTTATATGTATTGAACAAGAAGTCCTGAAAACAATGCAAAGGAATGCTTGTATATTTGTTAAGAATGTATCTGAAATGATAGGAGACACGTTAAACATTTTTCAGCATTGAAATATATGGAACAGAACCTACAAGATCGGGTCAGTATTCAAGGAGGCGAAATGATGCCTCGCGGGCATTCTAGGTAAATTCGATAATTTTCCATGAAATATGTTTATTACACGATTCAGTTTTTTAACATACAGTAAAGAATTGAAATTGATGAAAAGTCATGAAGTCACAAAATTCTATCTTCAAAAACAAAGAAGTTATAAGGACATAAAGAGCGCTAGGAGTCGTAATGACGCCTTTGGGCGTTCTAGTGTCAAGCATAGGTAACAACTTGTAAATTCGTAAGTAAAACAGATTTTTTATTAATACGAAGGTAGGGGTGGGCAGGTCACACTTAATTGATATCTTCGAGAATTGTTCGAATAAGTTAGCCATTGTTGACTTGGCGGCCATTGTGCCAAAATTACTATTTGTTTATTTACGGGAATTGAAGAACACGAATAGGTCTGACTCGCCCAAGTGTGGGGTGAAATAATTAAAATTCACAATCAGTACTTGCATTGATTCCAAGGTTTATGATCCGTTACAGATGAGAGCCCATATCTCCCGTACCTTTATTGGCCACACTGCGGGAACAACGTTACCCCTCCTCCTGACAACTGGTTTGAGGTGATTCACAGCTGACAAGTGAGATCCAAACAATTAAACAAGCCAGCTCACTCTACTATCCGGCCGCTTGATTAATTGATTAGCGATTCCAGACTCGTCAACCCCTGCTGCATGATGAGATCCGACACCGACCTAAATTTCGGCTAGCTGAGATTTTCCCTACCAGGTATTTCCCATTCGCCTCCCCCGCCGAGACAAGCTTTAAGCTCCCGATTGGTCTCCCGACAAGTGTGTAGTTCATGTGAGTGTAAGTGTGTGTGAGCAAGAAGTAAGGATGCGACCAGGAAGAGAAAGAAAAGATCGCGCACACTCCGCGGTCCGTTTGTTGAGGTACTGCTCCGGCATTCACCTGTTGTTGATTGGGTAAATCATGGACAACTACCTATCAGAGTATCCGACCGCTAGAATTCTCCTCCAGAAAGCGGCAGAAATCGATCTAGCTGTTTAGCTATTGTCGAAAATCCTGCCACCGTCGGTAGTGGAACCGTGAGACCTTCCGGTCAGAAGCACTGCAGTGACATCAGTTGATGCTTTGAGCCACCTTTCCTGGCTGTCCTGACGCGGTGTTGCGACCGTATGTACCTGGTGGCCGGGGCAACGAGTCCCTAGATGCAGAGAATAGCGCATTCCATTGTTCCACCGATTCCGCCATTTCATATCCAGTTGTCAGGACAATAGGAAGTGTGTGGTATTTTGTGTGTTGAGAACCATGAATCTATCCCAAACCAATATTAATTTTCTTGAAAATCTTCAAAATGACACCAATTGTTTTCATTTCTGTTCAACGTCTGAATTCTGCTTGATGGGGCTATACGGTGAGAGGATATTAAATGGCGGTGGTTGCGCTACTCTCCATTTCCAGGGACTCTAGGCCGGGCGGCGCGGGGCGGCGGCGCGGGGCGGCGGCGCGGGGCGGCGCGGCACCGCCTGGCCGTAGGCGTAGAGCGGCGCTGCGCACCAGACATTAAACCGCAGCTATCTGCGTGACGAACGGCTGCGGGTCGCCGGCATCGCGAGGGCTTCAATAATTCAGTCGCCGCCGCCACTTCCTCCCCCGCCCTCGCCCACGCCCTCGCCCGCCGATCACGCCAGGTGGCAGGCGGGCAGTGGGCCCGGAAAACCGGAGCCAAATGGGGGTTTTGGAGAAGGTGTTTCAGCAACTCCAAAACACCACATGTGACAAAACACCACAAATTACGCGTAAATAATCGCCGTCTCTAGACCATTTGTTGTAATTGCCAAATAAAATTCGTAGTATAGTTCTTGCTGTCTCCTAATGTAATCCTGTAGGAATTTACAGTACATTTGAACTTGGTTACCTTCTCTCCAAATAAAGAAAGTCTCTTGTACGTGTTATGGGCTTATAGGCTTACAATAAAATGAATTCTTTGTGAAGGAGAACTTCGGCAATTCCCACCCGCGTCCAAATTCATTTTCGAAATTGCATGAAAATAAATTATTTGTGACGTTTGTGAACAATAAGAGAGTAGTGACAACAATACTTAATAAACATTAGTATTGCCATTTAGGTTTCTCATACGTAAATAAAAAATAACATATATTGTACTAGTTATCGTAAGCAAGGAAATATATGGTTGCCACTTCATTGTATTGCATCTGAAATAATTAAAATTATTTTTAAATATTAAATTTTTAAAATTACCAACATTTACTCAAAGAAATTTAATATCATGAAGACGAAATTGCAAACGACAATAATTGTTAATAGTATAATAGACACGACCACCAATGGTACGAAACAGCACGATATTTCCGAAAGGTTAAACACCTTCGTAGGTGTATAACTTAACATAGTTTTACTGGAGAGAAAATAATTATTTTTTAGCCCTTTCCTCTCGCAGTGTGAGTATGTTAGTCTGTCAGCCTTGCGTCGCCAACGGTGCGGGGAGTCACGTCATGCGATACTGCATTTCCTTATCGCCTTTGTTTCCACTTGTCTGTCTGTATCCTCGAAGTTCATTCTGCGGAACCTGCGACCGATGGCCAGATATATGATCATTCTTCACGCCGTTTTTGAGTTTCGTCAATGCGCAACGGGAGTGCGAGTACTGGAAATTTTTTGATATAAAGAAGAAAATGTAGACAATTCAAGGCAGTGTAATATATTCATTATCAGTTTAACATTTTCATTATCGCACATCCTGCAATATTTGATTGCTTATAAACAAAAAATGAAGTGCAAATGTTTTTTGTAAACTATGCTGTTTTGTAATTTTCTAGTGTGATATCTCTTGAAACAAACCCCTGAATGAAGTTCTGGATTATGTTTAGGTGTTTTGAAAAAGGAACTCTTTTCCCTTCGCATGCCCTTCATTTTTCTCTTGGTGCAGGCAGCACAGTCTTTCTGTTTGTTTATAGGCCACTGATCTACAAAATGATGTTTTCCGTCAAGCGTGTCGATATTCTGTTTATTTTTTCAAAAGAACTTGTGTACTATCTTTCTCTGAACGTTATGTTTTCCTACTAAGACCATTCGAATTATGTACGAAAATCTCAAACTCAGGATCTTCATCACTAAAATCTTCCAAATAATATAAAATACTTCCCTCATCCTCATTTTGAAGGGCTTCCTCAATCTCTCTCGTCGACGTGCTGGTACTTCTAAACGCTGACATGTCTGTCTTATGTTCTATTAGCGCGGGAAACCCTCAAAAAGTACCATATATCTCCCAGAGAGTGCTGCTTCATACAGTAAGGAAATTTGTCGAGCCCAGTGCACAAGCCGCCTCAAATGTAAGTACCATGTCGAGCTAGACTCGACATCCGAGCGTGGGCATACAGAGACCATATCGAGCTCAGCTCGACATTCGACTGGTAAAGGTTAAGGGTTTGCAGCGAGTACAGGAAACAAATATCCATCGACGAAATAGAAAGCTAGATTACTAAAATGACTAAAAAGCACGGAACAACAAAAAAATGTTATTGTTAATTAAGCATTGCAGGAAAATCGAAACAGGACGAATAAAACACCAAAGTCACGCAGCAACCCAATATCAACTTGTTTTTATTTAAACGGGCAAACAATTTAATTAACAATGTTATATTTTAGTCCATTTTCTATTAATGGGAAAAAACTAAGCCAATAGGAAGATAATCTTATAAATGGATTTTTTAAATGGAAAACTACTAATATTTGAAAAAAAAGTATAAATTTTTTCCTTCAAAGATTTATTTATGGAGAACATATTTCAATACGAAAAATTCTAACTACATGTATTAATGTAGTAATAGGAGGGTGTCGATCAAACTCTTAACTTGTGCAGTTTTCAGAATTTTGGTGATTTTAATGAAAATCTGGCATTTTTATAAATGTGTTTGGTACATGACATAAGAATTTAAAAACGGGAATTCAAGCAATTTTGACTTTTGAAAATGTCCTTGGGTTCCGTACCAAATCCGTAAGATATGTATCAAATTTTAAGAGTGACAATAAGAGTTCGATCGACGAGGAGAATATCAGATTTAGTGAATGTTCTGTACGTTTTAGGTGCTAGTATTGTTTACACTAGTACGTACCTACGTACGCACAGACGGCATTGGTGGACCGACTCATGGATGGGCCAAATTTACGGACCGATGGTCACGCAGAGCAATTGACTAACGTTTTGATAAAGTTTTTGGTATGAGGGACACCCAGAACCCTGTGGCTATCCCAATCTTTTTTGCAGTATTGCGCAAATTTTCTTCGTGAGTTTCAGAATGAATATTTCAATTTTTAAGGCATATAGGACGGTCAACCATGGTTTGTTTTGAATATGAAATTGGCGAAATTATCGTATAACGACTTAACATGACGTTGATTGGCGACTAACGAACCAGGTGTGTGACATATACACGTCCTAAAGCAGTTGAAGAGATTTCGTATACCAGCCACACGCTAGCAGAACAGGGATTGCCTACAAGTCAGGGACAAATGTCATTTTATCTATGATGTGTAAGATTTTCATAACATATTCATTGTCAAAAACTGTGATCATTTTCTACCTCAATTGTTTTTTTTCGAATTTGAACTCTGTAAATATCCACACTTTTGTCTGCATGTACGTCCTTCCAATGTTTTTGTTATGATCCGTTGCAGTGTTAAGTTGTAAGTTATGATAAATAGAAAAGTGTTAGACATACTTATCTAATTCTATTTTTTCCTCTAAGAAACTGTATGTTGAAAACAGAAGTTACGGGAAATACTGTAAGCGGTGTTTGACCCTCTGTCAGAACTCAGATATGAACGATTCCATCTACTAAAGTGCAGAAAAAAGTAGGTGTACTGCAAGAGTGCATTACACTGCAAAAAACATCTGATAGGTGTCCAACTAGAATGACGCCAAGTTCAATCGTTTAGTGTCACGAAGAAAATTTAAAATGCAGCATCGCGAAATCGCAATTCTGCTTAGAATTTTACATGCGTAATAACGGAAAATTACCTACGGATCCAGGGGGAACAATAACAGCGCATGTAATAACATCGTTATTTTTTTGTTCCGTAGTCTTCCTATATTTGTACACCTTACAATAATTTGCGAACATTAAGAAATCCTATGCGTGTTCTTTAAGACACCTTGAGTGTTTATATGTTTTGACAATAGTACGTTTTACATATTAATTGTTAGTATTTTGTAGTCTTTAGCGAAACCTTTGTTGTTGCAAATGTTTGAGCAAGTGACCTAACACTTGGATGCTAGCCGAAGGGCTAAGGAGGGCAGTGTCTAATATTCTTTTCACAAATAACTAAAGTGTATGAATAATTGGACCGTACGTGGAATGATCATTAATAATTAAGTACATTACTCTTAACCAGTAGTTACGAGAAATGAGTGAAGATGAGCCGTAACTGTATTTCGCGATGTAAATGCGATGTAAATTTTGCGTTAGATTCCCGCAGTGATTCCGTATGAGGTCGTTCTTAAATTACGTAACGCTAAAGAGGGAGATACGGGATCTGAGGCAGCATTACGCTATGTTACATTGGGGTATTAGTTAAGTGTTACGTAACGATGATATTTTTTTTACATTTTCAACAGTTGCTAGAATAATTATTTTTCGATGCTGTACTAAAACATTAAACTATTAACTAATTAATTTGTTTTAAAATATGAACTTAAGTTGTTAGTTAGTTATAAACTGTTACAATAAATGGAAATATTTTTTCAACTTTTTTTGAATCTTTAAAATTACAAATAAAATATTCAAAACTGATGTGAGGAATATTTTAGAATCCATTTAAATTGGCGCTGCAGACTCTTGCTCTATCACCCATGACAACGTGTACATAGCTTGAGATCAACTATTTCTCGCTCAAGCATTCTTCTTTCACTCACAACCTTCCTTAATCTTATAGTTAGGTGCAGACAGCATCGCCAAATAATTTTGACTTTCATTTTCATTAATGTTAATACTCAACACAAGAAAAATAAATACAAATTGTTTTTAGTGTGCTACAATTTATCTTCATTTCTTGGATTTAAAAGGGGGTGTCGCAAGCGTTACGTAATTATTTATGGGGTTCAAGCGCGTGTCACAGGTGCGTTACAAGGGAAGAGGGGGTACTGAAAATAATCGAAATTTGCGTTATTTAATTTACGGACTATGTTAACTTGTAAATTTAATTTACGGACTATGTTGTTTACTATGTAAACCCTCCGTTGGTCGTTATCTCTCGAGGCGGATGGCGCGGCGTTGGTCGACAACGAACGCTGTGCTCACTCATAGTTTTGAAGTAAATGGACACATTTTGGGGTTTTTGTTCTTTCGAATGTCTATTTCTACAATTACAATCTTTCAAAATAATATTCTTTCTTTTAAAAGTAATACACAATTATTGCAATTAAAAAACATTTGAAGTGCGATATATGTTGTATGAATTCTTTTCTGAGTTCTCAAAACTATTTTAATGTTTTTCGTAACAATTATTCAAGCATAACAAAATAATTTTGTACATAAAATCAACTCCATTTTATACATCGCATTGTGGTTTTTTGTATTATCTAAAAAAAGCACTTTTAATTATTTCTTTTCGCATTGGTTGTGATTGCTGTATCTTTCTTAAAAATATCTTAACGAAAAATGAAATATAAAAAATAACCTCCCCTACTCGTGAATTTAATTGAAAAAGGACCACGAAGAACACGTGACACGAGGATTCACTTCAATTTTCTTCGCCGGAAATGCAGTAAGTTGACAATCGCGTCCACCGTTTCGTATATGAAGGATGATGAACAATATGTTATCAGTAGAGCCCATATTTGTAGACAAATGCATATTTTTTGCTATTTCTTGGAAAGTGATAACGTATCTTTATGAATCTTACCATTTAGAGCATTTCCGACGAATCTTATTATGCATATTTTGCCATATTTTATGGTTACGGCATATTTCTGCGTATTCAGATTCATTTTGGGGAAAATAAAG
Organism: Acheta domesticus; assembly: GCA_031308135.1. Classification (NCBI taxonomy): domain Eukaryota; kingdom Metazoa; phylum Arthropoda; class Insecta; order Orthoptera; family Gryllidae; genus Acheta; species Acheta domesticus. Next base: position 198,643,154 of record JAHLJT010009419.1, on the reverse strand, counting down.
AGAAAATGCTAGTAATTTATTAAAATCAAACTTTTTGAAATTGATGAATAATGATTTAGTCTTGCACCACGTGCACGACCAAAGGTAAAACTGAGTTTCAGGTGAGGTGGCACAGATTCAGTGTGTCGGGCTCGAATGAAATACAAACCCGTGACAGACTGTGGTTTTCTTATCTGACAATCATTTTCCAGTAAGCAAGAGCTTATGCGTGTGCATCACTGCACCTTGTGCTTGCTGGTCGTCAGTAGGGCCTTCCAGAGAAAAATATCTCTAATATCATGTAGCAACACCGCATGCTCATGGGCATGCCCAATGAATAAAAATAACTCAATAGACAGATAAACCAGTTTTCAAGAAACAAATTAAGAAATGTATCTTGTCATAACCTTTAATGGTTTTTATCTAAATATACAATGTTCTTTATCCAATGAATGTATGTGATTTTTTCTTATATCTCCTTCCCATTCACAAATATTAGGACATGAACAAACGTCAATGTTCCATTCATGGTTTATTATGTGATATTAAAATATGAAATATCGGTATGTGAGCCATTTGGTACGCGTTGACCAGTATAGATGTGCAGTTTCCCTCAGCGTGTGGGGATTCGCACGTTCACAAAAGTCAACCACGTAGGAGGCGAAACCTGTTGAACTGGGTGTTGTGTGAACTCAGAGCGTACTGCGCCACTATATGTTCCTTCAAAAATATTTTGCAATCCATTTGGTAATTACATTTATTTTCTTGTGAATTTTGTACTGAATATTTATTGCTTACTTAAAAGAATAGTACATGTTAGTGCAGATTATGGTACATATTATATGGCATATTTTTGTCATTTTTACTGCGTAGAAATCCCGGCCCTTGTCAGAATGTGTCTGCTAGGCACGCGCCGTGCTTTCTTTCTATGTGAAGACCACCTTACGCAATAATATGGAAAGTAGTGATATTGAGTAACGTTTGGTGCGAAATTACTTTAAGTAGACCGTATTACGTTCGGCAATTTGTTTCGCTTCAGAGACTTCTACAAAGAAGTACCCAGTTTTATTTTGAAGACAAAGCAGCTCAAATATCATGTGTACATCAAAACCAAAGTTTCTTGTCTCTACTATTTACCATATGTAAATGAATCAGCAATTAAATTTTTTCCAGGGACAAGGAAAAGATTGTGATTTTGATATTTTTTATAAAAAATACAAAATAGAGGAGTGAACATGAATGATAATCTGAAGCAAAGTTGTTTTGTTTTAATACTAACAAACAGGTAGATATTTCCCAATGATTGATGGTGAGTGCGTCCCTAATTTTTAATTAAGAATTCGCCTCCATTCAATGTCTGAATTCGATTCAATCGTGGATTGAGCTGATAAACATCAACCGCCAGTACTAGAGCTCAACGATTCCTCTGTAAGCAACCCTTGAGAATAACAGTGACATATCTCAGCCGGTAGTACATCCTCCATTTATCTATTTGCTTAGTCTCTGTATCAAAACTAGTGTGGCTACAACAAGTTTGTAGAAAACCCTGAAAGAGGGACACGGACATCCACAACACATCCCATCATCCATCTGCTCACAAACACTCGGCTCTCCATGCCATGATTCACAGACTTGTCAGCATTCCCTTATCAAAAGACTATTTTCAAAAAAAAAACACCGTACATAGCTACAGCTAATGGATACAGTACCACACTCGTACACAACATACTACGCCGCAAAATGAATAAGAAACAACTGAAAACGTACCCACGCCTCGCTCTATTCACCCAAAAATCGTCGACATTTATTTATATTAATCTATTATCTGGTTCTTTGAAAAATATCACAAAAGGTGGCTCATATTCTTCACAAATACATTTTTCACGTTTCCTTTACCACATACGAATCCCTCAAACACCTACTTTCACCTCGCAACACCATCCCAATCTTTGCGAAGTCGGGAGTTTATGAACTCCACTGCCACAATTGCGAAGCTAAATTCATAGGCCAGACGGGCAGAAGATTTAATATCAGAGACAAAGAATATTTACATGGAAACACAATTCAAACAGATAGCACTATGCTACACATCTTAATAACACAGGCCACCCTTTCCACCCCGACTCAGACATTGAAATTCTTGAAATAGAAAATAAATTCTGGAACAGCAACACTTTAGAAATCTTGCACATTTTTCAAGCCAAACAGAAATCTGGAGCTCGCCTCAACGAACAAACTAATTTCCCTCTGTCCCTCTGCTAATAATTGTTTGCACCATCGCCCAACAAACCGAGACCTTTGCAAGAAGACACATCGAACCCTCCTGAGACATTTGCAAGAAGACACAAAACAGATCTATCCGACCCCTCGCCGGAGCTCTAGAAAGCTATAAAAAGCCCGTGTCATACACCCCGGACAGAGTTCCGACTTTTGCCACATACAGTAAGCAAAACGGCTCAACTTATTCTTTTCCAGTTTTTGTAATATCATTTGCTATTGGTTTTAATTATTATTACTATTCCCCATTTTATATTTCATATTTTGTAATTTGAATTGCTATTAGTTTCAAACACCAAGAAGGAGGCATACTATTAAAATGAAATTTATACCTCAGTTTAGGAATATCACGATACGCAAATGTTTAGAAGTACAAAACTGCACCTGCATTTTGACCTTGAGAATTTTTTACGATGTGAAGCCGCCACGCGCAGCCAACAGAGCCTGTAGACGTCATGAAAGAGATTGATTGAAAGAGAGCCTGGATATGCTGCAGGGGTGCACTCTTCCACGTGGTTCCTATGCGTGACCACAAAGCCTCGACTGTGGCTGCAGGAGAACCAAAACGAAGAAGTTGCCGACGGATAATTTCCCAGATATGTTTGGTGCGCGACATGTCAAGCGAAGGCCAAGGAAGCAGTGGCACCCATCGTTCTTCGCAGAAAGCTTCCACATTCCTCGCCACATGCGGTCAGGCATTGTCCTGAATTATGGCATGTGGAGCTGCTTGCAGGAAGGGCAGTGCCTGAGGCTCTAAAATCTCCCAAACATAGCGATTGCTGTTCAGATTGTCCTCAATACGTATGAAGTGAGATAGCACATGGTAGCCAATGATGCCTCAAACCATCACATTTGGCGTTTGTCCGGTATGGCGCGGAACAATGCTTGGTGGCTGATTCCGATCACCACGGTAACGTCGAACTCATACGCGGCCGTCGCAGTACCACAAATTGAAGCGGGACTCCTCCGAAAACACCACATTTTGCCTATCAGAACGTTCACGTGTCGATTGCTGTCTTGGGCGTTGGTAGTTCCTGGACAAAGGAATCAGACGCAGTGGTATGCTTTCCACCAGTCCATTCTCTGCAGACGGCGTTAAAACGTCGCCACAGACATGGCCACACCCGTTGCAGAGCTCCAAAGTCGAGACAATACTGCGGACGACACTATTCTGTCGGTTACGGGCATGCGGACAAGATGGCGGTCATCTAGTGCTGTGGCCACATTGTGTGGTCTAGTACCCGCTCGTCGCTGTGTACGACCCTCCTCTATTCGTTGGTTCCACACACGCATCACTGTCCTAACACCATGCCCCGTTCAAGCCGAAATGACAATACGACAAACCCGCTTCTCGGTGACCGTTCATTCTGCCCCGTTCAAACTCATTCATATGCTGATATAGCGTCCTTTGGCATTGAAAAGGTATACTGGCATTTGCTTGCATGTTTGCACGTTGTTTGACGGCTATACACCGACTAGGTGTGGCGTAACACTGACCTGAACTGTCACATAAGAGGGCGCTGTGAGGTCAACGTGCACGCCATCTCTATATAAATTTAATCACTTCTTAAGGATACACTATTCTACATATCCACCAAGTGTTAAATTATTCCAACCATTCCTTCTGAGTATTGCAATTTTCACAAAAAGCAGTGTAGTTTTAACCCTCGGATGCAAACTTGGGGTCAATCTGACCCCAGCATGTGTTTTTCTGGTTGTGTCATCTACAATTTGTTTTTGCGAGATCTGGGCCTTAGTGAAAACTTTTATTACAGTATTGTTTATTGTAAAAAATATTTTTCAACTTTCACTTTTTTGAATGCTGATTTGAAGGGTTTTACAAAAGAAGGCTGTTACAATCGTGGAGGCAGTTACCTTATCTATATATTTATTCCATTAAGGATATATAATTATTTTTGTAGTTCGTATTTATTCCCTTTTGTTGGGGTTGAATGTGGTTTTAATGCAAAACGATTTGTATATCATGATTTTTGTTTAGTATTTGTCCAGCATTGTTTGAATATTTACGCTTAGGTTTAGTTGAGTTAGAGTTTGATTCGTTCTTATCGCATTGTTTGGTTGATTTGTGTTAGACTATCACTGAATCAACAATGACGTGGAAACTGCTTAGTGAACAGGAAATAGAAAAACACTTGATGAATACGCCTCTATTGCAAATGACAGTGACGCAGACAATCTCTATAACCTTGATGGCGCAAGATTTTTCAAATTTCCTGAAAGTTCTATTGAGGAAACTGAGGAAGAGAAAACTAATTCTGATGAGGAAGGGAATCACATAGCATTATAACTAACAGATAAGAGTGGTCGTTCGTGGTCCCTCCATCCTCTTCCTCCTTGTCAGACGTGCGGACACAATATCTTGCATACGGAGTGGGCAGGATCGTGGCATTATGACAGTATCCCCAACAACTGCTTTCGAATAATTTGCAAACCTACTTAAATTTGCACAATTATAACACAATAAATATTTTGTATGTTTTATGCTAATACAATAATTTTCTACTAAATTTGTTGATTAATTCACTCCAGAATCATCATAATACTGATGATAGTGCTTTCTTAATTAGGGGTATTTTTTTAATTTCTCAAAAAGTATTTATTAACGTCAATAAACGTCATTAAAGTATGATTTCCTATTGTGAAAACCATTAATGATTAAATTCCAGAATAATATTCTGAAAAAGAAACCCATAACTGTGATTACAAAGATGGGGTCAATCTGACCCCACCTTTGTAATGGAGTAGGTAAATTCACGATTGCATCCGAGGGTTAAGATGCTGCAAAAATTTGAAATTTGGCAATTTTTAAAAAATGCAGATTTCCACGAAAATGAGAACTGCACCTTTTTTAAATGACCCTTAAGCTATTCCAAGGAAACAATTTAATCATAGAATTTGGAGCCGTTTTTGAGAAACTTTTGAAGATGTTATTTAGTACTTACAGAAATTAAAATATTCGTTTGAAGCTCACAGGAAGTTGTTTACATCCATTGAAGAATATTAATTACGAGCAGAGAAAATTGTCTGAACTGTTTAAGCGCTAGTGTTGGCCTTAGAAGGAGAGACAGAGAAACACACAGACAGATAGACGGACAAAAGAATGGACAAACGGCAGACAGACGTTTTATCGTCAATGGATTTTCTGTTTTAAGGACCTACAAAACTTGAATTGTGACTACACAGCATGTTAGAGAAATTAATTTACTACTTATAGAAACAAGATTTTTGCTATCAGAACATTACAATAATATTTTTTGTGTCGAAAAAATCATCGATTTCTGCTACAGCATCACAAATCCTTACCGAAAGAAGTGGCTCAGGACATCACCTGATATCACTGGAGTGCCTCTGGCTGGGAAGTCCTAAGTTCGAGACCCGATAGATGGAATTTCCTGTAAAAGGAATTTAGATACTAGCTACATAGGTAGGTAGAATTCAGCCACTCTCTGGAGGTTAATTATAACATCCTATTGCTCTGCGGAAGTTTTCCATGGTTTCCTCTATCAACACCAGGTGAATGCTGGAGTAGTATCCTAATAAACGGGTCACGGACCGCGCGCGATCTTTCCTTGCTCTTCATTGCCCTGTCCTCCCCCCGTACATACACACACACGAAGTACACTATCACAGATGCCAGGAGCTTAGAGCTTGTTCTGGCTGGAGAGATGCACTGATATTGGGAGGTACTTGGTTGGTGAAAACCCACTAGCCGACGGTAGGTCAGCGCCGAATCTCGCCTTCCAGCGGGGAGCGTCACCGCCACTTTCCGAGGAAACACTACATCCACTCTAGAGGATACACTACACTTACGGGACTGATGACTGTAGCAATCACTAATCACTCAGGGGATCAGCGGAAACACTAATCAATCAATCAATCAAAACTATCTTTAACCGACGAAAACTACATCCACTCTCGAGGATACAATACACTTACGGGACTGGTGACTGTAGCAATCACTAATCACTCAGGGGATCAGCGGAAACACTAATCAATCAATCAATCAAAACTATCTTTAACCGACGAAAACTACATCCAATCTCGAGGATACACTACACTTACGGGACTGGTGACTGTAGCAATCACTAATCACTCAGGGGATCAGCGGAAACACTAATCAATCAATCAATCAAAACTATCTTTAACCGACGAAAACTACATCCAATCTCGAGGATACACTACACTTACGGGACTGGTGACTGTAGCAATCACTAATCACTCAGGGGATCAGCGGAAACACTAATCAATCAATCAATCAAAACTATCTTTAACCGACGAAAACTACATCCACTCTCGAGGATACAATACACTTACGGGACTAATGACTTTAGCAATCAGTAATCACTCAGCGGATCAGCGGAATCACGAATCAATCAATCAAAACTAGTTTGAACAGATTAGTACGTCGCACGCCCGAAAAAATGAAAAAGGGCGGGGCGGGGCGTACCTCTCCGTCCAGTGGCGGCCGGGCTCCGCGATGAAGCGGAAGCCGTGCAGCGAAGACTCCACAAAGTAGAGGCGCAGCGCGCGGGCCCTCGGGCGGCGCAGACGGCGACGGGCTGGGCTCTCCGGGCGCCCTGGGGCGCCCTCGGCGCCGCCCCCCACGCCGGCTGCTTCCCCTTCGCCTTGGCCGCCGCCACCACCCACGCAGGCCTCGCCCTGCGACACGCCGCGCCGCGGAACCACCCTTTCAACCGCGGTTTTAGTCACACTGCGTTCATTAGGAAACGTTAGGGTAGTGATTTAAAGGCCTCTCTCAAAATTATGTGAAACTGTGGAATTTTTACGAGAGCGTCTGCTTCTGCGGCCGCACTCAGAAGCTGCTTCGCTGTCTGGGAGACTTCGCGTCCTATGCACTAGTGCCAATGGTTTGGTCGCCATTTGCCCTGAGGAAGGTCGGCATTTCGCACTGAGGAAGGTCGCAGAATGGAGGCCGAAACGTTGGCACACGTTTCTAGGACGCGGCGTCTCCCACACAGCCAAGCAGCTAGTGAAATTTCATCTTTTTAAATTTTATTGAGCCGTATGCTGTGTTTTGTTCTCTTTTAAATGCTCCAAACCATTTCTTTCTAAGTTTCTTAATTGTTGGGCAATTTTTTTAGGCGAGTGCGCTAGTGCCACTCACAGGTTTTGTTGACCTGCTTTAACGAGTCAAACTTGGAAGGGAAAAGAAGAAAAATAATGTGAAAGTATTTGACATAAGGACAATGTTCCTAATTACAAATTGCGAGTGATTAAAAAAGGTGAGGGTCCGAAAATTTGAGAAATTATCCAACTCGAAATGGAGAATTTCTCTGTTTACTGCAAACCAAGCATTCGTGATATTGCAATTTACGAGGGTTGTACCAAAAGTAAGGTTCCCAATGAGCTACAGCCTCGAGGGAAGGTGCTAGGCTAAATCCGACAACAGTGCCGTACTCAGTGGTTCCACCACACTCGAGCAACCTGTCCACAATTCGCTACGTCGCTCAGTGTTCGCGTGGCAGCCGTTAGAGATGGAAGTGTCGATCGCCGCTCCCGCCAAGTACGAGGTTCGAGCAGTAATCCGGCTTCTCCACGCAAGATAGTTACCGCAATCCAGAAGGAGCAACCCGGCATCGCCGGAGAGGACGTCTGACGGAGGGAGTAGTGCTTTTTCACGACAACGCTCGACCCCACGTCGCTTTACAACACAGGAGTTTTTGAAGAAATTTGGGTGGACCGTTATGCCCCATCCCTTGTACAGGCCGGACTTAGCCCTCAGCGATTATCACCTCTTCCCCAAGCTACAGGAACACTTAGGTGGCGAACGCTTCAAATGCGACGATGAAGTCCGTGCAGAGGTCACACGCTTCCTCAGTGGATTGGCGGGAGACTTCTTCGACTTATGAATACAAAAGTTGGAGCACCGTCTTCAAAAGTGTGTCAAAAAATTGGAGACTATGTTGAAAATAGACAACAGTGTAAGCTTTCAACGATGTATAAATTAATAACAATAAATAATGTTTTCTATTTGTAAAAAGTATGGGAACCTTACTTTTGGTACAACTCTCGTAAGTAACATGAAATGCAAGATCGAACAAAAAAATGTTTGAAAACCTCGAAAATAATATTTATGTTTATTTTTAAAGATGACCAAGGGTCTGTCATTTTTGGCCAAGGTCCAAGGATGAGAATTGAACTATCCACAAGGTGGGCGGCTAATAAATCCTGTAAAGATTCGGTTACACGGTTCTGGGAGATATCTGAGTCTCTAACCAACATTTCGTAATAGAACAAATCAGGTAAATATTTTAAATTTACATGTAATATCATGCAAGCTGACTTACCATGAATAGTAGCCTTCTTTTGATGCCATAATGTAATCCTATCTAGAAGGAGACTGAGGTGAACAGCAGAATCGGAAAAATACAGCTCTTATCCAAAGGATTCGATTTGTGACTGAACAAGGGCCGAGATTGTGTCGAGTCATTAATCGTTTGATTTTTATGACCACAAAGAAATTGTTTTCCATAGAAGAGTTTTCACCTTTACCTAGTGGAAAATACGTGGATACTTTTTTTTGTTTTGTGTACATAAATTAGCTTAATGATTTTTCTTTTGAGTCGAGAATATGGCCGCACCCATTAACGTTGCGTTGATTGAAGTAAGATAAGTGAGTTTTATTTATTCATAGAGACACAGGTTGTACCCATACATCTAGATACTATGACTTTCTTTTATAATTCATGAATGACAGCTACGCTGAGTTCTGGATGGAGTTATTTTTATCGTCCTTGTATTCAATAAAAATAAGCAATCAGAGTAGGAAGAAAAATAGTATGGGTGAGGAAATAATTGGAAAACAATTTCAAGTAATAAAATCACATTAAGTTTCGGTAATCACTATTATGTGTTGTATTACTTGAATGCATTATAATTATTAATCTGCGTTGCGAAGTTTTTATTTTGTATTAAAAGTTTTTGAATGGAATACACAACACAATACAATAGAATACAACAAGTTCAAGTGTGAACAAATGTGAACACAATATTGCCAATATTTCTTTTATTAATTCTATATACAATGCAAGAAGCAGTGTCCACAATTTAAGAAACAAATGTTATGACTACTTATGATATTATGACATTACATTAGTTACTTCTCTGAATCCAGCCAATATCTGTTTTTAGGTTAGTTATAAATCAATCACGGGCGCATAAAATCGAAAAGTTCACATGTGTACTTTTCGCTATCGTCTTGCTGCAGATGGCGTTCAACTTTTCCAGAAAATAAATAAATATTCCTTCCGTGACGAGAACTGCATTAATCAACATGGCATTTGAAACAATCCATCAAGAAATATTTTTCTCTATTTTTAACATTATGTTCACACTATTTAATCGATTTATGACTATTATTTGTGAAAAAGTTTTACCGAATTCCACTAGTGATTTGAAACTTCTTAGACATGTCCGCTTGTCGCTACGCGACTCGCAAACTTATCGATAAGTTTCAAACCACTAGTGAAATTACTTATGAAGAGTTCGTCCCTTCAGTGACTGAAACATTTACATTACCAATCATTAAAAACACAGATGCAACGTACTCTGAATTTACATGACACGAATTGGTTAACAAGGAAAAATTCTTTAATCGTTCATCTGACGAACAGATTCTTGAATAAAATATTGTAGTTAAGAAGCTTTTATTAACATTTTTAAAATGCCACGTTTTCGAGGCCAAATTTGCCCCATAATAAAGATAGAACAAAGATAAAATATTAATAAATGCTTCTTAAATACAAAATTTTATTCAAGGATGTATTCGTCAGGTGAATGACCAAACATTTTCCCTTATTGAGAGTGACCGATAAGAACGTTTACTAAAATGGGCTAATACTCTACATCAGTGGTGTCAAGGTCTTCTACTGGTGATAGTAGCATGCCTTGCGGCACCGTGGTATGCCACGAGCTTCTCTGCGCAACTAGCGCCGGGAAAGAGAACTATTAGTAACCCCGCCGTTTTACAATAGGGATGGCGTTATCTCTGGTGGCGGAGTGATGAATTGCATGGAGGGGCGATTTCGTCATGGCACTCGTGCCACGGATTTCCGCTCGTGGCATCGACCTTGACAACACTGCTCTACTTAGTCCCTGCATCTGAATTCTACTGGAAACCATTCATTTTTTTGTGACGTTCAGTGCATTGGCCCGTGGCAGTGCACGTGGGGGTTGTGGCGGGGTTGGTGGCGGGGGCGGGGGCGGGGGCGGAAGCGCGCCCAGCAGCGCTCGGCGAGGAAGGCGGCGGCGGCGACGACGTGGCCGGCGCCCAGCAGCAGGAAGGCCAGCTGCACGTCCCACAGCGAGAACACGCGCAGCGGGGCCTCGGGCGCGTCCGCCAGAGCGCTCTGGTCGTCGGGCCCTGGCCCCGGCAGCCCCAGGCGCACCTGCACACCGACGATCGATTAGTGATTCCGAGCGCGTCAACGGCTACGGTCATTAGTCCTATACTGCGATTTTTGTAGGAAGAGCTCTCAAGATAACTCAAATCCCATCTTCGCGATGGAATATGTCACGGCATTTCGTATCATTCACAGTCGTTCCGCTAGATTTCGCACGATCGCGACCGTATGAAGCAGTGCTTGCGATCATGCGACTTCTACCGGCGAGACCGAGAAAAGACGCGAAATGCCGTGACATATTCCATCGCGAAGATGGGATTTGAGTTATCTTGAGAGCTCTTCCTAGAAAAATAGCAGTATAAGTGTAGGGTAAGTTCTTTCTTGGGAAGTGGCGGTGACCTTCCCCCGCTGGATTGTGAGATCCCGCGCCGACCTACCGTTGGCTAGCGGGGTTTTCCTTAACTAGGTATCTACCACCGACGAGGCACCGCCCCAGCCGTGGCAAACCGTGAGATCCCCGCTGGTCTCACGGCAAGTGTGGTAGTGTAATGCATGTTAGTAGGGAGTGAGGGTTGGACAAGGAATGTGAAGGAAAGATCGCACGCGGTCCATGGCCGGTTTGTTAGGGTATTGCTCTGGCATTTGCCTGGTGTTGATCTGGGAAACCACGAAATCCTTCGCACCTCCACCAAGGAACCACAGAACTTCACCGACCTCTCTAGCTAGTGTCGAAAATTCTGTCACCGTCGGGACTCGAATCTAGGACCTCCGGTCAGAGGAATTACAGCGACATCAACTGATGCTCTCCATCTCTCCCGGTGCACTCCAACGACCCTTCGCTTCGGCCTCTCAGGGCAATTTGTTTTTCAAGTGGCTCAGAGATACGTTGTGGGTTTCACAAGTGTCTAGTCTCACTATCTTCTATTTTGATTCAACGAAAAAATTCACGGAGATGTGGAATACTTGTTTAGGGATTAGTAGAAGAATACAAGAAAAGGGGAAAATGAATATGAAAAAAAACATTTTGCGTGGGGTGTGGAGTGAATAATACAGATTTAATTTTACAGTACGAGAAAGGAACAATTTAAATATTTTTCAGATTTTAAATATTTGGAAGTAGGAGTAAATAAGGATGAAAAAAACGTTGATATAGGACATAGAATAAAGAAAGAAAGAGCAGCTAAATAAAATAGTATGGGAATAACATACGACAGAAGAAACGAAATTGAGAATATATAAAACTATTGTAGAAAGTACAGTTTTATATGGATCAAAAATTTAGAAATTAAAGAAAAGTTTTAAAACTAAAATTACTGGCAACACAAAGAGATTTTTAAAATGATCACCCAGGATATCAAATTAGCTAAAATAAGAAATGAAAAAGTAAGAAAAAATGAATGAAGAACATATAATTTTAGAAACTATTCAACATAAAAATTTCAATGGTTTGCACGTGTTAAAAGAATGACATAAAATAAAATGCCAAATATCATTTTAGAGAGGTTTTCCGTCGTTCGGAAGAAAAGAAGAAGACTTAAACATGCTGATTAAGAGAAATTTATGGACTTTTGCAAGAGAAGAATTGAACGGATAAGGATTGTGAAGATCGTATAAGTGGAAAATAAACTTAACATTACGTAAAGAATACGAATTTTGGGTAACAGTGTTGTTTTTTAAGAACGTAAAACTGTGAAATAAATGCATAAAAGAAAAAACTAACTTTTCAATTTAATCATCCTTTACTCCAGCCCACTTTTCACATCTGCATTATAACGTTTCTAGGCCAAAAAATATACTCCAAATTTTTGTTTGCAAAATGGTCAAAAACGCTTCTTCCACCTCATACTCGTCAGAAACTTTTCTTCTTCGAAGTTTTTTTTTCAGTTTTGATAAGTGGTAGACGTCGATGTGCATAAAGGCTATCGGAAGAAATATAAACAATGTATGTTTAGCGACTGTTTAAGATCCAACTCTTGTACACTAAAAGTTTGTTCTGAGAGTAAGTAAGTTTTATGCCTATATTTAGTAAAATCAGTAAGTAAAGTATTGTGTAGTGTAGTACCTTGATTTGCAGTGTTATTACTGTGCCTACATTCTTGTGCAATTTTTGTGAGATTTAAATCCTCCCTGTGTATTTGTGCGTATTAAACAAATTGAAATAATGAAAAATATTATATTTTTGTTTTCTGGGTACTAGAAATGAACAAATTGTGTTAAAAGGAATATAGCTAAATCAATTTGTAAGAAGAGAGTGCTAATCGGAAATTATTTTATGCCAGAACAATTGTGTAGATACGACAATTCAAGAAACAAATATTCATATGAATCAATAATTACTTGACTGATTTGTGATTCAAATAAATTATGGGAGTGAATGTAATTTTTTGAATGTGCAAAAAAGTAAACAGACGGTTGTAAATTATTAGACTGGTAAGTACATTTTGCCTGGTAAAATACTCTACGAATATACTAGCTTGTGAGGTCGCCACAGGCGGGTATTTTCTTCTTAAAAATATTACTGGTTCTTTGCAAACATAGAAATAGAAATAAAATTTAAAACGTAAACCAATATCTTGCCCATCCTCGGGTAAAGCTAATGGCACGAAAACCTTTTCTTAAAAATACATTTTTAAAATGTTAATGTTTTATTTCAAAATAAGGTTTAACAATCGTCAATGTTTTTAATCAAAAATTTGTTACGTCGGAAATAGGGCAAAAACACTCAAAACTCTTCACTTCTGTAGATGCCTTGAATCATTTACCTCTCCCAAAAAAGGTGTTTCTCCTAGAATTATTCTGTAATATTCTAGAATACTCAAAAACTTATGCCACTTTGTATCTCTTGCATCGAGAAATCAAATGAGTAAACGATTGCCTATGAAGGTATCTTAAAACATCTCAAAACTTATTTTGGACGCTTTAACCCCCCAAAGCATATTTTTATAATCCTCTTAAAATGTTTGGGAAGAATCTGAAAAAATCTCAGTTGTTCCGTTTACTAGGATGGGATACGCTTCGCTCTCGTAATTTCATTCGAAGCGCAATGTCACAATGAGAAGATGGCACGACTTCGCAGTGTGTAATGATATCTTCTGTTTATAATACCAGAAATAAAACTGGATAAGTATAATTTTCTGAGAGTTATGATTCGTTTTTGTATCTCTTGTAAGAAATATTTTCGATGTGAAAGCTTACTTTTCAATCTGCCGTTTTAACAATATTAAATAAAAACAATTGAAGTGGGAAATTATTGTATAAATCATGAACGTAAGAATACACATATTCAATAGAAAAGATTTTCATACATAAATTTATTACAGAACGTTTACAATTTGAATCCGGTCGACAGTGGTAGGTCAGTGAGGTTTTTTCTGCAAGTCGGGCGTACGAAGTAGAACGCTGTACTTTCACGCAATGCATTTTATATGCTTTATCTCATGCTTGATCCGTTGCCTGCTGCTTCCATTATGTGCGTTTTGGTGCTGTGCATACTGCACTTGTTGATTGCATCGACATTACTTGAGCCATGGCAAATGACGCTGGAGCTTTGTTTCCAAAGTTAAGGAATAATCTCCTGATTATTTTGTAATAACAAGTGGTCCTACTACATAACATACGTTCTCAGATTATAGATATTTTTTGGAATTTTCGATAATTCAGAGTTCGACTTGTAGGACTTGTGTATTTTACTAGCGCGTTTCACGAAACAATTTGGAGTTGTTGGATAAAATCGTGTTTATAAAATAGCTTTTATTTCACGCACAACTGTGCAAAAAATACTCATATTTTGTAAAAAAAAGTAGATGGCACATAAAGATCTCCCTTTGAATAACGGATTTAGTTTAGGGAAAAATATATGTTTTTATTGTAGTTTTAGGAAGGCACCAAAAATAATTTAGAATGCAATTTTTGAAAATTGAGAGAGTTCCAATAAAATTATCTGTGCCATTTGTAAGTGTCCTTTGCCCTATCTCAGAAAAAATAGAATTAATGTGGAGTAATTTTTGAGAAAATTTTGAAAATGTCCTTCAAGATTTATATAAAGTACCTCTAAAAATCAAAATATTAGTTTCAAATTCAAGAAATCTTCACATCAGCCACATCGATCAGGGATTATCAATTTTGGTGGCAATCGTGCATACAGTTTAGCCAATAGCGTTGATCACAAACGGACAAACAGACGTATTACCAGAAACTAATTTTCCAGTATTAATGGCCCACAAAAGACGAATTCGGACTACACATCGTATTAGAGGAAGTTATTTATTACATAGAGGGACAAGAATTATCCACATTTGCGGCATCATGGGCTCACAAAATGATTTTTTTGTTGAAAAATCGCCTTTCTTTGCTGCAGCATTACAACGCTTGGTGTGTACTCCATTAGCAGTATGCGTTAATATAAATTTTAAAAAACGGTGTGTGAGGAAGAAAGTGAAAAGAAATAGTCGTAATAATGGATAGGCAGCCTGAATTCTCGCATTCAGCAGCATTATCGAAAAGTGAAAAACCGGATATCACTTCTCATATGCAAGAGCTCTTCGTTGCGAAATAATCAACTTATTACGGCACGAAGAACTTATTTATATCGCCGCTCTAAAAATGATTAGAAGAAACTCTGTGCCAAATATTTTGAATGGAATCGGATGTTGGAGAGTTGAAAGTGTTATTTGGTCCAAGAATGAAGTTAACATTTTGGTTTCCTGACTTGAAGTTCAAAGTGTATTCACATTTTGTTATTGTCGGAGACCGGTATACATTAGTCGTAGACACATGAAACACTAATGAAACGTAATATCATCTCTCAATTTCAAAATTACCGGATAAAAATGATACGGAATAAGAATATTAGTATTAAGTACATTAAAATTATTCACCTTTAAAACTCAACATATTTTTTAAAATAATTAAAACGTGTTTGGATCACAGCAACACAATCCAGGGACCAGTTAGGAGAGCTTGTCTCCACTGGGGTGGGTTGGTGCCTCGCGGGGAGATACCTGAATTGGGAAAACTTCGCAAGCTGACGCGTAGGTCGGCAACATTCGGCGCCGACCCACCCGCCCATTTCTTTTGTTTTTCATTCACTCCGCCTCGGTCCGCGGCGAGAGCGATTCGTCCAACGCACCCACTCCTGCCTGCGCCAGGGCAGCGCGAGGCGGGCGTGGGCGACGCGCTGCAGGAAGGCGTCGACGCGCGGCAGCAGCGGGTGGCCGCGGCGCGCGGGCAGCGCCAGCAGGTAGGCGCGCGGGCACTCGCCCACCACGTGCAGCGGCGGCGCGCCGGCCCCGGCCGCCGGCGCGCGCGGCCGCCAGCGCGCGTTCGACGACCGCATCAGCGCCGCCACGTCGCGCCGCGACGCCGCGCGCTCCGACGCCGCCCCGCCCGGCAGCACCAGCCGCAGCCGCGTCGCCAGCGGGCCGTCGCCGAACACGTCCCACAGGTTGGGCGACCCCGTGCCTGTGCAACGCCGTGCCTCGGAATAAACGGTACAAACGGTTTAACTTTAACTTCTTTCGTTAAACCTTTGTAATGCAACTTTCATTTCAAAATTTTGTAAATTTTTTTCAGATAGCTCTGATAATGATAGCTAAGCTATCGAAAAAGATCTTTTAGCTCTAAATAAAAACATTGATACCAGACATCAGTGTCTCATCCTTTATTGAAAAAGGTTATCTACATTATCAACAGTTATACTAAACGGTACAATCTTCTAGGGCAGTGTTGTCAAGGTCGATGCCACGAGTGGGAGTCCGTGGCACGAGTGCCACGACAAAATCGTCCCTCCACGCAGTTCGTCACCCCGCCACCAGAGACAACGCCGTCATCCTTTGTAAAACGGCTGGGTTACTAATAATTTCCTTTACCGACGCTAGTTGCTTAGAGAAGCTCGTGACATGCTACGGTGCTAGGACGCGTGCCACTGCCACCAGCAGAAGACCTTGACGCCACTGTTCTAAGGCAGTGTTTGCCAACTGGAAAAGAAATTACGTCAGAGCAGCCTTTCCATCCGTCAGGGGGCGCTTGGGAAAGCAGTGCGAGTAGAGGGGGAGGGACGAATGGCTTGACAGACTGCGGGTGCCGGTGACAAAAGCCTTGGCAGTGGGCCATTGAAGGTGTTTCAGGCAACATGAGTGGGAGATTAGCTACGTCGGTGAATGTTCTTCCAATTTGGGAAAAATTGCTTCTCTTTGTAGATAATGAAACAATGGCAAAGAGTTTGTTAAACATTTCTAACCTAAAGAATGTTAAAAATTTCTACCTTAGAGGCATTACACAGATTTACGACTGACGAACACACGAGATAAAAATTAATTCTGAAAATTAACAGATGGGCTGCAATGTTGAGATGAGCAATGGATTATGGAGATAGAAGACTGTGGAAAAGGTTCTGAAAATCACGAGGATTTACACTATTTCCATACAAAACTGTACACGAAAGAATCAAGCCTGGGGTCCAAATTCTTCCACGTGCCCCATCCCGGATATCTATTTGTTAAAATTTATTATTGTTTCAGAACGAACTAAATTCGTTTCGTTATATTATATAACACAATAAAGGTATTATCCTAAAATATTAAAACTGTATTCTCCAAAAATGTATGTAATTAGAAGAATGGAAGTGAAATACTAGTTATAATATTCAGAGTCGAATATTGCTTTGAGTTAGGTAATAATCAATGTTCTATTATATAATTTTTCACATGGTTATTGAATCGTAAACGTTCTAAATAATAATTACCATGTACCTACGTAATTATTTATTTCCCAGGCGAAACTTTTCCCACCACTTCAGTACCATCATCGGAACCCTGCGTCGGCACTTGGGCATGAAGGGGCTCAAAGATCACTTTTGGCCCACGAACATGAAAAATAGCATTTAACCAAGTTACGCATGTGGATTTGTCTCTGATTGGTAGACGACTCATCCTGGACTGGTGCTCGACAGGATCATAAAATCTCTTAGATTGCGTGAGAACCTGTACCTGACAAAAAACAGTGAAGTTGAGTTGCCCGTCAGTAAGAGTGCAATGTACCAAATTGAATACATGTAATTTACATACATGAGATTCTCCATTACATGTTTATTGACAGAAAGTGAGATTCGACTCCCTTCATGCATTAAAAATGTGTAACATTTGTTTTGAAACTACTGATCATATGTACCCGTAGGAGATCTCTCCCATGTGAAAATTTGACTCCCCGACTTACACAGACACACACATACACGCACACGCGCACTGCACACACAAGCGAAAGTATTATTTCTGATGATAATCCTTTTTCATTAAAAATATTTTTTGACTAAATTGGTAGAGGTGCGTTATTTCACTATCACCAAAAATTATGATGCATGCCAATATTGTTTTTTATATTTTTTTTTCGGGAGAAATATGCTATATCGATAATACTATGTGCCTAGATATCCCTCTCAACTGCTCCCAACTCTAATTCCTTGTCCATCTTTCCAGTCATTCACACAAAAGCGAGCTTAGTATGAAATATCCATGAACTTCAATTCCCGAACCTGCCTGTTTTCTTCAGTGCCTTAAATGCATACTTCTTGAAGAATCAGGGAACTTCATTACAATTTTAGGAATGTAATGTCTTATCTGCTTGTAAATTCATAAGTTGAAAAAAAAGTTTATTCAAATTTTATGTTATAAGAACTATACATTTTATTAAATTGTTGTAAAAATTAAGTATCCATAGATTGTTCCTCTTTTTACATTCTTAATTATTTTATTCAAAATAAACTATGTATAATTCATAGACATGAATAGAGAAAGGCTTGAAAAGAAGACATGCTTCCAATATAATATTCTAGTCTTTCGTACGATCCACAAGTGTCTTCTGCCAATAACCGACCCCCTGCTAATGACGCTGCTGATGGCTTTTTAATTGCACACAACTTGAAAACGTATAATGCCGGTTTACCACAATACTACACAAAATGACTTGCGAGAGATACCCGGAAGGTCAATCGTCAAAAATTATGACATCCTACGTTAACTTGATAATACCTCCCCGAATAATTTTAAAACCAATCATCTTTGAAGTTTATATCAGCATAAAGTTAAATAAACGCTTTTAAATTTCAATGCCACTTCTTCATGTAAGGTTTGCAAGTTACTGTCAAGAAAATTAAACCTAGTTAACCCGGCAGTAGGCGCGCGGGGTGCCTGAGTCACTCCAGCATTGTTTTGGAGCTCACTGTACTTTTAGTTTTATTTACAATCTTGAGAACTTTTCAATATCTTTCGAGGAAAGCTTTGTGCACATATCTCGACCCTTCTCTTTCAACTTTTTCCTGTCCTTTCCTCGAAATTTCGTCCCAAAGGCGATGGCGCGCTGCGTGGGGGCCACCGAGTCGCCTCGCGCAACCTTTGTTATTTCTTCCTGCCACGCTGTTTACAGTACTTATCAGCAGGACGGCACCGAGAGCGGTTTCATTTTCAAATATACACCATAGTAAACGCTTTTGTTCGAGACAATTTTTTATAACAAATATTTCAATGATATTATTCTATATTTTATATTATTATGATATATTTGTATGTATATTTGTATATATTTATTTATATTGTAATGTATATCACTGTAATATATTTACATCATATCATTTATATTCTTATAATTTTTTATTGCTTTTTTTAAGCGAAGAAGAGATCCTATATGCGATGAGGAGAAAATTCGTGAACTCCTGCTTTGTGAAAGTTGTTTGCAAAAATAACATTCTTAAAAATTAAAATTTTATTTGTAGCTGTTTCCAAACTATGCATAAATACTTGGAAATTAACATATATTAAAGAAACAATATATTATTAATTGTTTACATATATTATTAATTGTTTACTTGACATTTTTATCATGGAGCAACTGAGGCACCCCGCGCGCCTCAATTTGTCACAAAACTTGGCGCGCCTACTGCCGGGTTAAGTTAATTACATTTCTTGTAGAATGATTCCTCCTTTCTTAGAGCACTTTATACTTGTTTGTCGACTGAAATAATAAATTCGGAATGAATGTAGAAGTGAATTTGTCACGCCAGTGTGGGAACTGTCCCTCCGTCAGGAATTAAGAATCCCTTGACCGAGGGCCCTCGGTGGCTATCGATCGCATCGGCTTATCGCCTCGGAGGCAGCTCAGCCACCCAGCGCCGCTCCACCGCGGCCGGGAGCGGGGGGGGGAAGCGATTATCCGCGATTGGGTTTCCGTGTGGGGGGAACGGAGGCCGCCACAGATTGGCCATTGGAGATTTCGCCTGATGGAGTGGACGGGGCTTCGTGGGGGGCAGTAAGACGGGTCAGGAAGATGGAGGAAACGATCGTCACACGACATTTGCATACCCGGTGACTGAAGAGCTGTTTGCATGTCGCAACGATGACAGGTTGTAGAACTGATTATCTAGTGGTAATGATATACAGAAGATAGAAGTGTTGTTACACATCGCATTAAAAGATCACGATTTTATTACGAGTACTTCCTTGTTTGGGGTTTCAATACACAGATTTCAAATGCATCTTGCAACTGCTATTCAAGGGCTATTCACAAGAATCCTGTAACCGGCGTAGACGGAGAAAAATGCATTTGATTAATATAACATTTTTTCTGGGAGAAATATAATATGCAATATATTACTTGGGAGATAGCATTAACTCCTTTACAAATACATTTATTGTTAACCAACTATTTGATTTGGCAATTCAATTATTTGTGTTGTGAAATTGAAATGGTTTTTAATATCTGAATTCGACATAATAGAACACTTTTTTTAGACAAATTTAATTTATATTTTTAGTTCCAAAAGGATAATAACAATTTTTAGAGTTCAAAGAACTAACATTTCATCTTCTAACTAAACAATCATCATTTCAAAAGAAAGAAAATTTCGCTTTCAAAGAAATAAAGTTTAATGCTAAAACGATACAAGAATCACTTCCCTTCACAGGAGCAATTTAATAGCATTTATGATCTCATGAAGAAAAGACATATTATGGACTGAACGTTGTGATTGAGAAAAAATAATTTGACCAATCAAATATTCTCTTCGGTCTTTTATAATCTTGCTATAGATTACATTGAAAAATTAATTATCTCATTAGTGCTATACATTAAAGTAAAAGGAAAGACGGACCAAAATGTACGTGCAGAGTGGGATTTTAAATAAGGGCAAAGCAGTAGGATGAATCACTTCTGTGATATTTCGAGAAACACATAGTTGGGGAATCTTATATTTTAAACAACTCAGTGATAAGTAAAATACACTGGAAATGATTCCAAAGTTGAATTATATTCACGTGAAAACACAGTAGTAGTGCTCCACTCTGTGTCTCATGAGATCTGAAGAGCCATCAACGGATTGGAGGGGGTTCAGGCAACCGGCAGACTAACGCGCACGGTCATCACAGTCCACGATGCGCTTTCAAAGGACTCGAGTAGGATTCTGTAACCGCATGAGAAATCCTGCAAAGCAATGGGCAGTGTAGTGAGTGAAAGTGATTCCATCTGACCCTTCAAAGCGGGATTCGAGCTACTCAGCACAGCTGTGTCATGTTAGTCCTTGTGGATCTCTCATTGATGAGACGCGAGTGTTAGGAAATGTTATTTCGACGAGCTGAGAAACAATACACAGGAAATAAATGGATTAATGCGATATGATTAATTTCAAACTCGTCCTTTCTTCAGCTAATCAAAGAAGTGTAATTTAAGTAAATGTTTAGGAAAATAATACGTGAAACATTTTTAAAACATGTCATAGTATTCTTTATTCTAAAAAATAATAGGATATACTATTTAGCATTATATATATCGGAAAAATTGGCAAGAAGTGTACGACACAAAACTCAGATCATTTTATTTAGAATATAAAGAAAATATATTTCAAAATACTGATCTTATATTTAATGATTTGTAATATTGACAAAATGTACTAACGTCAAAATCTGAATTACTAATTCAATGTCTTAAAATGTAATTTCCCAATTATATTTATAACTTTTTATATTTCGTTTATGGATTTTCATAAACACATTTCTTCCCCCTTCCCTATAACTTGTAAATTTTTTATTTGAAACTTTTCTATGTGGTTTCTACATTATTATGATGTGCTTTATTTTCAAGTAATGAAAAAATTAACTCATCTCCCTCGTCATCAGACTCACCAAGATGTCTCAGAATGAATAGTACAAACTTCTAAGACATTAGTATTTAAGCTGATCATTTTTTGCCAAAAAAAACATGTGGGGATAATATCATAAAATAAAAGTGAAACATGTGACTATTTCCTCCAAACTGATAGCCAACCTATTGTGCGATGGAGATAAGCGGTACACTATGGACATTTTTATACTAAAATACATTTGTGTGAACAAGTGCTTCAACTGATTTTTTATAAAGTTTCTTGATAACTTAAACGATTTCTGGGACAATGAGCAAAGTTTTATAGGCAAATGCGCAATTTCAAAAAGAAACGCTCGAGCAAAATTTTCTTTAAAAGAGTTCCACATTTTTCAATGAAAATTTGCAAAGAGAACCAGATTTTATAACATTCTTGCAGTCATATTTCAAGTCATCTATTAGGGTACCGAGAATGTATAAAAAAGTGCGCCGATAGTAGCTGGAAAGAGAGTGATGCAAACCGAAAGCCTGACCAAAGAGATGAGGAAACTAACTAGTACAAATAGGTCTGTGCAATTTTGTAGCACTATTCGTCGTTTTAGGTTCCAGCAATCTCCTGGTATTGATCTAAGAAATTACGATAATAGCAGCCGGTCGTATCAATTCTCCCCTAGAAATGGACTGAGTCCGATCAATCTATGTACCTAGAGTCGGAAATCATCCACTATCATCGAACCATAAGATCTCCCGGACAAAGATGCAGAAGCAACGATGTTACTGCTGCGCTATACCAGCTAATTTACCATTCGGATAATTCATTCTCTCTTCCTCTTCGACCTCTTTCACATTCTCTATTTCGGTCTGTCTGTTTTTCTCTCTCTCTTCCTCTTTATCTCTCTCTCCACCTCTTTCTCTCTCCCCTCATTATCTCCTTCTCCCCTTTCTCTCTCTCCCTCTCTTTCTATCTCTCCACCTCTTTCTCTCTCTTCACCTCTTTCTCTCTCCCCTCTTTCTCTCCTCTTTCTCTCTCCCCTCTTTCTCTCCTCTTTCTCTCCTTCTCCCCTTTCTCACTCTCCCTCTCTTTCTATCTCTCCACCTCTTTCTCTCTCCCCTCTTTCTCTCCTCTCTTTCTCTCTCCCCTCTTTCTCTCCTTCTCCCCTTTCTCTCTCGCCCTCTTTCTCTCTCCCCCTCTTTCTCTCTCCACCTCGTTCTATCTCTCCATCACTATCTGTCTCTCCACCTCTTTCTCTCTCTCGCCCTCTTTCTCAAACACACACACTCGCACACCCAAACGCATCCTCCCTTGTGGGCGCTGTGTGTGGCGCGTGGCGGGCGCACCGATGGGCAGGCCCGAGCGCTCCAGCTGCTGCAGCGTGTCGATGTCTGCGCTGCGCGCGGGCCGCGAGAAGAGGCGCAGCAGCGCGCCCTGCGCCGCCGCCGCGAACACCAGCCCCAGCACGAGGCACGCGAGCAGCAGCAGGCGCGGGGCGGCGGCGGACGGGCAGCGCGGCGCCGGCCCCGCCAGCAGCGCGCGCAGCACCGCCAGCTCCGGCGCGCCCGCCCACGCCACCGCCCCCGCGCCTTCACGCCCTCTGCCGCACACAAGCACATGTATTTATCTATCTATCTAGGAATATTTATTTTTGCAGTGTTTCCCAACAGGATCGGTGTCGAGCACCTGAGGGCGATGAAATTTTAAAGTGGGTCAATCAAGGGGTTGATTGAGGATTGATAGCCGGATATACACCGATAAATGATCTGTGTAACCAAGATCCTGTTGATTACAAAGAATATAATACAATATCTCACTCCCGTTCAATATCCTGTTGCTCTACTTCGCCCCCATGGCCACGCTAGGCAATGCCACCTACAACAGTTCCTCAATATTCTGTAAATAAAATACTCTTATCATCCAAGATCTTAATACCCTGTTTTCCTCCTCGTATGTTGATAAACACAAATGATATGGTATGTGACGTCAAATACGGAGACGTAAAAACATTATTTGGCCGGAAGTCCCTTCTATAGAGAAAAAGTGAAAATCTAACATTATCATAGGATTCATGCATGAAATTGTCTCCTATTTATACCAATTGTAAAGAAAAACACAGAATCAATTATTTTGACAACTGTCATCGCCGAATATCTGTGTCATTGTATTACCTCTCCTATTGCTGTCGCCACTTCCATCAACAAAACAGAACATAGGAACACACACACACACAGACACACACGCATACACACAATATATATATATATATATATATATATATATATATATATACATACATACACACACTTCACAAAATACTCAAAATATTTTTAATCATTCACACTTAAATATATTGCAAAACCTCATTCTTACGATGCGTATTATTTTCCCAATAGCCATGGTTTACTACAGGGGTCCTCAAACTTTTTAAACTGGGGGCCAGTTCACTGTCCCTCAGGCCGTCGGAGGGCCGGATTATATAGTGCGATTTTTCTGACTCTGCCTCTCAAGTCCCTTTGGCCAATCACACGGCATTTCGCGTCTTTCTCGGTCCTGCCGCCAGATGTCGCATGGTCGCAAGCACTGCTTGATACGGTCGCGATCATGCGATATCTAGCGGCATGACCGAGAAAGACTCGAGGTACCGTGACGTATTCCATCGTGAAGACAGGTCTTGAGAGGCAGTGTTCAGTCAATGACAGGCCTGCCGATAACATACAGTCATAACGCGAGCAAATCCCAAACTTCCTCAGATTGCGCTGGCGAAATGTACAGCGTGGTAAAGAGGATAACGCAAATCATCGATATTGCTTAATTAAAATCAATTTTAAAAAAACAACGATGTTTTGGCAACAAAATATCGATGTTTCTGGTGGAAAACATCGTTGTTTTAAAACCATCTATTTTTTCCATCCCTAGACAACCTAACATATAATTAAAAAATGTGCGAATTTTAAGAAAAAATTCTTTAAACTATAAAAACCCGGCGGGCCGTATAAATTTCCTCGGCGGGCCACATGTGGCCCACGGGCCGTAGTTTGAGGAACCCTGGTTTACTACATTGTAATTTCTTTCTCCCATGAATACATTACAATTCTTACATGCAAGTGTTGAATTCAAAAATCTGAAAATGAACATTTTAAAATAGTCACTTTCCTTTGGAAGGCTTCTACTGCTTGTTGCAATTCTCATTCATCAGCTCCATTCCATTCCATTAAAAAAACATGTTCACAGCTCTTTTCATCTTCATATTTATATCTCCCGCGACATTTCTACATTCTCCATGTGCTCCACGACATGTTACCTCGGTCAACTTTAAAACCCGTCTGGCTGTCTGCCTCGTCTCCACTAAATTTTTACAAAAACAAAACGCCATTGTTCGCTTTCACTTGTGGCGAACCTATTTTCCTCAAAATTCAGTTTTTTCCTTAAGCTCTTTCCCGTATTTAACGTTTACAGTTTGTAAATTAAACTACGGAAATTCTCGTAATTTTTCCAAGTTCAATAACCTCTTTTACTCTTGATTTTCCTCAAAATTCAACAAAATTCTCTTAGCACTTACATCAGCTGTCTATGCTCATTTGTTTCCTTAATACGTAACTTGCAGTCTTATAAAATTTTCTATCACAAACTTATCGTACACTCGTTTTGTTCATTCCTATTTGTACTTATTTGTACTGTTATTTACTTAGGAGCTTGAGTTTATTTTTTATGTTTATTGATTCCAGAGGACTAAAATAAATAAAACGCACGCCACACCGATTAGTCAATTACTTATACAGGTTCCTGCTTTCACTGGCCACTTTATTTAAGCAACGTGCCACTATATTTACGGGATGCCTGCGAATGTTTACAATAAGTTATTAATTGTTTTCGTGTATAAAGGTTCAGATTATCTAATAATACTTGTTTATATTTCTAAAAGTTCAAAATTCTAATAATACAAAAAAATAATAAAATATAAAACGTAGGAAATATTTTTTTCAAAATCTTTGTTCATATTCTTTGTCTATGTAATTTTTATTAAGTCTTTATGTGCAATTATTTGTGTTAGGATTATTTTGTTTGATTTTTGTTTTATTATATTATGTAAATCAAAGAAAAAATGTCAAGAGTCGATGAAGCAAAACTTTATTTTAAATGGGATCGATTCAAGGAAAGGGTTGGGAATCCCATATTGAAAGTGTAGGTTACTTTGCAGGGGCAAAGGCCATTGGTCGCAGTTCTGTACCCGTGCATCCGAATTAAGCTTCATTTGAAGCCAACCTTCGGAGCGGGTCTAGGGAACCTTCTGCGAGCATGTACGCCACAGGAACAATTTCCCTTAGGCGCCTCGTTGTGATTCTCACTTTCGTCATCAGATGTCGATGTCAGTAAAGTATATATGAGCTTTCTGATTGGGAGAACTTGAAATATCCTCAGAATGCGAAATTTCAGGAGGAATTTAATTTAACGGCCGAGTCCTGAATAGAACCCGAAGTAAATAGTTTTCTTAATGTTTATAAATAAAAATAAAAGTTGTAAAACCCTATGGACTAACTCGATAGTAAACCGTTTTTTTGAGTCTCAAACTTACTAGAATCGCGCTTGCAATGTATATACGAACATCTTTGCAACACAATAAGCATTACAATTATTGCACAGGTGTAACGAACATGAAACCTTTCGTTCAATAACTTGCATACTTTTCGTGAACAAAGTATTTCAAATTGTTTCTGCATCATCAAAATGCGAATGTAAGTCATCAAAAATGTTGAAGTTTGTTGGACAAATTTGGATAAATTAATGCAACAGAATGTATTGCAATAGATGGGTGACTCAATAACACAAAAATACAGTACTATAAGAAGTTTTTACTACAATGATATTCACGAACATATAATGATGTCACAGTCAAAATCTAAACTGCATAAATCCTTCATACGTAGAATGGTATATCAAGAATGTGTACACATTTTTTAGCTGATGTGAATCTTTCTCACAAATACTCTAGATCGGTAGAAAAATTTGTGTGCAAGCACAGTGAACACTTTTATTGGGCTTCAACAAACAGAACTGGGTGAGTGTGGTATACTATATCAGCAAAACTGATTTTTTTTAAAATTGCGTTTATTTTTATTGTTATTATGTCGTTAGTATCATCTTATAGATTTGGCATTTCAACTTATCATGACTATTTTTAGTCATTTTCAAATGAAATATTTTGCTTAATATAGCAACTTTTGCCTGAGCTTTTCATAGAATCGTGATTCCATGTTTCTCGCTATGTTAATTACCCTTTATAACTTATTTTGAGGGTTTTATGTGCAGTGTACTGATAAATAAAGTCGTATATAAGTAAATAAGTAAATAAATGAAGTCGTAAATAAGTAAATAAGTAATGAGTGTTTCTATTCAAGGAAATGAATATACGAGAAATAAAATCTGTTTAGGAGTTCGAGATGAAGAGTTAGCAATAAACACACCACACACAAAAGTATAAAAATGTAGCTTTATCAAATGTTGAAACGCATTATTTTCCAGGAAATTTAATTAACTCTTTACATGCTGTGTGCACATAAAAAAGCCTCTCTTCAAGAGACTACAATCTTTATTAATATTATTTTTGGATTTATTAAAACATACTTTGGTAATAAATGAAATATACATATTGACTGTTTTACAGTATTAATAAATAATTTAACAATGTTCATATAAAGAAACATTTAATTTTCAATTCAGCCTGCAACTTACTGCGTAGTCATACATCAGTTTAAATACTCGCCAATGATATTTCCCATTAACACGTCTCAGACATTATTCAGGTCAGTATTCTTTTGCATTACGAAAAATCGGTGAATCAAGTATTCGTTTGATTTAATACGCCATTTATTACAAAATTTAAACATATTCCATATTACTTTATGTCCAGTTCAAAGAACTATAAACCATTTAAAGTCTAATCCCTAAATTTATGAGAAATCAACTATATTATCAGATGTTTGAATAATGTACAATAAAATAATGTATTAAAATAATATAAAGTGAAGAAAACAAAATTATTGATTTCTTGACACAGTTAAGTATAAGCTGTTTCCAAAAAGAACTGTTAATGAGGTACCAATTACAATAGGCTAAATTTGAGTTTTACTATGATCTTTATAGGCCTATTAGCGTGAATTGCGTGTGTGACAAATTCACCTATGACGTGTGACTCACGTGTGACACAAATTCACTTATTCTTCGTTGACTTTCAAAGCACGCCATTCTTATGTTGCTCTATCTTAAGCCATACTCTTCAGAAATACAACAAACAGACAGAAACCTCCAGAGAATGTAATTAGGATTAGCAATATTATTCTGACAGTTGCAATCACAAGTCTTAATTAATTTTTATTATTTAACAGATGATAACCCAGTAACGCTCCAATGACAGATATCGAAATCTCGATCAAGAACTTACAAATCTAATTTTCTACTTACTTGAAGTGACTGGTATTTGAACTTTGCATTTTAAACGACTTATTTAAGTTTGCGCAGTGGTTGTAAAACGTATTTTGACAACCATAAGGCAGCATTATAAGATTTATCTTAATATCATTTCTGATTTTATTTGTTACTTTCATTTCACAACTCTCTCCTAACACGTGCCCGAGGCAGACTAACATCATCCCTTTTTTTCGTAAAACAACATGATGATGATGTAAAAAAACATGTAGATGAGGGGTGATCGGTGTCAAAAGTCGGTATCCTAAAAGAACATGCTAGATTTCAGAGGTTTGCCGATGTTCAGCATTACATTATTTTAATTCCATTTGTGTATTTTATATAATAATATTGTAAGTATTTTGGCTGTGGAATTGTAAGTTTTTCTGTTTTTGTACGTTTGAACACATACAGACCTGCCTAGGGAAAAGATGAAGGTTAGGAATTTCCTAAATAGGATGTCTAGAACATACGTTTCAAATTTCTAGCGTATGTGGGGATCATGTATTCAGGAGTCTAGAATACATGTTTCAAATTTCCAATGTATGTGGGGGTCGAAGATCCTCGGTTTTTACCAATGAGCATTTGAG
This sequence comes from Acheta domesticus, assembly GCA_031308135.1. Taxonomy (NCBI): domain Eukaryota; kingdom Metazoa; phylum Arthropoda; class Insecta; order Orthoptera; family Gryllidae; genus Acheta; species Acheta domesticus. The sequence continues at coordinate 198,614,346 of JAHLJT010009419.1, read as the reverse complement.
AGGGAAATCTCAGATAACGAAGTTACATGTTACTCAATTAGTAAATCGCGCCCCTGGCAACTCTTTGGCGATCGGCAAGTATTGAGATTTTTATCTTTATTATTCAGCTTTGACAGCATGACTGAATGAACGCGCCCCGCCGTTATCGCACATTTTCAAACCTCATGGTCGTAAAGTTGAGAAATTTCTATCATGAAAGCTGTACAATAAAGATAAAAATATCCATATATTCAATGAGAGGGTTTCTTCCAAAGAGCTCGTGTACCTGCCAAACGTCAATGTTTGATGAGCTTACTGTCAATCAGAGTTGCCATGTCAAAATTGAATCAAATGCGACATTTTTATCTGAGATGTTCCATCATGAGCCATTCCACGTCAAATCGCACAAAAAAGACCAAAATTTGACCTTCAGATTTTTATTTATTTTCCAATTTTTTCTATTTGTTATATGGATCAAATAAGTGGACACGTGTATTTTTAATTTTTTCTAACTTTATTATTTTCGGAAATATTGTATAATGAAATTTGCTAAAAATGACGCGCATCACTAACTTAAAAATATCACACATTTGAATACACCAATCATAGAAATTTCGTTCAAATTCCATTCGAAACTTAAAAACATGTTTAATTTTTAAGATTTTGCAAAATATTTAATTTTTGAATTTTCAACTTCTTTTAAAAAACTGAAATTTTGAAAACTGAATATTTTTGTAAACTCGATGAGCTAAAAATTTTTAAAAAATATTTATAAACGTACTAGAGTATTGATAATAAGTCCAGAAAAAATCAAAGTGGGATATCTGTAACTTTAAAATATATTAATATTTTACGAACCAGTGTGTAATAGATTGCTGCAATAGACACGTTTTTTGCGTTACTGGTCGTCGGTTTCTTTGGATGAAGCAGTAATTTAAGCACTTCTTGAGGTGGTGAAACTTCATGATTGAATTTATAAATAATAATATTTATGTGTATTAATATACATATAAATAATATTAATATATTTATCAACAATTTATAAATTTATAAATAGTTAAATGACGGATTCTTGATTCAGGTTTTGACTGACATTTTGAAATTTTCTGGTCCCTCACAACTCACTTTAAATACAAGTACTCGTGCACCATAGAATTCCTGAATTTTCGTGACAATGCACAGTTTTAATGCCCTACCGAATTTACTTCAGTTCTGGACAAAATTCCATTTCCTTCAGCCAACGTTTTAGACACATTTATCATGCGTTCGGTTGCTGCAAAAAGTCGTTTAATTTTATTGTATGTCCAACTTTCAAAAATTGAGTGAAAGTAATCGATAAGTTACTAAATAGTATCTTTGTCTGATTTTTGGATGGACGTCGAAGGGTCTTCAATGTGACAAAATCTGTGTTGACACTTTGTACTTTCTACAATTTCTCATGGGGATGCCATTTTGTTCCAATTTTCTTTTCGTGGCGGGGGTTTCTCCTATTGCAATTAAACTCATGTTTATCTTCTCCTTATTAATTTTGCAGACACTTGACGACTTATCTGAAGAGCTTAAATTGTCACTTCCGTGATTTCCACTTCTTTCACTGGACGTTCCGCTACTTTCGTTAATGCCTTGGGAGCCTCTGATCTCGACGCTATCTTCATTAAGAAAAGGCCATTTGGAAGCCAATTCCCTTTCTTCCGAAATGAATCTTAAATTTGCCAATATAATGACTCCTGTAAATTCACCAGCAAATCGTGGTTTACGCGTCTTGGAGACATTCTTTTTTACAAATCATGATCAGAAAGTTTAAATGGATTGAAACATCTATCTCATACGCTGATCGCCACTCGTGTTGCACAGTGTACACACGATTCAGAGAACAAATACTAGCACTCTTGTCTTCATAAGTATTGCGTATTGCGACTAATGTTGAGAAAATTTTACCATTTCCCTTGACAAGTGCTCGATTGTACTTCACGAGCAAGGTCAGGAGGGCACCCCGTCCCTAGGACGCAAGAGACTCGCAGTAAAATTCGTTTCGCTGACACGAGGAAAAGAATTCGTTTTGCTGTCACCCATCCCTTCTGAGGAAAGAGTGAACATAGATTTACTAATGTTTCTTGAAACCCAAATAAGGCAGAAGGCCATTATTTTTATTGTTCGTCGGCATTAGTATCCAAGACTGATCGAACACAATTCGTTAGTGCAGGGGCAGGAATCACGCGCCCGAATACCATAATTACAATTGATTTTTTTTATCTATACGTGTTGAGTGCCCACTTTTTTCTTGTTATGTTTTGTAGAAAATTGAACAAGAAATATGCTTATTCTTTCAAATTTTAATCTGAGCGAGTTCATGAAGAAATTTTCGTTTTTTAAAATTAATTACAATTTTTTAATGAAATATTTATTTTTGAGAAAGTAATTTAAAGGTGAATAAAATACGCATATCAAAAAATTAAACAAAACAAACTAGTAATTTTATGTTAAGTACATTCAGAGCGTCAATTAATCATATTTTGCAAAGTACGCGTAAATTTCAAAATTTAATATACGCAAAACTACAGAAATAACAATTTTCAGGTAAATAAAGAAAAACGTGCATCTTTTTTTGATATCCAGAATGAATGCCATATATTTGTGTCATGTGTCATTTTTTTAAATAGTCGTGTCAATTTGAGTGCGATTTGACGTGGAATGGCTCGTATTTCATTTAGTTTCGTTCTCACCCATAAGAACATAGATGACCCTCAAGTCACCTACGATGTTACCCACAAAAATATGTATGACACAATGTCATACATTCTGGGGGCAGAGTGAACATCTGAAATACTAATAATTCTTGAAACCCCTATCCAGCAGAGGTCATTCTTGTTTTAGTTCTTCAGCACTTGCATCAAAGACTGGCCAAACACAATTCGTTAGTGCATGGGTAGGCAGAGCGCGCCCTTGTACTTAAAATTGATTTTCTTAGAGCTGTATGTGTGGAGTGCCCACTTTTTTTCTTGTTGTATTTTATAGAAAACTGAACAAGGAACACGCCTATATTTTTTTCAATTTTTTATCTCATCGAATTTATATAGAAATTTTACTTTTTTGAAAAAAATACTTTTTTAAAATGAAAAAATATTTTTTGAAAAATTTATTTACAGACAAATAAAACACACATTTCAGAGTATTAAATGACACAAACGAGAAATTTTTATATTTAGTACTGTAATAGTTTAGCCATCTATTACAAATGATATAGGTAAATAACATGAAGTGACCATTGGTTTATGAACCGGGTATAGAACTTTATGTAGAAACTTCCAGAGCGGAATATAGAAAAAACAAGTGAAGGTGATCTAAGAGAAAACGAGTATTTCGGACGAACATGTGAACGCAGTGGGGAATTAATAGTTGCGCGTTACCAATCAACGCGCGAAATTATAAGGAACATAATAAAGTTTGTTTCAACTAAATCGGATCACAGAAACGCCTAATATCGCGAGTTTTGTGATCACGATATTGACTTTTAATATGTTTTCAGGCGAGCATGTGAACGCCGTGGTGAATTAATGGTTGCATGTTACTAGTCAACGCGCAAAATTATAAGGAACAGAATAAAGTTTGTTTCAGCTAAATCGGGTCACAGAAACGCATAATATCGCGAGTTTTGTGATTCCGATATTGATTTTAACATGTTAAAGAACAAAAACAACAATGGTCGTGACGTCACTTCAGAAAAGTTTGGATATATTAATAAATTAAACGAAAACTAGTGTGTCTACCGAGATTTGGCATATACCAAAGTATTCCGTGGAATACGGGCCAAATTATAAACGCGGTGACACAATTTTAGGACGCCGAACATTAATAGATAAACATTATGTTATATTAGTTAATTGAGAAATAAACGAGCGATGTTTGTAGGCATGAGACGCACGAAAAGGCATTCTTTTAACAAAATGAAGCGAGAAAAGTGATGTCTAAGAAGCGGAATGGATACGACATTTTAATTGGGAATTTTACAATATAATAAGACAATCCAGGAAGTGTTAGAAATTAATAATAAACTATTTTATAAGTTATAAAGCAGAAGACAGTAGAGGCGCTATTGTTTTGTTCGAAAAAACTATAAATACGTTAGGACAACAATGGGGGTCAGACGGGTGAATAGCTTGGTAGCGAGAGGCAGAATCCGCGTCGCTTATTGGAAGAATAATTTTAAAATTTGGATTTGTAATTTTTTGATGAAGTGTTCTCTTCTGTACTCGTACTAGTGAACTATTATAAACTGTGAGAGGAGTGAATAACTTAGTAGCGAGTTGTACTCCGCGTCACTCGTGATAGTATTTTAACACGCGAACTTATAAAATTTCGAGAAGGTGTTGCTTCTTCGGACTTGTATTCGCAAGGTGGCGGAACTGTATGCCGTGTGATGTGAACTATTTTAGTAGTAATATATACGCGCGATCATAATTTTGAGTTTTGTGAATTTTGAAAGTTTTTCTACTAATGTTTGGAACCGGTGTTACTTCGACCATTGAAAAATCGAAGCGGGTGTCGCCGAACGAGGTGTGCCGAGGTGCAGCAGACGCGAGCGCGTCTTTGCATATCGTCGCCGTGGTCAGTGCCAATTTGGGGGGCACTGGTAATTCGGCGCTAGCAGGCAGCAGTGGAGCAGAATTCTTACGCATGACGGCGTGAGATCCTGTGTGTGGACCCGGTCGCTGCTACGTTAACAACGAAAGGGAAGTGGAATATTTTTTTGGTTTTGCAACACTCCAGTGAAGTCAATGACTTTGATTTCTTTGCTCTTGGGAAGAATAAATGATTTGCAAAACTGTAAACATTTTGGGGGGATTGCAATGTAATGGGTGTGGCCACAGTATTGAGCTCTTTATTTCGTAATAACGTTTGGGTATAATATGTTTATTGATTTTTGTGATTTTTATGACATCGTGTTTTGTTGATGTTGTGTGGTATTGATTCTTTTATGAGGGTATTAATGTTTCTGTTGGTTAAAAAGAAAATAAACAAACGAGATTTTGAGTTCTCGTTTTGATGTTACGTAATCGGTGTTTTTATCACATAGCTAGCTGATCCTGGTCCCTGCATTGGCGTGGCGCTTGTGTTCTGTAGAGAACAAATCACGGCCCGCCCTGATAAATTTATGTAAACAGGAAAACTCCGGGCAGTAAAAGGGGGGGGCACAGTGGTGTGCATTGTAGATATTACAGGTGATCAGCAAGGAAGTTTTTCGTGATCAATAATAGGAGTTGAGAGGGGAGATTTTCATTACATTAGTGCCCAGTTCGTAGGGCGTTTTAGTAAATAGGAAAGGGGGGTTTCATTGCATTGATGCCCATTTCGTGGGCGTGATCGATATCAGTAGCAGTGAGAGGGGTTTTTCGTTACAGTACATTCGGAGAAATAATTGATCTTATTTTGTGAAGTACCTGTAAATTTCAAAATTTAATATAGCCATAACTACACAAATAATCAATTTTCAGGGAAATAAAAAAATACGTGTCTCTTTTTTTGATGTCCAGACTTAAGAAAAAAAATATCGTACATTTAAAAAAATGTCGTGTCAACTCTTGTGCGATTTGACGTGGAATGGCTCTCATATGTTCATTGGTAAAAAAGTTATCATCTTATACCCTCTACACATGCTCTAAAAATTTATAATTTTATTGTGAGAAATTCACTACATCTCAACACTAGCATAACCGAGCAACAGGAGGTCTTACAGATATTTTCTGAAAAACAAAGGATGTTGCTTGGCAAGCGCCAAGTTTAAACCTTATACATACATAATATTTACTGTTACTCAATCCAGTAAATTTTATAACTCATTTGAAAAAAGAGGATTTGCAGAATTCAGGATTATCCTAAGCATATTACCGACTCCCTAACTGTACCTAAGTTTGAACCCAGATTCCGCAGGCCAGAAAATGTCCACGATCCCTGCATACTAATTGTATTATTTTAGCATATAAAAGTAAATGAGATTATTTGGAAGAAGAAAACTAAAGTAAACGCGTTATGGTTATATGTAGTGATTCAAACTGGGCGCGTTTGCAGCCGGTCTATGGGCGCGGCTAGGCTTTACGGGCGGCAAAAGCAGCCACCGTAACCAGAGGCAGGTGCGAGTCGCTAGTGATGACGTCGCCTAGCGAACAGGTATCCGTGTTACAAGTGTATACACTTGTGATTGTGTCTACACTGACCGTGCCTCGTTATAATGTTGATTATAATTGGATATTTATTACTTTGGATTGAACTGGTAAGTCTCCTGACGACGTTCTTGTTTTATTAGACATACTTTTTTATCATTCTAGTATTGGACATAATAATATTGAACATATTTTATGGTATACACAATTGTGAGCATTGCATTGGTACGATTTGTAATTTGATAGAAACGAATAATAAACATTTGGTGTTTACTTAGTTGTTGATGTATTTTTCTGGACATAACAAAAAGTAAGTCGTCGGTCCCGTCGCCGAGATCGCTAAAGCAGTAGTGCCGTAGTGACCTTGGACTGTAGGGTCGCAGGTTCGAGTCCCGCCTTGGGCATGGTTGTATGTGTTCGTCCTTCCCCCCCTATCATCACCATATCGTTTCATCCTCATACCATAACGTTACATCTAATAGTGGTCGCTAATGACAGTAGTTGATGCGACCTTCAAAAAACGAGTAAGTTTCGGTGTTCGTATAACACAACGCTCTTCGTCCCCCAATCGCTTTCGAGCGTTTCTTCGCGAAGCGCTCTTGAGCGGAGCGGCCGTGGCAGTACTCACGCGTGCGTGCGGGCGCGGAGGGCGTCGGCCGCGCGCCACAGCGCCGCGCACGCCACCAGCGCGGCGAGCAGCGCCGCCACCACCTCCGGCCGCGCCAGCCGCAGCTTGGGCAAGGGCAGCGCCTTCGGCACCACCACGCACACCTGCCGCCCGCGCGCCAAGCGCTTCGCTACGCCGAGGAAGATGTTGTCGAAACATCCATGTTTCAATAAAAATATCGATGAATTAACCCATTAAAGCCCAAATTAAATTTGCGCGCATTGCGCTCGCCCATTGTTGTTACGTGTGTGTCGCGTACAGGAGCCGTTGGAGCCCTCTAGCAGCATGTTTTTGTAACATTTACTGTTGAAAATATTAGTGTTATTAGTGCACGGTTTTAGATGAAGGTTCGAACCGACCCACGTCATGTGTACACCCTAGTCAGGAGAATACAATGCTTTAGTGATCACGGCTAAATCAACATCTGGCATTCAAGAATGAAAAACTTGCTTTTATGTTTCGTTTAGGATGTCTACGTTTACCGAAGAAATAAAATTCACAAAGTATTGCATTAGAAGCAAATCTGAGTTGACCAGAAGTTAGCGAGTGACCTTTCATACGATGGGCTGTAATGGGTTAAACATCGATATATTGAAACCGATGTTTCTTGAACATCAATGTTTTGGGTTAGATGTTTTTGTATTTTCAATGTTTTGTTCGTGGATAAATCACGCTCATAATCGCAGTTTTGTAAAATTAAAATATAAAATAATAACGTATGGTACCACTGTCTCTTTATGTTTTCGAACCAAACGAACACGGTTTGTACTACCTTCGTCGAGCAGACTACAATCTCTTGCCCTAGATGATGCTTATCCATTATATTTACTTCGGGTTTCCGCGTATTTCGCATGTGAAAAGGAGTTTTAACTTTGTTTTGAGTTAAATTTTAATTATAAATTAATAATCACGGACACAGTCAAATTAAACTTTAATGCACACAAAGATAATGTCAGTGATTACCGAACGAACTTTTAAACAACGGTGTTTAAAAACGTCGATGGTTTTTGGTGGATACATTATTAACAGCGATGCTTTTACTATGAACATCTATGTTTCGCAACATCGGTATTTTGTTGTCGATGTCGCATCACTATGGGGGAGGAGAGTGCGAATACCCGACAAATAGGGTCAATTGGGACTATTATGACTCAGAAAAGCAAACTTTTCACCTTATCTTCTGTATCGTTTGTAGCAAACACATGGAAAAAATACTGAATATGTGCCATTTGATGCTAAAAGCAAATACGAATTTAAAAAATCCTAAAACATACACAACTCTTCAAAAATCAAAATTGTGTATCAAATTAGCCCACCTGATAGAGCTAATACGGTACATTACAGGGCTAGTGATACAGATTGATATCTCCATGAATTTTTATTGTTAATAACGAGCAAAATATAGCGAGACACCTTAGGGTCTAATGCAGTGCATGCCAACTGGATAAGAAACGACGTCGGAACTGCCCTCCCCTCCGAGATAAGTCGCTCAGAGAAGTGGTGCGAGCAAAGGAGGGAGGGAAGCATCGGAAGACTACGGTCGCTGGGGAAAACCTGGCAGTAAGCTACTGCCGAAGTTTCAGGCAACATGAGTGCGAGACATCTACGCCCGTTAAATTTCTTTCGATTTGAGAACAAATGTTTCTTTTTGTGGATACTGGAACAATGGTTATGAGTTTAGTGTGTTCGAAAGAACTGCAATATGTTAGAAAGTTCAACCTACAGAAGCATTACGCAGTTTTGCAAACCAGAGAAACCCACGAACAGAAATAATTTCTTAGAATTAATAGTCCGCAATCATGTGATTAGTAAAAGATTTTGCAGACAGAAGATTATGGAAAAGGTACTGAAAAATCACGAAAATTTACATTATCAAAGAAAACTGTAAATGAAATAATGAAGCCTGGAATCCAAATTCTCCAATGTGACCCCCCTCGGGTATCTGTTTGTTAACATTAATTATTTTTTCAAAGTGAACTAGTTCATTTTATTCTATTACATTGTATAAACTATTGTCCTAAAACATTTAAAAAATTTCTAAAATTGTTATGGACGTATTAGAAGGATGGAAGAGGAATTATAGTATTGTTTATGATAGAGAGGTGCTTTGAGTTACGTAATAGTCTATGTTATATTGTTTAATTTGTCATAATGTCATTGAATCATAAACATTCTAAATAATTACTACCATTTAAAAGACGTAATTATCTATTTTCCAAGAGAACCTTTTCCACGCGCTTCCTTTCATCATTGAATTACTGTGCTCGCCGCCATGTCGGCACTTCTTGCGTTCCGCGGTTTGGTTTGGAGCAGGGTTCTGTGACGTCTCAGAGCATCGAGTTGGCAAGTACTGACCTAGTACAGTCTCAACAGTATTTTCTTCACTTTTTTATCTTTTGCTATGCCCAAATATTGTAACATTTTGAGTTCCTGCTATACGGTCATTACTGATAGAATATATTTCCTATTATTTAAAATTTTAGTTATCAATAAGTAACAATTCTTAAAGTGTATCACATTAGCCTTTATTTTTTTGTATCATATTGACCAAGACTGACCCTATTTCAAGTTAATGAATATGTGTTGATTCCAAGGGGTGTATACTCCGATTTAAACAGAGTGGCACATCAAAGTCAGCGGCTGGATGGAGGGGGGACACTGTCATCCACTTGGGAGCTTTGTTACGACTTGCATTTTTGATATTAGAACACCCGATTGGAACTCCTCTCGTTTTAGTTCGTGAACTTGAAGCGCCACTCTGTTTAAATCGGAGTATAATATCGTTTATGTTGTGAGTGAAGTGTATATATCCTGGGACGTCTCGGTATTCCTTCCAGGCCACAACGTGAGATCTTACGCCGACCTACAGGACTGCTAGTATGATTGCCTCGCTCTATGTACGAGTACCTTCTCCCAGTTGCCCACCGCCTCAGCTGAGGCAAGTTCTGTACTCTTGACTTGTTTCCTGAAATATGCAGTAGTGTGGTGCATGTGTGTGTATATATCTGTGTGTCTAGGAAAGCAAGGATGCACGGTGCGTGGCCAGTTTGGTATGGTTCAGAACTTGCCTGATTCTGATCAGAGGAAGCCCGAAAATTACCGAAGAGAGCAACCGGCTGCTACAATTTTCCTCCAGACAATATCTGAATACGACCTCGCATTGTAGCAAGTGTTGAAAATAACTTTCTCGAACTCTAAGATCTCTAGGTCAACGATGTATACTATTTCCGATGGTACAGGCAATTTTATTATAGGTCAGTTCTATTTGGTTGAAACGACGTGGGGTTTCATTGCAGCAGGCGCCTCAGAACCATGTTCTCCTCCTTCACCTATATCAAATTTACCATGCGCTATGAAAATATGTTTCGATAACATGACACCGTTTCATAGTTCTTTCCAGTACAAGTTCCCTCTTCCTCCTCTGTGCTAGGAATGTAAAAACTATCATCATAACGTTCAGCGACCGAGCAAGAAAATAAAGAGTTCCGTGACAGGTGCGCGAAACAGGTGATTCGTGCACGAGTATTTTGTCGCCAGAGCGTATATGAGGGCAACAAAGGACGAGTGCGCGAATTACGTTGCGCAGTTTTTGAGAATACTATTTTTAACAAGCATTGTGCATAAGATGTTTCGTGAACGCTGGTATTGTTTCGTACACTATTAGTAAAAATGAAAAAAATAATTCTTTCGCACACAAAAAACAAACAAAAGAGGTTGTGTTCGTGCACGGCTTGTTAAATATATTTATTGCATTATGTATACTATTTTTTATATCGCGAGTACTTTAACAACATTGTAAATTTATGCATCAGTTCACCAGGTCAATTTGAGCCTTGAATGGAAATTTGAATTTTATTTTTCAACAATAACGCATTAATGGAAACCTTTTGAAGAAAATTTGTTTTTGTTTATTCTTTAAACGCATATCTTCAAACAATTCCATTACATAGAATAAAGAGTTACTGTTAGAGAATGAGTTTTATTTTGGTCTGAAGAATATAGAAGAAAAACCACAAATGACACATTTTTTCTGGAAACTGGAGACTTGTCGGATGACTTTCGGAAGTTCAAAACTTTGCAAATAGGGGTTTCTCTTGGTGTACTTTCAGCATACTATTAATTGCACAAAATTCCTGTGTGTAAACTCCAATACCTACCCCACTCTTCTATAGCTTTATACATAAATTTTTGTACTATTTCGAAAAACAATGAACATATGCTCTAATACATTTATGCATTATTGCATAAATACAAACATAATCATTCATCAATTTATTTCACGTACTAAAGACAAATTTCCTTAAATATCATAATCTCAATGCACTTGAAATCGCAAATTAACTGCTCGAAAATATACCGGGTATATTCGATAACAGTTCGTTTTATATTTATTCAATAGGAAGCCTACATTTAATTTCCAAAATCATTCCATGCAGTTTTCTTTTCTTCACTTTCAGATAACGCATGGAAAAGTATTTTAATATTTTCGCACACTTTTTCTCCCTTATATCACGTGTTCAGAGTGTACATCTAGTTTTTGTATTGATTTCTACAACGCAAGTTCCTAAATTTGTCTGACGTTAGATAAACACATTTACTTCATGAATGTTCCGTTTTATAATGGCAGAGCCATCACACTTTGTGCGATACTCGGACATTTTGCTTGTGTAATAAATTGTTTAAAAATTGTAAGACATTGTTTTAATCATTTTAACGTGGTTCCTAAAGAAACACATTTTAAAATCAACCAGTGACAGAAAGCTCATAATCCTGATACAGTGTCTTTAAAGATGTGTACTGAGCTGTAGAACACGTTAAGCATAAAACGTTTTTGATCCCCGCCGTCTCCGCTTCCCCTGTCGAAAGTAGCATTTACTCCCTGCTGCATCAAGTACTTGGCGAGGAAGCGCCGAGCGCACGCGGCAGGGCTCTTAGTGTGTAAGTTTCCAACAAGCAAGTGGCGGGCAGTGCTGGCTCAGCGCCGTGCGATGACGTCAGAGGAGCAGCCCTCTCGGCAGCAGAGTGCTGCGGGCGGCGGCCCTGGCAGGGGCTTCGATCGCCCCACGCGGCGCGGCGTGGCGCGCGTGGCGGAGAAGCCGTAGTTTAAGAGATATACAGCACCATTGCTTCGCTAACGAAAGGCGACACATTTGTTTCCTTCGACTGATTCACGTACGGCATTTTACGAGTCTTCTTTTCAAATAGGATTCAGAAAATGTTTCTTGAATAAGTGAAGTTACCCCGATGCTAATGTTGCTATGTTATGATGCTAAGTTACCCCGATCGAGATGCTAATGTTAAAACAATCGTTTACATCGCGTGTATTTCATCAGGGTTTTGGATATTATTATTCCTATTATTATCATTATTATTATTATTATTATTATTATTATTATTATTATTATTGTCATCATTTACATTCACAACTGAAGTTATTAAGTGTCAGTTAAATACTGCGGCGACGCCCTTGGATAGGCAAGGTAGTCAGTACACTGCCGACCCTGATGAATATGTACTAGTTGAAGACGTTTCATAATAATAATAATAATAATAATAATAATAATAATAATAATAATAATAAACCCCGTGTGGTGACCGGGGGTTTTAGTAGAATAGCACCACGGAATCTCCCCCTGTCGTAAGAGGCGACTAACCGGAGCAGCTGTCCGCTGTCCTTACCTGTGAAAGTTATCCGTCTCTCATTATCTCTCCTGCCCCTATCCTAAATTGTCCTCTCAAGTCGTTTCCTTTCCTCATACATCCCCCCCCAAGACATCCCCCTATTCCCCATAATACTCCCTTTTCCCCTCGCCCTCTTTCTGCAAGTCTTCTTAAGTCCAACCCTACGTGTTAGCAAGAACAACTGTGCCGCGTGGAAGATGAGCAATTGTCACCGACTCCAAAGGTGCTAGGGGCAATGGCAATCACCCATTCTGAAATGGAGAGACGTTTAAGAAGTCGTAAGGCCTCGGAAAAAGAGCCGCTGCCCGGGGAGCGCCGGGGCACGTCTGGAGCCGGTGCCGGCCGTGACAGCATGCGAGCCACCGGTGGTAGGACGCTGAACAGGCGGGCGCCTACCGGGTCACCCGAACAAACTACAGCCGAATCCCAAAGAAGCATTCCGCAATCTGTGGCTTCACCTGCCGATAGTGTTTTGCTCGAGCAGCTGCTCGCAACCACCAAAGCAGGGAAAGTGAGGCAACGTATGAAGTGGACGAGTAACTTAAATGAGTATATAATGCGCGTCTACTACAGAGCCACACGTTTAGAAACAGAAATGACTGGATACAGACAATCTCTGCATGTTGAATTTAGAGAGAAGTTTCCCCATATTGTCGTCACAGAACAAAGGCTTGTAGATCAGAAAAGAGCTATACTTACAAACAATCTAATCCCAAAAGTAAGGTTGGAACAAATTAAACAGGAAGTAGCAGAAGAAATTTCTTCCTCCAACAATGGGTGTCCCTTGACTCAAACTATCGCAGATTCACACGTAGTTCCAAATTCAACCCAATTAGATGAAGCAGATCAGGATCCATCAACAGCAGGTGCCAAGGAAGATAACATGTCAGACATAATTGATATATACCAGGAACTTTTTCTCAAGTACTCAGGATTAGATCCAACACTTCGCCCCAGAATTCCTAAACTCAACATCAATAGAAAGGACAGGCTCACCCAAATTATCCAATATATAAATGAACATGTCTTGCCCTTCCAGATCAAAGAAGAAGACACTTTAACAGACATACATGCTATAGTTTACTGTGCAGCTGCTACCGTAGCTGTAAAAGCTGGTTTCAAATTAAAGGATCAGTCAGAAAGTCAGAAAAGGACTTCAAACAAGAATTATACTAAACCGCCATGGCAGCAAAGACTCGAAAATCAAATCCAATATCTTAGACAAGAAATAGGCAGAGTAACGCAATATTTGAATCAACCAAACAACAAGAAATTAGCCAAGAAAATTAAGAAAACACTTGCAAAGATCAGAAAACACGGTCATCAGGAGCATGAATTAAGAAAACACAAGGACCAGGGTGATAAAATCGTTGATCCAAATTTAATAGCTGAACATTTAGATGAACTAAAACAGAAGCTTGCAGCTAAATCACAAAGACTTAGACGATACAAAGAAACAACAGAACGTAAACTACAAAATTCAATGTTTCGTCAGAATGAAAAAGTGTTCTATCAACAACTCAGACCAAATTGCAATTTCCAACGAGAGAACAACGGTGCACCAGATCAACAAAATTTGGAACAGTACTGGTCAGGCATTTGGTCAGAAACTCATCATCACAATAGTGAGGCACATTGGATTAAGGAAGAAATAAATAATGTTCAAACTCTAGAACCAATGTTATATCAGGAGATCACAGTAAAAGACGTCAGCACTGCAATTGCAAAAACCCACAACTGGAAAGCCCCTGGCCCAGAACACGTTCAAAATTTCTGGTACAAGCAGTTTACATCGCTTCACCATAAGTTGGCCCAGTGCTTCACACAAGTCATTAACAGCCCTGAAGACATGCCTTTATTCTTAACGAAAGGTATTACGTACATGAAACCCAAAAGTAGAGACACACAGAACCCTTCTCAATACCGTCCAATCACCTGCCTCCCCACAATGTACAAAATCTTGACGTCATGCATTACAAGTAAAATCCAAGATTATATTGAGGACAGAGAAATAATGACAGAACAACAGAAAGGTTGCAGACGACTACATAAAGGATGTAAAGAACAACTCCTAACAGATATGGTCATTCTCCAGCAAGCACATAAAAACCATAGAAACTTGCACATGGCTTACATTGACTACAAGAAAGCATTCGATAGCGTTCCTCACAGTTGGCTTATTGAAGTTCTCCGCATATACAAATTAATGAAACCATCATTAACTTTCTGGAGCAGATCATGACTCATTGGAGAACAACGTTGTCCTTAAGGCAGCAAGACTTCACAATCACAACAAAAGACATCAGAATTAAGCGAGGCATCTTCCAAGGGGACTCCTTAAGCCCATTGTTGTTCTGTCTGGCTCTAAACCCCTTGTCAACACAACTTAATAGTACTCACTATGGATTCAAAATTCGTAAAAATAAGAAAACCATCCATACCATATCACATCTAATGTACATGGATGACATCAAACTTTACAGTTTGACAGACAGACAGCTTCAATATCTCCTTGAAATAACTCGAACATTTTCGGAAGACATCCATATGAGTTTTGGCATTGACAAATGTAAGACACTTCACGTAGATAAAACAGGAAAGTTACAGAAGATAGACAACAGCCTCAGTGATCAAATGACGATACAGGCAATGAATGATGAAGAAATGTACAAGTATTTAGGATTCGATCAGGCAGCAATCACAGACAACAAGGCAATCAAACAATCACTGACAAAACTGTACAAATCGAGAATCACGGCACTCCTGAAAACCAAATTAACAGGCAAGAACATGATAAAAGCAATTAACACATTTGCAGTACCAGTGTATACATACTCATTTGGAATAATACCGTGGAGCGACACAGATCTCGAAGATATCCAGAGACTGACTCGCACAATTCTAACAAAATTCAGACATCACCATCCAAATAGCGCAATAGAACGAGTAACACTCCCACGAAATGAGGGAGGACGAGGCCTAATAGATCTAAAGAATCTGTGCTATAAACAGATCAATTCATTAAGGAACTTCTATTATGAGAAACAGGCAACTTCAGAACTACATGCTGCAATAGTTCAAGCAGATACCAAATTAACCCCTCTTGATCTTAACAACAAACAGCTGGACATTTCTTCACAGTTTGCAGATAATAACCACAAAATAGACATGTGGTCAAGAAAGGAACTCCATGGACGCCATGCAAATGATCTCAAGCAACCTCATGTAGACTCAAAAGCCTCAAACGCTTGGCTAAAATATGGTGATCTATTTGGCGAAACAGAAGGGTTCATGGTTGCCATACAGGATCAAGTGATCAACACTAAAAGTTACAGAAAACATATCCTCAAACAAGCGATAGATGACAAATGTAGAAAATGTCATATAACAGTTGAGAGCATACAGCACATCACATCAGGATGTAAATTAATGGCCCATACAGATTACACCTATAGACACAATCAAGTTGCAAATATTATCCACCAGAAACTGGCGGCGAAATCCAAACTACAAGAAACAACCTGTCCATATTACAAATATGTTCCCGATTCTGTTCTTGAAAGTTCAAACTATAAGTTGTACTATGACAGAGAAATTATTACAGATAAAACCATTCATCACAACAGACCTGACATAACCTTCGTAGACAAACGGCAAAAGATTGGCTACCTGATTGACATCACTATTCCACAAACAGCAAATCTTCAAACAGCACACGCAGAAAAAATAACGAAGTACACAGAACTAGCAGCAGAAGTCAAGGCACTATGGCATCTTCAAAAAGTCCATATTATTCCTCTGGTCATTTCGTGATCAGGAGTTGTACCAAATAACATCCATAAAAATCTGGAACTTATTCAAATACCAAAATATACGTTCAGAATGATGCAAAAGTCAATTATCTTAAACACATGCAGGATTGTGCGAAAATTCCTAAATTACGATGAAACATGAATTGGTCTGTGTCTTGGTTACTAACCCGACACAAAGTCAAATACATATCCGGCAAATACCGAGAAAAACAATGTATGATAATAATAATAATAATAATAAAATGACTCTTGCAATTTTATTATAGTGGAAGTATTATTCACCTGGAAATGTATGATGAAAATTTCATTGTTGTGGCACGAGCCATATTTCTGTTTCAAGAGTTTTCTAACTGCCCGTACGCCGTGCGATCAGTCACGTCTCTTTTCGCAGAGCCTCGCGCCTTTTCGTCTCGCGCCTTCTTGTACCTCTTAGGGTAGACACGCCCGGCCGCTACGTCGCTTCGCACCGAATTCTGAGAAAGGGTCCTGTAGTGATAGAACAGGAGCATAACTGTGTCCATACTTGACGTATGCGAGTTGTGCGTAGGCCAGCATTTGCTGTCTGCCCACATGGAAGACGCTGTGTTTATTGTTTGGTTGAAGAGTTAATAAGCGGAAAAGTGATTGTTATTAGGAAGTATTTATTTTTTGAAGAATAGTCATGAAGAATAGTCGATCTGCTCCTACGTGGAGAAGGGTTGTACATCGTACTGACGAGAAAAAAGAATTAACATTAAATCCGTAGTATGATTCACACAAATGGCTGATAGGTAATGAAGTGAAAGCTACCTGTGATACAGGTTTCCAATGTTGAGTTAGGTGAAAGTGAAATGTGTGTTCACAGGTCCACAAGTAAGAAAGCTAATTGCTGACAGCCACTTCCAAGATTTATTAATGATACTGCAAAGAGTGCATGGAGGGCATTCAAATCAGTTGTAACCAATTTCCATGGAAATTATAAATTTTGTAAATGTTGTGAAGAAGAGTATCAGTGCCTACAGAAAGCTAGGTGTCAACATGTCCCTCAAAATTCATCTCCTTGACTCCCATCTTTACTTCTTCCCGGAAAACCTAGGTTCAGTCACTGACGAAAAAATGGTTTTCCTCAGAAATCTTGGTGATGGAGTAATGTATTAGGATTAATGGAGTGCAACAATGTTAGTTAACTACTTCTGGGCACTTCAGCGTGACATGCCAAATGCTCAGCACAAACGCAAATCTACAACCAAGAAATTCAAGACAAATACGCCTTTGAATAAATATTTCAGTGTGAATGGATTTTGGGAGTGTATTACATCTTGAAATATATTGACTAAACAATATGCGTGCCATTTGACTCAATTTCGTTATTTTCTAAGCAAATTCCATGTTCATTAGCACTCCATGTGACAAAAAATGTTCTAGTGTAATATATTTGGATGAAAGAGTATATCTAAAATCAGTGGGTGAATAGACATGGTTTGCATATTTTGAATCAGTACGTTGAACTTATCTTAGAACAAGTGTTGGATAACAAGATATCCGCCAACATTTAAAAACTCTTTTCAGTGTTATGTTTACTAGCTGAGGCGAATATTGAACTATTTTGCGCATCACAGCTTGTAGTAAATTTTTATGCATTATCCTGCAACCTTTTACCAAGACGCTTTTTTTTTATTTCAGCGCCCCATGATGTCATAGGCGATTCTGTTCTACGCAGTAATGATAAAGCCACTTTGTGAGAGCTACCATGCACACCGCGGTGCATGTCATGCTATAGTCGCCATTAAATGTTTGCGGTGTAGAGCGCAGCTACGTTGCACTTCGTGATCGTTAGGTTTCTCGACCGCGACGGGAGACTAGACAACGAGAATCACGCAAATGCACCTTGCTGCAACGATTACTGCGTAGGTAGAGGAGGTGGCGGTGACAGCTTTGCATGTCGCAATGTTTGAACCATGCGGATTGCAGAATATTTTGATACTTAACTGAGTTTTCAATGATCTATAATACAATTTTCTGCTTCCTGGAGATTGTATTACTAAGCCTGAGAAACTAGAAGAAGGTAGACACCCTTCATTGCGTATTATTACTTAAAGTTTAAGCATATTCTATCAAAAAAGATTTATTACCAACGAGACGATTTATAAGCAAGAAACTACAAGCAACGAGAAATCCACCGGACCGAAAAAAAGACCGAAATTTGGTGCTGTTGGAACAATATCTGGCGTTCCAATTTCGTAGTTTTCGCGAGTCGCAATTCGGTTTTTGCAGTTAAATGTTTAAAAGACAGATTGTGGCTATCTAGTCATGGAATTTGAATTTTCAAAATATAGCAACAGAGAGTAATCTTCTCTAAACTGAGTTCGTTTGGCGGCTCTCTTGATTTTTTGTGATGGCTCAGGACAAAAATTACAATAAAATGACAATAAGTTGCTCATGGTAATCTTTTTTCACATTTTTAAATAAAGTACAATTGGCTACTTTCAGTAAAAAACTTTTGCAAAATACATAATTGTAGATGTGAGATGCGTGTATAATACATAATATAAAAGGTATGGTTCAATTAAAATAAGTTGGTGATGACAGCTGCGAATGGAAGAGAGTGACGTTGACAGTTTGCGTACCACTGAGCACGTGTTCCCAGGACACGAAGATAAACTCGTGAAATAAAATTTCTATAAAAGAAATCAAATCACACTTTCGTATTGAAGCTTCAGAAACACAACTGTCAATCACCAACTTATTTTAATCGGACCATAGTTATCGAAGTTTTTTTTTCATTCTGGGCCTCAAAAAAATGTGCGCAGGTAATCTCTTCCTCCATACGTCATATACAGTTTTTACTGTTTTTTGACCAAATAAATAAACAAACAAATAAATAAATAAAGTAAACAATGTAACTGAAATGTAAAAGATTGACTCCTATCAAAATTAATAAAAAGGTTTGCGAACTCCGCGGATTGTATCTTCAAAGCACAGACTGTTTCGTTCCGAAAATTACATTTGCCTAAACGGCTATAGCAAAAATACCATAACAAATATATTAGATTCCTCGATCTGAGGTGGCAACAATAAAAAGTGGTTCAAAATTTTCCCTGGTCTCCCAAAAATCGCTCTACTGTCCTCTAAAAATAATTATTTAAATTTTGATTATGGTTAACGGAAAAATACACAAACACTACTCATATTTTCCAAAAAGTGTCTACGACCTACTATTGCAAGATCTCTCTTTGAACAATAGATTTCATTTAGAAAAAATCTCTATCATCAATATTGCAGCTGTAGGAAGTCGCCGAAATAATTTAGAGCTTTTTCAATTTTCAAAAAAATCAGAGATTTCAAATAAAATGAGACCGACGCCATATTTTTAAGAGTTATTAATGCTATCTAAGTACCAAATTTTAAAAACATTGGAGACACTTTTGGGAAAATTTTGAAAATGTTATTGAAACTTGTGCAACGGGTCTCCCCTCTACTTCCCTTGTTATTTATTTCCCCTTTCTCCTAATTGCTCTTTACTCTGGAGCCAATGCAACTATACCTCTCTTACCACTATTCAATTTATCAATATTATTATTTAATGGTGTTGCATAAAATTTATTTGGGTCGTAGGTCGTGGACGGCCCCGTACGGGAATTACCTGTAAACAACGTTTAACAAAGTAGCGTGCACAGTGCTACTAAATACTGAAATAAAAACATATATTTTCAAACAAGAAAGCAAGAATTTTAATTCCTTTTTCTATTTCTTCCGTCAACAATGCACGGCGCGTGAACATTTACGTCCGCTTGGCAATATTGTTATGGGTTTCTTTAAAATGACATTGCCCAATTACATGAATTACAATTAATTACAATTCAAATGGCCATTAGTTAGTCGTTCAGCAGTTTACTGATATTTAGGAATTCCTTTCTTTAAGACAACTCAATATTATTACCAAAACTATGTACGTACGTACTTCCAAGGCAACAATGAAATGAAAACTAACAATTACTAAATCCTAGCTTACAAATTATTGTATTACACTAATTCCGCTTAAAAAATTTCGTAAAATTTCAAGAGTCTCATGAATGTTTATTTACGTCTTTGATATGCGCAAGTTCAGATCTGATTTTTTTGATTATTTCGCGAATGCATCACTTCCCTTTTTCTGCCTCGTCGAAAACAGCGCCGTTGCCGGTTCGATGGTCCTATGCGCGCCCACTCGCACGCATGGAATGTCCACGCACGCTCCACTCGTGCACGGGCCGGTTCTCTTCAAATATTTCTCCCCAGGAATTCCAAAAATTGTCCAACCACCTTGCGCCACAAATTCACTACAGAAAATAGTACTTCTTCTCTCTTCAAAGTGTTACTGCATTGACAATGTCTGCACAGTTATATGTTCATTATTTACTTTCTCTCCGCCGCCCAAAAAATGTCTAAGTCCGAAAAAGTTTAAAAATCACGAATACGGCAAACGTGGAAACCATGTCCTCTCAACCGCTGACTAGACCGAAGTGCAGTCAAAATCATGTCGATTTAACATGTTAACTCGGATTATGAAAAATGCCGGCGAAATCCATTTCGCTTTTTTTCATTGTTGTTTCCACAAAATTTTTTAAAATGTTCAATATTTCCCGTTTTAACTTGTGTTCGTGTTTATTCGTTTCAGCTTTTCCCCAATGTTAAGGTTTTCTTGTCAAAACGGTTGTTTTCTATTTTTTTCACGTCGAAAATGCTAATTTTTCTGTCGACATTCCCCAGCAGTAATTCGTCGCTTGTTTTCTGGTATTGTTAGTTTGTAATATTTATTTATTTAGAACGTTCAATGTTTTTATAACTCTCTAAACCATTTATAAATTTGCTTAATTCATATTACGACGATTCCCGCCGCCTCTCATTGTTTAATCAGCATTTCTTCGCAAAATCTCGATAATTCAAGTTATGCCATTTGACATGTTCGACTGGGCTTTTCCTCTAAATTTTCAAATTACAATTTTAAGAGAACCCGTCGTCCGATCTCGTTCAAACAAAAAATACAGCGTTCATTTACTTCTTCTTCAACAGTCAAAATTTCTTTCCGAATTTGTTGAACCCCTTAAAATTCTCCAGAATGATCGAAATACACCTTCCGCGGCGCGCTGTTCTTTTGTCTTGTTCATCGATTTCTAATACACGTTGTTTACTTCATAGACTATAGATCCTAAATATTTATTCTTTTGTCCACAATTGTTTTGGAGTATTCCTAAGAATAATGAAATCATTACACTTGATTAAAATATTTTCAAAAATCAAATCGTTACAAGTACAAGTTTTGTTACAAGTAACGAAACGAAAGTCTACACAAGTGCAGTTTCATTTATAAATGAATAGGTCGTTTTAATTCTTTACTGAAACGAAGCAAAAGTACATTTCCTTGTATTGGGTAAAAAAAACGTAACTTGCCCGTTTAGTCTCGTTATTAATATTGGTTCAAGGACCAAGCAACTTAAACCAGGAGAGGTCGCAGGTGAGGATTTGTACCTCAGGCTATATACATACTTTCGTTTCAGAACGTTTTACACACTTGTGATTTTCTGTATTTTCTCTCAATTCTTTACCTAGAAATCCCATTGTTCTTTAAATGATTCTTGGTTATCAGTTGAATTTTACAAGCTACATTCACCCTGCTCGATTATTTTGATTGACATGAAAGTGCACCAGCTTTTTCTGCTCCGAGACAAATGCATTTAAGTAAATTTATTATGAGTACTGCAGGCAGTGTTTGAGACATTTAGTATTCCGATCTTTCATGACTTTTTAACGCCTGCCGCTGAGCAGAAATCGCTGCGTGCCACCGGCCTTCCGGCCCGGTTGGGTTCATGGTGCTCTCAGTTTATCTCTCGTCAGGGTTTGTGATTTGCATTTCATTTTCTTTTTATTAGCTTTGCAAGTTACATGTATCAGCACTATTCTATTTCAAAAAGGTATTTTATGGCGACTTAAATGAACCGTATAAACTAACTTAAATCTAACTAGTGGTGCTACAGAATGGCACAGACTTTCCCGTTTCAGTTTTCTATTTCTTTGGGTCTCCGCTAGCTATTTGGAATTACCACATACTCTTGCCAGCTGCCATCTATCACCGCAAAAAGTACATTTTATTTTTATATTGGTTAGAGAATATTAAAAAACACAAAAACCTCGTCCTAAAGGGCAATTTTCTTTTAAAAATTTTGTGCTGTTTTAAAGAAAATGGAGTTTTAGGGCTTTAGCACGTACACACACAAATATAATAATGTTTACAAATTGCTGATAATGTGCAAATTAAAGATGTGAGAGATCTTTCAAAAAATTACATTTATAAAATTTTTGAGAAAACAAAAAAATATATCTCAAAATACACTTTACGTCATATTAAACAGTGTAATTAGCACTATCTATTATCAAAGTTTGAACAAACAATTTGCAGCCATATGTGAGAAAATGATGTTCAAGTGTTTCTGAAAGTGTGGAATTTTGAGATTCTTTTCACAGAAAATGGTTGTTTTCGAGAACCTTTACTTGACATTATTTAAGCACATGTACTCATAAATATGATAATGTGAAAAAATTGCCGCTAATGTAAATATTAACGATGTGAGAGACAAGTCAAAAAAACTACATTTTTCCGATTTTCGACAAAAACAAAAGAATAGGGCAATATGGCGTTTCGACATCTCATAAAATACATTAGGCACTATACCTACCGAAAGTTTAAAGAAAAAATTTGGAGTCTTTTTGAGAAAATCTTGTTTTTGTAATTATTTAAAATTGCACATATTGCACGCAATATTGCGCGATAACTACTAAAATTTTCAAAATAATGCACAAGCCCGTAATGAAAGAACTCACTTTGGACAACAAATATTATTTGAAAGAAAAATCTCTATCTTCAATTTTGTAGCTCCAGAATGACGCAGAAAAAATTTTAAATTTTGCAATTTTCGAAAATTCAGAGTTATCCGCGAAAATCGGACCTATGCCACCTTAATAAGTGTATTTTACTCTATTCGTACAAGAAATTTAAAGAAAAAATTTGGAGCCGTTTTTGAGAAAATTTTGAAAATCCCCGGAAGGCATTATGTAAAGTATCCCCACATTTTACAGAATCTTTTTCAAAATCTCATTGCTTCGACTAGAACCAGATCGACCGGGGAATATTCATTTTGAAAGAAATCGTACGTATGGTTTAGGTGCTAGCAGTGTTCACAGACGGACGGACGGACGGACGGCCAGACGGACGGTCGGACGGACGGTCGGACGGACGGTCGGACGGACGGTCGGACGGTCGGACGGACGCTCGGACGGACGGTCGGACGGACGTTTTCCTATCAATGGGTTTTTCGATATCAAGGACCCACAAAAGAGGGGTTCTGGCTACACCACGCGTTAGTGTTTTTTTTTCTTAATTTAGCCATTGGTTTTATCCACTTTTTCGTTATCACGGCTCGGCAATGAATTTTTTTCCGCCGAAAATTCGCCATTTTTTCGTACAGCATTACATAACTTTACCTATACTACGTATATCAATCCGCGTATACATATACGGGAAATTAAAACTAACTATTCAGAGCAAGGGAGCTCAGGATGTGCCTTACTTAATCCCCAACTCGCCTGTATGTTCAAAAAAGCGTGAATTGGGAACTTGTTTTTAATTCTCGTACGGGAATCTGGGATTTGAGCCAAGGGATTTGAGCCAAGTTCAAATGGAATTGACGGTCGTTTTGGTTGGTGTATAAGTAGAATTTGCTGGAGATTTTGATAATGAATGGAATTACGTATGTGATATTTAATTTTTTGTGCAAATGTAATTTTGAAACGAACCAGGATTAGTGATGGCAACGATTAATTGAAATCGTTTGTTAATCGATTAATTTGATGCAAAAATATATGGCTTCCTGTTGAGGAAACGCAACGGTGAAGATGCTATGCAATCTTATAGTAAGCCATTCACATACTGAAGTATGAGTAAGGCTTACTACACGTTTGTGAATACTGTTTTTCTTGGTTTTATTTTTACTTTCCCGTTTTCACGTATCCACTTTTTCGTTTTCACATCCCGGCAATTAATTTTTTTCCACTGAAAAATGGCCATTTTTCCGCGCAGCATTACATAACTTTCCCTATACTACATATATCACTCCGTGTATACGTATGTATACGGGAAAGTAAAAAGTAAAAACCAGTTGCTAAATTAAGAAAAAAAATCTCACGTGGTGTAGCCAGAACCCCTCTTTTGTGGGTCCTTGATACCGAACAAACAATTGAAAGGAAATCGTCCGTCCGTCCGTCTGGCCGTCCGTCTGTGAACACTGCTAGCGCCTAAACCATTCTCGTTCCGACCGCCGAGCCGAGCACTTCGGTATCAGCAGTCGCTTTCGTGAGCTCCGGAGAGGCCGTGCCATTATCACGGTCTACTCAGTCCAACAGTGTTTAGTAGAAGTCTAGTGCAAATCATTTAGTACTGTGTTTTTGTGCAGTGATTCATTCATATTTCATTTTCATCAAGTGCCATTATTGAAAACATAAACAGTGAAGCCTCCTCGGCAGGCCTTGGCCTCGGCCAAGCCGTAGCGCAATCAATGGCGTTACTCTATAACCCAGAGAGCGCCATGGAGACAAACTCCATTCATCAGAACGAAACTCAGCTCCCCGGCATCGATAGCATGGGACTACAACATCACAACGGTCATCTCAATCTGCTGTCCCATGAAGGAATTATAGGTGACACAGATGCATCATACCTTGACTTGGCCACGGGTGGCCTCCATCAGGTCAGTAACCAACCGCCGTGCAATGGCGCAGTGAATGTGTCTCCCAGCCAAAGTGAACTAGTGAGCAACCCTATCAACGGAAAAAGAGGTCACAATGACAGTGATTCGGATTCGAGCTCCCAACCAAATAAAAAATCCACTAGCAGCGAACAAGACCCATATTCAGTGCCAGTGAGTAACAGATTCGCTCCCCTAGAAAAACTAACCGAAAATGAAAAAAGATTCAGTTACGTAAATGAAAGTGCACCACAGAATAATGAAAACATTAGAATTCCACCCATCTATGTAAACAATGTGTCAAACATAACTGAGTTTAACAGAGAAATTAAAATGCAAATAACAAATCAATTCACAACAGACTACAATAGCCGAGCAAAACTAATGTTTAAAACAATAGCAGACAGTTTCACACCTACAAAGATCCAGCCAATAAAAAGTTTTCAGTAATTTTCAAAAATCTTCATCCTTCTATAACATTGCAAGAAATTTACGAAGACCTCAAAACAAAGTGCACATCCCTAATCAGCGTAACCAGGCTTCACAAAAACAATATTCCAATACCGGTTGTAGCAGCAGAATTTGAGGGCCACGAAAACATAGACTTAATCCTTCAAATTAAACAGATTTGTAACTTAAGTGTAAAACCTGAAAAAAGAAGAAGACCTAAGGGACCAATTCAGTGCTTACGATGTTTAGACTTTGGACACACAAAAAACAATTGTAACCACGCAATAGCTTGTATTTATTGTTCCGGAGATCATTATTCTGCAAAGTGCCCACAGAAAAATCTCCCTCCCATTTGTAAACTGTGTACGGGGACTCATAGAGCTGACCTTAGAACAGAAGAATGCGCTTATTACCAAAAAATCGTGGAATCCATATCCAAAAGAGGAGAAATAAATAACTCAAAAACTAGTAGTAGAAATAACCCACCACCAAGGCTATCTTCACAAAACTTCCCTAACCTCCCCACAACTAACAATATCCCACATTTCACTTTCACTCCAATCTCGCCACCAAGACATACCGTACGTAACCAGCCCTATCAAAACACATCACAACACAATATGCAAGCTAATAATAACACTAATACGTTCATACACACATTAATAAATTCTATCTCTTCCTATATAATAAATCTTATTAACACCATCATCCCAACAATAATTAATAATGTACAAAACTCACTTTCATCATTTTTTACCAATAATAATGGCAGGACAACGCCATAAAGAAAAAATAAAACTATTAAACTGGAATGCCAATGGCATTAATAACAAAAAACAGAATTAACACACTTTCTAAATGACAAAGCAATAAATATAGCTTGCATAACTGAAACTCACTTAAAGCCAAGTATCTCTTTCAGAATTCCGGGATACAATGTAATCAGAAATGACAGACAAAACCAAAACGGCGGTGGCGTATTAATACTAATTCAAAAATCTATCCCGTATATACAAACCAATCTTCCATATACTCCCGGACTAGAAACAGTATCAATCAAAGTCCCACTAAACAACAGGCTAATCAAAGTTATAGCAGCATACAAACCTCCCAAAATTAAAATAAATCGTACAAATATAATAGCATTAATTCAACAAAACACCCCTATACTACTTATCGGTGATCTTAACGCTAAAAATACAAACTGGGGATGTAGAACCTCCAATACGGCAGGTCTAATGCTGCTAAAAACCATAAACGATCTAAAAATTCAATTAATAACACCACCAGAACCAACTCACTATCCACCACTAGACCCAAACAAGCATCCCGATATCCTAGATATAGCAATAACTAACACACAAATAAATTTTCACTCAGTTCCTCATTTCGAACTAGATTCAGATCACTTACCAGTCGTAATTTCAACACACCAAAACTCCCCCCGCACATCCCCACCTATGCCCTTCACACACAAAACATCAACTGGTATAAATTTAAAAATATTTTAAATAATCAAACTCCCCAATTTAAAAACTTAAAAACACCCATAGAAATAGAACAAGCAATAGCACAACTAAATAATATGATTATTAATACAATTCAGTCACTAAACAAGGACAGTTCTCTTAACAGTAATAAACCCACAAACGACAAATTGCCTAAATCCATTTTGGACATAATAAACACCAAAAATAAAACAAGACGACTATGGTGTATCACCCGAACACCACAATTAAAAAAAGAATTTAATTTGCTAAATGTAATAACTAAAAAAGCAATAACTGACTACAATAATTCAAAATATAACAATCTAATCCAATCCCTCCATACAAATAATAATACACTTTGGCAGTTTACTAAAAAGATTTTAAAAAAGAAAACGCACATCCCACCATTGAGCACTCAATCAGGAAAAAAGTTCGCACCATTCGAAAAAGCAGAAGCACTGGCTTATCATTTCGAGCAAACCTTCACTCCAAACAATACCCCACCACATCCAGATCATAATAATATCATAAATCTAGCAACAACCCCAAGCTACAATGTTCCACACAAAATTAAGTTCATTTCCCCCACTGAAGTTAAAAACTTAATAAACAAACTCCCATTAAAAAAAGCACCAGGACACGATAAAATAAGCAACATAATACTAAAAAATTTACCGACTCACACGATAGCCTACCTAAACAACATATATAATTCTATACTCAGAACAAGTTACTACCCAATAATCTGGAAAAATTCCAATATAATTCCCATAGCAAAGCCAAACAAAAATCAAAGTATTGTCGAAAACTATAGACCAATTAGCCTTCTTCCATCATTTTCAAAAATTCTTGAAAAACTAATACTCAAAAGATTAAATGCCCATCTGAGTAAAACCAAATCAATACCTATGCACCAATTTGGATTCACCAGCAAAGTATCTACTTCACATCAGTTGCTTAGACTTTCCGAACACATTCACACAGCTTTCCAAGAGAAAAAACACACAATAGCCACATTCATTGACATATCCAAAGCATTTGACAGAGTATGGCACCCAGGATTGATATACAAACTCCAATCAATAGGGACACCCAACTATCTAATAAAAGTCATAAAAAACTTCATCACAGACAGAACTTTCACGGTAATGGTTGAAAACCATATCTCAAATCCGCGTAAAATAATAGCAGGACTGCCTCAAGGATCACCCTTATCGCCTACTCTTTTCAACCTTTATACAGCAGACATACCTACTACATCAGACACACACACAGCACAATTCGCAGATGATACAGTAATTTACAAGTCCAGCTACTCAACCAACCTCATCAGAAACAAAATCCAACAACATTTAAATAAAATAGAAGACTGGTCCATTAAATGGAAAATAAAGCTTAACCCGACCAAATCAGCAACAAAAATCTTCTCACTCAGGCCATTCTCCACCCCCGCCCCACTCCATATAAATAATAACACAATCCCATGGATACCACAAAACGAAACTATCAAATACCTTGGACTAAATTTCGACACCAGACTAAATTGGAAATCCCACATAACCGAAAAGATAAAACTCACTAAAATAAAGTTAATCCAACTAAAGCCCTTACTCAATAATAAAAGTAAACTATCATTAAGCAATGCAATAGCCTTATATAAAACAATAATTAGACCGCTCATGCTATATGCGTGCCCAATATGGATAAATGCCTCACCAACAAACATAAATAGAATTCAAGTTATGCAAAACAAATTCCTCCGAATAGCAACAAATGCTCCCTGGTTCATATCAAATAGACAACTCCACAAAGAATTGAATCTACCACCTATTACCCATCACAAAGCCCACCTCTCTAAAAATTTCTATTCAAATATAAACTCAATACCCCAAGCCGCCCACTATAACCTAGCATCTGTCAATTATTTCCCAACCCGTATCAAAAACAGATTCCCACTAGAAGCATTTTTAAATATTTTCTCCACACAGTAGCTAAAATAGTAGGTGCTCCATGAGTCCCCTACATCAATAAGTAGTTAGTTTAGTAAATAAGTTAGAATAAGAATAGTTTTAAGCCAACGAAATGCATATGAAAAAGTAATTAATTACTGAACTATGTAAATTTCAACAATAAGTAAATAAATTATAAAAAAAGCGCCTAAACCATACGTACGATTTTTTCCAAAATGGATATTTCCCGGTCGATCTGGTTCTAGTCAAAGCTTTGAGATTTAGAAAAAGATTCTGTAAAATTTGGGGTACTTTCCATGAAGGCCCCGGGCATTTTCAAAATTTTCTCAAAAACGGCTCCAAATTTTTTCTTTAAATTTCTTGTAAGAATATAGTAAAATACACTTATTAAGGTGGCATAGCTCCGATTTTCGCGGAATACTCTGAGTTTTCGAAAATGGCGAAAGTTTAAAATTTTTTCGGCGTCATTCTGGAACTACAAAATTGAAGATAGGGATTTTTCTTTCAAATAAAATTTGTTGTCCAAAGTGAGTCCTTTTATTACGGGCTTGTGCATTATTTTGAAAACTTTAGTAGTTTTAATAATAATAATAATAATAATAATAATAATAATAATAATAATAATAATAATAATAATAATACTTTATTGCACAAAAAAGTACAACGGCGAGTCTCAGTAATTAAATTACTGCTTTTCAGACTAACCACAAGAAAAATACAGATCATAAACATAAAATCAAAAGAGAATAAGAATAAGTTGAAAAAAAGCATAAATGTAAGTACATGAGGATTAGAAATTGAAAAAGTTACGTAAGTAAAATATAATTGTAAGTGTATAGCAGATAATATGAGGCAATATAACATAACAGGAAACACTGACCACTTTTCACGCAATATTGCGTGCAATATATGCAATTTTAAAAAAATTACGAAAACAAGTTTTTTTAATAAACGGCGGGAATTTTTCTTTAAACTTTTGGTAGGGATAGTTCCTACCAGAGAGATGTATTTTATGAGATGTAGAAACACCATATTTCTCTTTTCCTTTGTTCTGTCAAAAATCGAGAAAATGTAATTTTTTGACATATCTCTCACGTCGTTAATATTTACATAAAGGCGATTTTTTCACATTAATATATCTACTAGTACATGTGCTTTAAATAATGTCAAGTAAAGTTTCTCGAAAACACAACCATTTTCTGTGAAAAAAAACCTTCCACATTTTCAGAAATGCTCAAACACCATTTTCTCATATATGGCTGCAAATGATTTTTTAAAACTTTTGTAACAGATATTGCTAATTACACTCTTTAATATGACGTAAAGTTTATTTTGAGTTTTTTTGTTTTAAAAAAAATACATAATTGTAATTTTTTGGGAAGATCTCTCACATCTTTAATATGCTCATTACCACCAATTTGTAAAGATTATTGTATTTGTTGGTGTAAGTGCTTCAAATAATTTCAAATAAAGTATTTTGAAAACTCAAAAATTTTCTGTGAAAATGAGCTTCAAATTTCGCTTTTTTAGTAGCCCCTAAAACGCCATTTTCTTTAAAACGGCACATAATTTTTAAAAGGAAATTGCCATTTAGGACTAGGTTTTTGTGTTCTTTTATATTCTAAAATTAATATTTCCGTTTTACCAATAGGAAACCTAAAATTAAGAAAATGACAAAAAAATGTACTTTTGGCGGTGATAGATGGCAGCTGGGAAGAGTATGTGGCAATTCCAAATAGGTAGCTGACACCCAAAGAAATAGAAAACTAATACGGGAAAGTCTGTTCCATTTTGTAGCACCACTAGTTGGAAATGGAAACCAAAATAATGTTCGCTAGGAACGTTGCGTAAATACTCGTTTATAATTAATATGGCAGCTCTTCATTATTTCAACTAATAGTCATACAGTTTTGAAGAATATTATTTTAGTCTTCAAAACGTCTCTTAACATCGCTTATAACTTTTCGACTCTTCTGGACTCATTTATAAACGTTGAATAAATTGGGTTGAAAACTAAAATATTGATTTGAAACTGTGAATTTATAATTTCTCATCACTCACCACTGATGAGTTTACTTTAGTCTTCTACAGAAAGAGGTAGGGTGTGCAGATGGAGAACAAGTAAAGACGGTTCGCTGCCTATTCACTTTTGACGGGACACTGGTTAACAGTGCATTGTTTCACTATTCGCATTTTTTTATATCAGTGCTCTGGACGATTTTCATTGTTTTATTTACGTATGTACACTTATAATACCTCTGAGTGTGTTTTGGTTGCCAGTGTAACTCAGTCGCATCTAAGGAGTACTATGCGACATCAATACCTCACATTAATATATCTCAATAATGATGATGAAACGTTCAAAAATAATAAGCAGAATGGCAATTTTCAACGCGAAAAATAAACAAAATCCTTTTTTTCTTTTATAAACTATTTTTATGTTAGCCTGTTTAGCTTCTAACACCAAGATTGCCTTATTTTTAATTACAAATAAGTTTGTTTTAAATGTTAATGGATCCAGGAAAAAGCAAGGCTCCGGAAACTTTTACCAACCAACTTACGAATAATTTACGGAAATGTAGATGTTATGGAAGGTTAAAGAAAGAGCACATCAAATATGTTTCAACTTTTAAATATTAAACCTCCACATACAATGGATGGAGAAATCAATCCAAACGATCTACTCTTCATATTCGTTTTCATCCTCCTTTAAATTATGCCAAAAAATACATTGTTTTTGCTATTTTACAGAAGGATTATTTATTAGATATAATCGATTTATTGTCACTTTCAACCATTTACTTTATTATTTTAAATTAATCATTTATTATTAAAATTGGCTAATTACAATGAATTCAAAGTTTAGCCATCTCTAGTCAGGATCTCAATGTCCTGAGGGGGGGCATGCAGAATGACAAGAGAGGTTTTTAAATTGCATAGATGGAAAGGCGTGTAGGTCAAACACAAGCATTAATACTCGTAATTCAAATATACTAACTCTGAAGTCATGTATTTCTGAAAAGATTGTCTTTAAATAAGGAAAAAGTTTCATTGTTACAATGTGATTTAAATAAGAATGATGAAAATAATAAAATAAATACATTTGTCATTTGGAATGGGAAAAACATTTGTACAGAATTGTATGTAGCAAACAAGTGAGAAAATCTTTGTGTGAAAACATCAAGTGAACCGCACAAAAGTTTCTTTTTTCAGTTTCCTGCAAACCAGCATTAATTTACGAGATGCTTAAAAGAGGCTGCGGTACGTTAATTAAAAGTATAGGCGTGCGAAGCCTAAAACAGGAGAGAGCAAGTTTTTTCTGGCCCCCTTTTCCATTAAATGATTTTACTTAAGACATATTTTAAATTAAATAAATACAGAATGAACGAAATTGTAAGTATAATGATACTTTTAACATATACAATTGATTTTATGTTGAATCATTTTCAGAGTTGCTTGAAGGGATGGAGAGCCCCATCCGCAAATGTAAAACAATTCCCAAAATTTTCAGGATAAAAAGACCTTTAAATGGCATTTATCACATCCTTTTGTGTGGAATGTAAGCACTACAAAATCGTACACCGGTTCACAGACGAATCGTATCTTTCCTAGGACTGCTGATGCAAACGGAAATCGCTCTGAAACACGCAATAGCGGATGGCGCAGCAAGTGTTTTTCGGGACTTACTCGGAACGCTCGCCAAGTAGCACATAGTGCGGCAGTCGATTTCCCCCCAGATTGCATTGTTGCTGCAATCTCCTTTTGGCCGGTCCTAGAGTTCGAATTCAGCCTTGACCTGAAGGAGAACTCTAGCAATTTCTAGCATTTCCTCTGATCGGTAATTTTCTGTGGTTTTCCCGATCAATTCCAGGCAAATGTCAAATTGATTTCATAACAAAGGATCAACCAGTCACGTGTTATCTTCCCTTTCAAATTCTTGTTCCCTTCTCAAAAGGGACACCCATTTACACTCATCGTCTTAAAAAATCTGCACCCAGATGGACGAGGCGGATTGCAATCATTGCTGGCAGGCAAGTAGAGGGTATTACGCATACAAAATGATTACACTTTCACATTTGTAGGACCAACATTTATTGCGCTACACGGCCATAAACGGTACATGTCAGTGGGGCCGCCATGTCGGCGAACATACGTGTCCAGACGTCGCGGCATGGAGTTGTACAGGTCTCGAATGATGTCCAGTGCTAGTCCATCCCATGCAGTTTGCACCTGAGCGCGCAGTTCTTGTAGATTGGTGGGTAGGGATGGGATCCTGATCGCACACTCCATAGCAACCCGAATGTTCTCGATCGGGGACAGGTCTGGGAATGCTGCTGGCCATGGCAGAGTATCCACGGCTGCAAGGCATGCTCGGAAGATGGCTACGGTGTGCGGTCACGCGTTGTCCTGTTGAAATAGGGCATGGAGTGGGCATTCACGAATGGCAGAGCCGTCTGTTGCAGGATCTCCTGAACGTACCGTGCGGCTGTCACGGTACCTCCGAGGAACGACGGTGAACGGGTACCATAGGATATTGCGCCCCACAACATCATTAGGCTGGCGGGCCGTGTGGTGGGGTAGCGCAAACCACTCGTCGTGGCGCTCCCCATTGCGTCTCCAGACACGGGCCCTGTGTTCGCCATCAAGGCAGCAGTGAGACTCGTCGCTGAAGATGACCCGCTGCCAGTATACATGGTCTCAGGTCCGTCGTTCCCGGCACCAGGCGAGTCTATAACAACGTTGCGTGACAGGCGTCGTAATGGTCGGCAAGCGGTGAGCCCAGCGATGTGCAACCGCCTGTCAATGGTACTGGCACTTACAGGATGTGACAGTGCAGCCTGCACAGCCCACTGAATAACATCTATCATTGCCGTTGGATCTGTTCGCGCGTGGCGGACAATTCGTCAGTCCTCCCTCTTCGTGGTGCGTGGTGGACGTCCAGATCCTGCATTTCGTATGTGTGTGTCTTCCTCAATCCATTGCCACCAACAGGGGGCGGTGGTGATCCATACGACCAGTGTGGTGCGCAATACGGCGACAGGATCAACCAGCCTTCCTCAGGCCCACGACGCAGTCCCTCTCGAAAGTGTCTAACTGGACAACTAGCTGTAAAACGCGTCGCGTAGGCATAGTGCACGCGCAGGTGACGCGCTGGTTAGGCTACCCGATGTCGCAATGGCTGGCACGCCTATTTGAAGCCCTCTTAGTTAGACCGGTGGTTGCGACGTCAAGCACCTACCAGCGACGCCCCAGTACGCGGCCGACCGTGAAAACGAAATCATTGGCTTAGCGAACGGTGTGCAAAATACCCACCGATTTTTCATCGGATCAGTAGAGTCCTTCAGTTTTGCAGCGGATCAGTAGGGTAGCTTTTTTTATGACGATGAGTGTATTTAATGCTCTACATTTGAAATATCAGCTGCGAGTTCAGAGCGTGATGCGGATGTGGTGGTCCTTTACTAGGGATAATGCCTAAAGAAAGAAAGAAAACCTCCCAAACCGTCATGTAGGTCGGAACCGGATCTGACGTAGCAGTGAATGAGAAACATCGCCGTCACCCAGCAAGAAAACGCTCTACATTCACAGAACTAAGGACCAATGGAGTCCGAAGTACTCACAGAACGCAGAAGTGTACCTGGTCGCGTCCTTGGATGGCGGTGAACTCGGTGTCGAGCGAGCCGTAGTCCTTGAGGAAGAAGCCGTTGGCGGCGAGGTCGGCGCGTCCTCGGATGAGGTCGGCCAGGGCGCCCGTGAAGCGGCGCCGGTGCGCGTCCCAGTAGCCGTACTCCTCGCCGGGCGGCGGCGCCAGGACGGCGGGCGCCGCGCCCAGGAACGCGCCCAGCTCGCGCAGGAAGCGCGCGTCCTCGCCCGCGTAGCGCGACGCCGCCCGCACCGCGCGCAGCGGCGCGCGCCAGAACTCGGGCGGCGGCGTGCCTCAAGGCCCATGCACAGTAGGGAGTTTATTTATTTATTTATTTATTTGTCAAACAGTAAAAACTGTATATGACGTGTGGGGAAAGAAATTTATCTGCGCACATTTTCTTGAGGGCCAGAATTTAAAAAAAAACGAAAACATGAATTTAGAAAATAATTATTTTAGAAAAATCAAAATATTTGAAAAATATAGTTGTAGCGCCAGGCGTAAGGAGACATTCTTAAACTCTATTGATCACGTGACTAACGACTTTATACAGTTGCAATGAACAACGTTCAGAAGAGTTTTAGCAACAGCGTCATTGCGTTACGCATTATGACAAATGAAGCATTTCAAGCGTTGAACAAAGAAGTTGCATAATACATAAAAGAGTAGGCTAGTGGTGAGACATTTCAATCACAATACCAGTCAAGAGTGTAACAAATATACATTGTGCACAGAGTTTTAGATTTTGTGGCCCTCCGTGATGCGTATGTTGTCTGGAATTTTGAACAGGATTTCCTTGAGAATGTAGGACGTATCTTAAACAGCGTTCGTTACGAGCACAAGACATAACCTAAACCGAAGTTATGATTTCAACTTCTTTTTCGCGAATTTCTTTCCCATCACCTCTCCAATATTTCCCATTAATTCTTGACAGCGTTGTTGAGTTGGTAAGAAATAATTGTGCCTCACATACTACAATCGGTTTATTAGAGTTGGAAAAATTAAACCTTTCCTGTTTTTAGGCGGCCATTTTGCCCCTTGTAAGATGACCATAGAGCCTCCTACAGGCGCACACTATTTATGAAGGTATAAGGTCACACCTTAGTCTTAAGGTAAGACGTTATGACTTCAAGGTCCGTCATGTGACTGTTAGTGCATAACGCCACTACCTTACGCGTGGCGCTAAAACTCCCTAATGCAGACGTAAACATAAGCATAAAGAATAGACATAAACTTTAACATAAGTGATAGACTGAAGTATTCACAATGTCCAACATAAGCGTAAGCAAAGATTTTCTATTTTTTGTGGATCATTCTAGTAACTATTGGTTGGATGTGACAACCTATATTTTACACATATACACATATTATATAAATACACATGTACGTATGTACTGTGGCACACCACCTCTTTACGAGCCGAGGCCTGCCAGCGGCGTCTCGGCCTTGCGGCTATGGGTTGGGTTAGGTTAGGTTAGGTCTTTTAATTTCAATAAAAATTAAAACAAAATGATACTACTATGAATACTACAACAAAACTAAACTACAAAAAGATCGTAAGCTACAAAACAACGTCGAAAATCAACCAAGCAATTTGGAAAACTAGTCTTTTGTTCGCTCTATCGACTTCGATCCTATTTCGATACTCGATTTTCAGTTAAACGTACTGTGATTGGTTCATTTCTTATTTCTTAGATAAGCATAAGCACAGAAGCTTGAAGCTTGCAAGCTTTTAACTTAACGTCTTACGTGTTATGCTTATGCGTAGGCATTATGAATGAGTCCGCTTATGAATGTGGTCCTAACTTTTATGTTAACGCCATGTTTATGTTTATATTTGCATTGTGAATGGGCCGTAAGGAGTCATCCATAAATCACGTAACACTAAAGAGGGAGATAGCGGGTCTGAGGCAGCGTTACGATGCCTTATATAGAGGTAGGGGATATTAGTTAAGTGTTACGTAACATTGAATTTTTTTTTTCATTTTTCAACAGTT
The DNA here is from genome assembly GCA_031308135.1 of Acheta domesticus. Classification (NCBI taxonomy): domain Eukaryota; kingdom Metazoa; phylum Arthropoda; class Insecta; order Orthoptera; family Gryllidae; genus Acheta; species Acheta domesticus. The sequence goes on along the minus strand of JAHLJT010009419.1, from coordinate 198,577,744 downwards.
GCTGATATAATTCTTTTTTCGTGGCCTGTACTAAAATATTAAGTATAATATAGTATAAGTAAAATAGTATTAAGTAAAATATTAACTAATTAATTTGTTTTAAAGCATAAACTAAAGTTATTGAATTAGTTATAAATTGTTATGGTAAATAGAAATATTTTTTCAATTTTTTTAAATCTGTAAGATTATGAAGAAAATATTCAAAACTGATATGAGGAGTATTTTAGAATTCATTTCAAATGCCGCTGTAGACTCGCTCTTGCATCACCCACGACGGCATGTGCATTGCTTAAGATCAACTATTTCTCGCCCAAGCATTCTTCTTTCATTCACAACTTGCCCCAATCCTTATTGTTGGGGGAAGGCAGTATCGTCAAGTAATTTCTACTTTACCATTAATTTTAATATTCAGCACAAGTAAAATAAATACGAATTATTTTTACTGTCTTATAATTTATTTTCACTTCTTGCATTTAAAAGGGGGGTGTCGCAAGCGCAAGGTTTAAAAGGAGGGTTCAAGCGCGTGTTACGGGTGCGTTACAAGGGAGAGAGGGGGAACTGAATACTCGAAATTTGCGTTACGTAATTTATGGACCGCCCCTAAGGCGTCACGTCAGTTGACTGATTACTGTTTTCAAGCGCGTCAACATCTAAGAATGTTAGTCCCGTAAGTTTGGTGCATGTTTTATTGCGGAAGGCGTGTAGTGATGTGCCCCCCTGAATGAAGAGATCCGACGGCGACCTACACACGTCGGTTTGTGGGGTTTTCTTAGCCAGGTATCGCCCACCAGCGGGGCACCGCCCCAGCCGAGACAAGCTCCAAGTTCTCTACCGGACCCCGGCATCTGTGGTAGTGTAGTGCATGTTAGTGCAAGTGAGTGTAAGTAAGCGGTAACGTTAGGACAAGGATGAGAAAGGAAAGATCGCGCGCGATTAGGCGCTCGTTTGTAAGGATACTGCTCTGACATGCACCTGGTATTGATTGAAGATACTACAGAAAATTATCGATCAGAGCAGCCGCCCGCTACAGGGCTCCTCCAGACAATGGATGAATTCGACCCAGCTACGTAGCTAGTGTCGAATATTCTGCCATCTAAGAAGGTCGTATGCCCAAAGAAATCGCGTTGTTAACACAATGAGGACAAAATACTTTGAACCCCCGCAGTGGGCGACAATTGCATCGGCTGAGGCTCTGGTGGAAGTTGGAAACGGCCTCTCGGACCCAGAGTTTCTCGGTGAGTTACATCGTTAGTGACGAGGTGGATACCTTAACCCTTGAATGCATGACATTGGTCAATCTGACCCAAATCAGATTTTACACAGATATTTTGGATGGAATGGTTTTTCCAACTGTCGTGTCCGTTGAAGACATCTTTTTTTTCGTCATTCAAAATCCGTAGAAGGTCGTTTTACGATGTTCTACTTATTTGATCGGTGTCCATAAGTTGTTTTATATTGCTCTCCTCAGAATGAATGATATGGGTGTATATGACACATATATGATTACATCGTATTTTGTTATTAATAATTATTATAATAATATATAATATATTATAATGAATGTCGGAAGAAAAAGCCTGAAATTGTTAATTTCTACAATGCTACCGAAAGTGGCGTCGTTACACTTGACAAATTAGTGCGCACTTGCACAGTCAAGCATCAAACAAGGATATATATTTGCCTCCTTATGAATATGCCTCCTTATGGATATGGAATTTTTGCTTCCTTCATGAATATGCTAGATGTCGCTGCTGTAAATGCATACGTAATTTTCATCCAAAAGAATCCCACTTTCCAACAATCAGTGAAGCACAAAACTTATTTCAATAGATTTGACAAAAGAATATGTCCTTCCATGTATTCTGCAAAGGAGCACAATCAAACCTCTTTAGAAGAACATATGAAGTTCCATAGCACTATGTGGGATAGAAAAAAACAACAGTTAACCTAGCACATTGGCCAACAATAAGAGAAAAAGATGCAGTAAATGTCCTACAAAGAAAGTCCTACACAGAAAATGTTCAACTGTTTGTTTTGAATGTAAAAGTTATGTACGTTCAGATCATTCAATACTCACTCATGTCCACTCTCATGAAAGTAAAATTTGACATCATAGGAATAATATATGTGAATCCTAAACTCAATCAACAAACATTGTTTCTAATTAAATAACACTATAGTGTATTTATTATTCCTATTTCATTTCATAATGATTTTCAATTAAAAATATACAAGGTATGACGGAACGGGTCAAATTGACCCATGTCATGCATTCATGAAAGTAAAAATAGTCATGCATTCAAGGGTTAAGTAGATGGTGCTAAGGTCAAGCTCACGCCTGAGTGGCCCCCAGTTGGGCCCCGCCGCCAGCCGCATGGAAGGATTAGAGCGAGGCCTCGGCCGAATGTATGTCCTCGTGGACAGGATGGCACAAATTAGCCCGGTTGGCCCAAATAGCCCGCCCTCCTCCCACAGTTGGCAGTGCCTGATACTCATTGGTAAGGTGGGAAGGGCTTTTCGCCGGCGTAGCGTGTGTAATGCTATATATCGATTCCGGCCTGGAAAGGAATTTGATACCGATCTGAATTTGGCTCCAGCCTGGAAAACTGGAATTACCGAGCTTTTCCCCTACTTACAGAGCCCTCTGTAGATTAACGGGTCGTAGAAGATCTGAAAACATGATTCCTGGAAGTGGGAAAAGATGGCGTGGCAAGTGCCATGCTGCTTAATTTTTTCAATAATTACTGTTAATAAAGCCATTGGTACTAATTTTGACACGAGTGTGAATGAACCTCAAGATCACCCTGAATACGGAAAAAACTGATAAAAATCCCCACTGTTATTATATTAAAATATATTATGTAAACTAAAATATTTTATGAGTTTAGGAACGTACCATTTTTACTCAGAGGTACAACTGCTGGGTACCTCGGAAAAATAGTTGCTCGCAGCTTGTAGCCACGTAGATTCATCACCCGCTGTTCAGCCACCTCCAAAACGTTTTCCACAGTGGTGCGCAACACGCGGCCTCGGCACACCCTTAATTCCTCCTCCTCTTCATTATCTTCATCGTATTCTTCCTGGTCCGGGCCTTTATCTTCTTCCTCGCTGGACTCATATTCAACGCTCATGTCAGGATCAAAAGGATCTTCAAATTCTGGCTCGTCAATGTTGGTCATATTATTTTCGTAATTCACTTGGTCATTGAATGCCATTGATGATTCCTCGTAGTCTGATGGTTGTGTTCTGCTTTGGTTTGTCCTAAAATAATTCATACAAACAAACTTCTTCACATATTAAGTCTAGTGTGACTTACGCACTATTATAGACTCATTTTCGTAACTAGAAATTAGTAACTTATTTTTACGTACACTACGAACATATAGACTATTATTTATGCTCTTCAAATGTATCTACATTATTTCTTCGAGTACATTTATTGGATAATGAATACCAAAATTGCATAAATGAGAGACAGAAGTGTTGTCAATGTAACATGGTGGGGTTCTTTAACTATAATAAACGGTTCTTTATGCGCGGAATAGTAAAATGTTTGGCTTTGAAAATAAACGATATATGAAACGAGTTAGTTGCGAAGAGGAATTAGAAAGGATGAATAATTTTTTCTAATAACTAATGCCCGTAATATAATAATAGAAATATGAGAAATAAAGGAATACAGGTGTAATATTCACATTAATATTGAATTCCGGAACAAAAACGTTAGTGTGCGTGGGCTGTATGTGCTCATTTTATGACCAGTCAAAACAGCAAGCCTCGCAATAAATCTTACAAACTTCTAGAGTACGCAACGTGTCGAAGGAGCATGCTAAATGTCATGATTTGCCAATAAATATGCAGTGAGAAATATCGTATAACGATGTTAACATGTGACATTTGACACGCAATGGAAGATAACTCATACTTCATTGATGTTTCTGAAATACTACACGTTCTAACGCAAAGACATTTGGTGGATATGCAAGGCGTCTCTCCTATCCCATGTACGAATACAATAACATGAATAAGTAATGAAATAAAAACATAATATCTCTTCAATAGCACATCAGTTGCCTTGTTCTTACGTTGAAAATCTTAAGCTTAGCCAACATTTCCATTTGTTGTTTTGACTAAGGTGGAGGAAAACAGGAACTCATGAATAAACGCGTAGCACCTAAAGAAGAATCCAAAGATAAAGAGCTTAAAACGTTGTAAGGAAGTTAAGAAGAATAAACTGTCTTTAAACAATAGGTTCTAAAAATTCACCTGACTAGTCTCCTGACATGTAAGGTAGGGCGGTGAATGTAAGTGTGTGTGTAAGGGCGAAGATTGGACAGGGAAGAGGAAGGAAAGCTAGAGCGCGGTGCACAGCCTATTTGTTAGGGCACGGCTCCGGCATTCGCCTGATGCTGATCGGAGGTATCACGAAAAACTACCGATCAGAACAGACGACCACTAGAATTCTCCTCCAGATCTCAGGTGAATTTGTTCTAGTTGTAAAGCTAGTATCGAAAATTCTGCCACCATCGGGACTCGGAACCCTAGGACCTCCCGGTCAGAAGCACTGCAGTGACGTAAATTGATGCCCTGAGCTACCTAAGCCGGTTAATACGGATAGGTTGATATTCCATAGAAAAAGGTAATAACACACAAGGGATTTTTTCTGAAGTGAAAATATGTGTTCTTTAATGATTTTTGCATCCTAAATTCAAATTTGAGGTTGGAAATTACGTATCAGCGATAGTTTTACAAATACAGAAACATACTGTCTTAGTTTCATATTAGGTTTCTAGTAAATTGGTAATGTATATATAGCAAAGTTGGCTACACTGATGTTGTGCTACATATCCTGCCCCTAGCTACATTGTTTCTCCTAGCTACTCTGTTTCTTCGATCAGCAATAATCGTATGACTGTGTAAACTATATGTTAAATTTCATTTCAAAATTAATCTAGTCTGTGTAAGAATTTTGACTTAATGTACGCTAATCTGTAAGTTTTCTTCAATCTCCTCTTGTGTTTATATGATGGTAAAATATTAAAGTTATTATTCCAATAGTCTAGAACTATTGAATTTTCAAAGGGTTTAATCCTTTCCTTATCGAACTTCTAATAGTGTAAGTAACGTTTGCACAAACTCACAAATTAAAAACAAAATAACTCATAAACTCTCCCTGATAGAATAGATATAAACACAGATCCGAATTCAGCTTAAAAACGTCAGTAAGAATCACGTTCTTTTTATCCAGAAAAAAGAAGAAAAAATTTGTAACACAGTGTAATATTTCTGACCGCGTACAAAAACAGACCAACCCGTTGCTGGCGACGGGTAAGGGTAAAGGTCGTAGAAAGCCACCAGCGTCTCGTCTCCAGGGCGTTGGTGGTCGCAAGCACTGCCGTGACGTAAATTGATGCCCTGATCTACCTAACCCGGTAAATACGGATAGGTCGATATTCCATAGAAAAAGCCAATAACACTTCTGACCGCGTACAAAAACAGACCAACCCGTTGCAGGCGACGGGCTCGTACGAGTCGTAGAAAGCCCCGAGCGTGTCGTCTCCAGGGCGTTGGTGGTCGCAAGCACTGCAGTGACGTAAATTGATGCCCTGAGCTACCTAACCCGGTAAATACGGATAGGTCGATATTCCATCGAAAACGCCAATAACACTTCTGACCGAATACAAAAACAGACCAACCCGTTGCAGGCGACCGGCTCGTAAGGGTCGTAGAAAGCCACGAGCGTCTCGTCTCCAGGGCGTTGGTGGTCGCGGGGCGACGCGCACGAGGGCACGAGGAAGACGTTGAGCAGGCGGAAGCGCAGCCAGAGGCGGCGCAGCGCGCGGGCCTCGTGGCGCGGCGAGGAGGAGCAGCGCGGCGCGCGCAGCGCCACCACGAACGGGTCGCGCGCGCTCCAGCCGTGCGGCCGCGCCGCCAGGAACGCCTCCAGGCGCCGCGCCGCCGCCGCGGGCCCCGCCGCGCGCACCAGCCACACCTGCGGCGGCGCCGCGCCGCGCACCACCCCTGTGCGAAGACCGGCCGGCCAAACAATCAATCAATCAGTCAATACGATAAAAATAAGTAAATAAAAAAATAAAAATCAATCAATAAATACTAGGAAAATAAATAAACAAATACGAGAAAAATCTATATATATAAAAGTGGATGTTGTATATATATATATATATATATATATATATATATATATATATATATATATATCCGCAGATAGGTTTATGCAACCTGGAGGCAGAACACTAAATTTTACATATTATAATTAAGAATTAAATACAATGTAACTTAAAACTATTTTACGAGAATAATATTAATAATAATATGGTAATGATGACAATAAAGGTTTTAACAACAATAACTGCATTAATTGTATATTTTATGGTGGTATTGTACAGATATTTTACACCAATAAATACACGACTTTTATTACACTGAAGTCCAATCCACTTCACTTCACTTCACTTCACAACACTTGCACTTCTCTTTCTACTTCAGTATTGCACTACACTTCACAAAACGTCACCACACTTCAATATAAATACTGTTGAGAGAGCTATATAAGAGCTAAACTTCGACCATTAAAGATGACCATAATTTCATGGAGACCAATCTCCATGAAAGTTGGCACTTCTACATGTTGTTTCACCGAGAAGGTTATATGCTGTTAAATCCGTTGTAACTCCACTATATGGCGCTGTAGAACGAAACTAAATAGGTACGTCAAATGCAACCCGCAACACATTCAGCTGGATTCTGAATCTATATCGTTAAATAACTCCTAAACGATCTATGGCCATAAAAACTACAATGCTGAGGCGGGAGGCCTCAAAGAAACGTTTTTCACACCGGAATCTACAGGATGAAACCTTCTTCAACACTATTACATGTTTGCTGGTCCGGCGCTTCCTGATATTAACTCATCTGCTCAGAGATGTGTAGAATCTGCAAGTGAATGTGAATGAGAAGAACAGAGAGTGGCAGAGACAGACAGGCAGGGACTGGGTGAGGAAGGGAGAGAGAGACAGTGAAAGGGTGATGGGAGGGGAAAGGAAGATGAAGGGCAGAAAAACGCCTGCCGGGTTTTCCTTGTAAATAAATAAAAATGAATTTCGATATAATGCGAGGATCCAATTCGCTATTTTGGGATAGTTTGATGGCCCTCTTACGTGCGACGTGACTCGATGTTATGGGTGAAATGGAGGCATTGACACGTGAAAGGTCGTAACTGACAAAAATTTGATTTTGTTTCGTTTTTCATTGCGAAGGCAGTAAATGGCTATGTCATTGGCTCAGAGAAAGTAGTACATCGATATTATCAGCGCACTGCGTTCTCGTCGGAACGACACAGTGTGAATTGCGCCGACCCGGCGGTAGCTCAGTCAGGCCCCAGTTCCTTTTGAATTGGACGGTGGAAGGAGGTTGGCGGTCACTACTTCACAAGATAAAAATAAAACATAAACTGATAAGCACTAAATTTATTTCTGACGAGCATCAGGGAAGTTACACTGAAATAAATTTAAAGAAAAGGACCCTACCTACTGAGCTCATTTAAAAGAAAGTTTAAAATTAAAAGAAATCGAAAAAATAAATTCTAAAATTACAAACAAGTTTGGTTTATAATTCTGATTACAATTTGTGCCAGAGCGCGGCAACGCTTGTACGATGATATGAACAATAAAGTCCTCGTTGCGCTTGAAGAGCGTACGAAAGAACCCATTAGCGTGGGTTTTGCCTGTTCGGCGACTTATGATATAAACCAGTCTGTTCATGTCCTTAGTGCTGTGAAGACGTCTTTTGGAGCGCTCCGGGCTCATCTACAGGTAGTTTAGAAGCAGGTAGTCGTCGGCCGTATATTTCCCGGTTAGCGGAGCCCGCAGCAGTCGGTGAAAGCAGAACAACTTACGACAGATAAGTATTCTTTCGTGTATTACATTTCATAAATTTCAAAATTTGACTAATTTCTTTTTATTCTATCAATTTCCTTCATTCTATTTATTACTTTTCTAAACAGTAAGCTTGTTTCAGTAGATTCCCAACCTCGTTATAATCTTGTTTTTTGCTTCTCGTCCTTAGGTATCTACTTGTTATTACTTATTTTATCACTTTTTTTACTTATTCGACAGAAGTACCCTAGTTGCCCTTAAGTTCATTTTCCGTTTCTCCCGCACTTTAATTTTTTCCTCTTAATCATGCCCCCGAAGGTCATCCGCAATGACGACTCCGACCTCCAGGCCAAAATCAAGGCTGAAGTTGATGCGGCCCTGGAACGGACTCTTCATTCGGAGATCTTCATGAAATCCCTCGCCTCCACTTTAACAGATATAGTAGCAAAGAAGTTGGAGGAATCAATGGCCTTCAATGAAAATCTTATTTTATCATTGCAGCAAAAAATTGAAGACCGGGATTGTGAGATTCGGAAGCTGAGAACCGAGCTGGATCTGAAAACAGACCAGCTTGAAATGTACAGCAGAAGAAACTGCCTCCGTATTTTTGGCCTGGAAGAAAAGGAAGGGGAAAACACTGACGATATGGTCCTCAACGTCGCCAAAAAGATAAGTGTAGACTTGTCCTTAAATGACATTGATAGGAGCCATAGAGTCGGTCGCAAATTTGCTGGAAAAAACAGGCCAATTATAGTTAAGTTTGTTAGTTACAGGAAACGTCGAGAGGTCTTCCAGTCGAAGAGGCAGCTGAAAGGCCAAAAAATCACAATTCGCGAGGACCTCACCCGCCAGCGTTTGGACGTGCTGCACGCTGCGATCTCGCGGTTTCAGATGCGGAACGTCTGGACAGAAGACGGGCAAATTGTGGTTAACACAGGTACCGGACGCTTCCGCGTCCAAACAATGGCCGAGCTTAACTCTCTTCATTAGGCTCGGGGCGCTCCTTTTTCCTTTTCTCGGAAAGCGTTCTTCACTGCAATCTATTTTCTCCCTCTCTCTCTCTCTCTCTCTCTCTCTCTCTCTCTCTCTCTCTCTCTCTCTCTCTCTCTCTTTGTCTTATACCATTTCTTTGTTTCTATACATCTCTAGTTAACCCATCTCTTTCACCCCTCTGAGTCATTGGCAGTTGGCGGCCGTTTAGGAATTCCCAGTGTACCCAAATGCAAAGCGTCCTCCCCACCCCACAGCTTTCGCTACCTGCAAGTGTCCACTCACCCTCCCTGCCAACCTTGGTCGCTGTAAACAGCACGCTCAATATTTCTAGGAACTGTTTTTACGTGGCGCATTTAAATGCACAGTCTCTCCTATGCCATCATTCCGAAATTCACGAAATTGTAACGAAACATAAATTTCACGCACTCCTCGTTAGCGAAACATGGCTCAAAAAATCTTTAAATTCTCAAACCGTCAAAATTCCCGGATACAGACTTTGGAGATCCGATAGAAAATCCAGCGTTGCTGCACACGGCGGTGGTGTCGGTATGTATTTACGTGACGACATAAATTGCAAAGTTATTTTCTCTTCATCAAAACATAAAGACCACTTCACCGAATATTTAATTGCTGAAGTCAATCTTGCAGGAAAGAAGTGTCTCTTGGCGGTAGTGTATTCTCCTCCCAAATCTGGCAACATTGACGAACTTGACGACTTACTCGCTTCATGTGTCACTAAATATGAGGATATTCTTATAATGGGTGATTTCAATTGTAACTTACTGAAAAAATCTGCTTCATCCGACAGCTTTGCTCGCTTTTTTCGCAACATGAACTTAACGATTCTTCCTCTAAAGGCAACTCATATCACAAGAGATACCGAAACGTGGATAGATCATATCATAGTGTCAAATCCAGAAAGAACGCGTTCTCATGGACAATTTTCCGTTCCAGGAATATCAAAACATGATCTTATCTACGTATCATATAATTTAAAGTGTCCTAAATACACACCGAAAATAATAAAATATCGAGATTACAAGAACTTCGATGCAATTTCCTTCCTTTCTGATGGATTCTCGGTCCCTTGGAACCTTGTACAAAATGAAACCTCGCTCAATGGCAAAGTAGCAGTATTTACGGAAATGTTTAATGGACTCGTAAATAGACATATACCACTAAAGACATCACGCGTGACACGTCCCGCAGCTCCGTGGATATCCGGTGAAATTCGTCAACTTATGCATGAAAGGGACATTGCGTACAAAGTTTTTCGGAAAACAAGAAACAACGACGACCATGTTAAATACAAAAAACTTAGAAATCGTGTCACCCAAATGTTAAGAAATGCCAAGATTAAATATTATCATTCTATTTTTCAAAATAACCGGGATTCTAAATTACTCTGGAAAAATTTGCGCACTATAGGTGTTGGAAATATTCGAAATTCAACAGAGATCAATGTGTCTCTCGATTCGCTAAATCATTCGTTTGTTAAGCTTGCGCAGCCAATAAATCCACTCCAAAAATCTCAAACTTTAACCATGCTGCGAAGCACAGAGATTAGTTTTAAAGACACTTTCTACTTTGCATCAGTAACACCCACAGATGTCGCTAAAATCATTTTGAGTTTAAAATCAAACGCATCCGGCTCCGACGAAATCAATTCAAAATTGCTAAAGCTTGGAACTGAAGTAGCACTCCCGGCAATAGTAGACATAATTAATTTCTCGTTAATGATCGGTGAATTTCCTTCGGCCTGGAAGACAGCACTTGTCCATCCTCTCCCTAAAAGCGCAAATCCCATGACGGCTGTTGATTTCCGTCCCATCAGTATCTTGCCAACAATATCAAAAGTTCTTGAAAAGATTGTCAGGAAACAGATCGAACATCACCTTCAAAATTTCAGTATTTTAAATAAAGACCAGTCAGGTTTTAGACCCGGCAAAAGCACAGGAACTGCGCTTCTTAGCGTGATTGAACATGCCAGAGAGGAAATGGACAACGGTAAAATCACAATTCTCGTCCTTCTCGATTTTAGCAAGGCTTTCGATTCTGTAGATCACGATATTTTGTTAGCAAAGTTAAAAAACATTGGATGTGCCACACCCACACTCAAATGGTTCTCCAGCTATCTATCTGAACGGCAACAAAAAGTTGTGTGCGGTGACAGTGTGTCTTGTACCTTGCCATTAGCACGTGGCGTCGCACAGGGCTCAGTGTTAGGACCCCTCGCTTTCCTAATTTATGTTAATGATATAGGTAAATCAATAAAAAATTGCTGTCATCACATGTATGCTGATGATCTCCAATTGTATATTAGCGGACCCTCTTCTTGCGTCCTCGAACTTGCTCAAAAAATCAATGAAGACCTGCAGTCACTCTCCGCTTGGTCATCATCAATAGGGCTACAGCTAAACCCCAATAAATCTCAGTGTCTTGTAATCGGCTCCAGAAACTCCCTAAAAAAGTTATCAATCTCCGCTCTTCCTGACATTTGCATAAATGGAAGCCCCCTACCGTGGTGTAGCGACGCGAGAAATTTAGGTGTGCATATGGATAATTCTCTAACCTGGAATTCTCAAACTGATAAAATATGTCAAAAAGTTTTTGCGTCCCTGCATGTTTTAAAACGCATGCGCACTCTTTTACCTACAAAAACTCGCCAGACTCTTGTACAATCCCTCCTTATGCCTCACTTTGATTACTGCGATTTCCTGCTGACTGACATAAATTTAAAACAGCAACGTAAGATACAAGTAGCCCAAAATGCATGTATTCGTTTTATTTTTGATCTTAGAAAATTCGACCACATTTCAACTTTCTATGCTCAATCTAAAATTCTTACCGTTGATAAAAGGCGTTTACTTCACTGCCTCCTCCTCCTCTACAAGATTTTAAACAGCACTCATCATGGCACCCTATCAAAACGATTTCAATTTATGAAGCTACATCGTGCCCGAGCATCACGCCTTATTTGTATTCCGCATCACAATACCACTACTTTTAGCAAATCTTTCACTGTCACTGCCATCCGTGCTTGGAACAATCTTCCCACTACTACAAAAAATAGCAGTACATTTCAAAAGTTTAAAAAAGAAGTCACAAACTGGATTCATGAAAATAATACTTAACTAAATTGCTACTGCTCGTTTACTAAAACTCACGACTAGGTGGACGCCACACTGCTTCAGAGCTGTGACAAATCTCATATTTATCTTACCTATCGTACAAAGTTCTACTCCATTTTTTCAATAAATACTTCCCTCTCTTTCTTTTTCATGTCTCTCTCTTTCCCTCTCTCTTCGGATCACTAAAATCCAAGTGTTTTAGTTTCCTTTCTCTCTTACTTTTAAATTTCAACACAGATTACTTTACTCTCTCTTTCCTCTAATTTATCAGTATTATCTAGTTTTCACTTTAAAAGTTAACTAATCTCCGTGGCACACAAAAATACCGTTCCTCTTCTTATTTCCCTTTTGCATTTATCCTTAGTTATATTTAGTTCAGTTCACACATGTGTACGTTTATCCTTAATTACATTTAATACATCTATTTACTTCAGTACACACTTGAGCATACCTGATTATTGAGTGCGTGATAATGCATGAGTATTGCTCTAATGTGTATGTACTCAAGGTATTTGTATGCTTTTAAATCTGTCTAGATGTGTTTCACTAATTTGCAATCTTTCTGTTTCAGTTCATCATCTCTTCCAACCTTCACCATATGTTAAGACATTTTATTCAAATCAAACTATTTACGTTTCTCCTTTATATTTTGTGTGCACCGAAATTATTTAATTATTTATATTGTGTTCTTAGAAGTGTATTGTGTCTTGGCCTTAAGCCACCATCCTGATTGAGGTTTACCTGGGTTTACTCAATCGCTTAAGGCGCATGCCGGGATGGTCCCTTTGCTTGCAGTCCCAGGAATAAATGTAGCGTAAATCGTTGGCTTGCGAGTGAGATATGTCGGTTCGATTTTTCAGGTCTTGGGAATATTCTAAATGGTTAACACCTTCCTTCATTATTAAAATTTACAATTTTCTAGGTTGGGAAATATCTTTATATTGTAAACATTTTAGTAAAACTGAATTGATCTTTTCCCGTTTTTAATTATATTTTTTACTAAATAGATTGATAATACATTATTTTATTATTGCTAACTTTCTTATTATTACTATTATGAAATACACGTAAAATCATTTTACCATTTTCTTTCAATGTTCTCCGTTTCTCTTAGGACCTGAACTTTTGACTTGATGTGTTTTCGCTTGTATGCTGACGAGACTCCCTCCCTTTTTAGTTTTCATTTAGGAGTATTTCAGAAATACGTACGCAATCATAGTTTCTACTAAAACCTCTTTTAAACAATTAGAAGTACATATTAATACTTCACCGATTTAAACAATCTCTATCTAATCCACTTCAATATGTAACTTGCCTAGTCAAAGAAAGATAATTTCTCTAAATTTTGAGTAAAATCTCGTAGTGTTTAACTTGATATTTTGGGAACAATTCTTAAATTACATTCCTAACTCGAAATTGAGAACTTTAAACATACAAATGCTGTGACAGCATTCCTCCTCCACCAACTCTTTCCTCCCTCGCTTTCATTCCTGTTTTCTATGTGAGAAAACTTTCATTCAAATTGCGTACGTATTTTTCATTGAATGACCTCCTTATAGTATGCACTAATGTAATACAATTTTGAAAGTGGTTAGGCGGAAGAGCAGGCTAAATGGCCTGAGCCTCGCCACAAATAAAGACATTTATTTATTTATAAAGGTTAGCAGTGGAGCTTCGCCAGCAGGGAAGCTTCCCCGGTCGTTGACCTCATCAGCTGGGGCGGCGGCACAGGCTGGCCGTGACGGCGGGGGCGGCAGCTGGCTGGCTGAGGGGCGGCCTCGTCGTCTCCGAAGTTCCCCGACGTCTTCGCCCCGTTCAGGCGGTGGCAGTGGCGTCAGATCACGATGTGGCTCAGATAATTCTGAGTATTGGTTACAAGGTGAACATTCGCCTGTCGCTAATTTCGCGGGTCTTTAACTGGCTGGATAAAATTCCTCGAGAACATTAATCGTGATCTAGATGGCGGATTCACTTTGCCCAGATTCAGTGAACTGTCTAAGAGTGTCCGAAAGCGGCTGGCTTTGGCACCGTTCCGCGAAAAAAAGAAAGCTCGGCCCGATCCCGTGAGAATTCGGAATTAAGGAAAAGAAACTTTTCCTGTGGAACTATGTGGAGTCTAATAACGGCCTCCCTGCGAGCGTTCCTTGCATGAACCTCACCCTTCGAGTCCCACTTGTTCTCTCCTATCTCCCGACGTACGCTCCTCGCATGAACCTCTCGCTCCCCCCACAAATCGTTCCCTCGTTTCCAAACTCACCCCTTCCTCTGGTACATGTTGCCTGATTGGTCTAGATCTGTGGCGTATTTAATTTTCCACCAATCAGCTACAGGAATTCTCTAAAATTTTCCATACGCCGGTCATTCTCTCTCTCTCTCTTGCTCTTAGCACTTGAACGTGCGCAATGGCATTCAGGCTGCTTCGGTAAACTCTCGTTTTGATAACAAAAGCTTGTTAATGTTCCCTCGTTTCCCTTATTGAGTTAGTCATGAACTGCTTGTTGTGAGGAGCAAATCACCTCGTTTATTTTTATGGGGGGCGCCCAAAGGAGAGTGGATCCTTCCTTCCGGGCGGGTGCGACCGAGCACAGCTGCAGGTCATAAATTCCTTTTGAATTTGTGTCACTGTTGTGTGTTGGCGGGCCGGGGGTGCAGGCGAGGGGACACTACCCTTGTGTCTAAAATTCTATTTTATTATAAACTCACCGCTAATGTGCCGCCACAATATAATCAAATGAAGTTGCGAACAAAAAAAATTGAACACAACTCCTATCAATATTAGCACCCCGAGCTGGATTAGACTCGCAAGAACTGATTTCCCTCTAATAAAAACAAGACAATTATTTAATAACCTTGAAATGTTATCACAGCACAGAATTTTTAAGATAGGACAGTCCTTAACGTCACTCACTAACTTGCAGTGCTTGCAACGCCTTGAAAAAAGACCAGTCATCCCTGATGCCAAAAAGAAAGACTTTTTATCTATGATGGAATTCCTTGATGCAAAGCGTCATTATTTTACGAGAAAATTTGTGCGTAATGTATAAATAACATTAATTTTTTACGAATAGGTATTTTGTACGAACAGCTGTCAGCCCACAAATAAACACTTTTTTTACTGTGAAGAGATAGGTATTATTGTTATATTGTATTCTTTAAATAAATAAAAGCCACCTCATCCGTTTCAGTTGTCGTTCGCAACGTGAGACGAAGAATGAGATAACAGTATAATAGCGCAAAAATTATTAATAAATAATAATAATAATAATAATAATAATAATAATAATAATAATAAGATAAACCCCTCAGTTTTCCCATTTAAAGCAGTTTCTCTATTAATGTTGGTGAAAAAGTGTTCATAAATTTGATTTTTACTTTCCCTGAAAAATTTTGTTTTTGGCAGTTACTATCTTTCTCATGTCAACGCGTTCTCATGTCAACAACGTTCTCATGTCAATCATGTGAAATGACTCACCATTATTATTTAGAAAGTAGTTATAGTTCAATAAGTAAAATGAAATATTCAGTTTCAAAACCTTAAGAGTATTTGAGATGCCAAAATGGGGAATGATTCTTTATATTTAATGGAGACGTGTTTCTTGTAACACCTTCGTCACTGAGTAGAAGAAACTTTGAGTAGAGTATCGTCTTTGAGTAGAGATTGAGTAGAGTCATTTCCTTCATAAATACCTGATGGTCTTGAACGTCCGATCTTCCGGGTGTCCTCTGTGATGCCATCAACGAAAACTACTGTTTCAGCATAAGACTCTGTTTTGCGAGTTAACTCTTCAATATCAATCCATTTCCTGTTTTCGTCACTAGTCAGTGTCAGGATCCGTAAAGTGACTACTCCTGTTTTACGCGAAAACAAGATTGTTAACTCCACTGCCGTGCTCGTTGCTGCTTGATGGTCTTCCGACATAACCGACGGCATCAAGGATGTTTGATCTGCGTAGACGCTGCCCATTGTCCTCAGAAGGACCAGGATGAGCATTTTCAGTCGACCTGAAACGTAAAACGGTGATCAAATGTTTCATATGTCTTTTTCCTGACAAACACTTCGTCTCTGAAAATGAGTTCCTTGGTGATTTCTCGTCTTCTACAACGTTCAGAAGGCTGTGATCATAGAGAGTCCAAGCTCTGAAGTTATTTCTAAGAATTGTACTACCGGATACAAACGGAGGAATTGGTGAATTGAGGGCATTTGCGCGTCATGACAGCTCTGTATCGCGCCAGCCCCTGCAATCGCGCCCGAGGTTTGGACGTCAGTGCCCTGCCAGCTGGTCGCCAGGATTGCAGTGCTCTCGCATTTCAGAAATGATGATAATCGTCTCCAGAGCACACAAGAGCGCTTTGAGAAAATGGTGTGACGATCCCTTGTTTTGCTTCTGGATATAAATGTAACCTCATTATCTGTGCGCGTCTTCTAAAATTCAATGGGAAATATAGTTATTCAAATTATCGTTCTCCATGTTGTCACGGCAGGAAGTTTTATTCCTCCAGGAAGGACATTATGGGGGATAAGAGCGCAAATTTACCCTTGAAAATACATTTTATTACATCAGAGTGATTATTTTAACAATTCTTGCCAAAAACCTTCGTATCATTCTATATTCAGAATGCAACTAGTATATGGCTTAGGGTAGGGATCACAGAATTATGAACACCTGCACAGAATTCACTTCTCCCCGTAGCACGTCACACAAAGTTTTTAACGGTTTTTGACGTAAAATTAATAAATGAATAACTATAAAGAAAAGTATTTTGAAGACACTATATTTTATTCACATATTTGTGGAAAAAATTTAATATTCCTTCCTTTTTGTTGGTGGTCCCATGGCTTACTCCCAGCCGCCGCTGTCCAGAGCGTATCATAATTTGCGTATCAAAGTGATTGGACAGCCGAGAAAACTTTACGACAACCAATATTCCAAATTTTCTTTCGAAGATTTCTGAAGTACACAAAAGGGGGATATTGTACGCCTTGTGGAAAACCGCTCAAACTCGGGAAAGGGTATTATACTGCGATTTTTCTAACTTTGCCTCTCAAGGCCCGTCATCACGATGGAATATGTCACGATATTTCGCAATGTTCACGGTTATGCCGTCAGATACCGCATGATCGCGACTGTATCAAGCAGTGCTTGCGTTTTAGCGGCATGACGGGGAAAGAAGCGAAATGCCGTGTGATATTTCATCGTGGCCGTAGGGACTTGAGGGGCAAAGTTAGAAAAACCGCACTATAACTAGTCTGAGAGTGCAAGAACTTTTGTATATATTAGTTCAACACTAAATTCCCCATAATTCACCCCCAATCAACAAAACCGACGAGAATTAACAGAATTCATCAATACTGAAAAACACCGGGCTATCAATTTATTCAGCAACTTAGCAAAATCATCAATTTTCAAATTAAGAAGAAACAACAATAGACCATGTATTATATTTAAGATCGAATTAAACCACCTTTACCTCTAGGCATCTCTCTCGCCCATCAAGCCTCCACTACCTTCCTACCTAGAACTATATTTATAACTTATTAACATTGATATAAGACAACCAATTTTGACTTAAGGATCACGTTATCATAAACGTTATGTATGAAAATGAACCTAAGGTAATAATCGAAAGACAAATTTGTCGAACAGAAGCAATAAATTTAAAGAATACACGTAATCTTCCGAAGATATATCATTAAAAACGCATTCGAAAGATTCAAAGTGATACTGTCGAAACAATCAGATCAAATTTCAACATTGATGTTGAACTTCATGCCTGTAAAACATGAATCGCCGCGTTTTGCAAATTATGATTTGTAACGCAAACGTTTACTGCAACGCCGGTAAGAAATCGATGCATTTCTTCGAATGCATAAAATGCATTATCTTCTGATCTCAGAAACCCATTCCACCTCTGGTAGCTATCTGAACGTTAAGGAATATTCTGTTTATGATACCGAACAACAGGATTGCAGGGAAGAGGGTGGAACGACTCTCATTATCAAGGCTTTCAAACGTTACGAGAGACCGCCTTTCCAAACAAATCACCTTCAAGCAACTTTGAAAGAAGGGAACTCTCTGAAGCAATCATTCTTCAGCAATTCAAGGTAATCCTAACTGGTGAACCAACATGTTGGCCTAAGGGTCCTAAGCAAAAATTGGCATCATGTAATAATAATAATAATAATAATAATAATAATAATAATGCCGAACGAACTGGCTCAGGGCAGCAGTAGCAAAAATGTTGCTGAACAAAACCACACAAAATTGTTTTCCAAACAGTGGCACGGACATTGTCCAAGAACCTCAAATAAAGTACTCATGTATAACACACCAATAAATTAAATACTTAAACAAAAACAAGTCATCACGAATATTATATTGATTTAGTATAGCATGCTATGCAGCACAACAATTAAAGACATGAGGTCAAGAACCAGATAATTATAATTTTTTGCGAAAATGAGGTTTTCACATATTCATGAAGCACATATTTCACATTATTTCATATATTTTCACATATTAATCCTGCCTTGTATCAGCAGACATCGTCATTTTCGGCAATAACTTCTCAGTCCTCCAAGGAAATGTTGAAGTTTGACTTTCTACCCAGAGTGAAAGAAACAGATAATAGCCGGAGTTACCCACTTCATGCACTCAGACTAAGCTGGTCGTGAGCACGATAACAGTTTGCAGCTATCTCATTGGAAAATACAGTGGTAAAGTAAGCAATTTGTATCATATTTTCATAAAAAACTAGTTTGTAAAGTAATATATTTATTGTAATATACGTATAATACCAGTGAAAATACCCATGTTCATATAATTTTATAACCTCTCTTCGAATTAATTTTACATATGTAGCTCAGTTGAATGTTCTCCAACAAAACCTAAGGACAAAAATGGAG
This sequence comes from Acheta domesticus, assembly GCA_031308135.1. Lineage (NCBI taxonomy): Eukaryota > Metazoa > Arthropoda > Insecta > Orthoptera > Gryllidae > Acheta > Acheta domesticus. The sequence continues at coordinate 198,558,821 of JAHLJT010009419.1, read as the reverse complement.
AGCAATGGGAGAGAAATACAAGAAAAAAGAAAATGACAATGAAATCTTTGTTTCTTGATGGCCCAATTTTTAAGCTCTTTTACTACATCAAGAAAAGTTCTTGAAATACATCACCAATTTCCGAAACGTGGACATTCATTTATTCCCTATAATTGGACCTTTGGGTTGAGACATTCATTAATTTTAATCCCTGTAATTGGGACTGGGTTTTTGTCCAGTTTCCCTGATCCATTGAGCAAATGCTGAGATGATCATTTGTTTCCCTAAATGGAGCTTCACTATGCGCACCTTTTGAGCTCTCCTTTTGCTAGTAGTGGTAGGAGCAGAGCCAGAGGTGTGTTACTCTTTTGTTAGCAATACAAAAAATCAAAACTGCAGTTCGTTTACTTATGCAAATACGTTTTCTGTAACTTCTGTAACGTTACTTTTACTATCCATTTGATACATTATCTCAGAAACTATTCAATCTAGTGCTGTAAAACTTTTTGGAGAAGCTTGGTGGAAATGTTTTAAATATTGAAAGCAAATGTAGAGTTTTTGGATTTTTGTTTGTAATTTGCAGCGTATTTGAAGTAAAAGTCAAACATTTTACATTATTGTTTCTGTACTTTTATGAATAAATGCAGAAGCAATGCAAACTTAATGTACTCACTTGGGGTCCATATATTTATTATTGACCTCTTCAAAAAATTGAAAATTATCTCTTACATAGTTTCAGAGATAATGAAACAAATGTGTTCAAAAAGTCATTTTTCAGAAATCAGCGTTGAAGTCAAACCTTCTACGAAGCCAAACTCCTCGACATCATAAAATCAAAACACGTTTGCCCGGCGGCACGACTGAGAACGTCGCGAAATACCGTGACATATTCCGTTGTGAAGAGGGGCCTTGAGGGGGAAAAGTTAGAAAAATCGCAGTATAGACATCGTGGCATGGATTCAAAGAGAGCCTGGATATGCTACTAAGAACACACTGTCACGCGGTTTCTATGCGTGGCCATAAAGCATCGACAGTGGCTGGACCAGAACGAACAAGCAGCCGACGGATCATATCCCAGACATGTTCGATGGGCGACATGTCAGGCGAACGTGCAAGCCAGGTAAGTGGGGATACCCATCGTTCTTCGTAGAAAGTTTGCACATTTGTCGCCACATAATGTCGGACATTGTCCTGCTGAAATATGGCATGTGGAACTACTTGCGGGAGGGACAGTACTTCTGGCTCTAAAACCTCCATGATGTACCGGTTACTGTTCGGATTGCATTCAACGAGATACATATGAGGCAAGATCGCACATTGTAGCCGATAGCGCCCCAAACACACTTGGCGTTTGTCCGCTAAGGCGCGGAACAATGGAGGCTGTCAGATTGCGATCACCACGGTAGCGTCGAACACGTACGCGGTCATCACTGTAGCACAAATTCAAGCGGGACTCGTCAGAAAATACTGTATTTTCCTCACTCAGCACACCAGTGAACACGTTGATGTGCCCATGACTGTGTGAGGCGTTGGTGGTTTTTGGTCAACGGAATCCGACGCAGTGTTGTGAGTGCCACCAGTCGTGTGTTATGAATGCCGCCAGTTATGAGTGCCATCGCACCGTCGACGCAGATATGACCACATCCGTTCCAATGTTCGAAAGTCGAGCCAACACTGTGGGTAACGCAGTTTTGTCGGTTAGGTTAGGTTAGTCGGCCATGCGGACAAGATGGCGTTCACATTTGTGATCCGCCGTCTTGTCCAAACTTGATTGTGGTCACATTCTGTGGTCCAGTACCCGCTTGTCGCTGTGCACGACCCTCCTCTATCCACTGGTTCCACAAACGCATCACTGTTCCAGCAGTGCGTCCCGTTCGAGCCGCAATGCCACGGTTCGTCAAACCCGCTTCCCGGTGACCGATCATTCTTCACCGTTCGAATTCACTCAGATGCTGATAGTGCGCCTGTTGTATCCAGGAAAACACAGAAGTTTCGAAGACAAAGTTTTTATTCAACAAAAATAACAGGACAAACTTTAACAATCCGGTAACCAAAGAATTAAACCAAAAAACATAGCCAGGTTATCGTTTACCAGAAGATGTCCACAATACAAAGCCGTTTCACAAATAATCCAGAAGAGAGTCCAAAAACACTATTGCCGGGTCTAAAAATATCGCCTCGTCACTAATTATACAACTTCGCACTCAGAACTCCACTAGAACACTGCCTGCCCGCTCGGTGGCGGGGCCCGCTTTTATCTCCCCCGGCGGCGTAGCCTCGCTTCCACACCGGGGCTTCGCTGGCTGGCTGTCTCCTCTTCTCTCGCTCGGACTTGTTACGGTCCATTGCTCTCCGTGTCACCGCCGAGTGCTGGCGGCGCGGCGCGCGATTCAATTCGCCGCATACCACCGCAACAGCGCCTTTTGGCGTCGACGAGGCGTACCGACACTTGCACTTTCCACCTCGTTTGACGGCTCTACATCGACTGAGTGTGACCAATACCTTAGAAGTAGTAATAGAAGGTATTGGTGGGGCGTAACACTGGCCTGACCCGTCACACAAATGATGGCGCGGCTAGATCAATGTGCACGTCATCGTCATCTCTATGCAAATTTAATCACTTCTTATGGATTCGCTATTCTAAAGTGCGATTTTTCTAACTCCCAATGGCCACGATGGAATATCACACATTTCGCGTCTCACTCGGTCCTACCGCTAGATGTGACATGATCGCAAGCACTACTTGATACGGTCGCGATCATGCGATATCTGGAGGCACGACTGGGAAAGACACGGAATACCGTAACATATTGCATCGTGAAGACAGACCTTGAGAGGCAGAGTTAGAAGAATTGCACCATACACCACCACCACCGATTTTTAAGTGATTCACCATTCTTTCCAGGTATTGCAATTTTCACAAACATCATTTTATATTACATTGTACTAAAACGACATTCCCATTACACTTGTTATGATCAGTTGGATAAAATAAATGCATTAAATTCATGACCACATCGTTCTGCGAAATGTATTCTTTCGCCAGTCAAATGAGCCGAGAACCAGCAGTCAATGACCTACAGTATTCGCTTAAAGTGACAGCAGTGCGTGCAGTTATGAAGTTAGAAGTAGTTTTCGTGAGTGATTAAACTTTTCCGAAATCTCCTTTAAAGAAATTATTTTTAGAATTAATACAAGTCATATCGAAAAGTATATGGGAACAGAGGCAGGATTCAGGGGGGCAAGGGAGGAAAAGTGCCCCCCCCCAATCTTGGGACAAACTTAAAAAAAAATATATTTAATTCCATTTCGCAGATATTCAAAGGGTCCCCCCCGATAAGATGGTAAAAAGTTCCCCTCAACCAAATTACATATGAGTGGTTACACTATAATTCTAACATAAAAATAATATTTTTGAAAGGTTTCTTAGCCTCCGTCCTACCACCCACACCCCTATACAGCCAAAAACGTGTTTTTTTAATTTCAATTTTTTTCGACAACTGAACACTATTTTATCAGACTGAAAAAATATGATAAATAAGAACACAACTTGGACTATCAGAAAAATATTTTTCAATATTTTCTCAGGCCCAAATTCGAACACAAAAAAATATTTTCGAAAAAAAATATCAAGAAATATTTTTTTACTGTGTCTTAGAAGCCTGGAACAGGCTCGAAAAAATATCAAATGTTCCTCTTTACACACAAATTGTTGTGTATTTTTTTCAGATTTTTCCAATTACTGGGCTGCAGTTAAAAAAATAAAAACCATTTTCCCGCCTTTAAAACACCTGCACTTTCAATATACTTTGAAACTGACTGCAACGGTTCTCTGCATTTATTTTAGTGTTTATTATACATTTGTATACTTTGCTGTATCACCCAATAAAGTTTTGATTTTGGAATATACTTACGAAGTATCATTTTTAAAGCTTTCTAATCGTTTGCATAAGTAATCGTATGCTACGGAAAGACGATAGTTTTGGCAATTTATAAGAAACAATCGACACAAGACCTTGTAAGTGTGATACTGGTGGATAAAAAATTACACCCCATCCTACATCAAACAGATTTTAGAAGAAAAAATAGAAGTTTGCAGATTATGACATACAAAAAAAGATTATTGCAACACATATTATAATGGTAAATAACTCGGTTTTCTGCATTTATTTGAGTGTTTATTATACATTTGTATACATTGTTGTAGCACCCAATCAAGTTTTGATTTTGGAATATACTTACGAAGTATCAGTTTTAAAGCTTTCTAATCCTTTGTATGAGAATAGCATACGCTAAGGAAAGATAATAGTGTTTGGCAGTTTATTAAATACTAATTCCGTCATATTTGAGGGATAATTGGGGGACATGTGGAAAAATGAAGGGGAAGAGGTTAGACCCAGATTTACAAGAACTGTTTTACTTGTCTTAGAACACAGACACTGACACGAAAATAATCTTAAAACTTCATCTCAGAATGCTTGTGAATTTTTTTCATATTTTTTTAATAGCTGGGTCATAGTTTAAAAAAAAAACTAAGACATTTGTAGTCAACCACTTGGCAGTTCGGCAGTTGCCGCGTCCTAAGCACGTGCGACCTTGCTTGAGGAGGAAGGCCACAGAATAGCAGCTAAAACGTTGACAACTGAGCCTAGAACGCGGCGCCTCCCGGACAGATAAATAGTAACGCATTGGTTGCGGAAGCCTGTGGTCTCACGTCTGTAGATTGTTTCAGACTAGAGAAAAAGTTGTCTTTTCCTTTACCTAAGTATTTGTTCTTGTATACGTATAAATATGGAGACACTCATACAATCTGTACACGTGCGAAAACTCTGCATTTGGAAATAATAATTGTACGAAAATTGAAAATTGATTTAATGTAGCACCCAACTGCAAACGCTCATCCCCCGAAAAGTAGTTTACGGCATTATAGACCCGGTACTGAGCGAGAGAATTCATTCCAATATTGCTGAGTGTTGAGATAAAAATTCGCAGAAAATAAAATAGTCCCGTTAATTTTATCGTGAAAGATAATTTCAGTATTTTCCTTCAATTTAATTTTACATTGATATCGGCTTCTCTTTTCTGTCCATCTGTGCTACGGAAAAGGCGCACCCAAAAGAACTAATATGGAAAATTGTAAAATGGGATGATCATGAAAGTGGTATTTTGAAAAATACATCCCAACTACATAATCGGGGCCTAATATGTTCCCCTTCACTTCCCTACTGTCCCCCATCTATCCTGCACACGAAATGTCCCTTATCATTTCCCCATTTGTCATCTACCCGTCCCCCAAAACATGTGTGTTAGAATTCACTTGTTCTAAAAAAAAAGGCGTGTCCCCATGAGACAAGCAAACCTGGTTTAAAAGGCCTAGGAAGCATCGCTTCCGAGTTATTTACTATTATAATGTGTGTTGCAATAATCTTTTTTTGTATGTCATAATCTGCAAACTTCTATTTTTCTTCTAAAATCTGTTTGATGTAGGATGAGGTGTAGTTCTTTATCCACCAGTATCACACTTACAAGGCCTTGTGTCGATTGTTTCTTATAAATTGCCAAAACTATCGTCTTTCCGTAGCATACGATTACTTATGCAAACGATTAGAAAGCTTTAAAAATGATACTTCGTAAGTATATTCCAAAATCAAAACTTTATTGGGTGATACAGCAATGTATACAAATGTATAATAAACACTAAAATAAATGCAGAGAACCGTTGCAGTCAGTTTCAAAGTATATTGAAAGTGCAGTTGTTTTAAAGGCGGGAAAATGGTTTTTATTTTTTTAACTGCAGCCCAGTAATTGGAAAAATCTGAAAAAAATACACAACAATTTGTGTGTAAAGAGGAACATTTGATATTTTTTTCGAGCCTGTTCCAGGCTTCTAAGACACAGTAAAAAAATATTTCTTGATATTTTTTTCGAAAATATTTTTTTGTGTTCGAATTTGGGCCTGAGAAAATATTGAAAAATATTTTTCTGATAGTCCAAGTTGTGTTCTTATTTATCATATTTTTTCAGTCTGATAAAATAGTGTTCAGTTGTCGAAAAAAATTGAAATTAAAAAAACACGTTTTTGGCTGTATAGGGGTGTGGGTGGTAGGACGGAGGCTAAGAAACCTTTCAAAAATATTATTTTTATGTTAGAATTATAGTGTAACCACTCATATGTAATTTGGTTGAGGGGAACTTTTTACCATCTTATCGGGGGGGACCCTTTATATATAAAAGATTTATTTGTTTCTGTATTTTGAGAAGAAATGTAATAATAATTAAGCGAAAAATAATTTTATTAAGCTGAGCGAATAATACACATTAATGAATTGGTGAACTTTAGTTCAGTATTATAAAACACACGGGATAGTTCAGCGTTATTTTGAATATTCCTTATTAATAAATCCTCTTTCAATTATATATTGCTTTTAAACGTTACTTACTTGGAAATTAAACAGTTTAATGCCTAAAATCATGAGTCACAACTAGACCTCTGATTTTAGGACAAATGCCTATTTAGGACGTGAAAAGTAATTGCAGATGTTCACGAATAATGAGAAAATAGATGTACTACAAGCATCTAATATACCTAAAATGTCCTAAAAAGAGCGGTTGATGTCTATTTTAATATGTTTTTGCCTAAAACAAGTGATTTTCAAGAACGATCGTATTTTAAAAGCTAAATTTTGAAATTCGTTTTACGGAAACGCAAAAACTTTTCCGAAATGCAAATATTGTGTGATCGAACAATGCACCGAAATCTTTCACTCAAAATACCGAACAAAAGGAGCCCTGCAAGTCAACATAATGAGGATGTTTCACGCTCGTCTCCGATCAGCACGCACTTCTTGGGCAATTGCACCCATTCCTGATGTAGCTGCGCTGTTGGCAGGTTGAGGCTTATCGCCGCAGCGCGTCGTCTGCGAGTTCAGGCGAGGAAAGTGGCAGACAGGCCAAACAAAAGCCTACTCAAGCGAATATTACAAAATACTGTTTAGTGTTTAAATGGGTCGTGTGGTACAAGTTTTTTTGGGGGGTGGGGAGAAGGGACGAGTGAATAAGTTCCAGGAGACGTGAGCATGAGAAATGTAACTAAATTTGTTTGCTCCTATAAATCTATGTCAGTAAAAAGTTCATTTTCAGCCTTAAAAATGATTTTAATAGATAAGACAGCCTTATTGTAGAAATTTTGGAGAAAATATTGCTTATATACTATACTGCTAATTATGGAAGTGAATAAAATATGCTCGTGGTCTCTCTCATAAATGTAAAAATACTTTTTACTGCATACAATAATTGGTTAATTTAATCTTTTGGGATAAGTTCTACACGACAGAAATATAACTTTTTAATATGTATATTTTTGTCTGGCTTAGTCATTCTGTAACCTATTTTAAGTGCCTCAAACAACGATTTTAATGCCTATTAGTGCCTAATTTCGTAATTTTGTTGCATATTTTAGGTGCCTAAATCAAACCTTTTTTGTGAGTAAAATTCAAAGGTCTAGTCATAACACTCAAATTTTTACTCTCAAAAAGAAATAGTATTTCCCATTTATTAGATGTAGATAGAGTTGAAGGTGTTGATATGAAACCATTTATATAATATGAGCCCCCTTGGTATCTTATCATACATCGCAAACATTCTAGCAGGAACAATTTTAACTAGTATAATAACTCCTGTTGCCAATATAGCTTTGTGGTTCAGTTGTATATGCGAGCTGATGTGAAACAGAGGTGTTGGTATTTTCACGGTTCTAAAAGCTTTGGAAGGTTTTAGAACCTTTGGCCTTTAATTAGAGCTGAGTTCGCTTAGACCGATTCTGTTTTTTACGAATGAAATACAATATGTTTTAAACTTTGTTTTTCTTTGCATTCAATCTGTAATTTCGAACTATCATAGACCGGTTTTAGTTCGCAGAATTTAATATAGCGATGGTTGTAAAACGAGCCCCGAACTATGGTGTGTATACGAGCGTATATACGGTACTATACGTATGAGCCCCAATTTTAACTGGCTTGTATCACATACACTACAACTTGTGTTCGTACTATTTTTGTTTTAGATGCCACCAAAGAATCTAGAGCCAAAACAAAAAGGAACTAGTGGAGCTATAGAATGGCACAGATTTTCTCGTAGTAGCTCATTTCCTAATTTCGTTGGTCGGGGTTGACTTTCGGTCGTGCCCCATCCTTATGCTAGCTACCATCCATCGCCGCCCGAACATTTTTTCACATTTGCTCAATTTTTCGGTTTCCAAATGGCAAAACCGAAAAATTACTTTAAGAATATTGTTGAAGAATAAAACTTCGTCCTACATGGAAATTTTCGGTGAAAAATTTGGTGCCATTTTTACGAAATGGCGTTTAAGCGTTACGAAATGTGTCAATACGAAATTTGAAGCTCTTTTTTACAGAAAATATTTCGATTTCGAAAAGCTTTATTGGAAGTCGTTTGAATCACTGCCACTCAGAAATGCAATAATATATACAAATCACCGATAATGTGAATATTAAAGACACGAGAAAATTTTCAACAAAATTGCTTTTGTGTAATTTTTGAAGGAACAAAATAATACAGCAAAATGAATTTTAGGTCATCTTATTCACTGCAATAGCATTATCTGTACAAGAAGTTTGAAGAAAACATTTGGAGCCGTTTTTGAGAAAACAGTGTTTGAGTGTTTCTGAAAATGCGGAAATTTGAGTTCATTTTTACAGAAACCTGTTGAGTTTTCAATAAACTTTATAAGACATAATTTAATGTACATGCGCACATTTTACAATGTTCATGTGGAAACAAGTCTAAATAAAAGTGGAGTCTCATAGTATCACCTTGCACAGAGGACTGCATTTTAATAAAAATAATTTATTAATGTAAATTTCAAAATATGTATCCCACAGTTATGTATAAACATTTTTGATCATAATAGATAATATAAACATTTTCAATATTTCGATATATGATTCACTGAGAACTAGTGGTGCTACAGAATGGCACAGACTTTCCCGTATTAGTTTTCTACTTTCTTGGGTTTTCGCTAGCTATTCGGAATTGCCACATACTCTTTCTTGCCAGCTACCATCTATCACCGCCAAAAGTACATTTTTTTGTCATTTTCTTAATTTTTCGGTTTCCTATTGATAGAAGGGGAACATTAATTTTAGAATATTAAAGAACACAGAAACCTGGCAGTAAATGGCAATTTTCTTTTAAAAATTATGTGCCGTTTAAGAGAAAATAGCGTTTTAGCACTACTAAAAATGCGAAATTTGAAGCTCATTTTCACAGAAAATTTTTGACTTTTCAAAATACTTTATTTGAAGTTATTTGAAGCACTTGCACTCACAAATATAATCATCTTTACAAATTGCGGATAATGTGCATATTAAAGATGTGAGAGATCTTTCAAAAAATTAACATTTATATAATTTTTGAAAAAAAACAACTCAAAATAAACTTTACGCTATACTAAAGAGTGTAATTTGCACTATCCGTTACAAAAGTTTCAAGAAAAAAATTGCAGCCATATACGTGAAAATGGCGTTTGAGCATTTCTGAAAATGCTGAAATTTATTTATTTATTTACGTCAAAAACAGTTAAAAACTGCGTATGACGAGCTATGGGGAGAAGTGAATTTTTTGCACGTTTTCATAATTCTGTGGTCTCTATCCTAAACCATATTCTAGTCGAATTTTGAATACAGAAAAGAGAGTTTTTTTTTCGAGTTTTGTTGACAAAATATTCGCTCCTATATAATAAAATATATTTTCAAAGGTAAATTAGCTATAAATTTCTGCCCTGAACCCTCATGTTCTTCATGAAAGAATAATACTTTTTGCCGCGATAATATGAAAAACGATAATTTGAATAACTATATTTCCCACTGAAATTCAGAAGACGTGCACAAATAATGAAGTTACATTTATGTCCAGAAGCAAAACAAGGGACCATCTCAGCATTTGCTCAAGGATCAGGGAAACTGGACGAAAAACCTGATCGAGATGGGGGCCATCAACCCAGAAACTGTGGTACAATACTTGTTACAGGTTCTTTATAATTATAGAGTCCAAATGATAAATAATTACATTAACTATCATTGTTAAAATTAATTCTACTTTCCTTTTTGATGCTCGGTATAGTCTCGAATTGTATAGAAACAGTTATGCAGCAGAAAAGATTTTACTTGGGACTTAAACTTTTCTATTGAATTTAATCGTTTAATGTCTTCTGGCAAAGTGTTGTAGAGTAATGTACATGAATTGTATGTGAATTTTTTGTAGTGAGCTGTTGATACTGCCACCTGGTGAATATGATTACTACGTCGTGTGTTATACTTATAGACATCGGCGTTTGCTGAAAATATATTCCCGTCCTTAAGTAAGTAATTTTTGACAAAAACTACTGATTCGTAAATCAGGAGACAAGGTAATGGTAAAATTCCTAGATTAATAAAGAGTGACTTACAAGAATCACGTGGGTTGGATTTGCTTATTATTCGTACAATTCTTTTTTGTAATCTGAAAGTCTGTGAACTATAAGATGTGTTTCCCCAAAATATTATGCCATATCTCAGGCGGGAGTGAACATTGGCAAAATATACACAACGAGCTGTATGAAGGCTGACGGAATTTGAAAGAATTCTGAACGCGTAGCATAATGAGCTTAATTTTGTGTTCAATTCATTTAATTTGAGCTACTTTTCACAGAAAACGGTAGTGTTTTCGAGAAACTGTACTTGACATTATTTAAAGCATATATACTCGTAAATATAATAAGTGAAAAAATCACCGATAGTGTAAATATTAACGACGGGAGAGACAAGTAAAAAAATGTACATTTTTGTCATTTTTGAAAAAAACCAACCGATAGAAAAATATGGCTTTTATGTCATTGATAGAATACATTTACCACTATCCTTACAAAAAGTTTAAAGAAAAAATTTGGAGCCGTTTTTGAGAAAATCTTGGTTTTGTAATTTTTTAAAATTGCACATATTGCACGCAAAATTGCACGAAAACTACTACTACAATTTTGAAAAACTTTTACACGACCTTTATGAAAACACTCAATATGCAGAACAAATTTTATTTGAAGAAAAAATCTCTATCTTCAATTTTGTAGTTGGAGAAAGACGCCGAAAAAAATTCAAACTTTCACAATTTTCGAAAATTCAGAGCTGTACGTGAAAATCGGACCTATGCCATGTTAAAAAGTGTATTTTACTCTATTCATACAAGAAATTTAAAGAAAAAATTTGGAGCCGTTTTTGAGAAAATTTTGAAAATCGCCGGGGTGCTTCATATAAAGTACCCCCAAATTTTGAAGAATCTTTTTCAAAATCTCAAAGCTTCGACTAGAACCAGATCGACCGGGGAATATCCATTTTGGAAGAAATCGTACGTATGGTTTAGGCGCTAGCAGTGTTCACAGACGGACAGACGGACGGACGGGCGGACAGACGGACGTTTTCCTTTCAATTGGGTTTCGGTATCAAGGACCTAGAAAACAGGGTTTCTGGCTACACCACGTGTTAGGGGATTTTTTTTTCTTAATTTAGCAAGTGGTTTTATCCACTTTTCACGGCCGGGCAATTAAATTTTTTCCGGCTTAAATTGGCCATTTTTTCGCGCAGCATTAGATAACGTTCCCTATACTACGTATATCACTCCGTGTATACGTACGTATACGGGAAAGTAAAAATGCATTGTTGAATTTACAGTTCGAACCGTTCACATAACAATGAGGTTTGTCACCTCTGTGTTCAACTAATCTAATTAATAACATTCAATAATAATCAATTAAATAATTAACAAAATTGAAAACAGTGTATGGAGTTACCGCACAATTAATTAAAACCATTCATATAAACAAATATTTTCGGGTTCACAACAGCGCCTAAATTTGCCCCCCCACCCCACCCCACCCCCAGTGAAAGATGCGATATCCCGCCTCTGTATGGGAATATGTACATGCTGTGAATTTGTAAGGATGGGTCTTGAATATCGAATTTCAATGAGCCCGCGTTGTGTACTTTCATCAGTGGCGTAGCGTCAGGGGACGCTGAGATGCTGAGCATTCCCGTATATAAGAACCTTAAATACTGTATTGATAATCTTACAAGTGGTCTGTTGAGCGAAACACGTTTTGTATTAATTTCAAATTGATTTCCTATGATTGAATTCGGCGGGCTGTTGAAGCTGGCCTCTGATTGGTTGGAAGCTAAAATACTTCAGCGTCTGCCGCCAGATTGCGACGAGCAATGACGCATGCGCAGATGGCGAGGTCCCCCTCTCCCCTCTTCACCCCTGGCCCAGAGAAACCCGACTGCTTTACGCTAGCGTCTACTGCGGAAAGAAGCTCGTTTGTGCACGAGAGCGCAGCACACTTCAGGCGTTCAGTAAATTATCTTTCTCTCTCTCACTCGGGAGTCCCCGCTTGGTCATGGGTACAAACTGTAGAAATAGTGCCTGACTACTATTTCTTAATTAATATCCAAGAAATTGTATTATCTCTTAAATAGATTACATATTATTTAAGTCTGCAATGTATAAATTAACAAATGGTCTTATTGCCATTCGCGTATAAGAATTAAAGCTGAGCCATTGTATAATTTGCTTTCAAGACATCGGCAGCCCTGACTGCTGTGAGGATTTTGTGGGAAGCGCCTACACCGTCGTAAGCAATCGAGATCGTGGAAGTAGTCCCAGTGTATCTGCCTTGTGTTGCGTTCGCCTGTTAGACGAAGTAGTTGATAGTGACATTTTGTGTGTTATTGTTGAGCATCCCCAAACGTGTGAGTCACGCTACGCCACTGACTTTCATCACGTTTTTAATTAAGTTGGCTATACACAAAATTTCAATCAAAGATTTATGCAAGTACATTATGTTTCTTGAAAAGGAAATCATAAAATATACTTTGCTTGTATTCTACCAACATAAATACATTGATTTTAAGCAAATATTCTCCAGTTGGCAGAATGACCAAAAATAAAAAGAGGAAGAATGGCCCCAGCGCAAGTTCGTCAACGTTAGTGAAATAAATGTGAATAATTTCTCCTAGTAACATACCACGCTCCCAGTTTGGATCGATATTAAAGAATACAACAAAACCACCCATGCGACGCAACGGACCATTCACAGATAAGATTTAGATTCCATACCAACACTACTACAAGAGGACAGTAGTGGCAGCATGAATTAGTATTTCTCGGATTACTTTCCAGAGACATTCCCAAAAAACAGAAATTGATATCTTACCTCTGAAATGTTTTACTTGATAATCATTAATACCCATAATTAAGTGCCTTTTTTGTCAATATTAGTGATGACAAGTGCGTTTTTATTGCGCCTTAGGATCAACATGTGTCGAATACGATATTAAAGATATCTCTCGGTGCTTAACAAGTTGAACATTTGCAACGAACTGTGAAATTTCGTAATAGTTTTACGAATTTCGAACCATTCATTATTAGTCCAATAATGAACTATTAACGCGTTTTTTTCCTCATAATTTGAACGAAATTACGGTAGACTAAGGATTAATTATAACATGCGAAATACGTCCTTCTTGCTCATTTAGAACTTCCTTTTGAAAGAGATTTCTGAGTATGAAAAGCTTTTGATTTCACGGCCATAAATTGTATTCAAGAAATGTGTTCAAAGGGCTATGTCTTGGCTACGTCTGATCAAACAAACCTAAGTCAACTCCAAGCAGAATCGCCTTCATTAACTTATTGAAAAGTTTGCCTTTCTTTCAGTTGGTCACACTGTAACAATCCTCGAACAAGTGAAGCTCGAAGACACTTCAGAAAGGCGAAGAGCAGGCAAGGGCAAGAGTTGCGGAGGGGACAGAAAGTGTGGTTATGGTAAATCTACGGTTTTGTTTTGAAAAACGTAGTATACACAATGTAAAAAAGGTAAGAAGATATTAATTAATGCTCTGTCTAGTTATGTTTCTGGATAAAACAGTGAATGAGAGATAACTATACCCATAACCTAGCTTATGAAAATTTGAAGTTTGGAAATTGTTTGGGGAAACATTTTAAATGTATTGACAATTTGATTTTAGATATGGCGTATGTCATTGACATCAGACAGCAAAGTACCAAAACCAATAAATCATGATGTGATAGGACCACCTAATAAAATTTCTAACTTGAGGCCTGTCTTAGTTCATATACCGAAACAAGAATCCTCAATAGAAAAGCAGTTTCGTTTAAAAAGAGAAGAAATTCAGAAATGGAATGAAACCTTTTGGTCCAATCATAACACAAAATTTTTTGAGGTATGTTTATTCTTCACTTCTTTTAAACCATGTTCATGTATAAAGTCAAAGATCTTTTTATTAAAAATATCAAAACACTATATTGTATTTCAGCAAAAAGAAAAATTTACAGCAGATCATGCAAAGAAGTATTCTAGGGAGAGTAGTGTTTCTCCTATGACTTCTGATGAAATGTCTGTGTTCTATAAAAAGTTTCTCGATGAACATTGGAAAACTCATCAAATGTACAATGTTGAATGGTACCGTAAAAATATTGGTCTACTTTTGCTTGCTTTACGTGTGACTGTTTTCAAAGTGGCAAGAACATGGAAAGTTATCAGTAAATTATAAATCATTGCAAATGCTGTATTATTTAATAATATTTAATTGATTTGCGTGAATTTTAGAAAACAAAAGTTTTGAAAGAAAAAAAAAAGTTGGTTTGTTGTTTAATTTTTAATTAAATTTTTTGAGTATGTAAGGTTTTATTTAATAAACAAAGGAAACCCATTCCTTAACTTACAGTTTATTACAATTTTGTTTCACTGTAATTGATTGGAAAGTATGAAAATATTGAGTAATTTACTCATCAATCTAGTCAGAAACAAATTTGTAAAAATAAAACTAAATGGATGTGAATATGTATTTAATAAATTCTTATTATTCTATTTGTAAGGAATTATTTAACTATTGTAGTGACTTAGGTTCATGGAGTATAACTGTATAAAGTCCAATGGGGTTGTGGATGTAATTGCCAAACATGAAAACTGGAGTTTTTAAGTCTAATTTATGAAAATAAGCCTTTTTATTATCATTCATATATAACTAAGAAGGAAATCATGCTCCATTTTTAGTCATGATTCCCATCCTTGATCCCTCGAAAATATATTTTTTATGAAAATGAATTGTAAACTTTGTATGATATGTAAGAAGAATTGTATAATGTTGCATGCAACACAATGCAAGTTTCCCATATATTTGCTCTACAGTTTTTTTCTGTTGTGAAGTTTACAGTTGACAGTTTTAAGTTTTCATTATCAAAATCTGGGCTCTTCTTGGGTATAGGTGTCAGATAAGACCCTCAACCAACTGCCAAATATGTGAACATACAGACAATCCAGTGGGCACACTGTGAATCCATCTTTACTCAATCACTATTCTGCCAGTTAATTCTCTGTTTATTAATTTTTGTTATAATTCTCTTACATGCTATTACAGTGATAATAAGAACTAACCTTTATTAAATATTTGGTTAATGTGTAAGTTTTTAGTATTGAAAACTTTCAATTCCTATTGAACTGGAACCTTATCTATTTGGGGTTAATGGTAGTCTTTTTGGGAGCCCCCAATGTATAGCACCAATTGCACCAGCCTTGCTATGTCCGTCCCTACTGTTGTAGATTATTGTTATGGTAATATATTATTCACCAAAGCATAAAAGCATAATTTTTCGTGTTAAAAGTATAATTTTACCTGATGTATGTTTCATGCTTATGGGATATACTTACTCTAGAGGGAGAATTATATTTCTCTCTTGTGTGCTGTTTTCCACAATCTTGATATGCTATGTTTTCCACAAATGTTTTTGTGAGAATTACATTTAAAAAATAGTACACCATAAGATTCTGAATTCTTGATTCAAGAGTAGAATTTTTTGTTGTTGAAATGCCATAAAATTGTCAATTAGCAATTACTTTTGACGATCACTGGTAAAAAAGTTTCTGGTGTTTATGTTGTAAGTAATCAAGGAAGAAAATGTTATTTCTCTAGAAAGTAAATGTTTTACTGAAGCCTGGCATTTGATAATGCAGAAACAGACTTCTACTGCCATTTGTGGAAAAATAATATTTTAGTAACCAAGGATGAAACTACTGTTCGCATCTTTTTACCATCCTTTCTGAACAACTGAAATTTTATGAATATTTCCTGTACGATCCCAGTTTTCCTGCCTTGAAAACAAGAAATTGAAACAAAATTTGATATTGTAGCATCCATTTCTCACCATAGAGATGGCCATGGTTTAACATCAACGTAGAGATGCCTCCAGATTAAAAAAACTTGTATTTAGTGGCCAGAATTTAACTTTGAAATTGAGTTAAAAATGACAAATATACTGCTTCTGTACCACCTGTATGACTTTAATGTTCGAATTAAGTGGAAAAAAAAATTATGGTATAGATGTTCATAAATTACGTAATGCTAAGGAGGGGAGAGGGAGTTTGACTCAGCAGTACACAAGAATCATTCACAGCTATGTGGGGTTAGAAGGATGTTTCTTCAATGTTGCACAGCATCGTTGTTGTTGTTCTTCTTCTTCTTCTTATTATTATTATTTTTCTAACATTGGCTGAAATAATTTATTTTATTCAGTCTTAAACTAAAATATTAACAAATTAAATTAAAAAAATATAAATAAATAAAATTTTGATGTGTTGCCCTATGATGCAGGACCCCTGAGGCAGTAACATTTTTTATTTTGCTCTTTACTCAGCACAGCTGCATTTATGAAAGCTTGCCCTTGATGTAATCCTTCTTCTATCTTTCTACTTTCATTTTACTCACTGGAAAAGGAAAAATTCTCAGAAGTTAATTGTGTTGCTCTTTGAAATTTGATTCTATTACATCAATGCACATGTAGAGCTTTTAAGGTCGTATTAATAGTTATTTAAATAAATATTCATTTGTTTAACATTAAGAGTTGACTTTTATTGAAATTATTTAGAAATAAAGTTATTAAGAATAAAAAAATTGTCCCTTAATTTTATTGTTAGGTGCAGTCACAATCACTAACACCGGTCTGTGTCATTTTTGATGTCTCTAATATTTTATTTGTTTCTTAATGCATTTTTCACACTGATTTGAAATCTGCAATCGGTATTTTCGCATCAGCTTCAGTTTTCGCTTTACAAGCCAATACATGTTTTTGGCATTTGTGGTCTTTATTAGATGTTAATGCTAATTTGAAAAATTTCTTTCTTTGGACAGATTGTTATCATTACTTCATTGACATAGTTACATGTTGAAGATAACTAAATTTCATCAATTTACATGAATAGAAAATGTAAAAATGACCCGAATATATTTTGCTACATATGTGGTAAAGTAACGTTGCCAAGACAAAGATCCAACATTATGAGTAGAGCATTTATGAAGGCCAGCTATTACATTTATTTTAATATGAAATTGAAAGAGTTGACAAGACATTTGTTCTGCAGCTATGGCGTCGAGCATGCGATAAGTAGGCTTAGATGATGAAACAAGGGAATCATTAAGGCAATTAGGTTTAACACATTGCTATTTTTGCATGACGAAATTACTCGTTCAAGATAATTAATGCCGAGAGACTTTATTTTATATTTCAGAAGTAGAGGGGTATCAAAGTCTCTAGGTGAAATCTGGCTTTTGTTGGAGACTGGAAAGAGATGAATGTGGAGCCACACATGAAAGGTGCTTAAGTAAACATTTCTATAAATTAAATTGTCTTATATAAAAACCTTTAAAATGTAACAGAGGAAAGATGAAATAGCTACATTTATTTCAATCATTCACATTTATGACTTACGAAGGATGCTTATAGAAAGGGTATAAGAAAAATTTTTTCCAAAATATTTATGTTTTTTAAATAAAATTTTCTATTAACAAAGGTTGTGTTGAAACTGTCTTATGTTTAATTCACTTAATAGTTACCATTATATAATATTCTATTGTTTTCACATTTTTTATCAAGTTATTTACCGTCTATATACCGAGAATGTCCTAATGGTAAAAACAGGATGCGTAATAGTCACATGATCCATAGTACAAAAACTAGACATGATTGAGAAAAACTAATATTATTTTCGAGTTCACTGCGGTCAATTCCTGTTAAAACTGTGGAAAAAATTTAAACATCATAAACTTTTTTTAAAAACGCAGTCCAGTGTAATTAACTCTGACATTAATTTTCATAAATTTTAGTAAATAGCACAAATAAAATTAATACAAATTGTTTTTACTCTTGCATAGTAAATTTTTACTAAATGTATTAAATGTTGGTGGTCACAAGTATTGTATAATTATTTAGGGTATACATAAATATTTAGGGAGTTGAAGAGTGATTCAGGAGGGAGGGGAGTTCCATATGTATTTTATATAATTTATGGATGGGCTCTTAATGATTTCATTACCATACTTGAATTTAGATACCTGTGTTGTGGTGCAACGGGTCAAACATCTGTCAAAATACTAGCAGTCATTTAACCATTGTTTTAAGATTATTTTTAATTTAAAATAGTATATACTAGTTTAGAATTCATTCAATTGATATACTTTTTTGATCGTTAAACATTTTGATTTTCAAATTTAGTTGATATGAAAACATTTATGCAATCCCCATTCTAAACTAAGGTTAATAATACAACCAATTTAGTCTTGATAGTTAAAAGAAACAAGAAAGCTGGTAATATGAAAGGGCTCAGCTGCATTTGTAGTCTGATCAGGAGCCCGTCAAATGTAGTGTTTCTCTTCTCTCCACAACTGCCAATTTTTCTTAATGAGATGCAAGTTTTAAATTGGTTGTCACTATTATTATTGTTTTTAATAATAGGTTCAGTAATCATGTATTATATTATTGTTTAGTTTTCATTTATCACATGCCAGCATATTCTATTGAACTTCTTATTGTTTTGTTTTTACATATTTTTCAAGGCCTTTTCTTAATTTAGGACAACCATAATAAATACATCCACCTTTTTTATCCTGTAATTTTATTCTGTGAAGTCTGACAGTATTTCGGAGACTGCTTTGTCTCCCTTGTCTGGTACAGTTGTTTATAAATACTTTGAAACCAACTGGAATATATACAAATACTTACACAAAACTAGTAGTGTTACAGAGTGGCACAGACGTTCCTGTATTAGTTTTCTGTTTCGTTTAGTTTCTGCTAGCTATTCGGACTTGACAATACTCTTGACAGCTGCCATCTATCACTGCCCAAACTATTTTTTTTTTGTTGACGTTTTATTATTTTTTTGGTTTCTAATAGTACAACCAAAATATTATTTTAAGAATATTAAAAACACAGCTAAACCTTGTGCAATTTTGGTTGAAAAATTTGGAGCCGTTTTCAAGAAAATGACATTTAAGCAGTACTGTAAATGCGAAATTTGAAGCTCTTTTTCACAGAAAATTTTTGAGTTTTCGAAAAACTTCATTTGAAGTCATTTGAAGCACTTAAACTCACAAATTCAACAGTGTTTACAAATTGCTGGAAATGTGCAGATATGAGAGAACTTTTGTGTAATTAAAAAAAAAAATCCAAAATGAACTTTACGTCATATTGACGAGTGCGATTAGTACTATCCATTCAAAAAGTGTGAACAAAAAATTTAGAGCCTTTTTTGAGGAAATGGCGTTTAAGCATTTCTGAAAATATCAAATTTTTAACTAGTTTTCACAAAAAACTATTCAATTTTAGAGAAACTATGACAGTATTTAAAGCACACATACTCATTAATATAATAAAGGGAACAAATTGCCGCTAATGTAAATATTAACGTGAGAGATCAATAAAAAATTACATTTAAAAAAAACAAAAGAATAGAGCAATATGGCGTTAATGTCATCTCATAGAGCACATTTAGAACTATCCCTACAAAATGTTTAAGGAAAAAATTTGGAGCGGTTTTTGAGATAATCTGTTTTTTGTAAGTTTTTAAAATTTCAAATATTGCGCCAAAACTATTAAAATTTTCAAAAAAATGTATAACCTTAATGAAAGAACTCGCTTTGGACAACAAATTTTATTTGAAGGAAAAATCTCTGTCTTCAATTTCGTAGTTCTAGGAAGACGCCGAAAAAATTTCAAAATTTTGCAATTTTCGAAAATTCAGAGTTAACCGTGAAAATGGGATCTATGCCACCTTAAGTGTATTTTACTCTATTCTTACAAGAAACGATAAGAAAAAATTTGGAGCCGTTTTCGAGAAAATTTCGAAAATATCCAGAGAGCTTCCTGTAAAGTGCCTCCAAATTTTAAAGAAAGTTTTTCAAAATCGCGGCGCCTCGAGTTGAAGCAGATTGACCGTGGAATATCCATTGTGGAATAAATCGCACGTATCATTTAAGCGCTAGTGATGTTCAGACGGAAGTTTGGAATATAACCACTCTTTAGGTATCGCATGACCCCCAAACGTGTATTTCCATTAAAATCTCGAAATCGAATTTCCGCAGCATTATATAACTTTCCCTGTACTACTTATATTAATTACTCCGCATACACGTATACGGGAAAGTAACTAGTGGTGCTACAGAATGGCACAGACTTTCCCGTATTAATTTTCTATTTCCTTGGGTTTTCGCTATCTATTCGAAATTGCCACGTACTCTTTCTTGCCAGCTATACCATCTATCACCGCCAAAAGTACGTGTTTTTGTCATTTTCTTAATTTTTCGGTTTCCTATTGGTAGAACGAAAATATTAATTTTAGAATATTAAAGAACACAAAAACCTAGCCCTAGGCAATTTTCTTTTAAAAATTATGTGCCGTTTTAAAGAAAATTGCGTTTTAGCGCTACCAAAAATGCGAAATTTGAAGCTCATTTTCACAGAAAATGTTTAAGTTTTCAAAATACTTTATTTGTAGTTATTTGAAGCACTTACACTCACAAATATAATAATGTTTACAAATTGCTGGTAATGTGAATATTAAAGATAATAGAGATCCTTAAAAAAATACGTATATGTAATTTTTGAAAAAAAAAAATCCTCAAAATAAACTTTACGTCATATTCAAGAGTGCCATTAGCACTATCAGATCAAAAAGTTTGAAGAATTTTCCCCCCCCATTTGTGAGAAAATGGCATTTGAGTGTTTCTGAAAATCCGGAAATTTGTGCTAATTTTCACAGAAAACGGTTGTGTTTCCGGTAAACGTTAGTGGATATTATTTAAAGCACATGTTCTCGTAAATATTCCCCCATCTCGATCAGGTTTTTGTCCAGTTTCCCTGATCCATTGAGCAAATGCTGAGATGGCCCCTTGTTTTGCTTCTGGACGTAAATGTAGCTTCACTGTGCGCACGTTTTGTTGAGCACTCCTTTTGCTTGTAGTTCATTTACAGTTGAAATTGATTTTCTATAACTCGGGAAAAAAAATTTTTCAAATATCTTTATTTTTCTAAAATAATTATTTTCTAAATTCATTTTTTCGTTATATATAAAATTCTGGCCCTCAAGAAAATGTGCGCAGATAAATTTCTTTCCCCACACGTCATATACAGTTTTTACTGTTTTTGACAAATAAATAATAATAAAAAAATATAATAATGTGAACCATTCGCCGCTAGTGTAAATATTAACGACGTGAGAGATAAGTAAAAAAATACATTTTTGCAATTTTTGAAAAAACAAAACAATACAGAATTATGGTGTTTATGTCATCTCATAGGGTACATTTAGCACTATTCCTACCAAAAGTATAGAGAAAAATAATTGGAGCCGTTTTTGAGAAAATATTTTTTTGTAATTTTTTAAAATTGCATATATTGCACGCAATATTGCGCGAAAACTACTCGTAGGAAAAGTTTCAAACAAATGTACATGACCTTAAAGAAAAAACTCACAATGAAGAACAATTTTTTTTAAGGAAAAATCTCTATCTGCAATTTTGTAGTTGGAGGAAGACGCCGAATAAAATTCAAACTTTTGCAATTTTCGAAAATTCAGAATTAACCGTGAAAATCGGACCTAAGCCACCTGGATAAATGCATTTTACTCTGGTCTTACAAGAAATTTAAAGAAAAAATTTGGAGCCGTTGGTGAGAAAATTTTGAAAATGTCCAGGGAGCTTCATGTAATGTAGCCCCAAGTTTTATAGAATCTTTTTCAAAATTTCAAAACTTCGACTAGAACCAGATCGACCGGGGAATATCCATTTTGGAAGAAATCGTACGTATGGTTCAGGCGCTAGCAGTGTTCACAGATGGACGGACGGACAGACGGACGTTTTCCTTTCAATTGGTTTTTCGATATCAAGGACCCACAAAAGACGGTTTCTGGCTACACCACGTGTTAGGGGATTTTTTTCTTAATTTAGCAACTTGTTTTATCCACTTTTTCGTTATCACGGCCCGGCAATGAATTTCTTTCCGCCGAAAATTGGCCATTTTTTCGCGCAGCAGTACATAACTTTCCCTATACTACGTATATCACTCCGTGTATACGTACGTATACGGGAAAGTAAAAATGGGACATATCTTGAACAAAGTCTATTGATCACTTGCAAAATTGTTGCGATTGCAAACAACCATTTTTTACTCAAACGAACGCCTATTTGGCCTCAAAATCGCTTTAAACCGGCTGAATGACCGCTCCACATCAACTGAAGTCACTGTCGCATATTTAAACACTGCGATATCCATTGGATCCAGTTCAACACCAGAATCCTTGGCCATCACCCCCACTGGTTGTCCACACAAGATATCAGCGCTAGGTTGAATGTCCTTCCAACCGGAATTTTTCTGCAAAATATAAAAAAAAATCTTTTTTTTGCTTACATTCTCCCCTCGTGCATCGTGAGAGAACTTAAACACTGACGAAATTGTAACTGATGGGCTTCTTTTCGCAGGTGAGGGGTGAATATGCAACAGTAATATGCAAACAGGGCTCAAATATGAAATTATGGTGATATATGCGAAATAAAAATAGCTTAAATTGGTTCTAAATGTCTCCCAACATATACAATTTGTTGAAACAGGATGTTTTAGTTAAAAGAGTAAAATATGCAAATGCATGTAAATCACAGCCCTACTGAATTAAGTTAAGCCGTTGTGGAGTGCAGTTCAGCTACGACTTCGAACAGTCTCTGTAAGGTCGGATTTCACAGAATAAAGTTATGATATAAAAAGTTTTGGATGTATTTATTATGTTTATTCTAAATGAAACTAGCAATGCTACTGAATGGCACAGACTTTCCGTATTAGTTTTCTATTTCCTTGGATCTGGGCTAGCTATTTCGAATCGCTACATACCACATACTCGTGCCAGCTGCCATCTATCGCCACCCAAAGTACTTTTTTTGGACGTTTTCTTAATTTTTCGCTTTCCTAATGGTAGAACGGAAATATTAATTTTAAAATATTAAAGAACATAAAAACCTCGTTCTAAATGACAATTTTCTTTGACAAATTTGGAGCCATTAAGAAAATGGCATTTAATCGCTATTAAAAATGCGAAATTTCAACCTCTTTTTCACAGAAAATTTCTTAGTTTTCAAAAAACTTCAATTGAAGCACTAACACTCACAAGTATAATAATGTTTACACATTACTGTTAATGTGCATATTAAAGGTGTGAGGGATCTTTCAAAAAAGTTATATTTGTGTAATTTTTGCAAAATCAAAAACTTACCAGAAATTGAACTTTACGTCATATTAAAGAGTGCAATTAGCACTATCCGTTAGAAAAGTTTGAAGGAAGTTTGGAACCGTTTTTGAGAAAATGGGGTTTGAGCGTTTCTGAAAATTCAAAATTTTGAGCTAGTTTTCACAGAAAACGGTTGAGTTTTCGAGAAACTTTACTTGAAATTATTTAAAGCACATGTTCTCATTAATATAATAACGTAAAAACATCGCCGCTAATGTAAACTAACAACGTGAGACACAAGTCAAAAAAAAATGTATTTTTGCCATTTTTGAAGGAAAAAACACACAAAACGCCATACAACAATATGGCTGATAGAGTACATTTAGCACTATCACTACCAAAAGTTTAAAGAAAAAATTTTGAGCCGTTTTTGAGACAATCTTGGTTTTGTATTTTTTTTAATTACACGCAATATTGCGCGAAAACTACCAACATTTTCAAAAATTTGTACATGACCTTAAAGAAAGAACTTAGTATTAGGAACAAATTTTATTTGAAGGAAAAATCATTATCTGCAATTTTGTAATGTAGTTGGATGAAGACGCCGAAAAAAATTCAAACTTTCGCAGTTTTCGAAAGTTCAGAGTTAACCTTAGAATTCTACGCCACTTTAGTAAGTTATTTTACTCTATTCTTACAAGAAATTCAAAGAAAAATTTGGAGCCGTTTTTGAGAAAATTTCGAAAATGTGCGGGGGGCTTCATGTAAAGTACCCCAAAAATTATTATTTTTCAAAATCTCAGAGCTTCGACTCAGGACAGATTGACTGAGGTTTCTTCAATTTGTAAAAAATCGTATGCATAGTTAAGGTGCTAATGTTGTTTACATACACCGGACGGACGTTTTGCTTTCAATTGGTTTTTCGGTAACAGAGACTTACAAAACAGGAATTCTCGCTACACCACGTGTTAGGGGATTTTTTCTTCTTAATTTAGCAACTGGATTTATTCACTTTTTCGTTATCACGGCCCAGCAACGAATTTTTTTCTGCCGAAAATT
Source organism: Acheta domesticus (assembly GCA_031308135.1). Taxonomy (NCBI): domain Eukaryota; kingdom Metazoa; phylum Arthropoda; class Insecta; order Orthoptera; family Gryllidae; genus Acheta; species Acheta domesticus. The sequence goes on along the minus strand of JAHLJT010009419.1, from coordinate 198,534,178 downwards.
TGCCATTTTTTCGCGCAGCATTAAGTTTTCCAACGTACGTATGTTACTCCGTATATACGTACGTGTACGGGAAAGTAAAAAATATGAAATAGCCTATTTCTCATAATTATTTTTCATGCAGTGTATTTGGATTTAAATTTTTTTATGCCAGGTAGTCAAGTTAAAAATTCTGAAATATACCTTAATTTTCTTTTCTCAGTAGCAGCTAATGTGAATGAATATAATGAAGTATTTTGTGTTCTTGTAATTGCTACTTTTAAAAATTAATGAAATCAAAAACTTATCTTTGATTATACTTGAAATATCTAAGAAGTTTTTTGTTTGTTTGTTTGTTGTGACTTCATTAATGCAATGTGTTTCTAAACCCTTTTTGGGTGTTGAGAACTTGGAGTAATTTTGCATTCAATGCTTTTGATAAATCTCATTGTTAGGGAGTGGCTTTTTTTATCCTAAAATATCTTGAAAAATGCTTTTAAAAATATGCATTTATGATCTAAAAATTCTCAAATGTGCAATTAAATTTAACATTTCATTTCTTGTACAAAATTTTTATGATAAAATTCAGGAGAAGCATGCCTGGAATTAAACGATATCTGTTTTTGCCAACATAATATAATCTACCTTACTTCGCAGGAGAAATAATTGAAGTAAATATTCACCTAAAGTATGCCTTGTAAATATTCACCAAAATTCTGCCTGATTTAACAAATATGATATCGAGGCATATCCAACATTGGTGCAAGTATTTTATCATCTAGAGAGAGAGAGAGGAGGGAGGGGAAAAAAACAACAAAAAAAACACGCAAGCTGTGACAAGCTGATTCTTATCAATGAATGCTTACTAATAAAGATTCTATGAAAAGATGGAACGTTTTAGAGATAAGCATTTATTGTATCAAAATATGCTCTTATAATTACTCGAATATGCACTAACATATTAATCTATATAGCATCATATTCTAACCAAATGTAAAGAAATTTCGCTCAGCTATTCCCTGAAGCAATGGACAAAAGTATGCAAAATCATAGAAATCCACTCCCTACTTGTCATGTTGCAATCAGTTAGTGTCTTCTATCTCTTTGGCCAGCGGCTCGGCGCCATTTGTAACTGGGGCTAGTTATGCCAGTCACCTGCGGACTTTTGAATTGCTTAACTTCATGAATTGTAATTAAGCAATTTGATTAATGGCACTGGCACTGACAATTCATTGCAGTAGAAATAAGTAGAGGTCACGATCTGATTTGTTATGCTTCTAATTCTGTTCAAGTTGTATGAACAGTTTTTTTTTTTTTATAATTATTTATCATTCGTTTTCTAACCTCCTCTGCTCATGTCAGCAATCTGATGGGATGAGAATAATCTTTTTTTATCACAGTTTTTCAGTAACTCAAAGTCAATAATCCATAATAAAATCACCTTACTACTTTCATTCCTCTACCTTTTATCACATTTTTTTCCATCTTATTTAACATAAGCTTTTCATTTCTAGCATTTGTGGTGATCAATATCTTCATTTTGATTATTTATTTGCATTATAATATTTAATCAATTACAGAATATACATAACAATTAAAAACAGAATAAGAGGAAATTCTAAAGAGAATAAATTTCAAATAAAACACACAAATATGAGAATGGCTTCTTTATTACAAGGAAAAAAAGCTTGCAGAGTGTAGTTCTTCTGTTAGTTTACAAAGTTTGTGTACATTTTCCATGTATACGGTCTTTCCAGACACTCTTATCTATGAAACACAGGACTTTATTTGAAAGAGCAAATGAGGTCTTCTGGTGAAAGAAAGTGATACAAAAGCTGTCAACACACGCAAAAGTGAAATAGGGAAGGAAGTGTACTGTTCTAAGAAATTGTACAATTTGTTCTCGAACTGCAATCTTGCAGCAAAATAAAATAACATTGGCAAGATATCTCTTTAATACTTTGATTTACATTTCTCTTCATAATACTTGACACCAAGTCCATGCTTTCACATGATAAAAGAACAAGATTTTAAAGGAAAATCTGAGATCTTTGTCCAGTGGTTTCTGCATTCATGGTATTGAAGAGAACAATCTACTCTACTAGCTACCCTCAAACACAGCTGCTCTTAATATATTTCAATCACAATTTAAGATCTTTACCTAATACTGCATGCACTCTGTCACTGAATTTCCCTTTTAGAATTATTCGATATACAGTATATATATGTATATAAACACAACCACATATAATCAACATTTAGAAAATAGTTTCAAGAATATGAACAATTTTTATGGTATATGTATATACATATTTGCTGATACTTTCATTTTACACATTTCCATACAAAAAATTCAGTGAAAACAAAGGACATGTTTATGCTTCTGCTGGTCTTCTCCAAATATTTCATTATTGTAAATCATACAATCAATTTTTTCCCCTTAACTTCAAAAATTTTAAATCTCAATATGAATGACATCACCGACAAGAAAGTATTTCTAATTCATTGTCATGTAACATTATAGAATATTCTAGGCCAGAGGTAATGAATTAAAGCATAGTCACAAAAAAAAATTGTGCAATAATATATATGTATATCCTATTAGAAAGTAGGGAATGTCTATGGGCGAAGGGATATGTACAATGCATGGAAGACCAACATTCCTTGGTGGTTTCATTACTGTAGTTAACTTACCATGTTTTTTAAAGAGGGAGATAATTCAACAAAATATAAATAAAACAACAATCACAAATAAATACAAACAACAACAGCACTGACACTTCGGTGTCTATTGCTCTACTGATCTGCTGACTCACAAGGAGCAAAACAATGAAAACAAAATTTCACTGTTCTACTAAATCTACTATCTGCCATGATCACAGAAACCTTGTGGTTCATACAAAGTGCAAAGTATCATATGTACATAATCTGCATACATGACTTTTCTGTACATACGTCAACACCTAGATAAATTAAGAATGCAGACTGCAATGGCATGTTACACAAGAGCACCTTGCATCCAGTAGCAGCATCACATTTCAAAAGAAAAAAAACTGTCCGTTCAAGACAGGTAAATGAGATACAGCGTAGTTAAATACAAAACCCAGGTATACAGAAACACTGCACAACTCAAGTTATGTCCCTGTTGGATGATGTGGCTTCAGTGGTGTTGTTCTCTAGGCCCACCATTTCTGCAGCTGCCACATCAGGCCCCACACGTCTGAAGAACTGTTCATGACCTTGGTAGGTGTACTGTGTTTCATCGAGACCAAACCTGAGACCCAGTACAATATTCAGAGCAGAACCATCATAACGGTGGCAGCCTGAATACCGATACTGTGGCTTCTTATCAAAGCGACATCCTCCTGATTGTGCCCCTGTAACAGACATGATGAAGAAAAGTTTTCAAATACAGTTTAAAATAAACAGTTCCTGTTTGCACAAAAAACAAAAGGTAATGAAAGTAGGAAACAAAAATCTGAGAGGCCTTAGATTTTTAAATTATAAATATATCCTGACTATATTGAGACTCAACAACCATGATTTCTTTGTTGTATCTTGGTTGTCAATAAATAAATGTATCTTGAGTATAGAATTATCAAAGGTTTGTTCAAAAAGTTATTTGCTATTGTATTTACATTAACCCATTAGTTCCCATTGCACCCACATGGTAATACCTTGTGCAAGTTCAAACTTTCATTTTTCTTTCCTCCCTCTGTCTGAATCTGAGGGAAAAAGATGTTTCAATGTGTTTTTGAGACTTTGCAGTACGTTAAGAGTGCTTGCTCAATTGTGTACCTGCATTTGCCAAAGGCAGAACATCAATTTGAAAATGAAAGAACAGTTTGTTTACCTTCTGCGATCTATTCTGATGTAAGTCATTTAGATGAATTTTTTCTGAAACTATTTTATCGTAAAATTGTTCTAGAGATATATTGGAAGATATCCTTACAATTATTAGTAAAAAAAGCTTATAATTTGTAGAAAATTAGATGATTTTGTTCTGTATTACCATATGGGTGCAATGGGAACTAACACACCCATGTTTTCTTCTGTTATCACAGACCTGATATTTCACTTCAAGAGGCAATTGATCTGCTGGAAACTGATTTACCTAATAATATTTTACTAGATGCTATATTTGTGGAGCCACCTAATCCATCAGTTCAAATTGATAAAGAATCAGGAAACTAAAAGTAAGATTTTAATTTGATTTATTTAGTTAAAGAACAGTAAAAACTTGTATGATGTAAGGGGGAGAGGAAGATGATGTTAGACATCTGTCAGGTAGACAACTACTTGCTCCAACCGAAATTGTTCTCCTGAATAGTAAGCACATTGAAGAATTACTGACAGTGTGAGAGCCTAGACCCCCTAGTTCACAACCTAAATATTCAGTCCCGTGTCAAAAAAATAAGACTAGGGAAGCCCATTGATGAATTTACCAATGAGGATGTTGAACAAAAATACAGTTCAGCATCAATTGATATTCCTAACGATTTAAATATTTGTTGTGTACAGATGTTTGAAAAAATTTCATATATGAAGAGCAAGAACATCTCAGAAAGAAGACTGAAAAGTAAATTCTTTTTAGGAATCACAAACCTCAAAATATTTCACTTGAGGAGGAAATAAAATGTTTTTAGGTATTTTGAAACTGAGTGGATACAATCAGTTACCAGCTTCCAAAAATTACTGGAATGAGAAATCCGATATGAAAAATAAGATGATTTTACAAGGAATTAGAAGAAAAATCAAACGCAAAATATCTTGTGTTATGTCTATTGTGCAGATAATAATTTAATGGATTCTCGAGACAAAGTTGCAACCATTCCTGGTTCATGTCATGAAAAATTCTGTTGATAACTTCATAAATAATATAATTGTCACCTTTCCCACCACCTTGTTGGAAGCTATAACCGCTCGGAGAATATGTTCCGCAGTCGTATAGAATCCAAATTGTGACCATGTCAATGTGTTTTAATAATTAAATTCATAATTTTGATGAGTCTCTAGTGAATTTTTTTGACCACCACAGAATAAATCAATTCATTCCCACTAAACCTATCACATTTTGATTTAAAATGTTGTGCATAAATTCATGTGATGGATATCTTTTCAACTCGTCATTTTTCCCTGGTACATGTCAAAGATATCAGAAGAATGAAACATCTTATTTGATAAATTATCACCACCACTTGTAAGAATGTTCAATCAGTTACCAAATAATATTTCAAAATTACCATTGAATTGAATTTGTAATATCCATATTCAAGAAAGGCAATTGCAAAGATTGTAATAATTACAGAGGGATCAGTATCTTAAATGCAGTATACAAGCTGTATGCTAGAATATTAAATAAAAGGTTAAAATGTATCTCGGAAACTCTCATTGGTGAAGAACAGAATGGTTTTAGAAAAGGGAGATTGACTACAGACAATATATTTATACTGTAACAAATAATAGAAAAAAGAAAGGAGTTCAACCAACACACATGCACACATAGCTTTCATAGGTTTTTGTAAAAGCCTTCGATAATGTAAATAGAGTGAAACTCTGGTCTGTAATGGAAACCAATGGCTATCCTCAAAAGTTAGTAGAAGCAATAAAGAACTTTTATAAAAACTCTACTATTGTTATATAAAAGAAGGAATAAACAAAACTGATAAAATATTGATAAACAGAGGAGTGCGGTAAGGATGCCCAGTCTCACAGGCACTTTTTAATATTTATATTCATGACATTGTAAATTATTTGCTTCCAATTTTAGATAAAGGTATTAAGATATCAAAAGAAAATATTTTAAATATTTTACTCTACGGAGACGATGCTTTAATATTCTAGGAAACCGAAGAAGATTTACAATATGCATTATCCCACTTAAATCATTTATGTAAAAAATACGATGTTGAAATATCGAAAGAAAAAACAAAGGTGATGGCATTTTGGGGAAAACATTTAATAAGATCAAAAATTATTTTGGATAAAATAATTTTAGAGCAAATTTCCCAGTTTCAACTATTTAGGTTGTCAAGTCGATCAAGATACCAATAAAGACATCAACATTAAATTGGCAAGGTTCCATAGAATTTGTGGTACTAACACACTAAAAAACAAGGCAAGATACAAGAATAAAATTTTATAAGACTATGGCTCTTCCAATTCTTCTACACGGAAGTGAAAGCTGGGTACCAACAAAAAGAACCTTTAATAGAATTCAGGCCGTTGAAATGAAGTTTTTGAGGAGAATGCTCGGCTGCACGAAAGAAGATCATATTCGTAATGAGAATATTAGGGAAAAACTAATTGTTGAAGGAATTGGAAGCAAAATAAATAAATATCGAAATAACTGGTATCAACACACACAAAGGATGGATGACTCAAGACTACCTAAATTAGCTTTACTCTACCAACCGCTTGTTTGCACAAAATATCCACCAAATGTTTTCACAAAAATAGTTATGGGAACTAATTAGTTAAGTGGAATTTCAAAACCAAAGAAGCATTATTGGAAATCAAACAGTATGAGATAAAAGTAATAAAAGCTGCTATAAACTATTACTTCAGTTCTCAGACTGCCATCCAAGAATCTCACTTGAAAAGGTTCCCGATAGAGTACAGGGGAGGGAGGAGCCAGGGATCCTAAATGTGGTGGACATATGTAACACTTTCAGAAGATATTGGATGGATATTTAGTGTTGTGGTATGCAAAACAATCAAATAAAAAAAAAACAAATATATATAAATAAATAAATAATTTTGCCAGATTCACGTTGAATATAGCAGCTCAATTAAAATCATTCTCCATTTTCTTGAATGAATATATTTTTTAAATAACTAAATGCAAACCAAGCCAACATTGTCACTGGGATCTTTTGTCCACAATGGTCTAATTCTTCCAGCTTGGCATTATGTACATTGTTGTATAACCAATTTTCACTTCTATTGGGTATGCAGAGCTTTGAATATGCTATTAAATTATTGAATTAACCTAAAAATTCTAGCTCTTCCCCAAATGATATCAAGCTTCAGACAGAAACAAGTAATGAAGGCATACAAACTAGAGATCAAGCACATTCCTTAATGAATATAATGAAATAATTCTATGTCAATTAATTGGTTGTGTGACTTAATGTAGTTTTCTGCATAATGTTAAAAACAAATAGCAAAAATTACAAGGAGTGGAGGAAAAATTATTAGTTTGTCAACACACCATGTTAGATGTTTAGTATGATTTTGGCTACTAGGTTCTTACATGTCGATAAATAATCCTGATGTGCCAGCTACCAAACTGATGCCTTCTTGGATTAATATGAAGAATTGTGGAATAGTCATGAAACATACATTACAATCGAAGTACCATTCACTCAGTTAAGATCACAAGGGAATTAACCAACCACTTTCCCCCAGATTTTCTAATAACAGAGAAAACTTACCAATAGGATGAACACAATCAGGAGTAAGAGCGCACTGAACCCATGGCAACATTAGCTCTTCATGAACTCCTTCAGTATTATATAGCAACAGTCTATTGGTTTCTACCATCGGCAGAAACAGAAAACTCTCAGCTGTGGTGTGGAAGTAATCAAACATTTTGGGATGAGTAAGAGATGATGTAGCTCTCTTAGTTGCCCATCCCAACACACCCCCTCCTTTTAGAGCAGTCTGCAGCAAAGGCTCAATGCGACCAGTTAATAATCGATAATCACATTCCATGAAAAGAACAGCACCAGCTTTGTTCAATGCATCCTGAAATAAAGATTGATGATATAAAACCTGTCATGGAACTCGTGGGTTTATGCTATTCTTCTCAAAAATTAATCTACAATGACGTATTACAAATAAAAGCACATGAAGATGCAAGGTGCAATTATGATACTACAACTATTTTTGGAATGAGTCAATTTACATTAGATGAACAAATATTTTAATTTTTGTACAAAAGTGAGATAATTGTTCATTTAAGTTGTATTTGCTGTTTAGTTGTCAGGCATTTATTAATTTTAAGTAAATCTTCCTGTTAATTTTATGAGTTACTGCCCAACTAAAAATTTTAACTATGAAAATGAAATGAGGATAGAGATGAAAAATCCTTTACCTGTATAAGAAGTGGTCGGAAGGCATGCAATCTCTCCTCTTCAACGTGAGATGGGAAAGCACTAAAATCAAAATTCACAACTACACAACGGCTGCTGTTGCAATGTGTCAGGAGCTGGAAAAACAGTGCAAATATTATTCCAAGATATTAATTTTTTCGTGAGGCTAATTGCAGCATCATTTAATTCACTAACACTTCATTAGAAGTGTTCGTTCAAGCCATCAACATTTTATCACATTCAGTAACAAGCACACGCCCTTGTAATATATCTCATAAACTAAGCATTTAAACCTTGATAGTATTTGAATTCAACACAATTGGGTTAGAGATGGATTCTGAACACATTTCAAAAATATTAGCCTTAAAACACAACTGCAAATAAAAAGTATTGTTTCAACTCACCATTTGCAGTCCATACTGCCCTAATCCCAAATTATATATTATGGCAGTGTGGTTTGGTAAGAAGTGAGCAACATTTCTTGCAAAACCCACTGCTTGTTGCTCTTGCCCATCTGAAACCTAGGGCAGAATACACACTTATAGTAGTGTTATAATCCACATTATATTCAATTTATTGCTGTATTCTCGTTGCAGAGGTCCTGTTTCAGACTTACATATGTCACAACAATTGGTAAGGAAGTATTTTTCCACACTGCTGATGGGTACAAGCGGGCATGCTCTGTGAATCCAAGAAGGGTAAGGTATTTTTCATCAGCCACCAATCGTTTTTCTTCAGCATTTTCCAAATTTTCCTAAATATACAAAACAGGCTATGAATGTATAAATATTAGATATAATAAGACAAAATGGATACATCTACTCAGTTTTTACCTTGAAATTCTTCAAATTGTTAAGCTGTTTATGGGTTTCTGAAACTATACTTTGAATAGATGGGCGCTGGTTACCAAATACAATAAGGAACACACTGGTGGCCACAACACAAATCAGGAACAACACAAATGTTTTGGTCCTCATTTGGGTGAAAACCACCTCAGAAACATGGGAATCTCTCGCAGATTCTGGTTCAAATGTCACTCGACCACGACTGACTTCCAGGAAAACTTATTAATATAAAAATGAGGTTATGTTGTCATTATGAAAGTTTCGCTACAGGGAGAACATTTACACTCCTTTCTTACACGCGCATGGCAAATTCTAATAGGCCATTCAGATAATTGCAACTGTGTGACCTCACCTTTTCCTCAAATAACTATAACAACCTCTCCCCTGCATTCGACTCATTTTCATTCAGTACTCACAACATTCATTTTCGCGAAACCACGCTTGCACCCTACAACAAGTTGAAATAATATAATGTACCAAATGGTTAGAGGTAAATCGGTGTTGACACACTCACACCCAGTCCGTCATAATGCAGTCCAAACAATTACGGTTTGGTTATATCGAATTCATTGCTGTATTTAACGACAGGTTTTTTAGATGCACTACGAAATACTCGATAGACGACCGAAGTTCGCAGAAGCGTCAATAGAATGTGCTTAGGTGTTCCAATGCAGTGTCAGTCCAGTCGCGAAGCGCAATCCGCAAAGAGCGGAAAAGCATTGAAATGCACCGGGCGATAATATTATTGCGTCATGGATTTACTTCGCTGCTATTTATGCTTTTAATCGTCAACTTCTACTATCGTTCGGGGAAAAAATGAACAAAATACGTGAGTGGAATCTGATTCGTCCAAGTTCTTTTTACAATAGCTTTACACTTGTTTTGTTTGATGAACTATGTGTATGATAGTCTGTTATCAGTTTATTTAATGACAGTTTTGAAATGCTTTGGGTGTTTAGAAAGAGCCTCTAACGCATTGGAAAGAGTAGAGCAGTGTCTGTTCGGAAATTGCTTATTACGATCTTGTGACCGTGACCATCGCGCCCGTATACTTTTCGTGAGTCGCAAGAAAAAAACTATTTCAGGTACTATATAGCTGTTTCTATGACGACGAGCAGATTATTTTCTAGCTCATCCAGCAAATGTCATTTGCCACATTTTTACTTTCCCCTGTGCATTCCTATATACGGAGTAATATACGGAGAAAGTTATGTAATGCTGTGTATTTTACTCTATTCTTACAAGAAATTCAAAGAAAAATTTGGAGCCGTTTTTGAGAAAATTTCGAAACTGTGCGGGGGGCTTCATGTAAAGTACCCCAAAAATTAATGATTGTTTTTCAAAATCTCAGAGCTTCGACTCAGGAGAGATTGACTGGGGTTTCTTCAATTTATAAAAAATCGTATGCATAGTTAAGGCGCTAATGTTGTTTACATACACCGGACGGACGGATGTTTTGCTTTCAATTGGTTTTTCGGTATCAGAGACTTACAAAACAGGAATTCTCCCTACACCACGTGTTAGGGGATTTTTTTCTTCTTAATTTAGCAACTGGATTTATCCACTTTTTCGTTATCACGGCCCGGCAACGAATTTTTTTCTGCCGAAAATTTGCCATTTTTTCGCGCAGCATTAAGTTTTCCTACGTACGTATGTTACTCCGTATATACGTACGTGTACGGGAAAGTAAAAAATATGAAATAGCCTATTTCTCACAATTATTTTTCATTCAGTGTATTTGGATTTAATTTTTTTTTAATGGCAGGTAGTCAAGTTAAAAATTCTGAAATATACCTTAATTTTCTTTTCTCAGTAGCAGCTAATGTGAATGAATATAATGAAGTATTTTGTGTTCTTGTAATTGCTACTTTTAAAAATTAATGAAATCAAAAACTTATCTTTGATTGTACTTGAAATATCCAAGAAGTTTTTTGTTTGTTTGTTTGTTTGTTTGTTGTGACTTCATCAATGCAATGTGTTTCTAAACCCTTTTTGGGTGTTGAGAATTTTGAGTAATTTTGCGTTCAATGCTTTTGATAAATCTCATTGTAACTATGAATTTTCAAAAATTCATAGTTAACCGTGAAAATGGGACGTGTGCCACCTTTATAAGTGTATTTTACTCTATTTTCACAAGAAATTTAAAGAAAAAATTTGGAGCCGTTTTTGAGAAAATTGTGAAAATATCCGGGGGACTTCATGTAAAGAACCCCCAAATTTTTTCAAAATCTCACAGCTTCGACTCGAGCCAGATCGACAGGGGTTTCTTCAATTAAAAAAAATCCTACGTATTAGGCGCTACTGGTGATTACAGACAGGCGGGCGGGCGGAAGCTTACGTTTGCTTACGTACGTTTTGCTTTCTATTGGTTTTTGGTATCAAGGACCAACAAAAGAGGAATTCTGGCTACACCACGTGTTAGGAGATTTTTTTCTTAATTTAGCAATTGGATTTATCCACTTATTCGTTATCAGGGTCCGGCATTGAATTTTTTTCTGCCGAAAATTCACAGTTTTTTCGCGTAGCACTACATAACTTTCCCTATACTAATTATATTACTCCTTATATACGTGCATATACGGGAATGTAAAAATTACATTTTTGCAATTTTTGAAAAACAAACAAAAAAAAAGAATAGAGCAATATGGCATCTCATAGAGTACATTAGGCACTATCCCTACCAAAAATTTAAAGTAAAAATTTGCAGCAGTTTTTTTAGAAAATCTGTTTTTTGTAATTTTTCAAAATTGCACATATTGCAGGCAATATGGCGCGAAAACTACCTTTTTATCGTTAATTTCGCTGTAATTTTGTTTCGAAAGAAGTAGGTGGAATTAGAATAATATCAGAGATAAAGATTTTTTCAAATTAAAATGAGTTTTTTCGAACTGACATACCTTAAAATCTTAATTTTCGAGTTTACAACAATATTCTGGAAAAGTACTTGGTGTTGGGGATATGCCTCGGCGGCGCCAGCGTTTGAGTCCGTGTATACGTCGCACAATGAGGCTACATCAAGGATCAATCCCACCTGCCTAAAGATTTTGTCGCGCGGACATTGCGGCTGTGGTCGTCCTCACTGCTCACTGGAGGAAGTGCAACGGAGTGTTGCCACGCGTGCCTTGTTATTTTGCCATAAAGGCGAAGGACATATTTAGCGTGTTCTCTAGCAATTATATTTACGGCATCAGTAAATGTCACGGTGGTATATTCTGAGTTTTGCTATTTCACGGCCTTCAAGTTCTTTCTCGTCGTCCTCTGCTCCGCCTCGAGGTTTGAGCTTATCACCCGTCCAGCTACGCTAGAATTCTCCTCTAGGCAAAACACGAGTCGCTATCTAACTAGTGGCGAAAATCCTGCGGCTCGAACCTTAGGACCTCCCAGTCAGAGGCACTGCAGTGACATCAGTTGATGTCAGCTACCGCAGCCGGTAGATGGAGTGCAAGGTAAGATTCCACGTGAAGACAAATTCTGTTCTGCAAGAAAGATGTGATATGGTTTTAGCAGACACTAGTTTCCTCAACGATTGTCACGTGTATTCAAGGATGTTTTCTACAAGTGTTTGACCGGCGAAGTGTTTGGTCCGTTGAGGTCTTCCAGAGTCTTCTCATTAGAGCGTTTCACAAGTTTAATTTTCAAGTAAAATATCTTCTGCTGCATTACTGCTTCTATACAATTCAAGACCTCTTGCCCAGTGAAGTGCAATAACTCCATGTGGCGTGGACTCTACAAGTCAGAAGTCATTGATCACGCTGCCTCTATAGCCGTCCATAATTTTGAAAATGTTCCCGGTATAAGATTTTATGCAGGAACTGACCTCCCGATTATGATCCATGAATGTTTGATGCAATTCATCGGGCAAAAAGATGGTTGAACAAATAATTCGCTCGAATTGACCAGAATGTTCTTCTAACCAATCGCGGACAATTGTGACTCAGTGACATGGCATATTGTCATCCAAAATCCGTCTTTGTTTGGGAACATGATGTCCATGAATGGCAGCAAATATTTCTAATCAATAATCGGTTCAGTTGGTCCAGAGAACCCAGTCCATTCCATGCAAAAACACCCCACGCCCATAGGGAGCCACTAGCAGCTTGTATAGAACCTTGTTGACAACTTGGGTTCCTGGCTTCGTGGGCCCTGCGCCACACTCAAACTCAACCAGCAATTCTAGCCAACTGAAATCGAGACTCATTTGGCCAAGCCACGGTTTTTCTGTCGTCTGAGGTCCAATCGATGTGATCAGGAGCCCAGGAGAAGTTCTGCAGTTGCTCTCACTGTTAGCAAAGTGACTCAAGTCGGTCTTGTGCTGCCGTAACCCATTAAAGCCAAATTTCGCCGCATTGTCCTAACAGATACGTTTGTCGTACGTCCCACATTGATTTGTGCGGTTATTTCACGCAGTATTGCTTGTCTGTTAACACTGACAACTCTACACAAACGCCGCTCATCTCGGACATTAGGTGAAGGCCGTCGGACAATCCATTGACCGTGGTGAGACGTTATGCCTGAAATTAGATATTTTCGGCACACTCTTGACTCTGTGGATCTCAGAATGTAGAATTAATAAACGGTTTCCGAAATGGAATATCCCATTCTTCTAGCTCCAAGTACCAAATCACGTTCAAAGCCTGTTAATTTCCGTCGTGCGGCCACAATTACGCCAGACACCTTTTCACATGGATCACTTGAGAATAAATGAAAGTTCTGCCGATGCACGGCCATTTTATACTTTTCTACGCGATACTACTGCCATCTGTGTACTGGGTGATTCAGTCCTCGGAATCATATCCAATACGGAGGAGTCATATCCAATACGTAATGTACACACTGAATTTGCCAAAATTGGATAATCTTGGTCATTTAGATTTGTGAACAATTAACGTTAAATGTTCGATTATGAGCTTGTGCTCGTGTAACAAGGGCTATGGAAGCAAGTAAGCAAGTGGCTTCACCTCACGTTAGGACTCGCCACTTCAGTGGAAAGCTGAGTTATTAATACTATACACAAAGTCCCTGAAGTGAGCGCAAGGCAAATAGTGCGTGAGGTCAATGCATCACAGTCACCTGGCGAAAGAATCGCGCGGAAACATTATGACCTTTCCATTTCCAGCAGGTGCAGCATTTGCGAAGTATAGACTTACAAAGTCGTTCTGAATTCTCGAGTCATTTCCTGCGCAATTGCAAGGAAAACCAGGAATTTTAGAAACTGTTCTTTGGACAGATGAAGCGTGTTTTAAAAGAACTGGAACTATTAATGTGCGTAGTTTGCAAGTATGGATCGAAGAACATTTACGTGATGCACGTATCGTAGCTCTTCAAGAGTGATTATCTGTAATTGTGTTGGTTGGCATTCTGAATGAATTCATCATCGATCCTCACTTATTACTTGAGTGCTTGAGAGGCGTTCAGTATCTAAATTTTATAAGTGAGGTACTCCCTGTGCATTTGGCGGACGTACAGTTGAATGCGCGGACACAGATGTGGTACATGATATGTTATAGATTTCGTATGACGATGTTTGTACCGGATTACATTGTCATGTATCCTAGAGATAAGGTTGTTGATTGTTATCGATGAATAAATCAGACACGCTTTGAAAGACACACGTCTTTTTATGTATTATGGGCTTCCAGGCAGTAATGATCATTTCACGCAGTAATGATCACAATAGTACAAGCATGACGGCGCACCCCCTTATTATCACGGGATTCGTGGGAGAAATGGCTCCAAATTTTTTGATTAAATTTTGTTGTTGAATACTTATAAGAACGTTTAAGAGAATGGTGCAGGTCTAATTTTCGTTGAAATTCCCGATTTTTCAAAAATTAAAAAAGTTTTAAAAATATAAAATTGAAGATAAAGATTGACTCAAAGTCGGTTGTACAAAATTAGCTCTTTAAACTAGCGGGGCTACAGAATGGCACAGACTTTCCGGTATTAGTTTTCTATTTCATTGGGTCTTCGCTAGCTATTCGGAATTGCCACAAACTCTTTCTTGCCAGCTGTAATCTATCACCGCCAAAAGTACATTTTGTTGTCATTTTCTTAATTTTTCGGTTTCCTATTGGTAGAACGGAAACATTAATTTTAGAATATAAAAGAACACTAAAACCTAGCCGTAAATGGCAATTTTCTTTTAAAAATTATGTGCCGCTTAAGAGAAAAAGGTGTTTTAGCGCTACTAAAAATGCGAAATTTGAAGCTCATTTTCCCAGAAAATGTTTGAGTTTTCAAAATACTTTCTTTGAAGTTATTTGAAGCACATACACTCACAAATAGAATAATGTTTACAAATTGGTGGTAATGTGCATATTAAAGATGTGAGAGATCTTTCAAAAAAATTACAATTATGTAATTTTTGAAAAAAAACAAAAATAACTCAAAATAAACTTTACGTTATACTAAAGAGTGTAATTAACACCATCCTATTAGTTTTGTAATTTTAAAAAATTACAAAACGAAGATGTTCTCAAAAACGGCTCCAAATTTTTTCTTTAAACTTTTGGTAGAGATAGTGGTAAATGTACTCTATTAGATAACATAAAAGCCATATTCCTCTATAGGTTGGTTTTTTAAAAAATTACAAAAATGTAAATTTTTTCACATGTTTCTCACGTCGATAATATTTACATTAGCGACGATTTTTTCACATTATTATATTTACGAGTACATATGCTTTAAATAATGTCAAGTAATGTTTCTCGGAAACACAACCGTTTTCTGTGAAAAGTAGCTCAAAATTTTGCATTTTCAGAAACGCTCAAACGCCATTTTCACATATATGGCTGCAAATTTTTTTCAAACGTTTGTAACGGATAGTGCTAATTACTCTATTTGGTGTAGCGAAATGTTTATTTTGAGTTATTTTTTTGTTTTTTTCAAAAATTACATAATTGTAATTTTTTTGAAAGATCTCTAATATCTTGAATATGCACATTACCACCAATTTGTAAACATTATTATATTCGTGAGTGTATGTGCTTCAAATAACTTCAAAGAAAGTATTTTGAAAACTCAAACATTTTCTGCGAAAATGAGCTTCAAATTTCGCCTTTTTAGTAGCGCTAAAACGCCATTTTCTCTTAAACGGCACATAATTTTTAAAAGAAAATTGCCATTTACGGCTAGGTTTTTGTATTATTTAATATTCTAAAATTAATATTTTCATTCTACCAATAGGAAACCGAAAAATTAAGAAAATGAAAAAAATGTACTTTTGGCGGTGATAGATGGTAGCTGGCAAGAAAGAGTATGTGGCAATACCGAATAGCTAGGGAAGACCCAAGGAAATAGAAAACTAATACGGGAAAGTCTGTGCCATTCTGTAGCATCACTAGTTCGTTTTCACGGCCCGGCAATTAATTTTTTTTCCGCCGGTTTCTGGCTACACCACGTGTTAAGGGATTTTTTTCTTATTTTAGCAACTGGTTTTATCAACTTTTTCGTTTTCACGGCGTGGAAATGAATTTTTCCGCCGAAAATTGCCCATTTTTTCGCGCAGCATTACATAACTTTCCCTATACTACGTATATTACTCCGTGTATACGTACGTATACGGGAAAGTAAAAAGATTATGTACAATTTTTTTGTAAAACTAGTTTTTGCGTAATTTCTGTTTGAAATTAATGAAACATATTGGTCTTACATAACGATAACATTGTAATATTGCGAGAAAGTATATGCTGTTTGTGGCACCACTACTTGTTGTTTGGGATCTAATGGTGACCGTTGCATTGGATCTATCTCCAAATTGAAATCAATGACGCAATTACCGTTAGACATACTGTTCTCCACTTTTCGCAATTCTTGCTCGATTTGTCGAAGAAGTGTGACATTTTGTTTACAAGATTGTATTTTAATGTCAGTCCTTATGTAAACATACATTAACATATGACATGTTAATACATTAACATGAACATCGAATATATCATAAACAACTAAAAACTGTACTATTTCGTCCATACACGTGTTCCATACCTATCAAACCGTAGACAATGATACAAAATATTTCGACGGAGAAAAATAATAAATTTAACACAATAAAAGTGTTTTCTACTTTCATTGCATTTTTCTAAGTAGATGATTGTGGCTCGTTTTGTAACAATATTTATTATTATGTAGCTTCTTTGTAGCATATACACCGAGTAATGACAGCGAAAACTGCAAAAACAAAACACTGTGGCGGCATAATTAATTATTGGTTATCGATCTTTTAATTGTGTTTTCAGTACAGAGTGAAACCGCGAGGTGTGACAGTAAACTGTGTGTACCTTTTCTCTTACCCAAAACAAATTAACACGCTGAAGGGAACTGTATCAATTATTCAGCAGCAAATAAATAAGGACATGACGTTTTAAAAACTAGTAATGGCAACAGCTGCTCTCTTGCATTGTCACTTTCTCGCACTTTGCGATTTTCGAAAATTAAAGTGTTCAAATGACCTCATTTACAGACCTAATTTTGAAAAACATATTTCATTAAGAAATGTCTTAATCTTAAATATTGTAGTTGTAGAAAGGCGCCAAAAACTTTAATTTTTTGTCATTTTGGAAAATTCAGAGAGTTCAATAAAAAAATTGGACCTAAGCAAATTTTACAATTGTTTTTGGGTGTATATGAGAACAAATTTAAAGGAAAGAATTAAAGCGTTTAAAAAAAAATTGAAAATGTCCTTAAGGTGCCATGTAAAGTATTCCAAAAAATCGAAATATCCGTTTCAAACACAAGGGGTCGCGACATCAGCCACATCGATCGAGAGGAATCTCAGTTTTAATGAAAATCCTGCCAGCGGTTTAGCCGCTAGCGTTGTTCGCAGATGGACGAATGAATGGACTGGCGGACGGACAGACAGACGAACGTACAGGCGGGTAGATAGTCGAGTAGACTGACGAATAGACGGACAGACACATGGACAGAGAGACGGACGGACAGACAGATGGACAGACAGACACACGGGCAGGCTGACGGACATATAGACGGATAGACAGACGGACCGACCGACATTTTGCCGCAAACAAAATTGGTAGCGAAGTCCCACAACGTGGATTCTGACCACACAATATGTCAAAGGAAGTTATTTACTACACATAGGAAAAATAATTATCCAGTTTTTCCATATCTGAGACCTATAACAGAGACGAAAAAACGCCGTTTTCTGCGACAGCAATATAATAATTTCTTTACATGCGAGAAAGTAATACATTTTATTCTAACATGACTCGCGAATGTTCGTTTGCAGTTGGACTGCGCCAAATCATTTCCCGTGGGCCTCTTAGATTGCTGTTTCCTGGGAGCCCTTTGCTACTCCCTGCATGCCAGCTGCCTCATAAGAATCCAACGTAAACGTACATATAAGAGCCGGGCAAAACGCATTCGATCGGTCTCGTTAGCTTTGCTTTCTCAGTCTCGGAGCCTCGAAGGTTGCGCGCGCGCTCCTTATCTGCCTGTTGAAATCTACATCTACGTCCCCCTCAAGAATCGGAAATACCGGAACCGCTCCATTCTCGTCTGTTCTCGTCAGTATCGGCCGGTATCCGCAGTCTCGGCAGAAGCGGTCGCCGCCGGGCGCTCGGCGCAAGCTCGGCGGTTCGGCAGCTTGACGCAACTACGGGATTTAAGGACGCCACTTATTGTGATCGCAGCACTGTGTCATTTAATTGTAATTTATTAATTATAATCGCAATAAAATACTATTTCAATTTATCTATTAAATGATTGAAAAGTAACAATCACTCGATTAACTGCAAATAATTTTAGAGAGAAATAATACAATTTTTAAAATAATTAAAAGCAACAAAAGTGTGCAAAAATAATTTAAAATCAACTTTTTAGCAATATCAATAAAATAGAATAAAAATAAAAACTAAAATAATTTTCATGGATTGTTTTTACATTGTGAATTATTACACAATGTTGTAATCAAGGTTATACATTTGTAATTCTAATAATGTAATTGGACCTGCAGTTTATTTTCAAGTAATCAAAGAAAATAATGATAAAAGTTTACATTTCAGAATTACATATGAAAGCACAAAAATATGTGTTAAAGGATAAATAATTCATTTCATACCTATTGTTATGTCATTTAAGTTTCTTACGAATTCGAATGTAAGGCATATTTATTAAACACTTAACATTTGGTATTAATTTCATGATTACATAACAAAAACGCATGTGCGAAACAAACTTGAGATAGGTACTGTTCTTCCCTGCGTGAAAATGTCATTTCGTCACTTGGCACAATTTATTGTGTCACAGTTGATGAGTCACAGCCATGGCCTCTGAATTGGGTGAAACAATTGGCAGCCAAACAACGGTGCCCACTGCAAATCAGCCTATTCAACGCCTTGTCCTATCGCCACACACTGGTAGAGTTTTCAGAAATTCGAAATACATAGTTAATTGTAATATACTACATTTATATACCATATAAAACGAGAGAAAATTAATAAATTTATAACATTTTTGTGCCATAGTAAAAAGCTGTAATTTAGGGTACAACTAGAAATGATAAAAATAAATGTTTTAATTGACTTTAACTCTATCACTGGCATACGAAAGAGACCTAACGCGTAATTCTTTCAATTAACAGAACCTTCCTTCCATTTCCTTTACCTTCCTGGAAGAACATGTTGGACGGTGAGATATCAACGTCAGAAACCGAGGTATCGACTTGCCCCCGAGACGCGAGTGATGTTTGCATTGTGAATTTGATCCCAGCGATCACCCATGATCCATCGGTCACCTACGATAATCCGCTTCTTTTCTTTGTGTAAATAATTAAGAATAAATGCGAACTTGTGGTATCTAAAGATACAGAATGTCAAATTCAAAAACAAATTACATCCTCGGTCTAGATCTAGATAAAAAAAATAGATGTTCTGTGCCAAAAGGCTGGGATTAGTGAAAGTGGAAATGATTTAACCAAACTAGAAGAAAATAGAAATACATTTCAAGAAAAAAAGTTTAGAAAGTTAAATATGCCTTAAAATACATTTACGTGAAAATAGGCGAAATAAATATTCGTCATAATTGTTATTTTTTCATTATTTTTATTATATAATATGAAAGCCTATGGCTATCTACAAGAATTGCAGGTGCCGCTAAATTGCTTGTGCATTGGTCAACGTAAAAATCTCGCAAATCGAAAAAATATTTTGCCTTATTCATCAAGACTGCCTCGAGTTTGAGCTATACGAAATGGTGGCGAGAGCTCCGGTGACGCCTCCAGCATTTATTCGACGCGGTCGGCGCACACCGATAACAGGTCAAGTTTCGGTATCGTTCCTTCTCGATAATGGTAGTTCCGGAACTGGCATTCTCGGACACACACGGACAGGCTGACGGACATATAGACGGATAGACAGACGGACCACTGTAAACAACTCTACTGTTCTGTTACTACAGGTAAACTCAACTACTCTACTAGTTAGTTTAAAAGGGATACACAAGTGTGAAAACAGCGGGGATACTTTGGCCTAGAATATAGACTACCTTCGCGAAGCTCTCTCGTCGAAAGAGCGACGCAACGAGCTGCTTTGGCGCGAACAGGCAACAAGCTTGTATAGGAGCGTCGCGTCGCCTCACACAGCGCGCTCGGGAGTTGGCTCGGCGGCGGGGCGTGGCGGGGCGTGGCGGGGCGGGGCGGGGCGCCGGCCGGGCGCCGAGCGCTGCGGAGGCACCGGTTGAACCCGCGAGAGAAGAGGTCCACTTTGATCGCGGTGCGCGCCGCCGGAGCGCGTGCGATGCGCGTGGGAGAGCGCCGCCGGCGGTAATCAGCTCAACCTCGCCTTGACTCTGCCCCCATGGCGGACGCGCCGCTGCAGGGCAGGCAATCGGGCTCCAGCAAAGTGCGTTTGATTGGAATTTGTAGCAATAGAAATGTATGTTGGCATTTATACGTACGATTCATCATTTAGCTCAAAGTTCTCATATTTTCCAAGTAAGATTCTTTCGAGAACTACAAAAATGTTTGCAAGTTGGATATGTGCGATTGATAGATGTATCCTCGACTCTGCCCCCATGGCGGACGCGCCGCTGCAGGGCAGGCAATCGGCCTCCAACAAAGTGCGTTTGATTGGAATTTGTAGCAATAGAAATGTATGTTGGCATTTATACGTACGATTCATCATTTAGTTCAAAGTTCTCATATTTTCCAAGTAAGATTCTTTCGAGAACTACAAAAATGTTTGCAAGTTGGATATGTGCGATTGATAGATGTATCCTCCAGTGGCGTAGCGTGACTCACACGTTTGGGGATGCTCAACAATAACACATAAAATGTCACTATCAACTACTTCATCTAACAGGCGAACGCAACACAAGGCAGATACACTGGGACTACTTCCACGATCTCGATTGCTTACGACGGTGTAGGCGCTTCCCACAAAATCCTCACAGCAGTCAGGGCTGCCGATGTCTTGAAAGCAAATTATACAATGGCTCAGCTTTAATTCTTATACGCGAATGGCAATAAGACCATTTGTTAATTTATACATTGCAGACTTAAATAATATGTAATCTATTTAAGAGATAATACAATTTCTTGGATATTAATTAAGAAATAGTAGTCAGGCACTATTTCTACAGTTTGTACCCATGACCAAGCGGGGACTCCCGAGTGAGAGAGAGAAAGATAATTTACTGAACGCCTGAAGTGTGCTGCGCTCTCGTGCACAAACGAGCTTCTTTCCGCAGTAGACGCTAGCGTAAAGCAGTCGGGTTTCTCTGGGCCAGGGGTGAAGAGGGGAGAGGGGAACCTCGCCATCTGCGCATGCGTCATTGCTCGTCGCAATCTGGCGGCAGACGCTGAAGTATTTTAGCTTTCAAGCAATCAGAGGCCAGCTTCAACAGCCCGCCGAATTCAATCATAGGAAATCAATTTAAAATTAATACAAAACGTGTTTCACTCAACAGACCACTTGTAAGATTATCAATACAGTATTTAAGGTTCTTATATACGGGGATGCTCAGCATCTCAGCGTCCCCTGACGCTACGCCACTGGTATCCTCGACTCTGCCCCCATGGCGGACGCGCCGCTGCAGGGCAGGCAATCGGCCTCCAACAAAGTGCGTTTGATTGGAATTTGTAGCAATAGAAATGTATGTTGGCATTTATACGTACGATTCATCATTTAGTTCAAAGTTCTCATATTTTCCAAGTAAGATTCTTTCGAGAACTACAAAAATGTTTGCAAGTTGGATATGTGCGATTGATAGATGTATCCTCGACTCTGCCCCCATGGCGGACGCGCCGCTGCAGGGCAGGCAATCGGGCTCCAACAAAGTGCGTTTGATTGGAATTTGTAGCAATAGAAATGTATGTTGGCATTTATACGTACGATTCATCATTTAGTTCAAAGTTCTCATATTTTCCAAGTAAGATTCTTTCGAGAACTACAAAAATGTTTGCAAGTTGGATATGTGTGATTGATAGATGTATCCTCGACTCTGCCCCCACGCCGCTGCAGGGCAGGCAATCGTGTTCTAACAAAGTGCGTTTGATTGAAATTTGTAGCAATAGAAATGTGTGTTGCTGTTTATACGTACGATTCATCATTTAGCTCAAAGTTCTCATATTTTCCAAGTAAGATTCTTTCTAGAACTACAAAAATGTTTACAAGTTGGATAAGTGCGATTCATTGAATGACTGATCTATCCAGGCATGACGACGATTGATTGACGTGGCCAGGCAACCAAGGCATGTTGTGGTCGATAGTTCCATCTGTGTAGTAAATGTTTTATTCCTGAAGATGAGATGTTTCTCTCCCCTCCAGATGATGATACCCCTCCTTCTTCCTTATTTTTCCATTTCCATATTAATGTAAAATATATTCTTCAAGACTCTCTTATCCTCCGTCTCTTGTTCTATATGTCACCTTGTAATTGATAACAATATAATACGCCCTTGTCAATTCAAACTAGTATTCTTATTTAACTTTATTATCGAGCAAAGAGGTATACCCATGCATTTCAGTCGCATAAAATATTAAGTAATTAGTAATTTCCCATAGAGTTGCAGATTCTAAAGGGTCTGAACAGACGGGGTAGAATCGAGAAACGTGGAACCAGCAAAAATGTAATAGAATGATCAAGAAAATCTCATTCTGTAGATTATGTAGTGAGGAACGTTTCGGCCTCAAAATTTTAGTTTTTAAGGCCCTAAAACGCTTCTTTTAGGAGTTATTTAATGATATAGATTCAAAAAGCCTGACGTAAGTTGCGGGTTGCATTTGACATGAATATTTAGATGTGATTTTTTTAAACAAATCCTTCATATTTTTGAAGTCAAAGTGCAATTAGTCACGGGTCCGTGAAATTCTCTTTCTTTAGAGACCTCATTTATGAAGATTGGTTGCTTGTGAGAGCCCCAAAGGGAAGGTTTACTACTGAAATAATGCAGGAGACGATACTTAGATCCGTGCATTTTGCAATTGCGCAGAACATCAAAGAGTTAATTTAATTGACTGCACTTTTCAGAACACTTGTGCTACAGAGTGGAATACACAGAAGGCCCAAATCTCCAAAAATATAATACAATGGTAAAATGCCTTTTTTGTCATTTTGTGCATTATGGGCTAAATAAGAGATATAATTTGGAGTTTGAAATTCGAATTTGAAGAGTCTAGATTGCACCGTTTCGAGATATACTGTACATCATGGTAACATGTGTTGCAGCGTAACACTTGTCGCGGGTGGCAGTGTGCCTAATATTTTTTTACTTCATCGTCCTTACTTCGTAAGAGACTATATAACTCCGGTATTCCGAACTAGTTGAGAGTGTGGTCTGTTCGAATTCGGAAATGTTCGTATTATCCGTAAACATGTACCGTACACATACAAATACATCAATAGGGTTACCACACACAATGCAACGTTGCGTGCGTTGTGAGAAAATGGTAACGTTGCTCAGCGATCACATCATCGCATCGCATCATTCAAGCAGATTCAATTCCTTACGGCAAAAGATTACCGATTTTGCAAGTTCCTCTAAGTCAAAATTACTGCTACATTTACATGTGATATACACCGTAGTTATCAGTGCAATGAATGTTTTATTTCGACTTGTGATTTAATTATTAGTTGTTCAATTCTTCAAAAATTACAAAATCCTTTCTTTACCCTATTACAAGGTATTTAATTTATTTTATTTTTTCTTCTATCCCGAATTTTGTTCGGATTATCCAAAACTTAGGATTTGCGAGATTTGGATTAGCTGGTTTCTACTGTATATATAAACAGCTGCAGAAAAATTTTACTGAGCAGCTGCTCAAAAATTTGGTGCATACCTTTGATTAAATACAGTACGTAAATTTAATTATTTTCGCAGGTAGTTGGTCAAAATGCGCACACATGTTACACAAAAATCGTGAAACTGGATTTATTAGGTGAACGTCAAAATTTTGAAGAGATTATTTATAAACACCAAGGAATTATAAGCAATTCCTAAATTAATCTTGGGAAATAATTTCACTTGCTAATAAGATACTTGCTAAAGCGAAGTAAGATTTCCTGTAGGCATGGCTCCTTTGCAGATTCTACGTGGTCGGCGTACTTTCTTTTCTTTGCTTCGTCAAAAACTTTATCCGCACTACGCGCGGTGATGTTGCACGTAGCAGCGCCACGTAGTTTGAAGATGAGATTTTTCCCAACATGAGTTGCTAGCAGCACACAAAGGGGGCGTGGCACGGGTGCGGCAGATACACAAAGTTTTTGTTTTCATTACTTGGAAGTGGCCGCCTTTGCCTTGATGGTGCCGCAACAAGTGGGCGAACAGAGTGCGGCTGTTTTGCTGGCAGTGTGAAAGAGAGTGTTAAGGTCGTTGCGTAATTAGTGAATGTGGCTTAGTGTTGTTTGAAATTTACTAAATATTGTATATATTCAAACAAATTCTGTGTATTAAAGCTGTAATATTTATGATAATTCTAATTAAGATTTAAAGAAAAAATTGATTAATTATATTTTTAAAGTTGTTTGTAATTATATCATAAAGAAAGCTTTGTGAAATAAAATAATTTAATAATAATTTATTTTGTTTGATACTTCAATTCTGATACTTGTAAATTAGTACATATTCTAAACAGTTTTAACCTTCAATCGGGTGTGCAGCATTATTTTTGCGTATGATGCGATAGTACAGACCTGCACAACGCCTGCTCCCATGGGCATTCTGCACTTGCCGATCGCCGATCGCCTGCCCGCGGCAGCGCCGAAAGTGCAAGTAGTGGGGAGTAGGAAGCTTTGCGGGGTGGGGAGAAGTCTGACGTAGCACGACGCGGCGCGTAGATTGAATGCCTGGGCGTTTAATACAATGATCCATACTTCAAAATTATATACCCATTTGTTTAAATGGATTACGTCTAGTATTTCAGGTTACCAAGGTCATAATTCACTTTACGTTCTGTGCACTACTGTGTATCCACCTTTGTATTCACCACTGTATGTATTTTCATTTCCTAATTTTTTGTAAAGAAAATAACATGCTCATTGTGTCTCTTAAGCATTATTTTAAAGCAATAGCTTTAAAATATATGCTTATATGTATAAGAAAAAAATATTATTTAATTTTATCTAACAAAAAATTGCAATTTAATAATTGATTGTTCACCAGGAATGTTATAATCTCCAAATCATAGAAAAATGAAGAAAATCATGAGAGCAATATCTCACATCAAGATGGACATAAAAAAGAATATGTGGCAATTCCAAGAAGGGTAATGTTTAATAGCACATTTGTGACCATTTTTCCCCATTATAAAACTGAACAAAAGAGATCAACGAGCAAACTGTGACGATATGTTACGAACCATTATAAGATAATCATGGGTATTGTTAAATAGAATGCAAAGGGCTTTATATTTTTAGACGATGTCGTAAACGACTCCATATTCTTGTGAGAAATTAGAACAGAAAACAATCATGATTTTTTTCAAGAACAATATGTTTTTGCTTTGAGAAAACCGTCTTATTCAATTAAACATAGTTAATAAAAATAGTTTATTGCTGTCATCATCAAACAAAATCAATTCAGTATCAAAATTTTGTGTTTAGCACAACACTAAATTTGTGATTACATCGTAGCAAAGCGAATTACATTATCAACCCTACAAGCAATTATAATACTTGGTGTCGAACTCTAATATGTATAATTCGTTGTAGTTACATATTTTGCCCTGTCATATACCGAGAACAAACATATGCAATATAATACAAAAGGCAATATATCTTGAACTGCACATGACCGTCATGTTCTTGCCGATTGCTCTTTAAATTTACGCGCTATCTTTCGAATTGCGCATTCTGATTGGTGGTCCCCACTCCTAAATTGGGTCTCATCCCCACCCTTCATCGATTTTCTCATTTGTCCTCGAGTTGCCCGCGAGCAGCTCCTGACATCAGTGAAAGTGCAAAATGCTGTGCAGGTCTGCGATAGTACGATTGCTGGTACTAATTTCCGAGCGTTATCTCGGGTATTTCCTGTCAAAAAATCTCACACATGTGTTTCACAAGTTTAGTTTTATGAGTGATCGTTAGGATTTGTGATGTTACAGATTCATGTTTTCGTTTACCCAAATTGTATTTATCAACCACTTCTTTATAACTGTCTAAACACTTTTCTCCTTATTGGTTTTTTGCCCGCGAATAGCCCGCGACTTGAACCACACGTGCATGCACCATGCACGCACTGGGGCTTATTAACATTACCTCAGTGGCAGGTGCATGTAATTTTTCAAGCGATCACCATTTAGCTGGATCCGATTTTTAACCCCCAGGGTTGTTAGCCCTGGGTAAATGGAAGATGGAATGATGACGATAATGAGGGTTGAAAGGACTACATACAGAACACAACCATGCCCGTGGCGGGGACTCGAACACGCGATCCTCTGGTCCGAGATCGTCACTGCACTACTGCTTTAACGATCTCGGCCATCGGATCGGCTCCTTTGTGATTGTTAAAATTAAGAATTACTATTTCAATTTATTATAGTGCTTAAATTGGTGGGGGTCTGAAACGACCTTTAGGAAATCTGGATTTAATTCTGCGAGGAAAAATGCGAAGCCTGCGGTAGACATTCCGCCCCCCCCGTGCCAGAGTGAGTGATGACGGCTCTTCACGCGCGCGTCACCCAGGGATACACGCGCGCACTGGCGCTGCGTCCGTGATCGATAGCGCCTTGGCTGCGTCGGTCATCACGGCGGTGACACGAGGCTCGGCGCCGCACCGCCACTTTGACGCCGTTGCACAGGAGTACTCTCCACTGCACGCCTGTGAATGTTCACTCTCGAGAGATACTGTGTTTCAATGAGAAAACTATGTTTCACTGTTCGATACATTTGCGGCATTCACAAGTTTGGACTATTCTCGCTTTCTTGTTAAAAACGTCATTTGGCTCCTCACGAGAAAGAATTTTGGAAACTTTTTTTTTGGTACATATAATTTGTTGTTCATTTACTGAAAACAGTCAATTTTCAAATTGCAACGTGTAGCGAGTTGACCGACATCACGAACAATTCTAGACGTTAAGTGAGCGTGGACGCCTTTAATTTCACTGATTAGTTCTCATTCCGCGTTTGGCTTCCGAGCAGGCCAGACGTACCCCTCTCTCGAGAAAAGTCCTGCTCTGACAATTAAAAATGACACTCACGTAGCGCTACGGAGATGTGACACTAGTGTTCAATATCCGAACAGTCAGATTGAATTAGACACAGTGTTAGTGTACTTAAACTAGCGTATCTGTGCAAGTGCTACAACTTAATTATTATGCATGTTCAAACTAGTCGCGCTAAAATAGCACGCACTTTTTTCACTCATATTTTCGCGCAAAATTACGCAAAAAGTATTCAAATTTTCGAAAAATTATACGTCGCCTTATTTTAAAATCTATCTTTAAGGAACAGATTTCATTAAGGGAAAAATCTGCGAGCGTGCAATCCCACTGAAGTGAAGTAATGAAATCATCACCATAATTTTTGTGTGTATTCGCCCATCTTCGTTAAACTAAATAGACGTTATGGATAAATTGAGGTGGAAAGTAATTTCATTTGTAACAGAGACTTTTCTAAGCTTAATAAACGTGTTCCCGCCACTTTGACAGGTTACATTTTAACAAAGTACCAAATCTGTATATTATTCCAATAACTAGCTTACATAACTATTTCCTTCGACCCCAGAGCGCCTCGAACCTATGGTTCTCAATGCCGGAACAGGATGGCAGGTAAGATGCAGGCCTGGCGCCCATTAAACAAATTTAGCGTGCGTACTCTGCTCTCTGCAACTCACTGGCGCACTCCATGTGTGTCGGTACACCCCTCTTGTAGTGACTCATCACCGGGTCGTCACATTACTGTATTTAAATTATAATAGTGGTTACAATAATATTATTCACGATAACTTCAGTAAGTTCGGCATATAATTGTAAAAATAGAAGTCATCAAACCACAAATATATAATTTCTCAAGTTTGCCGCCTTATTTGGAACTTGTTTGTTTGCTTCTTATTGCAATAACATTCCATTTCAGGCGTTATGCTAACTACAATAACAGTTCAAGAACTTCCATTGTTATGAAATTAACCGACGCAGGAAGCAATGTGTTTTTAAAATTTCTCAGCTCGTTCTCCTTACATATTGTGATTTTGTTTTTAAATGATTGTTTTTGGTCGTGAAAAACATAATAAGAGGCTTTATATTACGCTTTATATTGTCTTTCCCCCGCGCGGCCAACATTCTTCGGCTGCCCCACCTTCAAAGCTTCTCAAGGCACTAGCAAGTCTATACAAAAATATACCAAAGTGAAACACAGATGGCCAGGCAACAAAACAGTTCTTGTTGAGCCCTCTTGGCCGCGAGCGCCGAACCGCCGTGTACTGCGTATTGTACTAGTCCAGGAAGGGACGACAGGTCATTACCCAGGGCTTGGCCTCCGCCGGCGCGGCTGGGTTCCTAACGCCTTTAACCGTCTACCTGCTCTCTACTCAGCCTTCGGCGGCCAGATGTAATTACAAACATTCATAAATAACGCTACGTGCCTCCCGCACCAATATTGGCGTTAGTATTTGCCGACCCACGTACGCATCTGCAAGACAGCCGCGCCCCGCGCGCACCTTTCCGCCCCCGTCTCTCAACCGACTCAGCGGTTGAGAGACACCCGTGAGAGTCACTTCTTCAGTCAACTTCTACGAGACAATCGACTATCATTGACACACTTGTCAATACACCGGACGAGTGTCAATGCTCGCTCTACTCGTCAGACAGCTTGCGAACGAGTCAGCTGTTCTTGCTCTGCCTATCAAGGCTCCGGCAATCAATCAGCGCGGCCAGCAGGCCGCGATCTACAGTCGGGCCACCCGTGAAGCAGCCTTCACTTGGCCAAATCAACAGTACGGGCCGCTCCAGCAGTCGAGTACGCGCCATGGTGACATTCAGCCTACCAGCCGTATCATCGGCAGCCCATTTCAATCGACGGCATACATACTCAGCCGTCTGACCTGGCTTGGTGTTTGCTGTACTCTCATCAATCTGTGAGTAAATGTAAACTTCAACAAGAAAGAAGAAACTTAAACTATAAACATTCATTGGTCCTGCGGCTTACTACCAAATTACCTATTTGTGTAACAAACCAAGTATTTTCAAGAATTAAATTAAATTCATTCACTAGTGCATTGCCTTTCATTTGCCTCTAAAGAAACAATCCCCTAAATCCTGTTCTGAGTCTGTATGTAATCGCACTCGCAGCACGGACCTCACACCGCGCTGCATCCACTACATGCACCGAACATAGACAATAGAAATGTACCTGGCTCTCGAAATGGAATAACATATGCTTAATATTTGACAACCAAATAATGTATTCTCTCCCAAAAATGTAAGGAAAAGTCCACGGCATGACCTCATATACAATGATTAAACTTTCTTTAAAACTAAAATAATTAAAAAACATATATTCAGATATTTCTTTCCCATAATATCCACTAATACCAATCATATGATAGTACATGTATATCTTGAATACAAATTCTGCAGCAGCACAATTAATTTAACAGCAAGTGAAGGGTTTGTTGCAGAAAGGAGGTAGCTCCATCTTACGGGAGTTGGGAGTTACATATAGAGTACTATCTTGCAGTAAAACTGTCTTTCATTTTGTGCCAGAATGAATTATTTGTCAGAATGAATTTTGTGGTTTGTTTACAGGAAGGTTGTACAGGACTTATATGAAAAGTAGAGTTTTGAAGGTTTAAGTATTGTGTATTATTGCAGTGTTTATTTTTGTTACTCTGTGTTTTGGCTTTAAAAATAATATGTGATTCGAAAGTAGAGATATTATTTAACACTGAGTTTAGTGATGTATATCAGTCTACTGGAGGCGAAGAATCTGTCTCCAGCAAAGATGACTCAAACAGAAATCACATTCCAGTTCCGAAAAGCTTACTTATTCTTAGAAAACTGCATCTCTCAAAGCAAAAATCATGCTTTAATTGAATGTTTATTTTCTCTCGTTCAACTGGGCTCCTGAACAAACTAGTTTCTAAATTCCCAGAACCTGGTCACGCATCACGATAGTCCGTGGACATGCATCACGTGACCACGGGTGGTGGTCAAGAGCGTTTGGGAAAAAGTCACGACGGTCATTTCGATTGTGGAGAACCGATCAAACGGTTGCATTTTGAGAATTCATTCGGTTACTGAGAGGCGGCCGGTTGGTGAAACTTTAGAAATGACTACTTCGAACAACTGAACCGGAGAGATGGATCAGGATATCAACTGATATCACTGCAGTCCCTCTGACCGGGAAGTCCTAGAATCGAGCCCCGACGCACAGTGATCAATTTTGCTTCGCTAGGTGGACAAAAATCATTTTTCGAAATCTAGAGATCATAGAAAAGCGAAATTTGGCTGAGATGCTTAGGTCAATCAAAATGAACTGACATATGTGTAACATCTATTCTGAGTGTTGCACTGTAACAATATTTATCGAAAACTTTTCAGTATAGATATTTGTCGCAATTATAAACGGCAGTCATTTTTGGTCCAACAATGAGATAATACTAAAAACAATCAAAAATTAAAATAATCGTCATTGGCACTCCTACGAGCAAGCGCATGCAGCACTCAGAGCTGCGCCTTCGAAAAATACTTTGTTTTAAAAGATGTGAAATAATGCGAAAAGCGGTCTGATTATCTAAGACATTTCATTGAGTATGTTTTTATTTGATTTGAAATAATACTAAAATGGTATTTTTGAAATATGTTTTTTAATGAAAGCATAAACCAGAAAACAAAGATTGGAAGAACAAAACATGGAGTTCTAGGATTATCCCTGAGAATTTCTTCAGAATGTCCTGTTCTAATGGACATTGAAGAGGGACAACGCTTGAACGAACCTATCCGCATCTGACGCAGTAGTTCCTCCCTCCGAGAAATGTTGCTTGTAGATGCTGTGACCTCCACTTCCGTCACAACCCCATTTTCAAATCATCTGCAAGTTTTTCTCAGTTTTTCCATCACAAATTTTCAAAATATTGGTAATGATTTCCTGGATTTTGCACAAACGCGTTAAAGTCAGATCTAAAATGTTCTGAAGGTTAATTTGAGCCAAAAAATCAGTTAGAGTAACAGTCGAATTAGCCGGATAACGTTGAGTTATTGCTTCCAAGATTTTGTAGCAAGGAGGATAGAGTGTACATTTTTTTCTGAGTGTACATTTTCTCTTAGTGTTATGTTCGCGTTGCGAGTCTTCAGGAGACTTCTTTTCAGTGCTTCTTCAGGAGAATACCATTCCTGCTTTGCTACACTGGATTCTGCTGCGCGCTTCACTGTACCCGGGCTTCTGGAGTACTAGTTGACCCCTGTTCTATGATATCGGCAACCTTCCTTTAGCCACTTAACCAAAAACTTACGCTAAACGGCAAATGACAATTCAGAGGAGCTTCTTTCTGATAACATGTCGCTGATCTTTCGCTTCTTTCCTCGTTAGCTACTTTCGTGAACGAGCTTCTTTGATCTTCCTCGTCTCGTGTGGGGGATTTTGAACATTCGGATTTGCTGAACTCTTCACTGAGCCATGCAGAGAATTTACTAGACAGTTTTTGTTTTGTTATTTTAGGTCGCATCAACTACTCGGTCATTAGCGAACACTATTGGATGTAACGTTATAGTATGAGGATGAAACGATATGGTGATGATAGGGAGTGAAAGGACGAACACATACAACCACGCTCGAGGCGGGACTCGAACCCGCGACCCCACAGTTCAAGACCACTACGGCACTACTGCTTTAACGATCTCGGTCACAGAGCCGATACCAGACAGCTTTGTTTCTGCTCGGTGACACTGTTTCCAACGCTTTGCGAGGTTGTAACTGATGTCCTGATTTTCTTGCGCATTTCCTCCTCAGTTGATTTTGACTCCTTTTCAAGTCTCAATTGTGATATAACATAATTCAATAAATCATTTTCATTTTCAAGTGTTGTGACATTCTGAACACCAACTTCTCTACGCACGAACTCGAACAGTTCTCTTCGAGTAATAGCGCCGCGCGAGAGTGCAGTTTCTAAAAAAGAA
Organism: Acheta domesticus; assembly: GCA_031308135.1. Classification (NCBI taxonomy): domain Eukaryota; kingdom Metazoa; phylum Arthropoda; class Insecta; order Orthoptera; family Gryllidae; genus Acheta; species Acheta domesticus. Next base: position 198,501,697 of record JAHLJT010009419.1, on the reverse strand, counting down.
GAGCATATCTCACAAAGTTGCGTATAGATGCACGAAATATTTTACCAGCGCAGAGAAGAGATATGTGATAATGAGTCAGTACAATTTTGAACGCGAAAATCAATGAGCTTTTTTTGTAGAGCTACACGAAATTTGAATCATGTAAAATCCATCTACATAAAACATAGTGTTAAAATAATTTTTAATCAGTATAATTTCGGGAAATACCTTCAAGACATGGTGTTACCAGAGAGGGATATACCTGTGTTAGAGGGTTTCATGTCGTCACAGTCGAATTTCAGCTTGCAGCGATCAGTACAGACACTTATTCATAAGCTTGCTGAATCGCGACTGGAGATAGCATGGGCGGAGGCGCACCGACCGCTGACTTCTGGACGTTGCCACATCGTACCCATTGGTGTCAGTGTGTTCAAAAACACAATTTCGTGTGCTCTGGTTTATGTACTTTGAAGTAATGTCGATTTTAACTTTCTTCAAGAAAGTTGATTTTTGCATTTTTGTCCAGCTGGCGACGCGAAATTGATCAGTGTGCGACGGTGGTATGATTTTCGATTCTAGCTTTTCAGTCTGGAGGAGTATTCCAGCGGCCGGCTGCTCTGATTGGTAGTTTTCTGTGGTTTCTTCGATCAATACCAGGCGAATTCTGGAGCATTACCCTAACAAACAGGCCACACACCGCGAGCGATCTGTCCTACCACTTCCTTGTCCTATCCTCACCGCTTACACACACACACACACACACACACACACACACACACATGCACAACACATCGCGGGAGACCGGTCAGGAGCTTAGAGCTTGTCCCGTCTGGGGCGAAGCCCCGCGGAGATACCTTGTTAGTGAAAACCCCGATAGGCGACGGTAGGTCGGCGCCGGATCTCGCCATCCAGGGAGAGAAGACCACCGCCACCTCCCAAGGATAACATGCACTACACTTACGGGACTAACGATTCTGTTAGTTGACGCGCCCGGAATCACTAACAATCAATTAATCAATAGAACATCTGACAGAACGGCCGCAGCTTATGTTCACTTCATGAAAAAGTAGTCGGAAGTGGCCAGAGCCTCTTTCCAGTCGAGAACAGTTTTAATATGAGCAAAATCGTTTATTTCATGGCTAAATACTAAGAACTCTATGTGCCTTGTGAACTTACTTTTTGGAACTTACATCGAGAAACATACTGAATGTTCTAAACAGAAAGATGTCTACTGAAGAATGTGAATGTGGCCTTTTGGGTTACCATGCAATGTATTTTCTGATTAGTGATGGTAGAATTTAGTACTTTAATTTTTTTTAATTGCATTTTGAAAACAAGGTTACAGCATTTTAAAAATTACGATTTAACATATTGTAGCATTTGTTCAGAAAATTATTATTAAGGGAGAGCTCTTTGAGATAGAAAAATAGTTTTTTTTCCATTCAAACCAGTAAATAAGGGGAACTAATTTAATATTTTGCCATATGTATACTTCAACAGACATAAAAACGTGAAAAGGGTAAAAAGTGTAAGACGTGACGCATTGAGGCTTTCATGATCAGTTTTTTATTTGTTCTTATTTTTTACTGTCTTTTGTTAGTTAAATATTAACTAAAATTAATAAATACGGCTCAGCTTAATAGATTTCAAACATTGGTGTGGGGTTGTCGAATTCTCATTTCTAGCGAGTACGAAGGAAACCACAAAATGCAATTTAGTAAATGTTTTGTAGATTCACGACCATTTCGCTATTTGTACGTAATTTCGCATTTGATCGCAGATTGAAAAATTTAAGAAATATTCTGCACCGATCGTCAAACATACAATACTATTTCTATTCAGGATTCGGTAACATTTCGCATTTTTAGCAATTGCTAAAATCTAACATCTCTACAAATGATCGAGCGATTTGAAGGTTCCTGTTTGGGCCGTACGCTTCAACACACAACTTACCTCGCAAAAATTGTTGGAAATGCTCTCCACCGACTACATATTTGTGGCTCCGTCAAAACATGTTCTGACTCATTTATTAAAATCTCGTCAAAGTTTCAATTTTCTCTCGATGTATGTTTCTGAAACTTTGTTAATGGGTGTGGATTATTTTTGTATATTTTTGGAAAAAAGAAATGGGATTTTTCTGTGGGATAGGGAAAAAAAAGGATTGGAACAGACAGTAGTTTCCTGGGAACATTATTTTTTACCCATGGAATTACTCACGTGTCCTTTTCTAACGTTAATCATTAACATTGTTTTCCTCCCATCCTGAGACCGACATCTAGCGGAGAAAATGAGAATCAGGTACATGCTTCAGCGAACTCCCACGGAGCGCGCTTGCTCGGAAAAGATCTAGACTCGCGTTTCTGTTCAGCAGCGTTTTTTGATGCTGCAGACCACTGGTCTGTATTATTAATTTCCAAAGCGCGCAGAAATGGAAAATAAATTATGCAGCCGCGGCCATGTGAGAGATCTCTATGATTCATTTAGAAACTCTGGAACTTGGGAAAAATCAAAAATATTCAAACAGTTCCGATTTCGATTGAAAAATGCAAATATTGTGTAATTCCGCCTAGTCTCAAACTGAGGGTATCGACAGATTTCCCATATTCATTGCGTCACTGCTTACGACAGAGGTGACGTCATGCGACGAGGAAGAAAGAAGCTTTAATTATTCACGTGTGTCCTTTCAGAACATGCACATGCACTTTTTTCTGCTCCATGCACTTTCCACGTACTCGACACTTGGATTTTTGCTGCTGTGGGCCGTTAGGATAGATGGTTGGTTGGATGGTAAAAATTCCGGCATCTTTAACTTCTAAGGTTATTAGTCCCGAAAGAATAATACTTGTGTTTTTCCCTCAGATGGTGGCGGTGATCTTTCCCCGTTGGATGGCGAGATCCGGCACCGACCTATCGTCGGCTAGTGTGGTTTTCCTCAACCTGGTATCTTCCAACAGCGAGACACCGCCTCAGCTGGGACAATCTCAAAACTCCAGGCCAGGCTCCCGTCATGTGTGATAGTGAAGGTCATATTAGTATAAATGTAAGTAAGGGGTAAAGATAGGACAAGGAAGAAGAAAGAATGATTGCGCGCGTTCCGTGGCCTGTTTGTTTGGGTACTGCTCCAGCATTCCCCTAGTGTAGATCAGAGAAACTCGAGAAAACTACCCATTAGAGCAGCCGGCCGCTGAATTCTCGTCCGGACAGCGACTGAATTTGACCTAGATGATAAGCTGGTGTCGAAAATCCATCGTCGGGGCTCGAACTTAGGGCCTGCCGGTCAGAGGGACTGCAGTGACATCAGTTGATGCCCTGACCCACCTCTCCCGTTTCGTTAGTATAGGACACTCCCGCATTGATCGCATCAATTCATGTGTATTCAGTAAACATCTAAAAGAATTTCAACTAAACTTTTGACTAATCATTATCTTTACCACCTCATACATCATCTCCTACATGAAATCCGCAACGAAGCATCAACGCATCTTTGTGCAAACTTCAGACCGAGAAGTCAATACGATCCATTTTCTATAGGGCATCTGGACGGGTTAAAGTGAAATTCCCGTACGTCTCGTCGCGTTGCTTTTTAGCTCCCGATGGGGCCGGAGAGCTTATTGTCTTGCGATTGCCGTCGGCCGCCCGCCCGTCGACCGCTGCGCGTTCGAGTTGGGGGCGTGGCTTCGCTGGCGCAGTGGTTCGAAACGCCCAGCCCACGTGCAAGGCCCCGCGCAGAGGCTCATTTCAAGGGAAATGGCGCTTATTGGGAACTTATTCCTAAGAAGTTACTTAAGTTTTTACTTTTTTGGCCATATATGGCCAATGATGTGCTTTGTAATTCTTCGTCACCGGCTCAGGTGGCTCAGGGCATCAACTGATGTCACTGCATTACCTCTGATGGGCAGGTCCTAGGATTCGAATCCCGGCGATGGCAGGATTTTCGACACTAGCTAGAGAGCTATAACGAATTCAGCTGCTGTGTGGAGATGTCTAGCAGCCTAGCAGCCGGCTGCTCTGATCGGTAGGTTTTCGTGGTTTCTAGGATCAACACCAGGCGGATACCCGGACATTCCCTAACAAGTCACTTACGGACCGCATGCCTTTCTCTTCCTTGTCCTATCCTCACCAATTACTTTAACAAAGTTATACACTACTCTACCGCACGTTGGAAAACCATTCGGAAGCTTACAGCTTGTCCCGGCTGGGGTGGTGCCTTGCTAATGGGAGATACCTGGAAGGGGAAACCCCGCAAGCCGACATGTAGGTCAACTCCGGATCTTATCATCCAGCGGGAGAGAAAAATCGCCACAACCCACACGGACGGAGGAAAACCCGGACTTAACTTACGGGAGTAATGACCACTGCCGTTTACGTGCCCGAAACACACATAAATCAACCAATACTTAATCTATATATCTCTATGGCGTTCATAAAGAAGGAAAGACCGAGGCGACTTTTCCTTTTTCCTTGAGTCAACATTTCTCTTATGACGAAAAACAACAAGGTTGCCTATAAGAGACAGAAGACGTTGAAGCCATGTCAACCACAAAAGAAATGTTTTTCAGCTTTTTGATTAACTTCGAATATATTTTTAATTTTTAAAATTTGATTGAAATTAATTTGATATCTTGATAGAATGTTCTTCAATGTCAGTATTTAATTTTATAAAGCCGCATAAACTTATTGTGCATGACTTGAATTCTGAAATTTATGTATATGCAAATTTGCTATATTAAAAATTACCTAAATAAATGATTACTAGCTGAACCCGTGCGATGTAATCGCACAGCAGTAAGTGGTATAGGAAAGTTAGGACAGAAAATACTTCATATCCACAACAATAAATTAGTTTCGTATTTACCAAGATCTTTAAGACCGGTAAATATTCACAGTACAGTTTTCGGGCAGATTGGACGTACAGAATACGTACAGACTGCACGATTTTTGCCTGAAAACTTTTGAGCATGATCATAATTTTTCATGCTGAAACCTTAGATTGACTCAAACGTCTCTAACGGGAAAAGCGTTCACTAACGGATTTGCTAACCCAATGTAATTTTAAACCCTATTTTTTATTTTCTTTCATAATAATTTCATTCACATGAATCCAGTGCTACCACTGTTACTATTAATAGGTATTATGATTATTGAATTATGATATACGTATTATAGCTATTTCTATTCAATTAATAATTAATTTTTGGAGCGCGTTCCGACACCGAAAATTCTATAAATTAAACACTGATGGTATTTACCATCTAAGTACTTTTATTTATTTATTTATTTATTTATTTACGTCAAAAACAGTTAAAAACTGCGTATGACGAGCTATGGGGAGAAGTGAATTTTGTGCACGTTTTCATAATTCTGTGGTCTCTATCCTAAACCATATTCTAGTCGAATTTTGAATACAGAAAAGAGAGTTTTTTTTCGAGTTTTGTTAACAAAATATTCGCTCCTATATAATAAAATATATTTTCAAAGGTAAATTAGCTATAAATTTCTGCCCTGAACCCTCATGTTCTTCATGAAAGAATAATACTTTTTGCCGCGATAATATGAAAAACGATAATTTGAATAACTATATTTCCCACTGAAATTCAGAAGACGTGCACAAATAATGAAGTTACATTTATGTCCAGAAGCAAAACAAGGGACCATCTCAGCATTTGCTCAAGGATCAGGGAAACTGGACGAAAAACCTGATCGAGATGGGGGCCATCAACCCAGAAACTGTGGTACAATACTTGTTACAGGTTCTTTAGAATTATACAGTCCAAATGATAAATAATTACATTAACTATCATTGTTAAAATTAATTCTACTTTCCTTTTTGATGCTCGGTATAGTCTCGAATTGTATAGAAACAGTTATGCAGCAGAAAAGATTTTACTTGGGACTTAAACTTTTCTATTGAATTTAATCGTTTAACCCTTTCGTGGGCAAAATATATCCAGATTTAATTAGTAAAAACTGATATGAAAAAATGATTAAATAATGTAGTGTTATTTGGAATTTACATTGATGAATGAAATCATATCATCCATGATTACATACAAGGAGGTGGGAAGTATTCTTCCCACGGCCCTTTTTGGGTATGAAAAAAATTGACATGAACTACATATAAAAATTTCAAATTTTTAACAAAATTCTTTTATTTTGCATTAATTTTCTATGAAAAATTCTAAAACATGGATCTAAACAGAGTGGCACAGAAAATGAACAAAAATAAACACGAAACTACATAGTACGCAAAATGAATTCGCATATGATAACACGAATTTATATATTGGGGATTTTCCTAGACATTCAGGCATCATCATAAACAGCATCAAGAAGTTAAATTTTTGTATTTAGAGTACAAAGACTATCAAATTACCCCTCAAAACTTGTTTGTATAAAATCATAAATGACAAGCAAATAGCAAGAGAACCACTTATCACATGTGTACAATAATTATGATAATACACAGATTACCCAGCAAAATTGTGTAGAACACAAATTGAACATTACCCAAACATCTAACTAAATGACAAAATAAACAAACACATTCTCACATACATCAAAACATAAAAAAGGAAGATAATCCATAAAAACTGGTAGAAGTACGCTCACGACAATGCTATATTATTCACACTTTACCTCACGCGGCCTCCAAACTCAACAATGATGGAAATGGCGGGAAGTGCACTAGGCAGAAACATTTCAAATAGTCAAAGGTAAATTACAATACATGGTATGGGCAATAAGAACGCTTCAGAAGGGAACTGGAGAGATCTTAGTGAAGTGGGAAGCATGCTTCCCACGGCCCACGAAAGGGTTAATGTCTTCTGGCAAAGTGTTGTAGAGTAATGTACATGAATTGTATGTGAATTTTTTGTAGTGAGCTGTTGATACTGCCACCTGGTGAATATGATTACTACGTCGTGTGTTATACTTATAGACATCGGCGTTTGCTGAAAATATATTCCCGTCCTTAAGTAAGTCATTTTTGACAAAAACTACTGATTCGTAAATCAGGAGACAAGGTAATGGTAAAATTCCTAGATTAATAAAGAGTGACTTACAAGAATCACGTGGGTTGGATTTGCTTATTATTCGTACAATTCGTTTTTGTAATCTGAAAGTCTGTGAACTATAAGATGTGTTTCCCCAAAATATTATGCCATATCTCAGGCGGGAGTGAACATTGGCAAAATATACACAACGAGCTGTATGAAGGCTGACGGAATTTGAAAGAATTCTGAACGCGTAGCATAATGAGCTTAATTTTGTGTTCAATTCATTTAAGTGGGCATTCCATTTGAGGTTTGACTGAATTGATAGACCTAAAAATTTTGTTACATTAACATCAGTCAATGGCACACCGTTCATTTTCAATGGAGTACAGAATTTTTTATTTGATATGGAAAACTGCATTGAAACTGTTTTATTTTCATTTACTTTTAATTTGTTATTACGGAACCAATTTGAAACGTCTGATATTGTACTATTTACGGTTTCTTTGTTGCAAAGAATATTTGTATCATCCGCAAAGAGAACTGTTCTTCCGTTTCGAATCGCTAAGGGCATGTCATTTACGTATAATAGGAAGAGAATAGGGCCTAAAATCGATCCTTGCGGGACTCCTCGTACAATTGGCAAAGAACCGGAAAGGTGTGTACATAAAGTTCCATCATTCCAGTAAGGTATTTCTACTCTTTGAGATCGTTGTTTAAGGTACGAACATAGCCAATCTAGAGCAATACCACGGATTCCATACGAAGGTAATTTTGAAAGTAAAATGTTATGATCAATGACGTCAAAAGCTTTTGAAAGATCTAAAAATATTCCAATAGTTGCTTCGTTTTGATCCAATGATGAGGCAACATCCTTAAGAAAAGAAAAAATGGCTGTTTCCGTAGATTTTGATTTCCGGAATCCATGTTGGCAATTTGAAAACGCGTCGTGTTTATTGAGAAAGGTTTCCATTCGTACATAAAAAAGTCTCTCTAATATTTTTGAAAAAACTGACAAAAGAGAAATTGGCCGATAATTTTGAACTTCATTTTTGTTGCCTTTTTTGAAGAGCGGCTTAATCTTAGCTGTTTTAAAATATCTGGAAAAATTCCGGTGCATAAGGATGCATTAAATATGTGAGTTAACGGGTGTATAATGGCTGGCGCGCACGTCTTTAACAAACAATCCGGAAATTCATCTAAACCGGCCGAATATTTATTTTTTAATTTACCGATTATTTTGAGAATTTCATAGGAAGAGGTTTCGGAAACGAACATAGTGTCTAAGACTTTTAGGGAAACGTCAGATGTTGAATTTTGTGGCTGAAAACCCTTAGTGAGATCGACAGCAATTCTCGAAAAGTATTGGTTAAAGAGACTAGCCACTGTTGCCGGATCGTTCACATATCTATCGTTATCTTTTAAAACAACATTCTCTACAATGTTTCTAGTTGGTTTGGTCGCATTTTTTACTATATCCCACATTGATTTTGTTTTGTTATTTGAGTTCAAAATATCCTGATCGTGTTTCATGATTTTAGCCTGCCTTATGACTTTTCTTAACAATGATTTGTATTTTTTAAAGTACAGGAGGAAATCTTGAGATACGTTATGATGCTTAGAAATGAAAGAAAGAATTCGTTTGTTTTTACATGATGTTCTAATCCCTTGTGTTATCCAAGAATTGTTTTTGCGTGAAATATTTAATTTTCTTTCCTGAAGAGGAAAGCAAGTGTTAAAATGAAATGAAAGCGTTGAAAAAAAAGAATAATATTTATCGTTTGTATCAATAGTATTATAAACTGCGTCCCATGACTCCTGCAGCAAGTAATCAATGAATAATTTTATTTTACTTTTAGAAAACACTCTACTCATACGTGTATTATTTATTGTGTCATTGTTCGCATTTCGTATAATGGTAAGAATTTGTGCATCGTGGTCACTGTATCCTAAATCTTTTGTTTCAATTTCATGTCGAGTAGCGGTTTTGTTAATTATAATTTGATCGATTGCCTTCTTTGAATTTACTGTGATCCGTGTAGGTACTTTTATTGTAATATCTAAATTGAAGGAATTAATTAAGTTAAGAAACTGCTCTTTCTCGCAAGATTCGACCAGAAAATCAATGTTAAAATCTCCACATACAACAATGGATTCAAAAGAGCGATTGATGACTTTGATAAGTGTTATCTCTAGTTTTTCTAAGAACAAAATGTAATCTGCAGCTCTCTTTGTTGGAGGCCTGTAGATGCAAAGCAATATCATTTTTAGCACAGGAAGATGTACAACAGAAATTTCAAAAACATTTTCAACGGAATACTCATTGAATTCCGTCAAGGAGATAGAATCAATATTATTTTTAACGTAAATACAAGAACCTCCATATGCAGGACTTTTATGATATTCTCTTTTTCTACAATAATAGCCTGCGAGGTAAAAGTTTGGAATTTGGAAAATGCTAAGTTCATTAGGAGATAACCAATGTTCTGTAAAGCAAAGAACATCCATTTGATTTAAATCGCTCTGTAGAGCTGCCTCGATAAACTCAGTTTTATTTGAAAGGGATTGAACATTATGGTGCAATATCTTTATTTTTTGCAAGTACCTACACGAATGTTTTTCTGCTGCATCTGACTGTAGTTGCTATATATTTACTCCATTTTTACCTCGAGTGCGGGGTCGAAGGTTGTAATGTGTCCCAGCAGTCACAGGTTGTGAGGAAATAGAGGCGTCATTGGTAGTGGGAATGGAAGAAACGGGAGTAGGTTCACAGGAGGGGGTAAGAGGGTTCAGAATAAGGGTGGGGGGTGGGGAACGTAAGGAAGGTGAAAGGGATGGATTTTTGGCAGGAGGCTGCGTAGGACTGGAGTTGATGATGTATTGTGCAAGCTTTTCACCGACTGCATGTTTTCCAGCAAGGTTCATGTGGAGACCGTGCCGGGTGAAGTGTTTTACTGAGAGGAAATTCATTTCAAAAAGTGTTACATCTGTTTCTCTCAGTTGCAGTTTTAGTTGTTGGTTTGCGTGCTTAATCTCGCTGCAGAGTGTTGGCCTGTTGTACCAGAAGGGCAGAGTCGAGACTACAATGTTAGTATTTTGGGCGGCACATTGTAATTTGTTTACATGTTGCTCAGGTGTAAAGTTACCGCCCAAATTAATGTCATTCTGCCCCCCGATGATAAAGACTGTGTCCTGATTGGTCATTGTCTTCGTGTGAGTGTCCAACTCTGCAGTCACGTCTGCAAACCTCCCGTTAGGTTTAAAAATAGACGAGACTGAGTAGTTGGGGGGTAACTTCCTACTGAGAATGGAGGAAAGATGGCGACCATGGCTGTCAGCTAAAATAAGTACCTGTTTTTTAGGCTCAGTAGGAATGGCTTTGTTTTTAAGTGGGCTAGGATGCGAAGCTTTACGTGTTTTGGTTTTGACACGCTTCCTAGCCTGTTTGCGTTGGTTTGTGCTTGTATCTGTCGATGGAAGGGAAGGGTTGTGAGGATCAGGAAGGCGAGGAAAATCTGTTTCATAATCTAAAACACTAAATCGCTTTTGAATTGCGACTGGATGTGGTGTCTGTGTCTTATGTGCAGTCACGGGTGCACGGTTGGGGAAATTCGCAGTGTTGCCTACTTGTGCCCAACCGTCATTGTAGAGAACGACCTCTTCCAGCCTTCGGATATGTTTATCTAAATTACTGTTTACGTGTGTGAAGGCTTTCAGAAGGTCGGCTTTGAGGGTGTAGAGAGTAAAAAGAGTAGAACGAACAGTAGCCATGTCACGAATGCGTGTTAAAGTACGTGATAAAATTGGAATAAATACAAGAAAACTCAGATAAAAGCAACAGTCTCCTAGCTTAATATTTTAAAAGTGTAAGATTTATGTGTATTCGATAAATTAAAAATTAAGATTCGATACAAGAAAGAGAAGGTATGCTAACTACAAAATCTATTGAAAACTAGTACTTACGAAATTTGGCAATGCGGTTGCGTATTTTCGTTCACTAAAGCTGCAACTGTTTAATACAATGTCGACTGTACTTTACCGTAAATAGATAAAGATATTAGATGAAATTTGTCTTCAAAATATTGAATAAGATTTGAAACAAATTCAAAGCAACTCGATACACCGTCCTCGTAACGTTCAAATTAACTGAATAATCACTCGCCACAAAAATAAAATAAACTGAATAGTCACTCGTCACAAAAATAGAATAAATATTTCAGTAATTAAGTTAAAACAGTGATATAAAATCGAAAATAAACTGATCTGTTTATAGATTTTGACACTTGATCACCAACTTGTAATTCTGAAGTTCGTTAAGGTTCAGTAATATTTAAAATTCGTTAGCTGTTGGTTCGTCTTGGTTAGAGCAAAAAACCAGCCAAAATTATATTTCCAGCTAATCTGCAACAAGTAATGAAAGCACTTAAACACACAAAATGCAGTCAGATCGCTAAAAATAGTAGATAAATCGCAAAAAATCAAGAGCACAACCAGATGCGTCAGTCTCAAAAGATGGCGTCAACCAGTCTCTCAACTACTTTCAACTAACTTACAGAACATTAATCACACAAATAATTCAGCTTACAACAAAATAAAATAACATACATCTCATCTCTATTTCATCATAATTTGATAATATTGATATTATCAAATCAATATCATTAACCAACCTGCCTATCAATAAATTTTACCTAGCCATTCAAAATAACAAAAGTTTACAAAATTCCCGTCGTCCAATTATAATGAGTAATCTCAAAACAAACAAACGAAATGAACATACATTACATACATAACATTAAAATTTCAGTGACGATTCTTCGAATAAACTTCACAGTTATTACGATAAAATAAGTATTTTTTATCCATGTATGTGTAAAGATCTTGAAATGAAATACTTCTTCCGGTAACTTTTCTTCAGCTCTACTTCCGTGCTATGCAATCGCACGGTTCAACTAGTATATAAGAAAGTTCATTAAATACTTTCAATAGGTAACAATCGTAATTTCATTGGTGTTAACAATATTGTAGATCAAGCAAGAACTCTCAACACATCGCAGAGCAATACGTTCTCAAAGCTCCATTTCCATCAATATTCCCGCCCATCCATTCTAGCCGTGCATTTCAAACAACACAAATTTCATAGCTTTTTATTAATAAAGAAAAGCTGCTATCTATTCAATATATAATTTCCTCCACTCCTAATTTTTTTCTCTTTTTTGGTACCTCGTTTGTTTAAAACCGTTCAGTGAGACGCGAATACGAGCCCACCAAAATCAACCTTTTTACAGAAATAATATACAGAAATAATATATCATATATATGATATGCTTGCAATGGACAGCACTCTCTACCCGTTCGGTTTATGAAAGCAACCCTAATTGTTGAGCATCAAATTATACAACTCCAGAGTAGCATAATTTCTGAGATTTTGAATTTGTGTTACAGAAGTAGATCCCTTGTTTTAAGAGATCATTATAACCCGGAAGTTCAGACACTTATTTTTACAAAAATATACGTGAAAAACCGTATTTACTTTTCGTAAATAATAACAAGGAGGCATTGTTCGAACAAGTTATCGTATATCTATTTTCTTATGTTCCATACTGAAGCACATCGTATTGTTTCGCAACCTCGCTTTGATACAGCTCCTTTGTTGTGCAGCTGCGGCCAGATTCTTAGGAAATCTAACGCCCCAGCATTCGCCGTACTCAGCCGCTGCTCACGTGGCGGACGCCGTTACAATTGATTTGTAACATAACAGCTCAGGTCCCTCCTGTTAATTTTACATTAATTTCTATAATTTAAAATCATGCCTAATTTACACTTTGTTTATGAATTCCTTTCTTTCTTAATTTTAAGTAACAGAGTCCCACGGATCTGTCTCGCTAGCTCCCATTGGCTACCGCACCGAATCGGCGCCAAAACGGTCGCAGCAAAGCGCTGGTGCCACCAGAAGCAGTCAGTCGTGCTCGAAATTTCTTGTGGTGCACTCCGCATTGCTCTGTCGCGCCTCTTTGTAAGCCATCATGGCAATTACTTGTTTTATTGTCGAACTACAAGCCACGCTTATGTTCGCAATATTAATCAACTCTACTTGAGCCATCACCGGCAAACAACACGCGACTGTACTCCGTGTTTTTTATACTTGTGCTTTTTCTATAAGCCGAGTTCACGCCATCATGGCATCTAACTCTACCGTTGCCAAACGACGCTTCCGCTCCGTATGGGCCAAGCCGGCCATTATGGTTTATAATTAACTTTGTTACTAAGCTGCACACTGTGTACGACTTCATATATTGTAACATTGACTGACTGTGTTAGTGCAACATTTGTGCTCCGTGCCGTGGGGTCCTTCGTCCAGCAGTGGGCAACACTGTATTGGTATCATTGTACTTTCCTTTCAGATCAACTGCCCTCAACATTTAAGTATGCTTTCAAGTAGCATATTATGGTATTCCACTAATTTATATAATTATATATTCCTTGTTAAATTATGTGTTGTGTTTAATTAAGGAATGGTGACATATCACAACCCTCCGGTAACCTCCTACCGTGTTCGTTTTTTACTAAATCGGAGAAGTGGTCCTTCTGAGTTATCCCAGGTTTGTGAGAGCGGGCGAAATTTATAACAGTGTACTCGCTCACGCCTCCCACTCACAGGCATTAATTTTTACAAAAAATAGGCCTGCAAAAAGAAAAGTAAGTAATGAAAACACACTTATTAAAATCAATTATTAATGTGTGTATTTCAAATTCGGCCAGGCACGTGGCCGAGATCGCATAGATAGTTGTGTCGTGGCGATCTTGGATCACAGGGTCGCGGTTTCGAGTCCCGTCTCGGGCATGGGTGTATTCGTGTATGTCTGTATGTGTGTGCGGCGTCATTTCACCTCTCACTATTATCATCATTCATCTTCCGTACCTCCAGGGATAACAACCCTGGAGAGTAAAAATCGGATCCAGCGTAATGCTGATTCCCTCTGATGAATTCCATGCCCAGCATGCCTGCGTGGTCCGAACTATTTCATTGCAGCAAGTTCCAGTACCCAGAACATTTCTTCTCGTATCATCCTCTCACATTGAACAGAGTACTTAAACCATTACCCTCACCTTCATAGATTTATTTGTGCGAACATACTGGCCAAGTTCATGAATTAGAAAATGACTTTCAAAAATGAATTTAGCAGTCTAGACCTATCCCTGAATCCAGAACAAAGGCAATTACATGAAAAGATGAGGAAGGGTGGTCATTTTAATCGGGAGATGAATGACAAAGGAATTGGGAGAACCTTCGGGTCTCTTCAGACGGCGCCATACAGCAGCGTTTCCGGCTGGTGCGCTTGCTAGCAAAGCATTAGATTAAATGGAGACTAGCGTACCCGTGCGAGAACTCGTGTATGCTGTACCCCACTCTCTTCCTTATTTTGCCATTTCCATATTGTGATAAAATAATGAATGATTTATTTTATCTAATTTAATTTACTAGCTCAGTTTTCTGGTTCTCATGCTCTCTATACAGAGAAGCCTGGAAGTCTGAAATTATCTATATTCCGAAGGAATCACATATAACGTGGCACAACAATAATTTTGTTTATTAAAAATTGAATTTGGGATTAACAATATAAATTCTCTTGATTGATTGCATGCATTAGGTTCACGGTACCGAATTGTCTGGCGTTGTGAAACGATGGCCCCGCAGTTCGTAGTCCCTTGACTTCCGCGCTGAAAATCCCTCTTCGCGCCGGTCGTCGCCGAAGTCGTCTGCTTCTTTCTTGCTGACTCACTTCTTGCACTATTGTTCCACAATCTATCCTCCCTATTCACGTCGATGTCCTACTTAAATAATTCAGATTACATTCGCGCCGCTACCACCACGATGCCAGTCAACCACCAACTCTCCTAGTTCAGAGCCCCCTCCTGCCCGTCAACAACCTTCGTTACCTAGTAACCGCGACCGTCCAGATTAAAGCGCGGCGTTTGTTTTGTAATATTTTGAATATTACAGCTCCGTCCGTCCAGATTAAGGCGCGGCGTTTGTTCTGTAATATTTTGTATATTACAATATTAAGCCTGTAATATATATTTTCCTTCAATACCCTCTTATCCTTCGTCACTTGCTTTATATGCCACTTTGTAATTGATAACACTATAATACATCTTATTTTATTTATTAAAGATCACTGTTAAACAATAGGGTCAAAAGCGACCACGAGTATCAATTTACAATTCATATAAGATTATACATTTATATAATTATTCTATTATACAATTACGATTCATACATTCATAGAAAGCCCAAGCGTTTTTTCAGCCGAATAAGCCTGAGATGAGTCCGTCGGACTCACGGGGAATAAACGATAATGCTCTATTTGTTTGTTCGATTGTTAGAATGGACAACAATGAAAATGCATTTTTATTATTATTTATTATATTGTTTTTGTTTATTTATTCTTGCTTGGCCTGAGGCCCTAAGCAGCCGTGAACGACTGGTACAGTAGTTGATTTTATTTGATACAGCAAGTTTGCAAGATATTTTCTTTTTTCGTGATTATTACATTTTCAGAAGCATTGTATATTACACGGAAAGGCTATTTTTGACAACAATTAATTTGCTTTTTACACTGAACACTTTCTCTTCGGCATAAAGAATGTTCCGAACATACATTTCTTTTTCACTTATTGCAATGACAGAGTCTTCATATTCAAAGGTGTCGCTATAGTTACTTCTGACACTAATATTATCTTCTTCTCTAGAATTGTTTTCAGGGTTGTAATCTCTATCTTTGCTGCCCGAAAATATTCCATCAGATAAATATTTCATCGTCTAAATCGAGGCATGCATGAATCTTAGAATTATTCAGCCTAACTCTCAGCCCAGCATTCTTGAGAACTACACAAATGAAAGTCTTTCATTCATGAACAGGTATAAAATCTCACGATTCAATTTTGAAAGTATTTACCACCCGCAAATGACTAGACTGCACAAAACCTTACAATAATCACGCACTGATGCAAAACTGGATACAAACGAGAATGGTCCGTGCAATTGTATCAAATGTACGTAAATTGCGATATGTGTCTACAAACGTCGCTCTTGCAACAATATAAATTAGCAGAAGACATCTGACAATCACTGATAATAAATATAAATTATTAAAAAAATGCAACAATTTAAAAGGTCATAAATAGGGGGAAAAATACGAAACTACAAATGAGTCTGGTAGACTCTCCTCAGGTTCCCGTGACCTAAAAGTGTTTGTCGCAATATGTGAATAAAAAATAGCAAAAAGTTGAAAAATATTTTGGTGTAACAATCAGAAGTTATATTTAATAGAATATCTGGACGCTAGGGATAGAGATTAAATTTCCAATAATTTTATGAGCATTGAAAGAAGGAAGTGAGTCCGTTGGACTCACCTCAGTATTTCTAGGGATTATCACAGTGTCAATATTTGGTTTCTTACATCATTGAGCTGGACAGACATATTTATTTGTTTATTTATTTATTTTCAAAAGACAGGCCTTTGTTAATAATACATCCTTGTCAATAAAAACTATTCTTATTTAACTTTATTATCGAGCAAAGAGGTACACCCGTGTAATTCAATCGCATAGAATATCAAGTAATTAGTAATTTCACATACAGTTGCAGATTCTATAGTCTCTGAACAGGGGTAGAATCGAGAAGCGTCAAACTAGCAGAAATGTAAAAGAACGGTCAAGAAATTCTTTTACTATTGATTACGGTGTCATGAACGTTTCTTGTATTCTTATATCTTTATAAAAATTGGTTGCGTGTGAGAGATGCAAAGGTAAGGTATACTACTGAAATAATATATGAGACGATATTTACACAAGTCGCCTAGTCGCGCTGCTGTCGCGCTCGATGGCGGTCTCCCGGCACCAGCAGCGCACAAGCGCGTTCGCGCCACCGCTAACAGCACACAGATCTAAATGGCAGTTTTCACACGAAACGCGCCACAGGCGGGCCACTGAGCCGGTCTTTGCCCGCTGCCTGCCTTTGTCCCTCGCCACCGTTCTTTGTCGGCCGCCTGACCCCACAGCGGTGGGAGGCCTCATTCACAATGCAAACTTAAACGTAACGAAAGCTTAACAGTAAACTTAAACTTAGCAAAACTTAACAGTAAACTTAAAGAAGCAAACGTCAACTTAGCCGTAAAATGTACACGTAAAAACAAGCATTCACAGTGACAAACGAATGCTGGAACGTAAGTTTCGCCTGAACCAATCAGAATTCAACGTACTGAAACTTGATCGATTCGTTTCTAGCATGGTCTTTCCATCATAGTTTCTAGCTTTTTCTTCGAAATTCCTAACGATTCGTCTTTATGTACATGCGAGTAACTGTTTTAGTAGTGCTCACATTTCCTTCATCTTATAAACAAGGATTCTCTTGTACCAAATTCACGAGTAATTTGTCGAACATAATTAGTTTATTCGCCACGTCAGATTAAAGTCGCTATAAAAATTGTCCAAATTCTTACACTGAATTCATTACACGCTTCAAAATAGTTTGCAAACTAGTTCTCTACACACAAAAACAATGACATAACCACAAACTACCAGAACACAATCGACCTTCCATGCTGCCCTCTGATTGGTCTTCGGTAGAATTTCGACGTAAACTTAACGTGAAAGCTTGAAGCTTGTGAACTCTCAGTTTATGGACTTACGTCTACGGTTACGTCAAATCATTGTGAATGGTCTCGCTTAGTAACTCATTTCTACGTTTTGCGGCTACGTTACGTTTACGTTTAAATTTGCATTGTGAATGAGGCCTGCCTCACGAAACCTTCCCCTCTCGCGGTCGGTGGTGGATGGCGGTTGCTGACGGTAGCTGTGTGGCAAGGTCTCTGCCGCTTATCGGTGATGTCACTAAGTGGCTTCGTGAAAAAGCACCTTTAAAACCCTCTCGTGAACTTGGATCACCGTAAATTCGACACGAACAGCTTGGGAATCGACCTCGGTTCCACAGCGTGGACAGGGAAACTCGTCATTAGTTTAATTTACATTGTAATATTTCTTCTGAATAATAATATAATTAACGTATGTATTAATATGTTTGATGTCACTACACGAAAAAGTCAGCAGACCCTGACCGGTAACTGCGGGATATGTGTTGAGTGTGCGAGACTGAAGACTGACTCCATACACCCAGATTAATATACCTCGTGCAAAATTGTAAAGGCACAGGAGCGAACTGAATGAGAATTCCACTGAAATACCCTGAACTGAGGAATTCTCTTCATTTGCTTTGATGTCTTGGCCTGAGTCGGACGTGTTGCGAGATAGGCCCTTGCACTGCAACAATTGCATGCGAAGTTGGGTTAGAATCTGGACGTCATGTTGCTGAGTGATTGTATATTTCCAAAATTCTTTAGTAAAGGGTATTTTTGTACCACTTTGCATATCTTATTCGTTTTGTGTAGTGTCTATTCGTATTGATGGTATTTTCATGCTTTTTACACAAGCCCTGATGACAGAATTAAAACATTCTAAAATTCGGCAAACTAATGGTTTAATTGTTTTCTAATCACTCTGACTAAATTTCGCGAACTACTTTACTAACCAAACATAATTTACATACAAACTTGGTTTTCTATATTATTGTTAAAACTGGATAAAATTTAAAAGAACATGAATGTTTACTAAAACTCAGGACTAGGTGGACGCCACACTGCTTCAGAGCTGTGACAAATCTCATATTTATCTTACCTATCGTACAAAGTTCTACTCCATTTTTTCAATAAATACTTCCCTCTCTTTCTTTTTCATGTCTCTCTCTTTCCCTCTCTCTTCGGATCACTAAAATCCAAGTGTTTTAGTTTCCTTTCTCTCTTACTTTTAAATTTCAACACAGATTACTTTACTCTCTCTTTCCTCTAATTTATCAGTATTATCTAGTTTTCACTTTAAAAGTTAACTAATCTCCGTGGCACACAAAAATACCGTTCCTCTTCTTATTTCCCTTTTGCATTTATCCTTAGTTATATTTAGTTCAGTTCACACATGTGTACGTTTATCCTTAATTACATTTAATACATCTATTTATTTCAGTACACACTTGAGCATACCTGATTATTGAGTGCGTGATAATGCATGAGTATTGCTCTAATGTGTATGTACTCAAGGTATTTGTATGCTTTTAAATCTGTCTAGATGTGTTTCACTAATTTGCAATCTTTCTGTTTCAGTTCATCATCTCTTCCAACCTTCACCATATGTTAAGACATTTTATTCAAATCAAACTATTTACGTTTCTCCTTTATATTTTGTGTGCACCGAAATTATTTAATTATTTATATTGTGTTCTTAGAAGTGTATTGTGTCTTGGCCTTAAGCCACCATCCTGATTGAGGTTTACCTGGGTTTACTCAATCGCTTAAGGCGCATGCCGGGATGGTCCCTTTGTTTGCAGTCCCAGGAATAAATGTAGCGTAAATCGTTGGCTTGCGAGTGAGATATGTCGGGTCGGTTTTTTCAGGTCTTGGGAATATTCTAAATGGTTAACACCTTCCTACATTATTAAAATTTACAATTTTCTAGGTTGGGAAATATCATTATATTGTAAACATTTTAGTAAAACTGAATTGATCTTTTCCCGTTTTTAATTATATTTTTTACTAAATAGATTGATAATACATTATTTTATTATTGCTAACTTTCTTATTATTACTATTATGAAATACACGTAAAATCATTTTACCATTTTCTTTCAATGTTCTCCGTTTCTCTTAGGACCTGAACTTTTGACTTGATGTGTTTTCGCTTGTATGCTGACGAGACTCCCTCCCTTTTTAGTTTTCATTTAGGAGTATTTCAGAAATATATATGTACGCAATCATAGTTTCTACTAAAACCTCTTTTAAACAATTAGAAGTACATATTAATACTTCACCGATTTAAACAATCTCTATCTAATCCACTTCAGTATGTAACTTGCCTAGTCAAAGAAAGATAATTTCTCTAAATTTTGAGTAAAATCTCGTAGTGTTTAACTTGATATTTTGGGATCAATTATCAAATTACATTCCTAACTCGAAATTGAGAACTTTAAACCTACAAATGCTGTGACAGCATTCCTCCTCCACCAACTCTTTCCTCCCTCGCTTTCATTCGTGTTTTCTATGTGAGAAAACTTTCATTCAAATTGCGTACGTATTTTTCATTGAATGACCTCCTTATAGTATGCACTGATGTAATACAATTTTGAAAGTGGTTAGGCGGAAGAGCAGGCTAAATGGCCTGAGCCTCGCCACAAATAAAGACATTTATTTATTTATTTATTTAATGTTACTTAAAGATTCCTTCCTGGACATCCCTTCAGGTTTTTTAAGTGTTTTATATTACGTCTGTAATTACATTTCAATGTTAAACCTCTGCCGATTAAGGAAACTAAATTATTTCATATTGACATGTTATTGCTTTCAATATGGAGTTCGATATACAGAGCATAACTTAACTAGACCGAGAGGATCGTGTTTAAGAGGGAAATATGAAAAAAAGTTGAATGGCTCTACATGTACTCTTATGATGGGAATTATGGGAAGGAAATATGAAAAGACAAACCGAATCAAGTTAACAACTAGTTAATTAGTAAATACGTAAATCTGAATCATTACAATTAAGTAAAAAATAAAATCATATATGTACGAGGGCGTACCACAGACATTAACAGGGTCTAAGATCCTTGGTGCATAAATAATTATTTGTTTTGCATACCAGCATTTTTAAACGATCTTTTCTGTTGCAAGAAATCGTTCATAAAAGGGCATATTACGGCACAAAGGATGATATATTAGCATTTACGGCCCGAATGATTGCGTCATCACACATTCAGCCAATCGCAGCGAGAGAATCGTGGGGTGGTAGCGGTAAACGGAACAACCGACCACCGTCTTCTCGCACAGATGTCAAGTACCGGAGATGTCACAAGCAAGTTGTTTCGCAAAGTTTAGTTTGATTTTCTTATAAATTTATAATGCTGTTATACAGAAAAATAGGTATGAAATTCGTTTATAACGTTGCTTTATTGCATTCATTCAAATTTGAAAACTCGCTCCTAATGTCGCTCATTTTCAAAACATTTCCTCATGCAATAAAGCTTAACATCATAAACTATACTGCGACTTTTCTGACTTTGCCCCTGAAGGCCCGTCTTCACGATGGAATATGTCACGGTATTTCACGACGTTCTCAGCCGTGCCGCCAGATATCGCATGACCGCGACCGAATCAAGCAGAGCTTGCGATCATGCGAATTCTAGCGGCACGATGGAGAAAGAACGCGAAATGCCGTGTGATATTCCATCGTGGCCATAGAGGCTTGCGGGGCATAGTTACAAAAATCGCACTATATTGTCTGTTCATTCGCCACGTGCCTGTTTAGGCCCAGTGTGCTGCGCCGCGCCGGGGCGCGCCGGGTTGGATCCAATTTCCTCGGCGGGGAGCAAGTTAGCTGGCTCGCGTTGTGAAAGAGCAGCAGCCCCCGCTCGTCAGTGACCTCGTGACCTCACGTGAGCGCCGCGCGAGCGAGCGCGCTTTTCATTTCTCCCGTGGCAGTGGATTTAATTGAAGCCCTCGCGCGATGGTCGGCCTGGGGCCGGCCGCCGGCACATGCAGGCAGCGCACGCGATGTTCGACGCTGATGACTGACGCTGATGACTGACGCTGACGACACTGCGTTGCGCGGAAGCGACTTCATATCTGATCGTTGTTCTCCGAGCAAATTTACACGCGCTGCGGACAACTGACAGCACGATCGGGTGTAATGCAGATGGGAAATGGACTTTTTAATTTTTCTATCGTCTCCTGTATTATTTCAGTAGTATACCTTTGGGTTCCGGCTCTCACACGCAACCAATCTTTATAAATGAGGGCTCTAAAGAAAGAGAATTTTGCGGAGACTTGACAAATTCCACTTTGACTTTAAAAATATGGATGATTTCTTTAAAAAAAAAACGCATCGAAATGTTCATTTAAAATGCAACCCGCATCACATGTCAACCTATATCGGCAAATAACTCATAAACAAAGCGTTTTAGAGCCTTAAAATGTAAAATTTTGAGGCCGCCGGCCTCAAAGATACGTTTTTCACACTATAATCTACAAGATGAGACATTCTCTGATCCATTCAATTAACTTTTCGGTTCCACTATATAATACTATCAAGGCCACCTCAATATTTCAGCCCTTCCTGCTGGTAGCAATTTTTGTGGCGACACGCTTAGAAGGCTTAGATTCGACAATCTTTGTTTACGCTTTCTGTTAACACGGTAGTTTGTGCAGTCTGACGAGGTTTATTTGCATAATCATTAATTCAAGATTTGCTCTCCAGCAACAACTAG
The DNA here is from genome assembly GCA_031308135.1 of Acheta domesticus. Classification (NCBI taxonomy): domain Eukaryota; kingdom Metazoa; phylum Arthropoda; class Insecta; order Orthoptera; family Gryllidae; genus Acheta; species Acheta domesticus. Next base: position 198,479,359 of record JAHLJT010009419.1, on the reverse strand, counting down.
AAGTACTATTATAGTTGCTTGATACCTATACCTATGAATATTGTTTCTTATGCGTGTAGTGAAACTATTCAATTAACGTTTTTTCATGGTCTATAAGTGCTGCGTACTTAATTGTGGAGTGATGTGGGTGTTCAGTGAAGAGTGAAGACTGTGTTCGTGTTTTACCTGTACCAATATTTTCGTTATCATTCGATGAAATTTTCAAGTCAACGGGTACAGACACGTAGCTTTCTCAAAAGTAAAAAGCTAATATTTTTGTGACTATCACGAAAAACTAAAATCTAACTGACAAAGAATATTGAATAATTACTTCAAATGTCTTTAAGTCAGTTTTGGGAATTGTTCCAAGCAAATTCTCCATGATATTGAATAAATATTTATTGAAAATTTCTTTTACACATTAATTGCATTGTATTTTTATTTTTATTTATAATTGTGTTAGTACATTGCAAGTTACCTTTATAGATTTTTAAACAAATAAACTACTTTCTTCTACCCTCTTACAATGAAAATAGAAGGATAGAGATGAGTGTGGGGTCTAACATGGGAGTTCTCGCACGGGTACGCAGAGGTAGTGGAGGAAAACGTGTGCTATGGCACAACACAAAGAACAAACTTTTTAAAGTAGCTAAAGTAAAATAGCTTGAAATAAATAGAAAACAAAAATCAAAACGCACTGGCCTACAGTACTACGTGAATTAATTAAAAAACAACTAAATTTAAAATTATTAAAAGAAAAGTGCATGTCATTCAACAACTGCCAACGATCGCAGTCCAAACGCACGATTTAAATGTTGACGATATCTGGAAGTATGTACATCAACGCCCAGCTGCAAACTCATATTATAAATAAAACACCGTTTGATATTAAACTCTAGGTTCGTTAAGATATTAAAAATGCAAACATCGTTTGAGCAACATTCCTATGTACCGAAGTGGACTTACTAACGCCTACTAAATTGTTTCTAATGCTAACAAATGGTATTTAGTACTCAAAGGTGAAAACATTAGTTTGATTATTTTTTAGCTCAGAATTGCTTTTCTTGAGGTACGTAAGGACGCAGGAAATAATTCAATACTTTTTAGTATACAAATAATTTTTCAATTTTCTCACCCCAGCAAGCTGGGACCCTGACTCTCCAAAACCCACTCGGTTCTTCATAACAAATCAAGGAAAGTTAAATAATATGGCAATGAGTAGGTCTGCTCTTGCCCGATCCGGTATTTTCGCACTACTTTACTTGGCTTTCTCAAGAGTAAAAACCTTTTCTATTATTTGACTATCAAGGAAAGCGAAAAGCTAACTCTCTAGGAGACTGAAACATTTCTTCACACGTTGTTTTTAAAGAAGTATGAATTGTTCCAAGAACATCTCTCTATAATGTTGAATAAACTTAAATTGAAAATTTGTTTCAAACATCAATTGCATTGTTATTTTGTTTGATATTCTGTAAGTACATTAGTAGTTCCTCTCCTTTATGGGAAGGATAGACAAATGGGTATGGAAAGGGCGGGATTAACATGCGAGAGTTCTCGCACGGGTACGCTAGTTTTTTTTATTCCCGGTCGAGGCTAGACTATAGTGTGCGTTTTCCTTGGAATGTCCCAGTATATGATGCTGTGTGACGATGAGAAAATTTACCTCTTAGGTTGAGAAGACCGGAATACGGAGTGGGGTGTCTACGTGCTAACCACACGTACCCTCTTAACCCATGGCCGCGAGCCAGGGACGTCGCTGGTAGGCCTGAGCCGGTTCACAGGATGTTGCGCCAAGTACATACATATTTTTTTTATTCTTATTATTGAAATAAAACCCCACGGAATAATGTGAGACACATGGATATAAATGTTTAGTTTATACAGTTAATCACGTAGTAAACTGAACTATATGGTATAATATATTTTGGAATAACAAAGTGCTTAGTCACGTTCACTAAACTGCTGTTTAGTTAAACACGCTAATGCACGTGAAATAACGTTCACTAAATAGGTCGTAACCCATGACGAATAGTATTTAACGGAGAAAACTAAACAAATTGTTGCGTTGACTAATGCATCGAGTAATGTTTACTAAACACATTGCAGTGAAAATAACTAAACGAATAGTTTCTTTTCATAATTCACTTGATGCTACCACTAAGCCCTTTTAAGCAGAAACGTGAAAGAGAACATTTTCTTTCTATCCTTCAGCCAGTTAGCAAATGGGGTTCCCGGGCGGTCACCAATCCAATGACTTGTTGGCTCGTACTTCTTTAACATCGATTTCCTGATAGATCCTAATCAAGCAGAACTGTTAACGATACTGACTGCCGACGTTTGGCTACCGACAGTATTTATACTATTCGGTAAGAATATAATCTAATTATTTAAAATAAATAAAGTACTAAACATGCTATTCGGATGGCGTATAATACTTTATACAGCAGTGGTGTCTAGGTCATCTACTAGTGACAGTGGCTCGTGGCTCCGTAGCATGCCACGAGCTACTCAGCGCAACTAGCGTCGGGAAAGGAAACTATTAGTACCCCCCCCCCCCGTTTTACAATAGGAATGGTGTTGTCTCTGGTGGTGAGGTGACGAACTACGTGAAGGGGCAATTTTCATCGTGGCACTCGTGCATCGACCTTGACAACGCTGTTATATAGCGTTGATTTCTTCCAGTTCTCAAGGGCTCAATAACCATTCCCATTGGTCAGATTGCGGAGAACGCGCGCTTACTAAGCTGTTTTTAGTAAGTGTGATGACATGACACGTAGATCTCACCGAATCATTTTATCTACGAAACAAGTATAGTACCACTGGCAATTCTCTTTGTTAATTCTCTTGCGATGTTGAGTTATATGATTTACTAAACGAAACTAAATCATGTTTAGTGAATCTTACCACAGGAATAATTATATTTACTATATGATCGCTTACTACACATGTTTAGTACATTTTACTACATTTCTCTCAGTGCACTGTAGTGTTTTGTTTACGAATTAAATCATACATTATTCCATACTTTTGGCTGATTATATTTCCGAATCTTTTGATGTCGAAACTGCTTATAATTGCATTGCAAGAAAGTCATTCTAGATACACTGTATATGTGATTGACAACTGTAAGTATAATTGAAGATCTTGAGGCAATAACATGCTCTGCCACATTTCTGATGAAATTGAGATATTAGTGTATTTCGACGCCCGTAGACGTATCTTAAATGTTGGGTTTTTATTTTAAAGATTCGACGCAAATTACCGTGTAATTCGTAAATTAATGTTCTTATCCCAAAGTGTAGAATGCAGTGTCTAAACTTTTACTTTCCCTTTTCTCAAAACTTACGTATAGTGGCATACCTTGTTATTACCCCGAGGTTTTCAATTGCAGTTCAGAAATGTCCTTAAATATTACCATGAAATAAGGTGAACTAAATATTCACATTTTACATTGTTTGACATCATTACTGTAATGTTAATGTGATTCTCCCCCACGAAAATGGTATTTCCTCGATTGTGTTATAAAACTAGTCAAAAAATGTGAACTATGGAAATTTTCAAATCTTAGCCCACCGTTGTATAACACAAGAATGTTTCCTACGTCGTTCTCGGTAGCGCGTCAATTTTGTCGGAACCTTTTTCATGTTTTTTGAAGTACGCACATTGTTTGTTCCGGAAAATCACATTTCATCCTCGTGAAGATTATTCGTATTCCTCGATGCAATATACACGAGAGAGAGGAAAAACGCGCGAGAAAGTGCTTGTGAATTTTTTAAAGCGTGAACTCTGAGTAAAAATCATGGCTTTATTTGAGAGCCCTGGTATTGAAAATCAATTAAAGAGATCTTTCAAAATGTTGACTGACGGGCGCACAAAATATGCTGTTGTCTGCACTGGGCTCTTGCTGAGAGTGGTTTTCTCTGCAGATCCTCCTCTATGGAAAGTGCTGTGTGACGGGAAAAGATATAGAAGACGATAGAAGGGTTTCTAGAGTAACCCATATGCGAAAACGGAAAACCTAGATAAATTGAACTTAGCTAGAATTTAATTTAATTCATTAATAAATATAATTCATACTTTAATTGGAGAAACTTTTTTAATTCACTTTGCCCTTGGTATCACAAATAAAACATTATTTTGTTATTCGTGAATAAATGCAATTGTTAATGGATAAATTATTTATTATTACATATTTTTTTACAAATTATATAATTAATTCATCTATCATCAACAGATACATTATAATTGATTTCTGAAGTGCGTCTATTTGATGGGGTCACTCAAATACTTGTTGCATCTTCATGTACATCCTATTGCTCTCACATGTAACCGCCATTTCTTAGAAATAAGTTAAACCAGGTGGACGAGTGCACTTTTATTGTTTTTTACGTTACTTCTTCTTATAACAAAGTTTTAATAACAGAAAACGGGAGAAATTATTGAAAAATTTAGCTGTTGAGTCGTTATTGTAGTTGTTATTCAGAACTGATCAATTTCAGGCGTTCAACTATTTTGTAAATAGCAATAGTTTCAGTTTAAACTTATATTTATCTTCCTCAAAATGTGTATTAAACAATTAATGTAAATTGTTCGTTTCTGGTTGAACGTTTCATAGCTGGTTCTATTGAAGTTCATAGTGAAGTCCATGGCTATTTCCACTATTTAGTTTACTGCCTGCAGTGTGTTTTGTAGTTTTTTACTAAACAAAGATAGGTTTTTGGATCTACAAGTAAATCTATCCAGTAGCTATCTAGCTAGAGTCGAAAATCCTGACACCGTCGGGACTCGAATCTAGGACCTCGCGGCCAGAGGCACTGGAGTAACCTCATTTGATGCCCTGAGCCACCTCTCTCGGTACCTACTTACATCTAAGTTGTAGGGCTGCTCAGATAGGCGACGATCAGAGGAATGTTTTCCATTGTTTCCCCGATCGCAGATGAATGCCATAGTAGAGCCTTAGAAAACGTGTCGTCCTTCATCGCCTATCCTAATTCCATTCCCATTCTTATGGCCGAGCGATGTATTGGTCACATATGTTCGTATGTCCCAACTGCCGCTGATTTAGGAGAACTCCGCGAAGAGCAGGAAGCGATCATGGTTTGAATAGAGCTGCAGAATCTCAAAAGAAGAAGAAGAAATTTGAACCTTGTAAATAAAATATGTTTGCAACTAAGCATTTATGTAGGGAGCACAAGGGCTACAAGTGGCAGCTAAGTACGCTCGATTTCGAGTCTTGCGAATGTCATTGACTTCACGAATATCATTTGATTGTAATCAAATGATATTCGATGAAAGTAAATGGGTTGGTAATTAGTAATTACCAACCCATTTACTTTCATCTACCACCGTCATTCATGATTATCCTTCATTCTTTGGTTCAGAGGAATGCAAGAAAATTTTCCCATGATTTGTTCTCTCAGGAGAGGAAGGACATGCTTTTCATTATTACTTATGATTTATTCATTTTTAGTTTTGTAAGAACTTTTGGCGGATTGTAATACATTGTACGAGTATATAAATATGCAAAAAAATTAATTTACGTTCACAACAGTGATATTACCTAATGACAACTTAAATACAATCTGAAACTAAGATCTAACGGTGGTGTTCGAACTCGTTCGAATTAGCAGGAATAGCAGAAACGTGTTGACGTCACGATTCCTGATCCACCAGATGAACGAGAATCGTGACTTGAAAATCGTTTGCGAACGAGTCTGGCGTCTCTCCTTAGAGTAGTTTCGGCAGTTGAATAGTTTGGGTCACCGTGGTGTGCGGTTCTAAAACAGAATGTTGTTTGTGTGACAGTTTCGAGAGAATTTGTCAGCGGAATTAGTTCTGGCGGTTCCTGTGCTATTTCTAAGCGAGCCACGAGTCTCCGTGTTGTCCTCCAGTACTCTAAAGCCGCTTAGCGAATGGCTCTCTCAGTGACCACTAAAAGTTTTGATCGTAGTTTGGTTCTTCGAATGTGCAACCCAATGGTGTCGAAGGGCGATCCATTGAAGCTAGAGACAGCGGCAGCCACTCATGCAGCTATGAGGTCGCATCATGTTTGTATCACATCGGTATCCATACCGCTGGCCTCCAGGCCAGCGTTTCAGCTTCTGTTCAGCTGCTTACTACATCATTAAGGTGAGATCACCCTTTCTGATAAACATTGACATTTTCTACAGCAACATTTTCTACAGCAAAGTAAAAGAGATTTGTACCTGTCGTATTCATCTCGATTGGAAGTTATTGTACATGTATCTGCATATCTGTAGTGCTAAGAAAATCAAATATGCGGTACTTGTTCTCAAGTTCACAAACTTGACCACTAGATTATAATGAACGTAAATAGTTGTGGGGGTAATGTACATCATTGGTGTTAATATTGTTAGAATTTACAGTGTTCATGTAAAGGTCATTAAATATTTAGTTGTTTATATTTGAATATTTAAAGATGGAATAAATGCTAGTATTTATCAGAGCAAAATATCTATTTCATTGGATCAAATTAACACTATAGAAACCAGCTATTGAGCAATTTTTTATTCTTCGATGAGAAGTTTCCTTTCAAATCTGGCTCTCGGAATGAAGTCCTTGGGAAACTGAATTAGAGATCTTGATATTCGTCTGGTTTCAATGCTATTATCGAACAAGTTAGACGTCTGGAAGTTGGGGTTGATTCTCAAGCCTCTGCTGGTATCTGAAACTGTAGCTGGTTATTACTTCTTTAACAATATCTAAAGATGGTGTTTCTTCTGTCACCTTCTTCAAAAATTAGTGTAGCACAAATCATTCAAATAATTAAATAACCAAACGTATTTTAATTAAATTTTTGAACAGGGAAACAAATAACATTGTAATCAATCGTCTATCTCCTGAGGTGAATAAATGTTACAATTTAGACAATAGAAGAACACAGCAAGATTAAAATATTGAAGATTCACCACAATTGGGCTTATGGGGTTAAAATAATGTTATTTTTATGATAATTAAATGTATAGATTTTAAAATTTTTTTCTAACGACGTATGTTGTTGACTTTCATAATGGTGTTATGGGGAGGTGTCGGCTTTCCTCCCTCGCTGGAAGGTGAGATCCGTCAACAACCTGCACGTCGGCTTTCGGGGGATATCCCTCTCCATATATCACCCCAAGCGGGGAACCGTCTCAGCCGTGATATACTCTAAACTCCAAACTTGCCTCCCGGCAATGGTATGGTAGTGTAGTGCTTGTAAGTGTGTGTGTGTGTGTGTGTGTGTGTGTGTGAATGTAAGTAATGGGAAACAAAAAGAGAAGGAATAGGAAGAAAATATTGCGCGTGATAAGTGGACCGTTTGTTAGGTTACTGTTTACGTATTCTTATGGTATGAATCGAAGAAAAGTCGGAAAACTACCGATCCGAGCAGCTGATCCCTAGAATTCTCATGAAGACTGTGGCTGAATACGATTAACAATTCAGCCAAAATATTGTCGTTTAGAATTATACTCTCAGGTTATCTCATTGAATTTCCTTGATGTCTTAAATAATATATTCGTATCTGTTAACTTCTGACTCGTAAAAATGTCAATGTTTTCCACACACAAATTAACAATATTGATCGGTGTGAGAATTTTTTTCATAATCTCATCACGTATCAGCTGCTCTGCATTTTCATTTTCCACCAGAAACTTAAAAGTAATTTCACTGTAATATACACACCTCTGGGATTAGGGGGTTTCGCTTTCTAAATAAATGATTAATAAATGTTAAGAACCTAACAAAATTCGTCCAGCAACAGTGTATCATCCCGTAGGCACTCGCGATTGTGGATATTTCAAATATAATTCAGTTGCCGCTGCTCCCCACCCCGCTGTTCGTTCTCCTCGCTCTTAAGGTAATTTCAAATAATATTTTAAGTTCTAACAAAATGAAAATATATTGTCCGTAATTTCTGGATAGCTAATCAATCGGAAAACTTTCACCTGCTCAGCTTCTGCGAATATTTTGTTCCGTATTCTTGAATTATCGATTAATTCTATCTAATTGATTTCCCAAGGTTTCACTAATCTTCTAAACATTTGACAATGCTGCTAATTGGGTATTTTGTAATGTACTTCGATTTTAACATTATTATTTTGATCTAAATATTTTCAGAACTTATCATATTGTCATATGTAGTCGCGGGTTCTGACGTACAAAATTAATCGTCTTATCTGTTGCATGCGTACGAGTAATTCTATACAGAATTACGATTACTGGAAGTTTTGAGGAAGAAAAAAATTGAACTGATAGCAAATACAATGAATATCCAGCCTTTTCTCTTTTAAAAACAAAAATAACATTTATTACTATTATTTTACACAGTATTCGAGATCTCTTGAATTAAGTGATTGAACTTTCCCTCTGAATACATAAAAGTACCGTACGGTCTTTTTCAAATAATGTTCGTAAGCTTACGATCCTTCTCAGATGTTTTATTTTATTTATTTACGTCAAAAACAGTTAAAAACTGTGTGACGAGCTATGGGGAAAAGTGAAATTCTGTGCACGTTGTCATAATTCTGTGATCTCTATCCTAATCCATATTCTAGTCGAATTTTGAACACAGAAAAAGAGCTTTTTTTCAAGTTTTGTTGATAAAATATTCGCTCCTGTATAATAAAATCTATTTTCAAATGTAAATTAGCTATAAATTTGTGCCCTTAACCCTCATTATCTTCATGAAAGAATAATACTTTTTGCCGCGACAATATGGAGAACGATAATTTGAATAGTTATATTTCTCACACAAATTTAGAAGACATGCACAAATAATTAAGTTACATTTATGTCCAGAAGCAAAACAAGGAGCCATTTCAGCATTTCCTCAAAGGATAAGAGAAGCTGGACAAAAAAACTTGATTGAAATGGGGGTCAACAATCCAGACGCTGTGATACAATACTTGTTACAGGTTCTTCAGGATTATACAGTCCAAATGGTATATAATTACATTAACTATCATTGTTAAAGTTGTTACTTTCTAATATGATTTTTTCTGAAATGGTTCACACGTCTGGTGCTGTCCAGTTGATGTCTTCTGTAACTGTTTTTGACTTACTATCCGAATAAATTCCGAATACCCCCCGGAATGTCCCTGCTTATTTGATCTCTTATGTAATTTAAAATATTATCGCGACGCGACTGGCCCTCGCTAGGTTCGGGTGACTATCTCAATCTACTCATTAATATTTTTCTACCCGACTAAGGAGCTATCCTAACATAAACCCTTCGGAAAATGCGAAGACTTTTTGAATTAAATGAACTAAATTTACTTTCACACGCGAAAGACAAAAATCACAATTATAATTTACGATTGATATGCTTCTGAAGTTTAATTATACACTATGTCAATCTACAAGGATTAACCATCCGCTATTGGCCTCATTATCTTTACCAAATAACTCAGATTACAACGAAAACTAACATTGGCACATACTGCCTATCATTTGATGTTCACAGCTCCACTGCTTTTTATGAGACTAAGAAAATGTTCCTTTCCACAAAACCAAGATTTTCAAAGCCTACTTCACATTTGTAGCATCTTATGACAACCAGGCCGTGACGGAACGTCATAGTTTATTGTGCCTTAACAACGTCTATTCTTTTGTCTCCGTTACCTCCCGAATACGTATGATCTCCTCGTAATGATAGGCTTGATACCATTATTTTCATGCCAAATATCGTGGAGGTCTTTTGGTTTATCGTAATGCCACTTTAAATATCACGACTTAATCGTCAGGGGTCCATTGCTTTCAATCTCTAGCCAGCCTCTCTCAAAACATACTCGTCTCTTTAGCATCCCATTATACAGTTTGAGTTTTGTAACTTTAGTTCCTGCTGTAGCTTTTGAACGATTGAAGTTATTGCTATGCAGTTTTCACTGAAGTGCACGAGAGACTGGGGATAATTAATATTGTATTCATTTCTATTTTATCACCTGTAGTTTACGACATATTTGAGATAACTTTGTTTTTTAAATGAAACTATACATTTTAGTCTATTGTGACAAGCGTAAAAAGACGAATCCAATGATATATTCATATTGTCATGTGTTAGATAAGCATTTGTTTAATAATTTTGATTTATTTGCGACGGTTGTTTAACGGATATTTTGAAAGTGCCAGTCCGCCACACAATGTCACACTGCGCTTCACCAGCAAATACGCGCTCGGAGAAGGGAAGGGATCTTGGTATTTGAAGATACGAAACATATTCCAAATATTCACCAAACTGTTGCAGTGCTTTTCCTGCTTTCCATCCTTCCGCATTTTCAGATTTTTTATCTTTCTTTGGTTGAAGGATTGAAAATAAGAATTTGTTATAACTAGGAAAGTATTTTTATGCCCTAAACATCTTGAAATATGCTTTTAAAAATATTCATTTATGACCAAAAGATTCTGAAATATGCATTTAAATTTGCAATTAAAATTAACAATATTTCATTTCCTATATAAACCTTCCTTGATGAAATTGAGGAGAAGCATGCTTGGAATGAAAAGATATGTGTTTGTGCAAACATAATATAACCAAGATTACTTTGTTGGAGAACTAATTGAAGTAAATATGCACCTTTATGAAGTACATTGTATCTTGTTTCATTTTTCTGTCTGGTTTAAAAAAATGATATCAAGAAATATCCTACATTTGCATGAGTATTTTATCTCTAGAAAAGAAAAAAATATCATAGTGTGACAAGCTCTTTCTAATCAACGAACGGTCACAAATAAATCGATTCTATGAAAACATGAAACGTTTTACAAATGTCTCTATTTTAACGAAATATGAAAAATATGCCACTATGATTACTGGAATTACCAACAGGAAAAATTGGCCAAGTATGAACAAATATGCACTAACATATTAATCTTCATTGCATCCAATTCTAACCAAAGTCAAGAAATTTTACTTAGCTCTCCCCTGAAGCAACGGAAAAAATATGCAAGGTCATAGAGATCCGCTCCCTAGTCATAAGTATATATTGTACTAAATTGTTTGTTACTTCAACTCCATTTAATGGGGTTTTATAACACAGGATATTAATGGGATCTTGAAACAAAACACAAAAATAATAATCTATACTAATATATAAAGACAGAACTGCACTGACTTACAACGCGATAATCTCTGAATCTACTGAACCAATACTAATGAAACTTTTGTATTAGCTTCCTTTAAAGGTCTGGAGTAACATAGGCTATGATTTACAATCGCAAACCTTACTATATTCACAAAATAATTACTTTTCCGGACATTTTTCGCCTGGCTTTACATCACAGATTCAATAGTGGATCAATGTCAATAGTTTAGCTGCGCGCCACCAGAGGATGAGGTCTGAGATCTTCTATTATTTTCATCAATGTAAAGGATTGTGTATTTAGAGGACTGTTTGTTTATTTTTCACAGTCAGTTTTCTAACCATAAATATTTGTTTTAGTGTAATAGTAATAGTTTTTTGGCTTTATTTAGAAAAGTAACTTGAATATTGATTTTAATTGAGTGTAGACGTGAGTGCATTAAGTGTACAAGAGACTGAATGTTTGGAAGATATCATTTTACGATGAATGTGGTTAACATTGCCGTAAAAAGGTATATGGCACATATGTTTAATTGTAGTAAATGAAGCATAACTATTACGTATTTGCAGGTTAAGCGAGCGACATTGCGATTTACGTGTTATTCTGAAACTGATGGAGGAATGCATGCTTCAGAGAAGTGTTTTAATATATAGAGAGTACCTTTGGGTGCTGAAGGAACGGTTAAATTCATGACAGTTCGGCATTAATACAGTTTTTAGTAAAACGGCAGTACAATTAAAGTAAAATAGTATTGGTAAATGGGTATTTGGTGGAATTTAATGTGTGACAACGCTGGTTTTAAAGGTTGTTATTTTAAATAAGAGAAAAAGTGTTGTCAAGCCGAGATTCACTGTGATCTCAGACTTTTGGAGATATTATAATCGCATAAGTGGTTAATGGCTCCTTTTGGTCAGCCACAATTTATCAAGGATCCTAAAACAGGTACTAGACTCCAATTAAAATTAATTTAATTATTTCTAACCGTCGATTGAGGCGGCAAGATCAATTTCAAACTTTTCTATATAAATACGAAGAAAAAATATAAAAAAGAGCAAGATTTATAGTGTGTCAAGTTATTGTAAGTTTTGGTATATAATACATAAAATTCCACAAACAGAATAACGTAAGCACATGCATTTAATTTTTTACTTTAGATTTGTTTATTATTTTTAGTTATAAAGAGAAAGGAGTTTGGGGGCCGGAACCCCAATAGGACTAAAATTTAAATATTTTTTCGTGAGAAGTGCTGTAGTGTGTAGAAGTTTTTTTCCAAATTGGAGCAAGGCAGAGAGGCGTGATAGCGTGGAGGGAATATACGGTAGAATAGATAGGAGTAGGCTCTGCCACAGGGCGGGAATAGATGGAATTTCATTTTATGTTTAATACAAAATTATGATAAATACCCCGGCAATGCGGGGTTCTTCATCAGCTAGAAAAGTATTATACAGAAAATTAATCTAATATATAAAAATCAATGTTTGTTGGTTCGTGCTTAATGCGTTGCCGCCGCAGCATCCAATTGCGATAAAATGTGACAACATATTGCTTGCACTTGCGGAAAGATCACAAGCATAGTACAATTATTGTAACTCCACTAGATGGTGCTAGAACACATGAAAGCGTTTCAGTTAAATGCAATTCCCAATCCACGTGAGCTTCATTGTTGCTGGGCGTTGCTGTGTGCTGTGGGGCGAGGTCGAGGAGAACACAAGGAGCAGGCGGCGCAAATTGATGACAGGAAAGTGAAAAAGATACAGGGAAGAGAGAGATGAAAAATAAGAGATGAGGAAATAGAGAAAGAAATGGAAAATAATTAAAGGAAAAAAGAGAGAAGGAAATAGAGAAAGAAAGGGAAAATAGTGAAAAAGAAGGAAAATAGGGAGAGGGGAAAGAGAGAGGTGGAATAGAGAGAGGGAGGAATGAGAGAGCCGGAAAAGAGTTAGGGGGAAGAAGAGACACAGAGAGGGAAAAGAGACAGAGGGAGAAAAGAGACACAGAGGGGGAAAAGAAACAGATGGAAAAGAGAGAGAGTGGGGAAAATGAGAGAGGAGGAAAAAGAGAGAAAGAAAGAGAGGAGGGAGAGGAATATTTCCTCAATTATTTCTTCTGCGGCAGCAACGCGCCGGGTACCAGCTAGTAAATATATAAGACTGTACAAAGAATATTGCAGAATTCAGGAAAGCAGAGTTGCAGAGAACAGCAACAGTTTTGTGAATATTTGGCACATGTTTCATATCTTCAAATACTAAGATCCCGTCCCTTCCTCGAGCGCGCGCTCGGGGAAGAATCGAATAAACATATCAACTAGCCCCATTCCCTAATTCACTTCCGTGAAAACTGCATTTGCTATAACTTCAACGGTTCAACAGTTACAGGAAGTGCTAAAGTTACGCGACTCACCTGTACACCCCGATTGTTCCATCTCTTACGATGTGATACACTCGCACCAAGTTCTACGTTTACATTTCGTGAAAATGAAATGATCGAAATCCCATTTTAGAGGTTGGCTTGTGCGTGCGCGGCCTCCGAAGAGGTCCGCTTTAAGAGCCCCTGAAGCATCTGCGGGAGATAACGACGTTAGGAACCGGACCCTGGCGAGGCGGTGGCCACCGCCTGATGGATTGGTCCAGATGCGGAGCAGACACCGAGGCTACATCTCGTGTGTGTCCGTGACGTCACCCGCAGCCCTGTAGTGCTTTGAATTGAGGTGCTAATGGCGAACTTCGGGAAGCATATGGAAGTTTTGCACACTTAGACATTATTTGCAAAGTCTTTCTTTAGAAGATATGTTTCTTCAAAGGAGCGTATTGCAAATGTCTCTACGCGCGTTTGATAAGATGGAAAATAACAACCCACCTCAGCCTTTAGCCGTTGCTTCCAGAAACTGATCAGTACAGTCTGACCACCAGGCATCAAATCGCTTCGAATCACAAAAACTAAGCTTTTCTCTGGCTAGTGGATATTTTTGACATGTTGACAGTCAACATTTCGCAGACCGATGCGGTCTTCAGCGATCGTATTCTTCTGTCACCCAGATGGACCGATTAACTGCTCAAAGACTCCTCAATATGTGGGTTTAGTGCATGCAGTTATATTTTAGGGATAATTTTCACTAGCGGTTTCCACTGTTCCAATATCGTAACTAAATATAAAAATTGTAAAATATTGTAAACATTGATATAAACCATCTCGGAAAGCAGATTAGAATAGGTATAGTTGTGAATTAGCAAGTCATCGAACGGATGTGAACGGACAGGTCATAAATACCGAATTTCAGAGTCCATGTTGTTTACATTCACCACGCTTTTAATTTAATTCCCAATACGCTAAATTTTAATAACACAATTTTGAATGAAAATCAGTTTCATTTAAAAGGAATTTATAAAATATACATTTCTTGCATTCTAGCTACCAAATACATTGGTTTTATGCAAACGCAGCCACAGCACATGTTGGGCATGGTTTGCGTAATAAATACGAATGGTTTAACGCTTTGCTCACCGACAACGCCCCCGCTTTACTTTGGCATAATTCAGAGTTAAAATAATAGGTCGTGTTGTATATGCTCTAACATAAAAATTAACCCGGAAATGTCCGCAATAGGTAGACTCACGCCAGTGCCCGCAATGTATCTCTCAGATATAGCTGAAACTTTTTGTGAATGGGAATGATCTGAAGATCTGTAACTGAAATACGTATTTTATTTGGTTTGTACATATCTCTCAATGCAATTGTTAATAAATCATACACTTGTCTTAGACACGCCTGAAAATAATACCATGGTACGTACCGCTTACACCAGGAGCTCACAATGCACTGGCCTCAGTGTACATAACGTATCTGAAAGATATTGCGCAGCGCAGTGATCACGTTTCAGCATGCTCACCGGAAATTACCCATCGAAAAAATAAAAATAGAAGGCCAGGCGTTCTCAGAAAAGTACAATGAAGGAATACATGAAATATCAGACGAAATATCTAAAGTGTAAGAAACATATAAAAATATCTAAATTACTTTCGCAATCATTCAGAAACACAAA
Organism: Acheta domesticus; assembly: GCA_031308135.1. Classification (NCBI taxonomy): domain Eukaryota; kingdom Metazoa; phylum Arthropoda; class Insecta; order Orthoptera; family Gryllidae; genus Acheta; species Acheta domesticus. Next base: position 198,464,262 of record JAHLJT010009419.1, on the reverse strand, counting down.
ATTGCCCAGGCTTGGATCTCACAGATCTATTGCGAGCACTCCCGGTTTAAATGGTTGGAAGCAGCCCTACAATTAAGGGGCTTACAATTCCCCACAAATAAGGGACTAATGACTATAGCCGTTGTTGCCTTCGGAAACACCAAATAATGAAGCTAAGCGAGGACAAAACGCCTGCCGTGAAGTCACCGAAGTTAGGGCGAAGGTCACGCTGCCGAGAAGAAACTAATTTAGATATTTTTATATGTTTCTTACACTTTAGATATTTCGTCTGATATTTCATGTATTCCTTCACTGTACTTGTCTGAGAACGCCTGGCCTTCTATTTTTATTTTTTCGATGGGTAATTTCCGGTGAGCATGCTGAAACGTGATCACTGCGCTGCGCAATATCTTTCAGATACGTTATGTACACTGAGGCCAGTGCATTGTGAGCTCCTGGCGTAAGCAGTACGTACCATGATATTATTTTCAGGCGTGTCTAAGACAAGTCATCTTTTCATTTGCATGCTTCGAGAGCGCATAGGTTCGTGCATATACGAGCTACTAGTTACGAGCTACGAGTTACTAGAAAGAGTGGATTCAAATTGTTTTTTTCTCATGGTAAAAATTCTATGCAGGGTATTTTTGTTTGTTTTGTTAGTTTTTATCAAAACTGAAATTACATGGTAATTTTGTTACCACCAATTGTGCAATGATAGGCCTATATGTTATTGTTTCTCAATGCCTGCAATCTCAGAATTTGTGTGTCCTATGCAGAACAAAATTGTATCAGGACCCCATTTAAGATAACTGAGCACCCATGAGTGACTAGTGGTCTCACTTGGGAATTGATCGTACATTTTGAGACATTGTCATTCAGCATTATTGCATCTCTCGTTGCGTTCTTCAAAATGTCTTTCTCATGACGTGACATTTACTGAATATCTTCATGGCTCAGGGTCCGGGCCTTCATGAATTTTTGTCCTCTATGAATTTTCATGCACTGCATTATTAAAAGTTTTGGTAGGGATGGGCAATGCATTTATCAATGTGTCTGTTGCAAGCTAGACTTTCTTGGTTTATTGGATTATAAACCATTCCAATACTATAATTATTATACCATTATTGTTAATGTTATTGTTATTATTATTATTATTATTATTTATGGGAATTAGATATATATTTCTTTTTTACAGTCGGTGTACGTAGTTTTCATGTGCACGAAACGTTCACATTTGGAAAGATCTATAGACATTCGAAAATTTACTTACCTTTTACAGTGTTACTTCTAATAGTAAATAGTTTTCGCCCTGCCTTTCTCACAATCAAATAATGTTTTCTCTTTTCTGAATTTCTAAGTTAGTTTACCTTAAATATACGTTTACATGTTTTGCCTTGGGAGTGCACTGTTTTCGCCGAGAACATAATACAGGATGTCCAGGGAGGAAACGTCGAAACTTCGAAAAAAAGCTCTTAAGACACTTCTAAGCATATTTTGTCTAATAAACTACATGGATATTCCGAATGGTTGAGCCGCAATAAGCACTTTTAAGTTTATTTGAAAAATTGATTTCTAGACAAAAATTTGCATTATAGAACCATAGAAACACTCCAGAAACATGTAAATTGTTTATTATATACAAAAGAAATGAATATATTTATTCAGAAAGAAAAATTAAGCTAAAAGTAAAAAAGCACCCAATTTACACAATTCGACTCCTTTTTTTATTTCTGGATTAATTTTTCTTTGCGATCAAATATTTTCATTACTTTTGTAAATAATAAACAATTTACATGTTTCGGGAGTGTTTCTGTGCTTCCATAATGCAAATTTTTGCCTAGAAACCATTTTTTCAAACCAAATTTTGAGTGCTCATTGCGGCCCAACCAATTGAGATATCCACGTAGTTTATAAGAAAAAATATGTTTAGAATTGTCTTAAGAGCTTATTGTCAAAGTTTCGACGTTTCCTCCCCGGACAACCTGTATATTGTTGACTAAAGAGCTAGTTAAGTTAGTTAATAATTTAATTATTTTACACCACCGAATTGCTGTTATTGAAAAATATTACGATTTTTGGCTTTCATGAAATTTGAACTTAAGTTTAATGTAAGGTGGGCTACGCGCGGCAGACGCGCTGGGCTGGGTGGGCGGAGCGAGCGGGTTGGCAGAACCACTATCAACCCAACCAACACAAAGAAATACACACAACGAACACATACGTTGAAAAAAAACAACAGAAATTTGATTATATCTGAAAACAAAATGTGGATAATTAATATTTGTAAAGAAACCATAGTTTTGTTGCCACCGAAGGAAAATTATTGGTTTATTTTGTATGTTCTTCCTTTTGTGAAGCACGAAAGCCACTTCTGTATGTTAGCCTCTGGTAGTAATAAAAATCACTATTACTTTTCCTATGAAAACAGAAGAGAGGTTATTTTACGTATTTTTTTACCTCGCCAAATGCCATCAACTTCAACATTTCACCCTCTACTGGCTCCCATGAATGGGGGCACCGAGCGGCTTGACGTTTATCGCTTGCGGGCGAGCAGCTCAGGCGCAGGTGTGTGGGACGTAGGCTGCTCAGGCGATGAGATGCGATCAGGTACACGTAGACGCAGGTGACACTTCGCCGGCGGCGGCGGTTCGCGTCATCTCCGCGACGGCTAAATCATGGCCCCGCCGCAGGGCGCGCCACCGTCAGTCGCCGCACCGCCGCCGCCGCCGCCGGGGCGCCCTGCCATGAATAGTGATTAGTTGCACCGCGAGAATGAGGGGTGGCGAAAGCGCACGTACCGAGGCAAACAGTGGTCCGAAATTCGTTAAACGCAGTTCACAGCGCTTTGTGAGTCTGTTCTGAGTGATTAGTGACACCGGGCGCGTCAACTGCTAAGCTCATTGCTTCTGTAAGTTTGCGGGAGGTGGCGGTGAAATTAGGGAGTTTTTGCCATTTCGAACGGCAAGCATAATCGATCTTCTGCTCATGCACGGTTCCAATTTCGCGCCACTTGAGTAAATCTGCGCATGCGCAGATCAATAGTGCTTAACGTTCGAGGTGGCAAAAACTCTTTACTCCCCTTCTGGATGGCGAGATTCGGCGCCGACCTATACGTCTGCTTGCGGGGTTTTTCCCTCGACCACCAGCGGGTCACCGCTCCAGCCGGGACAAGCTCTAAGCTCCCGAACGGTTTACCGATATGTGCGGTAGTGTAGTGCAAGCTAGTGTGTAAGTAAGGGGAGAGGATGGAACAAGGAGAGGGAAGACAAGATAGTGCACGTTCCGTGGTATTCCTTTTACGGTCTGTGTACGTAGTTTTCATGTGCACGAAACATTCACATTTGAATAGATCTGTAGACATTCGAAAATTTACTTACCTTTTACAGTGTTACACTTCTAATAGTAAATAGTTTTCGCCCTGCCTTTGACACAATCTGTTAGCACATTTGGTCGGCGCGGACAAGTTCCTGCGACTTCCGCCCACCTGGGCACTCTTTGGGGTACTTCCCGCTAAATTATGGGAGTTCCATGCTAGACCAGGGTGTCATGGGGGCGCCAATTCCAAAATTCGCGCGTCCCACTTAAAAAAAAAATCAATCGATCATCAATCAATCAATCCATCAATCAATCAATGAAATGGAATGAAGACATTAATTAAATCATTGTTTCCCCGCGCCTTGATGCATGTGACAGTTCTTCCGCCGCCCTGCCAGGTTGCAATCAGCTACCCTCGCCGCCGACACCGGTGACGTCACTACATCACCACCGTCACCGCCGCAACCAACACCATCGCGCCGTCGCGCCCGTATCTCTCCCCCCGCCTACGTCCGCCCCCCGCCGCCAGCTAGCCGGCTGCCCGCCCCTCTGCGCCCTGCCCGGGGTCGGAACCCGGGGCAGCGCCAGAACACGAGCGGACAGCGGGCGACACAGCTGGTGGAGTGTGGGCCAAGCGGAAGGAGCTATGGTGGACCGGGAGCATGAAGCATCCACGGCGGTGAAGGGCATTTTTCACGCTTTCTGCATTTGAGACCCTCTACTAGACAGCGGTGTGATTTGTAGGAGCGGTGGTGCTGTGACAGTGGTGTGGTTCGACAACCCAGCCATGTGTGCCTCGTAACCTTTCAATGTTACATTCATTTGGTTTTTGCTTGCTGTGTTAGTCAGGTAGCATCGCTTGGTCAGTGTGTGCCTTTAATTTTGTGTTTCGCAACACTGCAAGAGTTTTGTGAAATTGTAAAAGTTTTTTTTTGTATTCCTTGACACAATCAAATAATGTTTTCTCTTTTCCGAATTTCTAAATTAGTTTTTCTCAAATGTACGTTTACAGATTTTGCCTTGGGAGTGCACTGTTGTCGCCGCGAACATAATATATTGTTGACAATGGAGTAAATTAATAATTTGATTATTTTACACCACCGAGTTGCTGTTATTGAAAAATATTATGCTTTTGGCTTTCATGAAATCTAAACTTAGTTTAATATAAGGCGGGATACGCGCGGCAGACGGGCTGGGCTGGGTGGGCGGTGTTCATTGTGGAAAACGATTGAAAATTACCGATCAGAGCAGCCTGCCGGTAGAATTCTCCTTCAGTCAGAGACTGATCGCAACCTCGCTTTCTAACCAGTGTTGAAAATCCTGCCACTGTCGGGACTCCAATCCGAGGACCTCCCGGTCATAGGCAATGCAGTGACGTCAACCGATTCTCTGAGTCCCTAAGCCGGTGTGAGTTTTGTATCTGTGTTTTTCGTGTCTTTTTGTGGGATAATATTCTCACTTTTAACTGAAAGGGCTTAGAAAAAACTGCGAGAGAGTGTAATTCCAAAGCAAAAATAACCGTTATACGTATTGTTGGTAAATATTGTCGACTTCGCGCACAAAAATAAGTTTTTGTCATCATTCAAAATTGACAATTTATTATTGGAGACTCAGCAACAGGAGACAAGTAACTATTAAAACAACTTTATACATTGTAAATATAATCGTGGTGATGCCACTTTTGTCACGTAAGTGTAGATGCTATTGTTGAAATTTTCAAATTTTACAACATTAAGATTTTAAAATTTTTGAAGAAATAAAGACAATCCTGATAATTAATCATAATTCTGACAACAATTTTTAAAATAAAAGTTTAACTCAAAAATAGTGATATAGCCGCCCCGATGGATCAGGGTCTTGAGGCTCAAGAAGTTTCAGCAAAGGTGTGGATTTGAATCCCACGAAAGGCATATTTTGAGTTGGGTTGTGTTATGTGTGAATTTTCAGTAAATAATTTATTACTTCTTAATGAGACTCCTTACCTTGGTTCTTTTCCTCGTTTCGGTAATTTTGTGTAAGGAAAGTATTCTCTGTGTGCCCGTCGCAAAGGACCTGAGGAACACAGTTACTAGTGCTATTTAGAACGTCTTTAAAACATTGCAAAGTGTAAAGGCGCTAATAAGAATTTTAATATTACGAGAAAAATTAACGTAACAGAATTATTTAAATAAAATGATTAATTATTACAGCAACTTTTAATTTAATTTTTAATTTCAATATTTTCTTTTTCATTTCATATTTTGATAGGCCTATTTTAATTAACGTTTACTTTTTTGTTAATGTTATTTGAATTTCTAGTCTTAATATCTACAAGACATCGGCGGCTATCCCTCCTGTTGGGCATTCCCATCAATTGTTAAATGAGTTTGAACTAAGTTTTGATATTTCTGTGTATATTTTTATCCGTAACACGTTTCACATCTAGTTCACTGTAAGTGCTCTATAAAGATATCGGGATACACAGAAAAATGCAAACGACCTCTAACTTGAATGTTTCTCGCCCTATTGGTCTATTTCGGCCCACTGTGCAACGTTCGCGGTCGAGGTCGGATAACATGGAGGGAGCCCTCGGGCACAGGCTTTCGCCTCCGATAGTTGCTTCCGTCTCGGTCATCACGAGAAGCGGTAACATTAAGTCACCCATCCCTTCCGCTGTACCCTTTCTCTTCCCCTCCTTTCCTCCGCCATTCCAGTGCATTTTGCGGGTCATGCTTGCTTATGTTCTTATTTCCTATCTCCGTCGATCTCCCACCTCTCTGGAAATTTGTGTTAGCAAATTGAACACGAATTTCATTAGAGGAATTACACTTTAGCCATCCAAAAATTATTCTTTGCTGCTCCTACATTTTCAGGGTCGTGTGCAAAAATAGGTGTAGTTTCGTGTAGGGTCAGATGCAAAAGTAGAATCGAATTATCGAATCTAACCAGTTATGTTTATCATTGTCTGCTATGAATACAGCTAAAACCAGCTCCACAAATGTCATGTGAACATAACCTCATCTATCATCATTAGTTATCATCATCTACAGCTACATTTCGGACTTCCATGGCCACCGGAAATTCTACAGCCGCATTTATCGACAGTTCAGGGTCGAAAATGCGACCTTTACTTTCTTATTTTCAATTCTTAACGCTGTTAGTTCCTCATCATCATTAATATTAGATGGGTGGCAACGCAGAAACCATGGGGAAGTTTACAAAGCCGCCAGAACGTACGCTCGCACTTAATCCCGACTCCTCTTCGCCTGCATCAAAGCCTTTGGCTGTGGGAACACAAGTTTGGGGAAGCATGTTGGCCACGTAGGAAAATAATAATTAAGCTTGGATAATTAGTAATTAGACTTTCTAATATGTATCACTATATGAAGTTGCTTAATAAATTGTAACTGCAAGGTCTTTCGTCACTTTTCTTTTCATCCAACCTGTCACCGTATCATTGTCACCATATCTAATAACATTGATACCACTACATCTTTCACAAAAACGCACTTTTTAATTATTTATTTCATTGACTTACACAAATACCTTTTAAATTTCCACATTTATCATTTTTCACAAGTTTCAGAATTTTTATTAGGGGAGAGTCAACCCTTGATGACTGTTCTATTCCCTTGGTGGATGACCTTCAGGATTGGCCTGTGGTGGCGATGGGTCGCTTTAGTACATTCCTCCTTATCTTAATATGTACGTATATTGAAATAAACCACACCCCGCACGAATCTATTTCTTTTAACTAATATTTGATATTTATATTACACTTTTCGCTACTCCCTAATGTTTTAATGATATCGATGTGTGGCTAGCTCAATTAGATATCATTTATCAATTATATATATTCGGGCGCTTATGCTAATACTGTCAATCTCAGGGTAATTTTAACTTTCTATACTCGTGGGGGAAATGCCGCTCATACGAGATCACGACTGGAGAAATACGTGAATACATTTACGTGGGTTTGGGATTATTACAACTTATGAACAATGCATTCAAATAAGACAATTATCTTTTCAATACATGTAGTGACATAAACGTCACGTGCAATTTAATTACTTTAAACTAAAAACTTGACTGACATTATTTACTGTTCTTTGATGGCCATCACCTAATAGTTTTACAATACTAATTTTTTTATTACTTTAATTTCCAAAACTTAATTTAATCAATTTTGAAAACAGTCTTTGCCTTGTACATTTAATGAGATTGATCGATTTCTGATTTGAATCTAATGTTCTACTAATGTTTGTTACTTTCCTTATCGACGGATACAGCCATCTTGGACGCCGAGAAGATTCAGAACCACCAGTCTTCCTATTTGTTCTGCTCATCCATGTTTGGCTGCTAAAACATACACTTAATATCGCCAACTAACTTGCAATTCGACCTACTTATTGAACGTCGAAGTTCGTCACGCGACCCTTCGCATATCAAGTCCCGGAGCTCTCTCTTTGAACCAACTCGCACGCAAGTCAAATCCCATCTTTTTTCTGTCCAGCCAAAAATAACATTATTTCATCTTTTCAGTTCATCTGTTTGAATCCTCACTCCACTGTTTTTATAATCCCTTAGCTTCTCGTAGTTTGCAACTTGACTGAGTGTTTTCTGTTTTTTCTTTTTAAACAATAACATTACTATCGAACCAATTAATAACATAAAATAAATTCTAATCATTTATTTACTTATCCGAATCACGTTTTAATATCGTGACTCAAAGCCCTTTTATGTTAATGTCTCTGTTCTTTATACTTCACCCTGCCACCATCGTCTCCCATCACGTAAATACATCTTTAAACTTTCTAATATTTTATGTCCCAAATACCCCAGGTATTTTGATGTACTTCAATATATGAAGTATGTATGTACGTACGTACATTTTAGGATCAAACCGACTTTTGCATAGCTAGCGGTGGTCCCTCACATGGACCTGAAGTAATGGAGATACGTGGTGAGCATGTCGCATTCCCATTTCCAAACTCGCATTCTTGACCTCCCAGTGTTTTCTTTGTCACGTAGCTTTATAAACTGAGACGATAAGAAAGCTGTAGCTTTATTTTTGTCCTAACCGTGAATCAACGCCAGGCCATCTCGGAAAAACCTAGCACGCTGTCCATGAGTCACCCAAGGGATCTTAATAAGTAATAAATAAATATGTAAATATATTTATTATTAAAAAGGCAAAGTATATGATGCAGATATTTTGTCTAAACACCGAGGTTAAAATTATTACTCATGAGTAAAAAAATGAGAAAAGAGAATTATCACTATTTCTGGGAAGAGGTAAAGGATCTGCTTTACACAACTAAGGAAATCCCTAATAGAAACGATTGTGTAAGGGTCATTCAATAATTAAAGAGACAAATTGGTCTGGAGAGAAAACAGTTGATCGAACAAGTTTGATAATTTAAGGATTTTAAGTTGGCATCACTGGGATGAGCCTGACCATCTGGAAGATAATCATTGGTGTGTTAATTACCTCAAAATTAAGTTGAAAGATGGCGAGTCCACTTGAAAATTCCACATTTGTTAAACAACGTTCTGTGATTCTTTTTTTACTCGCCAGAGGTGAAAAATCAGCTAATATATACTCTAGAATGACTAAAGTGTTTGATGAAAGTTGTATGAACCGCAGAAAGTTTTACAAAGTGGTCGAGACTCAGAGACTGACAAACATTGTTCTGCCGACATCAATAGGAAAAGTTCTGTTGACCGTATTTTGGAACCCTGTGGGTGCGTATTTTGTGATGATCTCAAAGAACAGCGTACAATAAACAGCCAATACTCAGATATGCTTTTGATGTAGGTGAAGCCACCCATGAGAGAGAGAGAGAGAGTAATCATGAATATCTGAGGGGATGTGTGATTCTTCAGAAAAACAAAGCACGTCCTGATACTGCTCATCAAACACGTGAAACCGACATCAAACATCGACAAAATGGGTTGGGAGGTACTGTCTCATTCCCCTTGCAGTCCCGATTTAGCACCATCTCATTTACATTTGTTTGGTCCACTGAAGGAGTCATTACTTCTGAAGAAGTTCCAGGATGTCAAAAAATTGTGGTAAATTGGTTCAAACACCAGGATAAAAAGTTCTTTGCAGCGGCTATAAAAAAGCAGGTAATCCGCTGGAAAAGTGCATAAATGTTGGTGGAGATCATATTGAAAGGTAGGAAAAGTCATATTTTGCAAAAATAAACATTTATTTCTCCTGACCAATTTGTCTCTTTAATTATTGAATGCCCCTCGTATATTTCGGTGAGGAAGATAGCCATAGTATATGTGATAAACAATAACACATGTTTGTAATTCAGTTTCTAAGAGATATATTTTTCTTTGAAAGGAGATTTTAGAAAATCTTTTGAAATGAAGGGAATGAACAATACTTTTACACTCAACCAAGAAGAAAATGTGATTAGGAATTTGAGAGATGGTTTAAGAGTAAAGCGAGATAGATCGAGAGTTGATCAGCAAGTGGGCTGGTTGCCACTCTCTCCTTTCCGTCTAGATTCCGCATTACCAACTCCGGACCACGCACGACCACTACCATGTCCTGCGCGCCACATCGCGCCAGCGCCCCCGGTCGGCGCCACGCCTTCGTGCCGAGCGCATGAATATGCGACGCTCCCTTATTAACCCCTCCCCTTCCCCGCCCCTCGCCTCGCGTCCCCTCGCCCCCCCCCCGCGTCCCCTCCCCGCTTCGGCCCGCTCGACCCCGACCGGCTGCCACCTGACCCGGAGAGGAGCCGCCGGCTTGCGGTCTGCGGCCTCTGCCACCCGACCCCACCGCGCCCACCTCCACCCCGTCCCGCCCCGCCACGCCCCGCCCCGTCCCTTGTGCGCTCCGCGATAGTGCTAAATTCCCTCGGGTAATGGGTTTATGTGAGCTGCAAAGGGCTTGTTCTTATTAGTTGCGGCTGTATACACCGTTAGTAAGTCGGCTAGGAAGTTAACACGAAGAACTAAGTTGAGACAGTTTTGAACACAGAGAAAAGTTGGGACTCAGATAGTAAGAGGGAGATGGGATGCGAGAAAATAAAAGGGAAAATAATAATAATTATAATAATAATTACTATAATAATTATAATAATAATTACTATAATAATTATAATAATAATTATTATAACTTTAATATTAAAAATATATGTTGGAATACGTATTTGAAGCAAAATATTGAGATAAAATATTGATGCAGCTTCAGGAAAAAATAAATATATTCAATTTATAAAATGAATAAGAGAGAAATGTATCAACAAATGTGCCAATATATGATTACCTAATCAAAAACCTTCTGTGTGTTCATTATTAGAAGAAATAAAATATTTTCATTGAATTAACATTAATTACACTTTAATTAAAGTGAAGTAAAAATACATAAATACATAAGGGTTTAATTTTATATAAAAATTAAAAGAAATTGTCGACTTATTTTGTATTTGTATTTGATCCACTTAATGTTACTTAAAAATCCTTCAAAGTACTTGAGCACCACACGGAGGAATTTCGCATATTCTGTATAGTCTTTCTAATTCTAGATACGGTATCGGCAATATATTCTCGATAGCAGTTCTCCGCAATCCGCAGATATTTCAATGATGCCAATCGCTGTAATCGGGGGAGAGCTGCCCAATGGTCGTGCGGGCGCCGGGTCGTCTTTGTTCCATCGGGGCCTGCGGTTTCATTGGCGGCGAGCGCCGGCGCCGCAGGGGACGTGGGCAGATCGGCTGCCGCGTGCATTGGTTTCCTGGTCCAGTAGGTCACGAGGTCGTACACAGTGGCTGCGTCCCTTCGGTACAGAGGAGTTACTCTGAGAAGAGTTCACTTTGACAGGCCAGGAAACAAATGAACGTCGTAAAGGGCGCAGGACATTCCAAGAAATGGTGATGAAGCCAAAACAAATGAGCTAACTGTCAACGAACGCAGTGACAAAATAAGTGGATGGACATCAACTGCAATTACGGTGCGAGCAGTGGCCCAGCAGGAGCTGTAAAAGCGATTCCTTATAATCATTTCTCCATACTTGCGGGACGAAAAGGAATGGAAATGCTTCTTATACTCGACGTGAGTCACGAGGCGGCATGGTGGTGCTGTTAAACTTTTCGAGTAACTCGCTAAAGAAAGAGGAAATTCATGAAATTACTAGCTTATTGAGTGATGCAACCCTTAAGAAATTTTCTGGAAGAATTTAATTGGTATGGTGCTCAAGAAATTGACTTAAGAGAGTGAACGGTTGTCTAAATAGACCGCTTATAAATTGTTGGGTGGTCTCTTTGCAAGAGCTGATTAGAAGTGTAATTATGAAAGAGTCGTCAGTGAAAACACCCCGTCCTTAGCAAATCATTGTTTTAATAGTGAAAATATCTTCATACTGGCACACAATGTCAAATGTTTCTAACCATTTGCGCTAAGACGTAGGGATACTTCCCAAAATGTAATACAATTTCCCAAAAGATCCGCTTTTGTAGATTGCGGCGTAAGAAATGTAATTTATGTCAACACAAAACCCAGTTTTAAAGTTCTAGGGCGCGTTGTTTCCAATTGCACTATTGTGAACTGTGTGGCAACATAATTCAGAGCGCTTTAGTTTATCCCTAAGCCACAACTTCCAAGCTTTTATTTATTCGTTTTAAATACATATGATACAGGACTGCGAGTACTGTGGTAGGAAACTAACGGGGATTTGTGTCCATGGTTTCCTATATACCGGTGTCGTCAAGGTCGGTACCACGAGCGGGAGTCTGTGGCACGAGTGCCACAACGAAATTGCCTCTCCACGCATTTCATCACCCCGCCACCGGACACAACGCCATCCCTATTGTAAAACAGCGGGGTTACAAACAGTTTCCTCTCCCGACACTAGTGGCGCAGAGAAGCTCGTGGCATGGCACGGTGCCGCGAGGCGTGCCACTGCCACCAGTAGGAGACCTTGACACCACTGCTGTATACGATTCAAAATCGAGATCATTTCCTGAGTATGATAGACATAGAGAGGAAGCCTGAGGCAAATGATTGCTTCTCGTTAGGAATATTCGTTGACCTTGTTGTCGCTTGAGGGAGTATGTTCTCATCCCTGACTTTGAAGGCTCCACTGCCCGGGCCGGCGCGGCGTCTGGCCCGGCGCTCACCGCCGCCCGTCGTCTCCTGCCTCCACCGCGCGACGTGCGCGGCCAGTCCCTTTGTGGACAGATAATTACGTGCGCCTTTGTCCGATGAGTCGGCGGCGATTCGATTAGAAGGAGTGCACGTCATCCCCACACGACCTGCCCGCCCCCGCTCCCGCCGCCTCCGCATGTTCTTGCTCCTGTCCGCTCCCGCGCCGCTGCCGTCGCCTCCACCCTCGTCGCCGTCGCCGCCGTCTCCATCGCCGCCACCCCCGCCGTCGCCACCCCCGCCGCCCCCACCCCGCCGCCGCCACCCCGCCGCCCCCACCCCGCCGCTGCCACCCCCGCCGTCGCCACCCCCGCCGCCCCTACCCCGCCGCCGCCACCCCCGCCGCCCCCACCCCCGCCGCCGCCACCCCCGCCGCAGCCACCCCCGCCACAGCCACCCCCGCCGCCGCCGCCGCCACTCCCACCGCCGTCGCCGCCATCTCCACTGCCGCCGCCACTGCCGCCGACGCCGCCGCCACCACCGTCACCACCACCGCCACTACCGTCGCCGTCGCCGTCGTCGTCGTCGTCGTCGTCGCCGCCGCCGCCGCCGCCGCCGCCGCCGCCGCCGCCGCCGCCGCCACTACCACCGTGGGCGCGTCGTCTCCGTGCCGGTCTGGACGCCATTGTGCGCGCGGTTCAGAGAGTTCACGTTACCGAATGAGCAGCTTCCCGAAAGCTCCTAATTTCCCGCGGGAGTCACGCTCCGAAACGTATGAAGATGCTGCGCCTCGGAGGTAAGCTTTCTAGAACAGTGAATCCGACTTACGCGCCCTCTGGGACGGAGCTGAAAAGATTCCTTTCTCTCCTCTTTGTGGAGGAAGAATAAATCCAATTATTTATTCTTTGAAATGCGTGGTTCTTACCTGTTGCATGTTTGCAGGAGTTTGAATTACTTTCGAGTCCTAAGAGAGAAAAGAATTGTTTCAAATATTACTGTGAGGGAAACAAGATGTTATAAAAGAAATAAGTAGTTCTCCGAATTGAAATTGAATATTTTTTAAAAATTTCATTACTTGATATGTTAATTTTATTTTGTATTTATTGTTTATTTTGGAGTTTTTTAATAATATTATATATGTAGGCCTATATAATAGTGTAAGAAAAAATTTGGGTACATTTTTGCATGTACATTTTAATAAACACCTGATTGCGAAGGAAAGCTTGGTCCATTATTATGTTGTTGTTATCATTTCATGATACAATAATATTGTTCTGATAAATAATTATATTCGTCCGAGTAACGCAGATATATAGCGTAATGTTACTATGTTATGTGGTCTCCTCGCGAGAAAATTACAAACTTCACTCACTTGTATGGAACCAAGCACGCGTTATATGACCGCATTTCGCGATGCCAGAGTAAAGGTAAATGAATGAACGTCCAATTTTCCCCAATCTCAATTATATTGCAACTTCGAACGAGTGGAGGAATGCAATTAAAAATCTGCATCAGCTCGGAGAGAAGAGCATGTTTTCCGCTGGGCAGAGCGCTTCTCATACTCTCAAGGACGCTCGTTCGTGCGCAGGCAGGGAAGCAACCCGCCGAACAGGAGTGCTCTGCACATAGTAGCTCTGCTCGTTTGAAGCTGCTTCTTGCTCCTTCGAGTAAGAGATTGTTCAAAAAATTTAAAGAATAACTCAGTTATTGTGCATTTGAGATATTTCCCACAAAAACAATCTCATTGGTTACCAAAAATATTTTCTGACATTTTTGATAGTTCTGGAATAAGGTAATTTAATTTTACGAAGGGATATAGTTGTCAACAAACTTATTTTGAACCAAACATCTCCTGTTGCTATTTCCTCTCTGCATGAGGGCGAGAATAGTTATTTTGATATTATATGCGGAAATTTGTTTTATGCACGATTGATGTTGAGTTTCTTTTTGCCTCGGCCTGTCAGTTTATGCAAAAATTCCTCGAAGTCGACTGTGCAAAAACACTATAACTTCACTCACGAAATGGTCGTGACCAAGGATGGAATAGGAACAAAATAATCTCAAGTCCAAAACAAACAACTTTTATTTCAACTGCTCTATGCAGTTCCAAAATCATTAACCAAAATAGAAATGCAGTAAACCAATATGCGGAGAGATGTTCCAATTCGCGTCACCGATATACCGTAGGTAGTCCAAAATACGGAATGCGCAGGGTAGTTATACAATTTCAATCTCAATTTCAAAACACTCGGCTATCGCTCCCTAGACGAAAGACCGTGCGACCGCCGTGCGCGCCGCTTATCAGCGGCGACACCAACGCCTCTCTCCGCCGCCAGGTTGTGGGGCGGGGTGTGGTGAGGCGACCATCCCTGACCTGCGCCGCCAGCCCTCCGCGATGTTTCCGCTTCGCTTAGAGTCCCTAAACACAGAGAGTAGCACAACTGCCGCCATTTAATATCCACCCACACAATAGCCCCGTCAAGCAGAATTCAGAAGTTAAACAGAAATTATGACAATTGGCGAGGTAATGGAGATTTTTAAGAATATTAATATTGGTTTCGGATAGATTCATGATTCTCAACACACAGAATAATACAGTTCCAATTGTCCTGACGACCGGATATAAAATGGCGGGATCGGTGGAACAATGAAATGCGCTACTCTCTGTATCTAAGGACTCAAGCATCGCTGCTCCCTCGACGCCCTCTCTCTGCGGGGCGCGGAACCTTGTCGCGCTGTTGGCGAGCCTCTTTGGTAATGGTGGCTGATTTTGACCATCACTAAAATTAAACATTTTTTATATGATCGTATAAAATGTTTCTGTAAGAGATTATAATTTTTATCTTAATTTTTTGTGGTTTTTTAGCATTTCATTGTTTTATTGTTATGCACTTGACAGTAGAGCATCATCATCCCAGAGTGCCTCCTTCATTAACGATTCAGAAACAAAAGCAGGAGGCCATGGACTCGTCTATGTGATAGGGAAGTGAAGCATTATTGTGCCAGACAAATTCCCCTTTTGTATGAAGGTATTCCATTCTCCTATTATAATGACTGATAGGGATACTGATCACCTCAGAAATTGTTAGACTTCGCGAACGCCACAGTATCTAATTTATTACTATTAAGTTAAGTTAAAGTTAAAAGCTGTTACGAGGAAACGCGTCCATAATACAACAGTGTTAGTGGTAGTAGCTTTATAAATAAATAACCCTCATCAGTATATTTTATAAAATTGGATATCTTCTCTTAAATGATTATATTTCTCTTAAAACATTAGACCTAAACCCTACGGATGCCTGCAAATATTGCACCAACTATGGGAATTTCTTAAAGTCAATATTCTCCTTGATATTCAATGTACTTTAAAGCATTGAATGCGTTGTCTACAAAGGAGTCTGTGCAAGACAATTTGTCTTTTCATAAAAATAAGCTAAATTCTTCAACACAAATTTTCTCAATATGTTTGGACGGGTGTACTAGAAAGTATAAAACAATTAACGTTCAATTGTACTGAAAATGGAAAAAAATATTTTTTCAAAATCATCTTGAATTGTTTCTTCAAAAGCCTCCTTCTCTCACAAAGACATGTTTTTTTCGCATTATTCTGTATAATAAATTGTTTTTACTTTATTTACTGTTGTAGTGAAAAAGTAATATTACACTTTACTTCCTCTCTGAGGAATGTTTCAATTTAATCAAAATTAAATTAAAACAAATATCGATCTTTTATTCCGTATATAAACGCCACGGTCTTCGTAACATTTCATAATATCGTTTATAAATTCTGTGATACTAGTAAACTTTAAATATTTTTTAATCCCGTTGGCCACTAATGTTACAATTATTTTTTATTTAAATAGGAATACGAAAACTTAAAAGGCGCTCGAAAATTAAACAGACTGAAACATCCAATGTTTAATAGTATTTGAACCTATTTATTACACAAAAATAAAGCAATATATTTAAATTGTCTCTTCCATTAAAGTTACACCATTATTAAATAAATAATTCCGTTAATTTTGGCTTATTTTGCCAAAAAATCTCTTCATTAATACCTATTAATTATTTCCCTCAAAATTCCAAATTTCAAATTTAGTTTCACTTTGTCACGACTTCCATCAGACAACGCAGAACAATACGGGTGATTTCTTTATGGATATCTTTCAATTTCAAGCCGTCGCCTTCATTTTTTAAATATATTTATTCTCGTTCCACCTCAAGTTTGTCAAGGGTTTTCAATTATATGTGCTGAACACGACGTTTCAGGAGTTTTGGAACCTTCCAGGTTTTGAATTAACTTGACTGCTTGAGGCTAGAATAATATACAGATAAAAAATTAGTGCTTGTTGAATAT
The DNA here is from genome assembly GCA_031308135.1 of Acheta domesticus. Classification (NCBI taxonomy): domain Eukaryota; kingdom Metazoa; phylum Arthropoda; class Insecta; order Orthoptera; family Gryllidae; genus Acheta; species Acheta domesticus. Next base: position 198,447,530 of record JAHLJT010009419.1, on the reverse strand, counting down.
GCATTTACATTTTAATTGTTGGTTTCGCAAATGCTGATATGTGGAATGTATTTGAAATATTTTTTTTTGTTATTGCTGCTGCTTTAGGCTACAGACAGTCTAGGAGTATTTTACACGGAGAAAAATTCACAATATTTCAATATATCAACAATTGTTGCCAAGGATATTATATTTCAGAATGTGAATTTTAAGCGATTTTTAATGTAATGAATTTATTGGACACATTTTATTCCTTGACAATTTTCTACGAGAATTACAATTTATACTGAACTTAAAATGAGTAAGCAGTAAACAATTCGGCATATACTTTTTCTAATTATTTGAAGGGGTAGATATATATTTCTAACGTTTTAACAGTTTTTTGCAAAATTATTTTCTCTAAAATGATGTCACTGCAGATCTTCTGACCTGGAGGTCCTAGGTTCGAGTCCCTAGGTTGGAGTCTCGATGGTGGCAGGATTTTTGACATGACCTATGGATTGTCAGCTAGGTCGAATTCAATCGCTGTCTGTAGAAGAATTCTAGCGACCTGCTGCTCTGATCGGTAGTTTACCGTTGTTTTTCCGATCAAAATCAGGCGAATGCCGGAGCAGTACTCCAACAAGCGAGCCACACACGGCGTGCGATTTTTCCTACTTCTTCCTTGTTCTATCCTCTGCCCCTTACACAAACTTACACTAACATGCCCAACACTACCTCACATGCCGGGAAACGATCAGGAGCTTAGAGCTTGTTCCGGCTGGGACGATGCCACCTGGTGGGAGATACCTGGTTGGGCAATCCCCTCTAGCCAAGGTAAGCCGGCTCCGGATCTCGCCATCTAGCGGGGTAAGATCGCCGCCACATTCCGAACAAAACATGCACTACCCTTACGAGACTAATGACCATAGTAGGAGACGCGCCGTAATCACTAACAATCAATCATTCAATCAACCAATAATTTCAATTTTCTGGAAACATCTAAGAAGATCTGTAGTGATGTAGGCCAATTGTTTCAATTGTATACAAAATTTACAATACAATGTATACAAGACTCGAGTCAAAATTACGTAGCCCCTAGTGGTATGAATGACGGATTCTAATACTGCTCTGTGAGCTATAAACCTTTATCTTTCAGATATATGTTTTTCTGGAGTGGTTTCCTAAGAATCAATTTAAAGGTACGCCAAACTTTAAATGCGTTTGCATCTTAAATTACAGTAGGAACATTTTTCTGTTTTAAGTAACTACTAAATACATATATTATTAGTTATTAATAGGGGCTGATTTTAATAACACTTTTCGTCGATTTCAACTAATAAGTCTTTATTTTTCATCTTCCCGTAATTTGTAAAGCATTTTCACTAATTTCAACGATTTTAATATAATTTTAATGGCATACACTTTAAATAACATTTAAGAGATGAAACAAATGCTTCACAGAATTCCTATTTGATTTCTTTGCTCAGAAATTGCTATGTCAGCTGTTGTAAGTATGTAATCTAATGATCCTGTGACCCCTATCAGCGTCATTGTCAGTTCGGCTGATTTCGCGATAACTAAGAAAATACACACTTTTTTCTGGTAAACAACTGTCCAAACCAGAAGTTTGAAAGCTGTGTTCACTTGAACGAAAGAAAGAAGCCTCGATTACATCAGTAACCTATCCAACAGCTTGAGTTGTTCATCTGAACTTATATTGATCAGATTATTAACTTTTCATTTTTTTACTTTTAGAGAATTTTGTTGATAATTTTTGGCGATGTTTTAGTTCATTACAATCTGCCCCCTCGTAAATACTAAATATATCATAGTTAAATTTCATTTTAATGTTATTCCATACAGTGGTATCCTTCTCAAGATGCGATCAATTGGGTCGCGAAACGTCGTGGTTTAAGCGAGATAAAAACGAACAATAAGTAGCTTTTAAGTGAAGTTTTTGATTGTCTGTAATATGAGAAGGATACCATTGTATAAAATAATATTAATTAGATAGGCAATTATTTTTGGTCTTCCTGTTTAAAATACATTTTATTCTGAGATCCGGTAATGTACCGCCCCTCCAATGGTGTTCTTCGGAAAGTGAAATGGCATTGGAATGCGGCTGTCAGAGCTGAGAGTTCGGCAGATTTTTCAATTTCGTATTAATCTGATACGTATTAATGAAGCTGACTGTTATGACAGATCAGAAAACCTTTCAATAAAACCACAAAATCTTGAAATTATCCATGTTATCATCTAAATATTATACGATTGAAGAAAGTGATCATTTTACTTCCCAATTCAATCTCACAAACTCATTCTCTCAATCGAACATTCTCCTCTACACGTAGGTCTTCTTGAGTAAGCCGAGTCGAAATCGAGAGCATTTCTCGATCATAATGCACGAGAAATATCGCGGGCGAGTGGCGGCAAGAGCGTCGTTCGTCAGGCGTCGCAGTCTTCCTTCGTCGGAACCGGAAATTGACTGCGATAGCGCTCCTTGGCCGTCAGCCCGGCTTCCGGCGCGCGGCTCTTCGTGGAAGTGAAAATCCGGGAGCCCTTCCCGCTCTCCGTACCCGCCATTCCCCCTCCACACTCTCGGCCCCCCCGCCCCCGCCCGCGTCCTCCGCGTCGCAGCAACGGCACTCGGGATTTTCCTCGGAGGCGCATTCGAAATGCGAAGGCGCGACGGCTGGCGCATTCTGGCGGGAGATATTGGGTAACACACCGCCAGCTACGAGCGAGCGCGAGCGAGGGCAGGGCGCGGGCGGCGAGGGATTCGGCGAGGTTCGGCAATTCGCTGCGATTTATGGCTGAACGGAAACTGCCAATCGAAGTAACGAATTTCGATACCACTTCGTGAGTATTCGCTTTCACGTAAGGGTTGCGAAGTGGAGCAATTTATTGTGATGAGAGCGAAGTGCGTATGAAATTCTCACTTTCGCACTTCAGTTTCAAATTTGCTGTTGTTGTGAGTTGCGCTTCAAAAGAGCTAATTTATTGTAAAATGTTAGAAAGTGTGTGCAATGAAAAACTGCGATACGGTAATGCTGATGTATAATTTAAGTACAAAGGATCTTAGAACATTTCATATAGAACATAAATATGATGAAGAAAATAGCATTGAATTATACGAATATAAAAATTCGCTAATGGACGGAGCATATGGTCGTTGTCTATGGTTGAGTTCAGAATGTATAATAAATCAAACAGTGACGGAAGACAGTACTGTAAGTGTAAAAATTAGTGCTCTTAGAATTTTTACTCTTTTTGAATTACATATTTTTATAGAAAAGTTATTCACAAAATTGTAAATTTAGAATGTTCCTATTTTTTCAACAAAATAGTTTATACAATACTTCTCTTATATATATTCTAAAAGACAATTTGATCGCCACGTGTTTTCTTAGAATTTAACGAAACATGAAACAATTTTTTTACATCTTGGACACCTTTACAAAGTTTGACTCTTTTCCAAAGAAAGAAAAGAACCAACGTAAAGGAGTTGATGTCAGTTCACGACAAATAAACACTGACTGTTATAACATTGACGATTGAATATTGGTTTATTGTTAAATATCTATTTCCTGGTATTTAATAAAGGAGAACAATTAATACTTAAAAATGTAGAGTTGAAGACACGTTGCACGTTGCCTGGACATGTTACTCACAAACTTGGATGCAAAGTAATAACTTTGAAAACTTAGTAAACCTGTATGGAAGCAATACGGAGATAGAGATAGTGGACTCAGAAGCATTTTAACAACAATGTTTTTGAAGGAATTCAGATATTCGTGGGTCGTACGGTCGAAAGTAAAATACTCGAGTATATAATCACGGTACTTTTCTTTTTATTGAAGGAAAATCCTGTAACACACAATACCAGGTAATTTATCAATACCGACTCGACAAAGAGAGAAAGCCAAAAGAATTTGTTGTAAACCATTTTAAGCGAGGAAAAATGAAATCAAACTGCCTACCAAAAATAGTGTCTCAGAAAGTAGCTAAAATCTATCTTAACCATCTATAAGGACCTCGAGCTATTATTGAATTTATCCGGTCTCACTTATCCATAGCTTAAGGTTCTAGGTAAGGTTTCCTTTTTTGCCTTACTATGTACGTAGTAAAGAGAAAGTATTGTAATAGTGCGGAGGAAATCGCCAATGTTTCGTCAGAAGCCGAATTCTTATTATTGGACCCCAGTAAAGAAAAAGTGGATGAATCCCACTCCTGAAATTTTTTCCAACAGTTGTGTAGAGAGAATCCACATTTTGTCCTTGATAACATTCGATCGAAAAAATTCAGGCACAATTTTTTTAAAATATAAGTAGTTTTTGTGAAATGTTTTTTTAAATAAAGGCAATTAAAAATATTTTCTCAAAACCGGCTCCAAATATTTTCTTAAAATTTTTTCGTGAATAGTACAACACACACTCACAAAAATCGTGTAGTTGTGATATTTTTAACTCTGCAAATTTTTCAAAAATTGCAAAATTGATATATAATGCGAGAAAATATGTACTACTTTAACTTAGCTTCACTATTTTTCTGGTGTATCCGTTTGTTTGGCACAATATTAGGTTACAAAAGCAGATTTAGTTTGTTAGAGATAGATTGCATTGTTTCTCATGTAAAGGTTATAGTTCAATGAAGGCAAACTTTGGCTATGTAAAATAGATAACTATTTTCTTATAATAATAAGGAAATTTAAAAATTTAAATATAAATTTATTTTATGTTTAAATTTAACATGCGTAGTTGTTGCTTAAGGCCCCCCGATTTTTGCTTTCTCGTTCTTGGGAAGGTACTTCGAAAGAAGAGAAAGTTATGTAATCGTGCCGGAAAACGGCGAATTTTCGACAGAAAAACTCTTATTGCCTGGCCCTGGTCACGAAAAAAAATCCTTTACCTATGTATATTAAATTACTTTCTTTAAAATGCGGTGTAAATGGAATCAAGGTTTTGTGGGTCCTTGGTACTGAAAAATCGACTGACAGCGAAACATCTGTCTATCGGTTCGTCCGTAGTCACCGCTTGAGCCTATACCGTTCAATCGATTTTCTTCAAAATCGATAATCCCCAATCGGTCTGAATGAACACGATGCTTTGGGGGTTTCAAAAGGATATTTTGATTTTTGAGAATACTTTACATGAAGCCTCAAACATTTTCAAAATTTTATCAAAAATGGCAGAAAAGATTTTGATAAAAAGTTTTCTTCGGATAACGTAAAGGACGCTTAAGAAAATAGTGCAGGTCTCATGTTCGTGGAAATCTCGAACTTTTTGACAATCGCAAAAGTGCAATTTGTTTTGGGCGTCTCCAACAACTATTTTCCGATTTTATGATTAGTTTTCCAGTAAATTGACGCGAAATGTAGGAATATAACATTTTTGTCTCAAAAACCGCTCCAAATTTTTTCTTCAAATTTTGTCCAGGAATAGAAGAAGGAATACCCAAAAGAATGACGCATGTCTAATTTTCGTTGAACTCTCTGAATTTTCCAAAATTCCAAATTTATAAATAATGCGAGAGTGTTATAGCGCCACTAGGTTTACCCTAGTTTAAGGAGTACTGAAAGATTAAGCTGCTTAGGATACAGGATGTCAAGAATCCTTTTCATTTAGCCTTCCACCGAGTTGTATGCTATATACGTGTGATTTGTATTATTTTTACTTGCCTCTTGTCATCGGTATTACTGTTTCGTATTATATCGTATATGAAAGCGTAAGCACATAAAATGTTTCGTTCCAGGGAAAGAAATTTCCTGGAGAAGGACATTCAGTCCCCTCGAGGCACCAAGCCTTACGTGAACTGGAGCACGTGCGCTACCAGTGCTTCATGTTGGGGATCATTTTACTGCACCTTTCGACTCTCTCTTGTTTCGATTTTCCCGATTACTATAGTATATGCCCATCCACAGTAAAACACGACACCCACATATCAACACTAACTACATTAGTATATGCTCACCTACACTAAAATTTAGACTCAGTTTATACGAAAAATCTCAGATTAGATGCATCGCTTAGATAAACACATTTATAGTAAGTGTTCTAAGTTTGAATGTCTTTTAATTGAAGAGTCGACACGGATGTAGTGAACGTCTTGGGACTAACATTTTTGTTCACTATATCAGAGGTTCACTGTATCTGATGATGCCAAAATTAAATAGAATTTATGCACAATTATTGTAGGTATTACAATAGAGGTAAACAAAATATATTAACGGCACAAACTGAAAATTTCAAAATCTTTATTTGCCCTTACAAAACAATTATTTTCAACAATTATTTATTCCCCATTCCAGGACCGCTATCTGCACTTCAGGGGAGACTTCTTTGATTATGACCTTTGGCCGATATTTTTCCAAGCAACCTAATATTGGAATTTGTGGCATGGAAGCGATATATTGTGGCGGTGATGGTGTAACGGGTAGCAAACCGGACTGTTATACCCAAGTACAAACCCGATCGAAGCAATGGGCCAAAAAAATCCTTCGTACGCGTTCCTTCGGAGGGGAAGTAAAGCTGGCAGTCCCATGTTAGTAGATTTACTGCATGTAAAAGATCCTCAAATCTAAATGACGTCTCTGAGCAAAAATTCATAATGGCCTGTTTTGTCGCCCATGGAATACCTTCTTTCTCCGCTAGTTGGTGAAAGGAGCGTAGCGAAATTTGCGTGGCCAGACGGAAGAGCAGGCCTCATGGCCTGAGTTTCGCAACGTAAATTAAGGCAATTCAATTCAATTCCAAAATTCCATGTTCTTTTTCAGGAGGGAATTAATTTCCAAGTCGTATTTCCTATAACCGAGGTTCACTATAACCGAGGTTCACTATAACCGAGGTTCACTATAACCGAGGTTCAGGTTCACTGTAACCAATCTTTTTATTCTTATCCATATGCAGTTTTTGAGCAACTCCGAGTGTGCCTATGTTCGGATGTGCAGATGTCAGTCTCTCACGTCTAGACCACTTCCAATACACCAATCGAGACATATGAGGTGTCATTAGACGCGTCTCGGTCTCCTGATGGGTAACTGATAATTTGTTTTTGGATTCGGCCAGAAGATTCAAAGCAATTTCCAAAAACGTGCTTTTTCGTGTTTTGGCGCTGCGATCTTTGTGAGTATGCCGGCAATTAAACCAACGCTACCTAAATAGATCTACGTAATTAGTATGGATTAAACCCCATTACTCCGTGGTTATTTTCTGTCTACGATACTATAATTTTCCTCCACGAGGATGACAACACAGATTTTTGACAAATGAGTAAAAATAAATGAATATCGTCTGACCGAATTTGTAGTGAATTCGTAAATATGAAGTATTTCATGCGTGTTTTTCATAAGGAATTAAAAAATTACCTTGGAACATTAAATTTGTAAAACATGAAGTGAATACAACAATACAATCAAGGAAACAAGCACTACAAGTGATACTAGAGAATACATTTCTTATGCGTGCAAAGATCGATTTTCAGTTTAATGTGACTTACAACTTATTCACCTTATTCACATAAACATACAAAATAGTAATCTTTTAATGCTTTTATATTTGCCTTCAGAACGCAAATCACTGTTTGCGGAGTTTTAAAAACTTGATAAATCAGGAGACAAAAATATAGAAGTGTTAAGCAACTCAGGAGAATCAAATGTAGTTGTAGAAGTTTTTGCGTCAGAATTTTACGAACTTATTGAGAATGTATATTAGCATTAGAGCATATATTTATGTTCATATTAGAAAACAAAATGTATAAAATATAGCTATACTAAATTCTAACTATTCGCATCATTCATATACCTGCAAGCATTTTTTACGGCAATTATAATGCCTCAATTATAAGAACATGCTTCACGGGTGGCTGCCGTTGAGTAGTGTGTTCTTGCACGAGGTAGTCTCTTCCTCATGCAAGAACAATTGCAATACAGTCGCTGCCTGATCGGTGCAACATTGCAGTTCCAAGCAGCGACGCTAACACACGTGTTAAGTATGAAGAAACGTCAGTCACGCGGTTCAACTCCGCATCTGAAGAGTCGAACACAAGACCAAACTGACCCGGAAAGTCGCCCTCCTGTCCTACGTTCACTCGGCCAACGACCAATGGATGCAGAAGAGGGGTGGTACTTTCAACTGCTCTCATCTTTTCTCATTCGAGAAAAAGGGTATACCGGACTTGCGATTTGTACCGGACTTGCGATTTGTACCGGACTTGCGATTTGTACCGGACTTGCGATTTGTACCGGACTTGCGATTTGTACCGGAATGCGAGTCTGTCTGGGAGAGCTCCCAGCCCAGACCTACCCTTCCCAGTGAAAATCAGCTGACGGGTCATTGACCGCCTGGGCACGCCTCAATGGAACTAGCCGCTATCAAGAACAGGGTGACGTATCTTAAACCATGCTAAGGTTTAAACAAGCAGCTTTTCAAGAGTTTCAAAGAAACAAAAGACTCTTGGTTAGTCCTGAATGAGCAGGATAGTTAACAATTTTGGCTTGGCGTGGCGTGGCCACGCTTTGACCTTTTAATTTTTTTCATGATACAATTCAATAGTGTAATTATAAGATGCTTGTTTCTTTCTCTGTCTGTTTTTAATACTAACTGGGATAGTGAGCTCCCAGAAATGTGTAATTTTTGTAATTTCAAATAATTAGATTAGAATTATGTTTAAAATTCTAACTGAAGTAAGTATTTCTAATTCTTATTCTAAGAACGCTTCCATCCATTCCACCAAAAAGGGGTATCCCGTAGAGCCGGCACCTCAACGAATCACCACAGTGAAATAATAGACATAATAGAAATAATAGAAATAATAGGCGAAAACAGGCGTCCCGAGTAGTCTGTCTTCTTTATAGAAAAAAGAGACGCCGCGTGACAACATAAACAGCTGCTACGATTCCTTGGTTAGTCCAATGCCAAATACTGTAAGAACATATTTGAACAAATGAAGAATGAAAGGAAATTTTTAATGTAAGTGAAACTGCTGCAATGACGCATGTTCACTATAACCGAGGATTTACTATAACCGACTTCACTATAACTGGAGTCGAGTGTGAATGGTAGGACAGTCCTCTTTTCCCTTTCATTTTCTTAACGGTTTAATTTGCTTATATTTTTAAAAGTTTCTAAATACATTTCTCACTCGAAGTCCGAAGTGTAATTTTGGACCACTGTAATTACGAATATGTTACAAAATTATCGGTCTCCCACACGCACATCTCACTGTCGATATTATTGACGTGGATGCAAAAATTCTGTTCCGATCCTTCTAACATTATGCACAATATTCCCAATAGGTTCCGCAACACCATGTTTCACGGCTGGCTAGAGAGAATCACTCAATATTCGAAGAAAAGTTTGTGATTTAGGGACTTAGCATGTCTTCATTTTAATCGTTCTCGAAATATTTCGCACATGTGCAATCATCTGAGCACTAAAGGGCAATTAGAAATACTCTGTGAATTGCCCTTTAGAATGCCTGAAATTATTAAATGACCGAAATGGATAAAATACTGAGGTACTTACCGGTATCGAATATTCAATATTACGATTTACATCTTGAGTTGATTTTATTTTGAGTTGAAATATTACAATAAATAGATAGGTATTTTGGTAAGAAGCCGGATATTCAATAACTTATTATCTATTTTCGAATGGTTTGAAAATATATTTCACTTCATTTGAAAAATTCCTTTCAACAGATGGCATGCTGTTGTTCTTTAGTCTTGCAAAGTAGCATATTTTAGAGACAGTGAAATTATAAATTTATGAATGCTGTTGAAAAAGTGAAGAAAATAGCTAGCTAAGATGTTTTAGCGGGTGAGAGAAAAATGTTTCTTTAGTACCAGATAAAGTCCTGGAACATGAAATAAACATGACATTCTGAGAAGACGTTATTACAGCTAAGCGCATTATCGTCAACATTTTTAGGGAAAAAACTGGCAAAAGGAATAGAATAGCATCTCATACTTTTGAAAAAAAACTTATTGACGAGCTTTACGGATGTAGCAATGCTGCCTGTACATGCCGGTAGGGTCCCTCATGCTGTACAGTTCTCGGCAGAGGAGTCAAACAAAGGGTTGTTTCACAATGTGCTGTTGGTCAGATACCTCATGTATCCTAATTTCCAGGATTCGCTGTATCCATTTCCTACGTCTCCCCTACATGCGGCACTATCGCTAGAATGGTACGCCTGTCTAATATGGTATTATTTCCACTTACTTGTATCACACTACACGTTTCTTTATTGCAAGGCCTCTCTTGACCCATTGTTATGTTTCGATCCCGACGATATTTGATTGCGAGGGTTGGGATGTATAATTTTCTTTTCTTCTTCTTTTCCCATGTATTCAATTCTTCTTTCTTTTTTTCTTTTTCTTTCTTCTTTCTTTCTTCTTCTTTTCTCACGTTTTACTTTGTAGATTTTCCTAACGGGGAAGGGCAGACAAGACTCGGAAGGAAGGAGAGGAAGGGAGGAGGGGAAGAAGGGAAGAAGGGAGGGAGGGAAAGAGGGAGGGAAGCCGGATTGTCTAGGGAAAAATAACCTTGAAAATAAATCTCTGGTCCTCGACGTTGAGGGGTTAGGTCGTAGGGTCAGTCCCCTTCGACTCCTATAAAAACATTAAATATCCCAGTAATGAATAATTGTCCAGAAAACAACGTGGCAAACGAAAACGTATTTGAGTATAAGAACATGGAATGTACAGGCTCAACAGGAAACAAATATAATTCTTTGGAGAAATAAAAAAGTTGGAATAGAAATTGTTGTGTTATCAGAAACAATTTACATTCAATTAGAAACAACAATAAAATAAAGGTGGGAGATGTTTGAGTCTATAGAAACAATGGGTTTTTGAGAGTACTTATCAGAAGCCTCAAAAAAATTTTCTAAATTTTCTCAAAAATGGCTCCAATTTTTTAGTAAACTTTGTTCATAATTAGCGTAAAGAACGCTTAAGAGTATGGTGTAGGTCTCATGTTGAAGTTCCTGATTTATCGAAAATTGCAAATGTGAAATATTTTGGCATGTGTTCCTGAAACTGCAAAATCAAAGATATAATTTTGTTCCTTAATGCAATCTGTTTTTTAACCCTGGAGAGGTGGCGGTTGTCAGAGTTACGTTAGAGGTGGCGCGGGGTCATTTCTGACCCCTTTATGTTATTTCTTTATATTATATATAGCAAGAAATAAGGGCGAAATTAGTTATTTTAATAATAATAAATCATTTTTAAGGTCGTATTAACTTAATTAGTCTGTGCCTGGACGTTGTAGCGAGCGGACGTGCCTTGGGGATCGCTCTCGCACAGGTAAAGGGATAATGGGCTGCGACGTGGAAATGTACCGGGCCCGCATCGGCGGCTGGGCCGCCCGCGTGGCGTGCGTGCTGAGAAAGGGTAGCGTTCCTGCTCCCTCTCTGGACGCCTTTGCACTGCTAGTTATAGCAGCGATGTTAGTAATTGGTGGCGTGGAGATAAATCCTGGCCCGGTATCTACGCGACGTGGCGCACCAGTGGAAGGTGGTGCGTGGTGGTGCGTCGAGTGTTGCAACGGCGGTCTACGAGGTGAACTTTCGCGTCTTCGACAGGAATTCTTGCAGGTTACTGTTAAGCTTGCAGCGACTCAACATGAGCTGCAAGATTTGAAGGCAGCAACAAGAGTAACGCAGGTGGAGGCGATAGCAGCTACTGCGACGGAGGAGGCAGTGACGTTGGTGGCTCAGCCGGCCACAGCGGTCCTGCCAGTAGAGGTGACGTCGCCAACCCCGGCGGCGAGTTCCCCAAACGTGGTGTCCACGGCGGTGACGGCATCAACCACATTTGCATCGGTTGTGAAGGATTCAGCGGCAACGAAAAATTCCAAAAAATGTGTTGTGTTCGGTGACTCTGTTGTGCGTCACGTAGGTCACGCAAACATACAAGTAAAATGCTTTCCGGGAATCCGCGTGGAACAGCTGAAATTGCAAATTGAAGCTAGTGACGTGGAAGCCCCGGAAACTGTTATCATTCACGGAGGCTCCAATAATTTACGGAGATGTCGCTCATTTGATCACCTCATGGGCGACATCTACGAACTTGGGGTAGCGGCCAAAACGCGCTTTCCATCCTCGCGTGTAGTGCTGAGTGGCGTCATTCGCCGCCGGGATGTTTGGTCCCGTACGGTGGCGAGGATAAATCGGGACATGGACTTTGTGGCAAAAGCTCTCGGATTCATGTTTGTGGATCCCAACGGGTGGATCTCAGAGAGCTCACTAGGTCGAGACGGCGTCCACCTCAACCGGAGGGGCGTTGCGGAGCTCAGTGGTCTCTATACTAGAGTAGCTGAATTCTGCACACGCCCTCCCGTCGCCCGTTGACGCTGTGAGCGACCGCCGGTCTCGCGTTCCGCGGCCAAATTAAATCTACCGGCAGCGGCGATAGGAGCGGGGGCTGTGGGTTTCTCTCCGGTAACGGTGGCTTCAGCGGAGACGCATGTGACGGTGGAGAAGGCGGAGACGGAGGAGACGACGGAGACGACGGAGGCGGCGGACACGGCGGCAGTGATTGAGTTGGCGAAGGCGACAGCGGCGGCTGTGACGGCGACGGCGGCGACTGCGGTGTCGTCGTCGGCGGCGGCGGCGGCGGCGACGACGACGGCGGCGACGGCGACGGCGACGGCGATGGCGATGGCGGTGGCGGCGGCGGCGGCGGCGGCGGCGGCGGCGACGGCGACGGCGGCGGCGGCGGCGGCGGCGGTGACGACGATGACGACGGCGACAGAGACGACGAGGGCGGAGACGACGGCGGCGGAGGCGACGACAGCAGCAGCGACTTCGAGGGACGCGCCCTTTCAAGAACATTTTCAGGTGAGGAAGGGGTTCCTTAAGTTGTTGCAGGTGAACTGTAGTATAATCAATAAAGAAATAGAGTTTTGGAATCTAGTTGATGCCTGCGATCCCGACATAGTGATAGGGACTGAGTGGTGGCTAACTGAGGAAATCGGGTCCTCTGAAATTTTTCATTCCCATTACAAGATCCTTAGGACGGATAGAAATAGTAGAGGGGGCAGAGTCTTTATTTGCGTCAAACAGGACATAAATATTAGATTAGAGTGGGTCAGTAGAGAGTTTGAAATGATGGGAATAGAACTTATTACGTCAGGAACTGTTTTAAAAATTATTGCATGCTAAAGGCCTCCGAGCGATAGATATGACATTTTAGATAACATCATTCAGAGAACGGGAAACGAAAATGGCCATGCTATTGTTATTGGAGGCGACTTAAATATTCCGAGCGTAAACTGGGAGGGAACCGTTAGCGAAGGGAAAGTCCAAAATTTAGTAAACGGGCTGGTCTGGGAAGAGGGTTTTATCCAGGTAGTTCGGACCGGGACGCGACAGGATGCGATTTTGGATGTCTACCTAATTAGGCCGAAAGAACTTTTCATATCTTGTGAAGTTGTTGAGGGTATTAGTGACCACAAAGTGGTTCTTCTTGACTTAGACGGATATATTTCAAGGAAAGGCATTACAATAGGAACGAAAGTACGGCAATACAAGAAAGCAAATGTAAGCGGGCTTCAAGGTTTCTTTAGGGAACAATACGACCGCTTTCTAAGAACAGAGGGCGGTATGGAAGAAATATGGGGCGTGTTTAAAGATATTATATACGAAGCTTTGCAAAAGTTTGTTCCGAGCAAAATTCTAAAAAATAATCCGGATCCAGAATACTACAATGCAAAAATTAGGAGAATGAAGAGGATAACGAGAAAGGCATTTAAGAACAGAAAGCGCAGTAGCGAGCATATGAATATTTTTCGAAATCATTCAAAAGAATTGGAGCGCGAAAAGAAAATTGCTCAGGAGGCATATTTAAAGAATATTCTAGATGGGAAGGGAAATAACTGGACAGGCTTTTATAAATATATTCGTAGAAGGAAAGGAAATAAAGAGGATATCCCAGTTATTCGCGAAAATGGAAACACGCTAATTACTGACAATCGAGCAAACGCGAATGCATTTAATAAGTATTTTAGTTCGGGTTTCAAAAATAGTACGGACCATCCATTTATTCAAGGGCCTTCGGTTGCGATTCAGTTTAATGTTGAAGTAAACGTTCTATGGAATAAAGTAAAGTCTTTGAAAAATGGTAAGTCAAGGGGTTCAGACGACTTTTCTATGGATTTAATTAAACTAGCAGGAAAGGCAACCTAATTAGAATTTTTCACGTGTCTTTGAATAATTCAAAAGTACCGGAAGATTGGAAATTAGCCTTTGTCGTACCAATTTTTAAAAGTGGTTACAAAACTAAATTATGCAATTATAGGCCGGTAAGTCTTACGTCAGTGGTGTGCAAGCTTATGGAGCATCTAGTTGAGAGTTACATTAAGAAAGAATGGGAAATTAAAAAATGACTCTACGATGGGCAACACGGGTTCAGGAGTGATTATTCATGCGAAAGTCAGGTAGTCACGCTATTTCAGGATTTAGCAGATGAAATTGACGCGGGCGGGAGAGTAGACGCAGTAGTTATAGATTTTGCTAAAGCATTTGATGTCGTTCCACACGATCGGCTTGTACAGAAATTAAAGAATTCAGGCAAAGATCCCAGGGTGGTGGCGTGGATTAGCGAGATAGAAAACAGAAAGTCCGAATTGGGCAAGAGTTATCTTCCGGGGCAAGCGTTACGTCAGGAATACCGCAGGGGAGTGTCATTGGACCCCTTCTATTTCTAGCTTGCGTCAATGATCTGCCTGGGCAACTAACCTCAAATGTTCGGTTATTTGCAGACGATTGCATAATATATCGTAGTATTAATTTGAAAAGAGATGAAGAAATACAACCTCAAATGTTCGGTTATTTGCAGACGATTGCATAATATATCGTAGTATTAATTTGAAAAGAGATGAAGAAATACTGCAAAGGGATCTTGATGCGTTATATTACTGGGCGGAAAATAATGGATTGTCCATAAATAGCTCTAAAAGTAAATCCATCACTTTTGGCAGGGGTCATAATTACAGTGAAACACATTACGGTTTAAATAATGACATTATTCCGAGAGTTTCCTCGTGCAAGTACCTAGGAATTCATTTCGATAGTAAATTAAGTTGGAAAAAACACGTAGATTTTGTTGTAGGGAAAGCCTGGAGATCTCTTCACTTTGTAATGCGCATCCTAAAAAAGAGTACGGCAAACGCGAGGGAAATTGCTTATTTATCTCTTGTTCGTCCAATAATGGAATATGGAACAATTTGTTGGGATCCGCACAAGATTTTGCAGTGTAAACACTTGGAATGGATTCAGCATAGGGCAGCTAAATTTACTTTCAGGGACAAGAAAACGGCAGAGTGGGATTCACTCAAAAACAGGCGATCAGTAGCAACACTCTGCGCCTTGTATAAAGCTTATAATGGTCATCCAGCTTGGAAAGAAATTAATCGGCGGCTATGTATTCCTTCATACATCAGTAGAGTGGATCACTGGCACAAAATAAATTTAAGACAGCAGAGAACGGATGTCGGGAAATTTTCTTCTACAAATCGAACGATTACGGAATGGAATAGATTGCCTGCAAAAACCTTTGAACCCTTTCCTCAAAGTTTTCAACAGTTTAGGAAATTAATTTAGGGTATTATTAAGTAAATGAGGGAGAATAGTGGGTTATATAGCAATGCATAAGTGTTCTATTGTGAAGTGAGGTGTAGTGCAGTGTATAGCAGAGAAATAAAGAAAGAAATGTTTTCAGGTCTTAGTGAAGTGAAGTGCAGTGAAGTGCAGTGTGATACTAGTGCAGTGTGTGTGTGTGTGTTTTTTCTCTCTTAATGTAATTTAATGTTTTATGAATCAGTCAGTTTTTATATTATTATCATTATTTTACCATTATTATTACTACAATTAGTATAAAATTTGCTAGTTATATTACCTTATTCTTATTGTTATTATTATTATTATTATTATTGGTATTAGTGTTCTATATTACTGAAAGGCTGTGTATATTTATGTTTTTGTAATTAGCTGCCACCGGGTTATGCCCAATTGCAGTTTAAATAAATTTAATCTAATCTAATCTAATTCACTATTATAACCAAACATGAGAAATTGAAACAAATAAAAGGGCAGAATTATCATGTATCTTTCATTTTATGTAGTGACTCTATTTACATTTTCCTGAATATTTCAATAACGAAGGTATCAGAAAATTCAGTAAGTTTCATTTTCTAACATTGTCTCACATAAAAACAAACAATTTATTGAAAATGCTTCAAAGTCAATCAACACAACTTAGAAAAATTACAAAATTTAAGATGTTTGTATTGGTTTCACAAGAATTTATAAATGAATTATTACATATAAAATTTTGAAAAATTTTCAGAAAAAAGTTAAAGAATGTGGTGAAAGGTATGTGAAATGTAAAGCTTCTGACTCGCAAAATTAGGCAACTGCAGCTAAGCAAAGATACGTGGGGTCACATGGGACCCCACGCCACCTCTCTCGGGCTAGACAAAGATATTGAAAGAAGGTCATGTTCAATTTTTCAAAAACATTTGAGTAGTATTCGTGTAAATTTGCACGAAATATAGGCAATTTGTTTTAAAAAATTCTCAAAAACCGTTGCAAACTGTTTCTTTAAATTTTCTTTTCGTATATATCAAGAAATTGTAAAAATATAAGGTGCTAGTCCGAGTTTTGGCGATATCTCCGTATTTTTAAAAATTGCCAAAAACTTAACATTTCAAAACTACTAAATTAAAGATAGAGATTTTTGCCTCAGACACAGTCTGTTGTAAAACATCATTTATTTAGAAGGGTATGTACACTCTTTTGAAGAAACTAATGGTTTCGCGTAATATGTTCTCGAAATTAATGTATTTTGCAAAACAAAAACTTTTTCTCAAAGATCGCTCAACATTTTTTCTTCAAATTCTTAAACGTATAGAAGAAAGAACGCTTAAAATAAACGCTCGGGTCTCATTTTGTTTGTCTCGCTAAATTTTTGATAATGGCAAATCGAGAGATAATGCTAGAACGTATATGCTGTTGAAGCGCCACTAGTTTTGTTTGTATCAAAACAAAAGTAGATTTTTCTTCCGTAATAGAAAACTCTCCTACATCTTCGACTTACTATAAGTGCAATATTCTGGACGTTATAGAAGACGAAGGAACTTCAAGAAATGGCTGTGCAGAAACGAAGGGTTCCTCAGAAAAGATTATAATAAAATAATATGCCTAACTAATTGAGATGACGGTGGGGATTTTTTAATCTGAAATTACTCACTTATATCTCCCTAGTCTTCACATTTCACAATTTTAGAAACATTTATTTAGTACTTAATTAATTAAATCTACATATACTATTGTATTAAACAATGTACTAAAACTCGCCAAGACAGTCAAGAAATGAAACAAAACACAACATTCAAGAGTTAGTGAAAAGGTAATACTCGGATTTTATCCCTCCCCCTTACCCAAGTCAAGTCATTTGCTAGTAACTGTAGTGTCCGTCTGTGCGGGCACTTCAGAAGTCCCCCACTACAAAATCGATATACGCCTCGCCGCCCCAGCGGAACGACCGAGGCGTTGGGAGAAGTCGCCCCCCTCCTCTCCCTGCAGGAGAGGGGCACGGAGCCGCCATCCCTCCCCGGCGAAGGGGTGGGAAGACCGCGCGGGAGCCGTGGAGGGACGGCCCCGCACTCCGATACCTGCAGCCTTACGTTGAACATCGACCTGGACTTAATTATTGTACCGGCGCGCATACTTGTAACTCTCTGGACTACAGCTATTTGTATTGTATAACGACCCTGCAAATATTACATCTCCCGGAAATGTGTGACTCCTGGCTACGTTTTAGGTTATTTCTTTGGAATTGTGGTTATTAATAAATTGTTGTTGCAGACCTCCTAGCATTGTTTCATTTTGTATACAACAGTAACCGATTCTTCCCCTCTTCCAACAAGTTACATGGGATGAAGACTTCACATTCGATAATACACGGTAGGGGCTTAAGGTTTAATGTTGCTCTTAAATTGTAATAATTAAAGATTGAAAGGATGGGTTATTTGATTTAATTACAAAGGAACCCTTCCTTAACATATCTTCGAGCACGCTAGCTATCATAATTAATTAAATTAATTTAGGCGCACCTCATTACAATTAAACCATTTGTAGAATCTTTCATTTTGTATTCAACTATGAAAGCACATTTACCAATTTCTTGCGATTCTCAGAAACACTGCATCCGCTAGGCCGCCTACATTGCTCTATTCTTAGAATTGCTTGCAACGTATTCGAACTTTGCGCAGTAATTCACTTACTAAAAAGTTAACTGCTTAAAGTATACTGTAAATTCTAATTTTCTATATCTTACCTTTTTGTACAATTTGTTTAACTAACAAATGTGTTAATAATCCCGTCATTACATGTACATGCGCGCCTATTGGCCGTCGCCAGATTCGGCGGCAATTCCGCCTGATTGCTTCAGACTACGCAATCATGCGGGATTGAGTTGAGATCTGGCGGTTGCGACGTGTGGACGCGTTGCCTCGGACTCACTCGTTACTTTCACATTGCAACATGGTATACATACGCGTGTGCAAGATTCTTCCAGTTTTCTGTTATAGTTCAGTGTCATACGGCGAAATAATCAGTGCCATCAACTTTGTCTGGAACTTTAACATTTTCAAGTGAACCGTTGTGCGCGTAAACTATACAACTCCGTTCTCGAGCTGTTGCACAATATTTGTTTCACATTACTGCCCACAACAGTGACTTTGCACATTCATGTTGTGACTGAACATCTCTGCACAACACAGAATAGTTCTTTGTGGGTTACGCGATAGTGTCATATTCTGCATATGACAATAACTTTTCATATACTCATGTTTAAATGAATAACTTTATGTACAATGCAGAACTTCGATTTTTACATGTGCAACATGGTGTAATGGTTGTGCTTATGACACTCGCTCTTTATATATTTAATTGAACCTCATAACTGCATGCCAGTTATTGCTCCAGCATAGCAAGCAAGCTATGTGCTATGGTAGTGGAATGCTTATCAATTTCACCACAAGACTGCTGCTTACATCATGTGTCGTCACACCTCCCACGCATATGTAGTGACCGCCGCGTGTGCCAGTCCCCACCACGCTCATCTCCGCTGGGTGACCTTCAATCCAGCCCCCTCGAGGGCGACAACAGCTGTCCGTCGTTGTACTGGTGCAAGGGCGTTTGTAAACGATCAGCTTAATAATTCCTTATGATTACGATAATCTAACTGTCCACCTGAATCTAGATTAATAATTTTCCTTGTGTTACAAACTTCAATATCAATAACTTTTGGTAACAATTTAAACATAATTACTTCATCCAAATGCTTAATAAAGCATCATTCATATCTTTGCAAGGAATGATGATCTCATTAGTATAATTCTTGTGTAATAGACATGTGATGTAATTATGTGTATTGATTATATATGTCTCTCAATTAATTTGTGGCAATGACAGCACCTGAAAGACCATTTTCAGGGCCGCGAGACTGGTGACTCGCTCATCATCAATTAATCCATCACCAATGGTCCTCCAGCGTAAGTAGCAACTAGAGAATGTGAGGTGCATAAATTGTGTGTAAATTGGCCCCGCCTTAGGTTATTTATAGTCCACTAATCACAATAAGCGCTGCAACTTACAACTTGTTTGACTTAAAATAATTTTTTTAAATTACGCTTTCTTAACATTGTAATGATTAGACATGGGATGTTTAGACACTAAAAATCGCCTTTTAGGCACCTAAAATGGCATTGAAAATGTCAAGAATAAGGAGAAAGACACTGTCATAAATTACATTCACTATAAAATTAAAAATTATTTGTAAGACTCCATATATATTTACAATTCTTCTACAATGTATTCTTAATAGTTTCCATTGCAATAAATTACCAGTAACTTTTCAAGGATCACAATTTCAAATCTGCAACGATTAGGAGACAAAATCAGTTTGAATACAGAGAAGGATTTCTGAACATCTACTGATGTGTCTGGCATATATTTTAGAAGTACAAAATTAGCCACACTGACACCTTCTGGGAATTTACATTTATTTTCACTCAACAGGTGTCCTTGGTGTATTGTCAATCGACCTTTTTCTCCCAATACGGAGAAATAGTGAAATGGAGAAAAATATGTTGGTATACCTTCAGGAATTCTCTCGTATTTCAAAATACAAGTATGTAAATTGAAGGTTTCGTAATGAATGGTCAGGTTGGCCGATTTTCTGATTTCTTAGCATTGTATATAAAAATAATACATAAAAGGGAGAAACGTAATAATTCTATAGAAAAGGCATTTAAGCAAAAAAGGCACTTATGCTAAAATAAGCAAAAATGTGCATTATGAAACTTCATCATGTGTTATCTTTTGTTATGATTCGTGCACATATATTATCACCCTTTAAATAAGTTCACTAGGAAAAAATAGGCATTTCCTAAACATCCGATGTCTAGTAATGATATTCAAGGCTTGTCCAGAATTCTTTTTCTAGTCAGCTATGGAGACTAGGACGACGTAATATTCGAAGGGCCTTCAGTAAAGAATGTGATCTGGCTTAGTTATTTCTGAGCCTTGAGAGACTAAAGAGACTAAAGATAATGCTTTATTCAAACCGTGTTGCTCAAAATGCACCGTACGTTTGAGCCACTTTATGCAACAAACCTTTGTGAAAAAATCCAGGTTGAAGGCTTTCAATGTTTTAAGCGAACTCTATGGGGAGGAAGCTAATTTGAAAAACACTGATTTTGAGTGGCACGCGATGATTCGTGAGGGTAGAGAACCGTAGGAATATGAATATCGCAAATGAAGTCCGCAACGAGCCGTAGTAATGAAAACACCAAATTAAAAGTCGTGGATTTTGATCGGCGTCTTCGTGTTCGAGTAAGAGTTGAACTTCCAAAAGGAGGTCACATTCACATGGACTCTCCACCTACACGAGCCCAGTCACACGTCGCTATTCGAGAGGAAGTTTTTGGCCAAGCACTATGTAGCCCGGAATTTGCCTCGCCCGCCTTTCTGTCCTCAGAACTGAAATCTATCATGGAGAAAAACATTTTTGGTCCGATAGACATGGTTCAATTTGCCGCAACAAAACCCAAAAATATAATTCAATTTATTCATTTCACGACGAGTACAAAGAGACAGGCTCATTGAAGAAGCTATGTTGATGCAGGAGGAAATTATTTAGAAGAATGTTAAGGAAATGTATTTTTCTACATTACGGAAAACGTGTTATTAAATTATTCCCGAAATTTTCCGGGTAAACATTGTATTCAACATTCCTACAACTCAAGGTACGAATTTTAGAACTCAGAATTCTGGTTTTGTTTTGCATTCTAGGAATATTAGGAATACACGAAACCCTCTCACAAGTCGTAATCCAATTACTGAGAAGAACAATGTCTCCACAGTTGATCCTACGTCCCAATTCTGCTGCCTATTCCGGCCGATACACAGGCGTATACAGAACTGGACGCACGGTGCGCATTGCTAATGACATGTGACTCCCTCTCTCTCCCCCTCCTTCCATCCCCCGTCCGAACAGCGCGCCTCTTGGGATCGACGGCGTGGAGGGGGTTATCCCTGTCCGAAGGCAACAGCGCATGCGTCTCTGTGGCCTCGCCGCAGGTGCTGTAAGAGTTAATGGATTGGTGATTTTGATGATATTAATGATGATGGAGCGAAGTTGAAATGACAGGCGGACGAACTGGGGGAGAACCCACGGTGAACTCGCTTTGTTTACTTCAAATACCACTCGGAGTGACGGGAGTTTGGAGCTCTGCATCACAGAAGATCTTTGGCCGCCACGCTTGCTACCTTTGAAGTTGCACCTGAGCTACCTTTGCCGGTCTTAATATCAGACTTTATTACAAATTGTGACAATTATTTCTCAATCGCACTACAAGTGCTTTCCTCAAATTATTTAGAGAATTTCAGAAGTCGACGAATCCCATACCTTTTATCACATTAATCAAAATGTTGAAACCATAATTTTCTAACAGTTGCACAACTCGCCACGTAGGTACACAAGAAGAAACGAAACTCTTTTCTTCTCAATTTTGCTGCCTTCATTTATTCAGTAACTTTAATGAATCCGCGCTTTCCGTAAGCCCTGCCTCCTACCCTAAGCTCGCCCGTGAACCGCCACTCGCCGCTGTCAGCGCGGGGACAATGCGGGGGTGGGGGCGTGGCCCGGCCCCGCCTCGCCCTGCCCACTCCGCGCGGCGCGGGAGCGACTGGGAACCACTCGACGCGCGCTGCGCTCTTGCGGCCGCCGCCGCAGTTGGCTCCCGAGAGGAGAGTTTTAATTGCACGGTGCTCTCAACTCTCATTCTGCAGCCGCGCCACTTTAAACCACTACCGACTGCTCCGCTGCCAGGCTCGGTTGTTCTCAGCGTTTGTGCGCTGCCGGCTGCTTTCAGAGCCCTAGGGCTGGTTGTGTGTCGTTTTATTTATTGTGACGTGAGGATTAATTTCGCATTATGATAATGATTTTTCAGTGTGTTTTAACTGCGTGATAAGAATCGCAAGATGAATGTGTATTACGGTTGGAAAAAAGTATCACACGTTTAAAATTAAACGTCAAGTTTCTCAAATGACTTAAAATTAAAAATTTAATCGTTTGCATTATAAGGATCATAAATTGTTCTGAATTTTCCTTCAGAACAATACACATATTGATTGGATATTGTAAGTTTTGCTAATATTGATAAGTTTAAACTCGCGTTGTAGTTGTTCTTTAAGATTTGACAGGGAATTGACAGTGTTCATTTGAAAGTTACCAACTCTATAAAATTAATGAAGATGTAATG
Organism: Acheta domesticus; assembly: GCA_031308135.1. Classification (NCBI taxonomy): domain Eukaryota; kingdom Metazoa; phylum Arthropoda; class Insecta; order Orthoptera; family Gryllidae; genus Acheta; species Acheta domesticus. Next base: position 198,424,740 of record JAHLJT010009419.1, on the reverse strand, counting down.
AATATGCTCATTACGATTCTTGTCGTGTATTGAATACATTTGATGTGTGATTATTTCAGAAAATCTCTCTAGAAGCGTTTCACCTTCTTGTGCAGGTTATGATCGCGGGAGGTGGCGGTGATATTCCCTTGTTGGATGGTGACATCCAGGAAGCGGGTGAACTCGACCCAGCTGTCTAGCTGAAATGTCGACAATCCTCCCACCGTCGGTACATGAACCCTGGGATCTCCTGGACAGAGGCACTGCAGTGACATCAATTGATTCCCTAAGCCAACTAAGGCAGAGTGGTCTTGTGGAAGACAAAATCAGGTAACGATACTGAGAGAGAAACAGCTGTGGTGTATGATATGGTGAGCACAGAGTAGAGCCTTGAACACCGCTTTACAATTGCCCGCGAACGGGAATAGAATCGCCAACGTGAACGTAAAGACAGTTGGGAGATTAAGATGCCACGCACGAGTTCACAACAGAACGAAGGACGAAGGACGCAAACGCGAAAGAGAATGATAGTGAAGATTCATATTGGCCCGGGAATGCGAGAGTTCTTGACCAATTGAAGTAGACAATTGAGGCGGCGTTTCTTGGCGGTTGGATCGCGACATTGTATTGGAACTGAAAGCATTGCGCAAATATTGAGAATAAACCGAAAACGTTACAAAACATATTTGCAATAATCAAAAGCAATTATACGTAACAAAATAATTAAAACGTCATTTAAAATCATTTAAATTATGAAGGCGAGAAAAGGCGCTATGATAAACAGATAAAACGTGGGATAGATGAAAATTAAATGTAAATAAGTGAAAAGAAATAGGCATAACACCACGAAAACACGAAGAGAGATTGGTCTAATCTAGTTGTTGAATGAATGCCCCGATGAGCCACAAGCAAACGAAGATATAGGAACGTCGTTACGTGGTCCAGAACAGTGTGGAGAAAAGACAATCTACATGCCATGTTGCTTTCCTCTGTAACCTTCTATCCCATTTACCACACATTCATTCTGGAATTCATTTGCAAACTATAAAAAATTTAGAAAGCAGCTCAAATTGGGTGGTCTTCTGTGTTAGATGTCTGGGTCGAACGTGAAACCCCACGTAACGGTCATTCCTTTTAGAAGGCTACCACTAACGGCAATTGTTTCCCGGGTCCGATTTCTGTTTCCATGAGACACATAAATATTTTCCCTTTTATGATGTAATCCCAGAAAATATATCGCGGGAGCGTTCACGGGATCAACATTCAAAAGATCAACGAGCAGGCAAATTTCGTTCATTATGTGGTCACATATCCAAACGACTTTGCGATTTTGAACAATAACACTATTTAATACAGAAGAGTAATTGACATGATTATTGATTCAGTACCTTCCTGTGTCGGATAGCTTTGCAGGATTACTGTTATGATTAAATCAATACTTCAGCTGATTTTCAATAAATAAGTTTATTGTAACGTTCAATATTACAGTATGAACACATTTGTAGCAGTACATTACATTAGCTGTCACTCTCTTTTTGGAACTAAAGTCAATAACCAGCAGGTACCCTGCTAACACAGTAAGAACATTGTTATACTGTTACATTACGTAAACATTACATTGAAATCTTACGACATTCATGTTTACAAATAATAATTACTTCAGTATTATTTTGCTTTGTCATGGAGACTGTAGAATGTAAAAGGTTTTCAGAAAATTATAGATGATCTTCGGATGAGAATAATCGAACAATGATCTGAGAAATGGTGAACTGAATGATTTTGTATACGACATACTACTAACTTTAAGTAAACATACGCATAGTTAACTTCTCAAGTAGCCATAGTTGTGCTGCTATCCTCTTTACATATTCTTCAATTTAGGCGATCATATGTATAAACGGCTAAATTTTGCCGGAACGGAAATTGGCCTCTTAATAGAGGCTTCTCTGCATATTGGTCACGCCGTGGAGACTTGGGAATGGCGTCTTGGCGCTCGCAGGCCAGCGCCGCGCCCTAATCCGCTGCGAATGGACGCGCCCGGCGAAGGCTGCGAGGGCGTTGGTCACCGGGAAGTTGCTAATTGTGTGAGCGCAGTTTCCTCTCCGGGCGCAACATTGTAATTGCTGGCCTCGTCCGTCCGTCCCACTTTCTCTCCCCCCACCCACCTTCCTTCTTCTTCTCCTCCTCCTCTACCTCCTCCGCCCCTTCTGCCTTCTGTCTGCGCGCGGGGCCCTTGTCCTGCTCAACTTCCACCCTCGAGGGCGTTGGCCGAACTTGGAGGAGTTAAACTCGCTTTCGGTGTTTTCACAAGCTTTCGGACCGCCGCCTCCTCCTCCTCCTCCGCGTGGGGAGAGTGCAAGGACCGCTTCGGGGTTTCAGATTGCCTCCGTGTTACAGTTTGTGGCCTTCGATAATGGACTGGTACTCAGCTTTTAAGACGTTTTCACGACCTATTTTCATTGGGCTACAGGGATTTGAGGTGCATGAGGTGGCATTTCAAGTAAAATGATTAAGAATGTTCTTCAAAGTAATGGTTCTTGCAAGTTGCGTTTGTTGATATAACTCTTGATATGTAAACTATTGTTGTGACGTGAATTAAAGTTGGTATAACATAATTAAAATGCACAAATGAAGTAATTGCGTATTGACAAAAACATTTCTCATTTCTCTTAGTTCTCTGACTTTTCCCCTAAACAAAATACACAAACAAGTACACAGACACAATTTAAATCTCGGTTATTTGCTAAAAGCGTCCAGCAAACAGCACGTACTTTCTCGCCCGTACTTTCATGCAAAATTACGCAAAAGGAATAAAATTTTCGAAAAATTGTACATAACCGTATTTTAAAATCTATCTTTAAGGAACATTTTACTGAAGGAAAATTCTCTATCTTGATAATTGTAGTTGTAGGAAAACACCGAAAAATTTTGAGTTTTTGCAATTTTCAAAAAATCAATTTTTAGACTTTTCTAGCTCAGGGCATCAATTGATGTCACTGAAGTGCCTCCAAGGTCCTAAGGTTCGAGCCCCGACGGTGGCAGGATTATCCACACTAGCTACATAGCTAGGACGAATTCAGCAGCTGATTCTCGTGGTTTATCCGACCAACACCATGTGAATGTCGGAGTAGTATCAAAACAAACGGGAGAATGGATCGCGCGCGATTATTCCTACTTCTTTCTGGTCCTATTCTCACCCCTAACTTCCATCCACTTACACTCACAGGCACTACCCTACCACACAAGTGGGAAGCTTAGAGCGTGCTCCATTGGTGGGAGAGACCTGGTCCGGGAAATCTCCGGGCGCGTATGTCGGCGCTGGATCTCGCCATCCAGCAGGTGGTCACCCTCCAACTCGAGCGTTAAAATTGTTCTACACTATAATGAATAATGACTGTTGGCACATGGGCACCAATAAATTATTCAAATTTGGCGCCGTTCGGGCAAATGAATTATTAATAACAATCTTTTGGCATTAATTACCAGCTCAGAACTTACATTTTAAACTTCCCGCGTTGGACTTTGGATTATATTTTTCCCCAAAATCCGCGCGCTAATACTAAAGAAAAGAGCAGACTCACTTCTTTTCACGAAGTGATTTGGGGGGGGGGATAATCTCTTTGGAGCCAGATCTTCAGCTGTTGTAAATTGCTTTCAAACACGACCGGAAGATGGCAGCGCCTACTGGTCACCTGGCAAGCCGCTGTATTGTGACGAGAACTTCTTAGAAAAGCTTGGAGGTTTCTGTTTAGACGCGCCCTACCGTTGTTGCAAAATTCAAAACGCCACGACTGATTTCCTAACAGTTGTATTATCGCATATGGAAGCAAGCAGGAGCGTGCGTGTATTAACTTGCCGTGACAAGTGGATTTAAACTATAAACAGTTGGTAACGAGAGCCGACAGTCAGCCGTTCAAAGAGCGCCCAATATTTCCCGCTTAAAAATGGTGTCGAAGTATTAACCACTAAATTGCTAGCCGAAATTAATACCAAACTGTTTCTCCCCGCGCCCAATACAGGCAAAGCTTAACTATTTATTCAATGATCACTGATTCTTTCATATAAATCTTCTAACAAGAAGGATCCATTGCGTTTGCAGAGATGCAGCGAGAAAATTAGAACCTGAATTTCTGTATCACATCCCCAGTACATCATAGCTCTCCCAGTACATCATTTGAAGTTCTATTTCGCTGCCTTTAGAATGACCTTTACCGTCGCCGCGTCCAGAATCGCTTATCAATCAATCTTCATAAACAGCTCTCGTCAGTCCCCTAGTTTATTCCCGGCGAGTGGGTGCGAGCGCTGGCACGGCCAACAGGTGCTCCGTGCGCGCATGGGCTCTGCGGCGCCGGCGCCGGCGCCGCCGCCGCCCTTTCCCGTATTTGCAGCGCCAGAGAGCGGTTGCCGAGCGCTGCAAAGGGAGGGCAGAATGTGACCTAATTACCGTAACTTGATCCTGGGTCGCTTCGCTCAATTTGCCGCGTGCGACAGACGTTTCTACGCCAAAGCCACTTTTCCTCGGGCCTCGTTTACTGTACAGAACGAACACCGCGCTATATGCTTAATATCCCGGTGGTTGTAACTATTGGTTCTGAGTTTTTTTGTTGGTCGCGTGTGCGTGCGAACGTCGTTTATAAGTTCACGTTGCACTAAGGTTCTATTGCAAGAAATTGGTGACTGACACTTTTGTGTGTCGTGAATGGGGGCGGATTTACCGTTAAGCTAAATAAGCTTAGCTTGCGCTCTCGTCCCAGTCCGGCCACACATTCATCCAGGCTTATGACTTGAACTTTAACTTGGAAATTAATATAAAATGTCTATTCGTCTTTTTAAACGGGGCATATAACAATATATTTTATCCAGACAACGAATAAAATGTTTTCATATAAGCAGCAAATAATTCATCCAGACAGCAAATAACCAGCCACCTTCAACAGATTAACTGCTTCAAACAAAACAAAATTTATTTCCAGCAACTTAACCAGACTCTGGGAGGACGTTTTTCACCCATTAATACAAAATAGTTCTTGAACTCACGACCACACTCTTAATTCTAGGAATGTTTTATGGTTTTTGGTCAACGATTAAAAATTTTCTTTTTAGTAATTACAGTAGTACATTTTAGTACAATAGTACAATAGTACAGTAGTACAATTTAGTAGAACATTTTAGTACAATTAAAGACATAAAATGTTTAATTACTGTGATATACCAAATGCTGGAGGGCATTCAATATCAACTAATTTAATGCTTTGATGCTAGTTTAAATTAGAATTAGTCACCTTAGTAACAGGTGACCAGGACGTTGCTAGGGAGAACACCAATGTTTTGACATGTCACGATATTTGGTAAGCGGGCACCTTAGTAACAGATAAACAGTTTCATGAGCCCGTGTATGTAGTGTAGAATCAGTTGAAAAATGCGTGTGTAAGAGTAGAAATTTCGCCCAAGAGTGCACCTTGGTTATCAAAGTAAATAAATAATAAGAATCCGTTGGTAGGGAATATCAAAGAGAATTATGTACAACAATGAATACGAGTTTTCCTGGATCGAAGAACGAAAAAAATAGTAGGAGCTCAGATTTCATAGCATGAAGATCATTTCTGAATTTAGGGGGTGCGTGCTCTAGTTCAGACTTGGTATATTTTGTGATCGAAAGTAGAGACTTATAAAAACTTCGGAGAAACAGTTCGGGACTTTAAATTTTTTTTCGCGAGTGAAAGTGAAACATAGAAACATTTTTGGTGAAACCGTGCACTGACATGAATTATTTTCATACCGATAGGGAGGAACTTTTAAGAAACTTGTCAACTTTAATTAGTTTTCACCAGTGACGAAGGTGAAGCACCAGACTAATGAACATGTAAATATTTTGCCGAACAAGGCGAGGACTTTAATTATTTTACAAATGAATCGGGACGTGTAAATAACTGTAGAACTGTTTATTTGAACTTTGATTATTTTCACCAGTGCTGATGGTGATATGGCAGGCTAGTGCAAGCAGCTTTGGGCGCATGAATAACCGATTCAATTAGTAATACGCGGGTAGGCATCTGCATGGACGCATATGACTAGTGCATTATGTGAAAGGGAGTGACTTCGTGGCATGTCGGAAGATTCAAGATAGAAGACATCAAGACTAGAGCTGGTAACCGGACAGTCGGAGGTGATGGTGTGGAGATACGTGGCGTCTGAGCGAAGCATCAAGCGATAATACGGGAAGAGACCTCAGGTTAACGTTCGTACGAACAATTATTTTATTTTTCATGGTCATGACCAAAGTCAATAATTTTTAAAGAGCGTTGTTTTGATTCAAATTAAATCTTTGATTACAATAAATTGAAATTGTTCTAGTGCTAAAGAAAGTACAAAAAAACAAACTTGGTTATTATTGTGCAATCTAGCACGTCATTAAAATAACTTTCTGGTTTTGTCGTTTTCCGTATGGAAGCGAGCAAACAGGGGGCAGATTGTGGTTAATGAGTTAAGCCGAATTGTGTCCCTTGCATATTCGAACCCATGACAGAAACACAACGTATCAATAGAGAGATATCTTGGATTTGATAAACGTTTCGTTTCGACCAAAAACCATGAAACATTCCTTATATTAATACAAAATAAAATATATTCTAACTACTTTTCCCTAATATACATATGCATTTTGCAGCATCCTGAGAAACTGGCTTCTACAGCGCCATTACAAGCTCTACATGCTAGATGCTCTCGGAACCCAATTCGAAAGCTCAGCCACCACCGCCACAGCGGTTCTAAAGCGACGGGGCAGCACGTCTTTCCGGCCCGCGTTCGCTCGGGGTCCTGACTCGTGGAGAAATCAGCTCCTATGTGCTAAGGTGCTCCTGTAACTCAAATAGAGGTTTCAAGAGATCGTAAGAATGGAAATTCCACCTGTTGGCCACTGGGGTCTCCGGAACATCGAACATCGAGCAATGTTTAAGATTGCAATGCCAAATGTTAACTTTACGTGCCCTGTTATCATCAATGTGACATTTGTCTTTCCACACAGCTTATGTAGGATGACCAGGTCTTAAGCTGCTTCGTCCACAGACAATTGTGTGTCGGACTTGGTTGTAAAACATATCTCGTCCTTTACCTAGTTAGATATCTGAAAACGTGACCTGCGTATGTGGTGATAATCCTCCTCATCAAATGGTCGAGATCAGTGTATGTTCTTTAAAACGTACGCTATTTAACGTAAGTTACGTAAATGTACCTTCACTGTGCGCACATTTTCTTGAGCATTCCTTTTGCTTCGTAGTTCATTTACAGTTGAAATTGATTTTCTATAACTCGGGAACAAACATTTTTCAAATATTTTTATTTTTCTAAAATAATAATTATTTTCTAAATTCTTGTTTCTAGTTTTGCAATTTTTTAAAATTCTGGGCCTCAAGAAAATGTGCGCAGATAAATCTCTTTCCCCACACGTCTTATACAGTTTTTTTGACAAATAAATAAATAAATGGCTGAAAATGTCGAATTTTCTTCCTAAATTTTACATCCGATATGAACACAAAAGTGTTCCCGCACGTCCCCGCGCTCTCGAATCTGTTGTCACACTATCAACGTGCGGTGCCTGAATTCCTTTATTGGGTTGTCACTATCGATCGATCTCTACAAATGCACGAAGACAGAGCGTGCCACCTCCCTTAGCCTGATATTTTGCGGCTATAACTCGTGTTCATACGTCAAGGAGAAGCTCCTGTGCAATGATCTGCAAGACTGTGGTAGATGACGCGCGATATGCGCCTAGTAAGGCCAGAAGGGCGACTGCCTGAGTTTTATATAATTCACATTGGATTAAGGTCTCACAAGACATCATTGCCCACACCGAGGGGTATTATGTTATAATGGATATAAATGCGTCTGTATAAATGGTTTTCAAGCTTTTCTATCCAACAAAACGTCTTTTCCTGCAATTCGTTGTAACTTACGAATCAGAGACGTAGCTTATCGTGTGCATACCATATTCACGTGTGCGTTAAATTTTAGCTGTGGATCAATGATAATTTTTAAATACCGTTTCTTGGTAACATTTTGACTTTTCCACTTTTGTACTTAATGATAGGGGAGCGATCCTTGGAGGCAAGCTTTTTACAGGCGGTTTTAAAATTATTCAAAATTACCATGAACGTTGTTTTTTGGTAGAGATCCAAAGTTTTTCCTCTTTACATCAGCCAGCTAAGATATTTAAGAGTTTTCCCTGCAATTTCGTCTATATTCGCATGCGATCTACCCCTGATAACAAGAGCAAGATTGTCGACGTATGCAACTGCTTCAGTTCGCTCAACCTGAGTCTTCCAGATCGCGCAACAGGTAATCCATAATTTCTTTCCAGAAGACTGGCACGTAATTGGACCTCTGAAGGCATCCCTTTGACAGCTGATGACTGGACCCGTAGCCTACTCCTTAATGGTAGTTACGCGACCACGAAAGAAGCTCTGGTAAAGTCGATGTAGATCAGCTGGTATCTGCCAGTGCTCGGTTAGCTGTCACCACAGGAATGGACCCCATGCATTCGAAACCCACTTTTATGTTCACAGATATCACAACGGTAATCTTTGCCTATGTTCCAGCCTTAAGCTTATGAATGAGAGTGTTTACGGCATCTTCAAAGAATAATCGTGAGCGAAATCCAACATGTAACGTAGGGAAGTCGCCTATGGGCAAGATGTGCGCTTGCAACTTTCTAACTGCAATTTTTCAAGCACTTTGCCTATTACAGATAGGAGGCATATGGGGAGGTATATGTTCGGGCTAGTTGCCGGGTTGTATCTTAAGAGTGCAACATGAGCGATCTTGCACTCACCCGAGAAGAATCCTGTGTCAAGACAATGGAAGTTCCGTGTGTATGATGGGAAAGGCAAATTTTAACATTTACAAGTGGATAGAATCTATGCCTAGTGCTTTCCCATTCTTTAATTTCTTGATTGTTTGTTCCAAGTCATTCATTGTAAAGGCGTCGATTGACTGTTTCTGGGACTCCAAACCCATTTTTGATCTAAGTGTGAGACTTATTCATCGGCGAGAACACCTTGGGGCAGCAGTGTATTAAGCAGGGCGTTGCAGGTGTCATACCTCGTGATTGTAAATGCTCCATCGATGGCTATCAAGGCTAATACTTAGTTAACCTTTTTTCTTCGAGGGAATGTCATAGCGAGTTCCCCAGAGATCCCTTATTATGGAGTTGGAGATAGTTGCGCCAAGATTCACGTTTTGTTTCTCAGATTGTCAAAAGATTTTTAAATTTTGTTGCCTCCTTCAGTAATTGCTTAGTATCCACAGACTGTTTTTTCTTGGCCCGTTGATAAAGTTTAACTCCCTCGCAGTCTTGACTCTTCTGGATAGTTCCGTTTCCAACCATGTTGCAACCTTGGCCCTAGACACTAGACCAGTGTTGTCAAGTCCGATGCCACGAGCGGGAGTCCTTGGCACGAGTGCCACCACGAAATTGCCCCCCCCCCACGCAGTTCATCACCCCACCAGTAGAGACAACGCCATCACGATTGTAAAACGGTAGGGTTACAAATTGTTTTCTTTCCCGCCGCTAGTTGCGCAGAGAAGCTCATGACATGCTACGGTGCCACAGAGAATACCACTGACACCATTGCACTAGACAGTATGGCTCAGTTGCCTTTGCTGTGCTCAGGAGTATTTTGTGATTTTTTCAATCCGGTCTTTAATGGTCCTTGCGTCCAGAAGGCCCCACACAGCTATCTGCTGCTCAATGACTTTTTGATAGTTCTCCCAATTTGCCTTCTCTTTCCTCTGAATCTACCTTCCCGACCACGTTTCTCCAGAACCTCTCTGCAATTAAGCCCAAAGAATATCGCTAGAATGATTTTATGTATTAAGGGCCAGTTAATTACATGCGGGTGCACCCACCCCATTTGCCATGATGATCTCTACATTAGATCCAATCTTTTTAAGTACAGTTCAAATTTTCATAGTTCAAGAAAGATTTTTGGATCTGCACAAACGTGTTCCAACATGCAGACCAGACCGCATGAGGAAGTCCTCCGCATATTCGTCTCAGCCGTCGAATTCCAAACTGACCACTCTCGGGCCTTAGAGCTATAGAATCAGCGCCATTTATAACGGCTGTAGTTTTACTAACCGCTCTGAGGATTCTTACAAGTTGATCTCCGACTTTATATATATTCTCACTAGGCGGCATGTATGCCGAGATTAACACTTCTAGGACACGCCCCCACCGACGCACCTCAAATGCCAAGAACTCTGATTGTGAGGTCGTGAAGCAGAAATGCAGCAATATTTCTGTCTGTTGTTCTTGCTTGTATGAGCCTAAAAAATGTGTATTCCAGCTACTTGGTCGTCAACATTCCGTAAGAGATAAGGCAGAAGAAGAAAAATAGGAGAAAAAGAAGAAACAAATTGAAGTAGAAAATAAATTGCTGTTGACCTAGGTTCGATCACTCGCAGACGACCTAATTCCAACACATTGTATGGCGCATCGAGTTGCAACCACTTCGCAGATTCGTCCGCACGTTTTGCACTCCAGCGCACCATGTGGCGATCTAATTAATGGGGCGGCAGCCTGAGGCCGCAGCCTGAAGGGCGAGCGTTGCGGATGAATTGACGAGTGTTGCAAGTGGGTGGGTGGGTGGGGCGGTCGGGGTCGGTCGGGAGCAGTCGGGCGTTCAGGGGTGGTCGGAGCGAATTTTCGTTACTAGCTAGATAGCTGGATTGAATTCTGCCCCTGTCACTGTGATTGATTGATTAGTGATTCTGGGCGCGTGAACTGCGAAGTATAGTGGTCCCGTAACAACAGTGCATGTTTTGCTCTGGAAATGGCGGTGATCTATCCCAACCGAATGGTGAGATCCGGCGCCGACCTACCGTCGGATAGCGGGGTTTTCCCAACCAGGTACCTCCCACCAGCGGGGCACCGCTCCATACGAGGCAAGATCTTAGCTCTCGCCCGGTGTCCCGACAAGTCTGGTAATGTAGTAAATGTAAGTTTGTGTAAGAAACGGGTAGGATAGGACAAGGAATGGGAAGGAAAGATCGCGCGCGGTCCGTGGCCCGTTTTAGAGTACTACTCCGGCATTTGCCTGGTATTTACTAGAGAAACCATGGAATACTGCCGATCAGAGCAGCCAGACGCTAAAATTCGTCTCCTGACAGTGTCTGAATAAGACCTTGCTATATAGCTAGTGTCAAAAGTCCTACTACCGTTGGGACTCGAACGTATGACCTCCCAGTCAGAGACACTGCAGAGACGTCAGTTGATGCCCTGAGTCACGACCCCCGGTGCAGGCCGCTGCTCTGCCACGGGGGTGAAGATTTCCGTCGTTTCTCCGATTAACACCAGATGAATTCCGGAGAGCAATGGGCCACGAACGCCACGCATTACACACACTTACATGCACTACACAACCACACATGTAGAGAGACGGGAGCTTAGAGTTTGTGGTGACTAAAGTGGTGCCCTGCTGATAGGCGATTCCTGGATAAGGAAAAGAAATCGGGAGATCAATCCGGAGCTTAGAATTTGTCCCGGCTGGGGCGGTGCCCCGCTCGTAGGAAATACATGGTTGGGGGAAAACAGCAGAAGCCGACGTGTAGGGTGGCGCCAAATCTTACCACCGGCGAGAGAGGAACGTTGACACCTCCCATGATCAAACATGTACTACACTTGGGGGATTACTGACCAAAAACATTTGAAATGCTCGGAAACACGAACAATCAATCGTCTATTGTGCGGGTTGGTCGTTCGGGCTGATTTAGTCAGTCGGAATGGGCTAGTCTGTCGGGACGTGTTGGAGAGCCGGAATGGGTAGTCGAGTGGGGTGGGCTGGTCGGAGAGGGCTAGCCGGTCGGGCCGGGCTGGTCGGTCCGAGCGGACTGGTCGAGTGCGGCGAGCTCGTCAATTGAGACGGATTGGTCGGTCGGGGTGGGTTGGTCGCCTCGCCTGAGGCAGGTGTGGCAAGGGAGGCGACACGGACAATGCGGCAGCTAGTGAAATTCGCGCCCCCTTCCATTCCTGTCCGCGCGTTGCGGTTATCATGCGTCGCCACCTCCCTTCCCCTCCCCTCTGCACCCACCCCTTGCCCACCCTTTTCATCCCGACGTTAATTTAATTAGAAGCACAATAATGAAAATGACAGGGAGCTGGTCTCGTGTAGGTTTCTAGTGGAGCGGAGACACGCGGCTGCTCGTTTTAACATTCATATTATGGTTCGAAAGCGGAATTAATGGGAGAGTGCGTTGTGATGCCTTGAATTGTACGTGAGGGGACAACGAGATTTTATTAACAAATATGCAACTGAAAATTAGTTTGGTTGATTATTTTTAATGATTGTTGTTTTGACGTTGCTCTGTATGCCATTGTATAATCTGTGGGATTTCTTTCTTTGAAGTAGTACTGGTATGTATTGAGCTCAAAAAGGGAGCCTTTTTGGAGCCTTTGTTGGTAATTAATGGAGTGTTTAGAAAAAAAATCTTTAGTAAAATATAATTAAATTTTAATTGAGTAATTTTTTCCAGCTCTTTTGACGTAAACATGACACTATGTGTTTACTAGTGCAAAAATACTATATTAGCTTTTAAAATCTCAAGTTCTCCTAATAAAATGTGTCCATACAACATAGTGATATGAATTATCGGGTGCTTTAAAGAATAGAGAATCTCTATGCATCTTGAGTCAGTATTGATTTTTGAAACTGGTACTTCAAATCTGGAAACCGCTTTGATCTATTGCGTAATTACTCTTCAGTGAGGTAGTCAATTTACACGAGACCTTTCATTTTTCGTTTGTATTGAATAACCTGATTGCAACGTTATGTCCTTGAAGGGAATTAATTAAATTTCACATAATGATATTCTGAAATTGCACTGCAAAATAGTACTGAGTTAGCGAGAAGGGATCGTGTTTTTAATGCAATTTTTCATGGAAATTTAATTTTTTTCTTATGTTTACGCTAAAGCTTCACCTATTGAAACGGCTCACCAAACATCAATTTACATTTATTCTTTCAAGTAGGTTTGAACTATGATCTCACAATACTGTTATATTTATGTCATTCAAATTATTATTGTGAGGCGTACACTAATTCAAAAAGCTTGTTTCTCTTTAAGTTTCCTTAACTAATTTTGCTTATACGAGTACATTGACATGACTTTGCAGGCTTAGTTACTATTTCACAATTAATCTTCTGTTTTCCCTTCTAAAAAAATTACTAACATTAAAATTTTTGAAATGTGAGTATAAACGTAATTTGATTTAAAAAATATATTTTATATACTCGTGTATTCAAACAGTATTCGACACAAACACAAAATTATCGCTTCACATACCACTTCAAATGCTATCGTAGAACACCGGCATGAAATCATTCGTGTGCATATATTCTTTTCACTCCACGCAGGAGGGTATTCGCGTTCATTGCCCTCAGTTTGAAGCGCAACAAGCAGCGATATGTTGTAACCAATATCCCAGGCGCGAGCTGCGCTGCTGGGGCTTTGTGGCTGTTGTTCAGAAGTCGCCGCGTGTGTGTCGCCGCCCCCTGCAGATGGCGTGCAGGTGCGTGTGTGAGGGCGTTGTGGGACGTGGAGGGAGATCGCTTTCGCGCATCCGTCTTTTGACGCCGCTACGTTCGACTTTTGCCTGGTTCTGCTTTTGCTTCGTTTGCTTTCGTTTCGTTCCGTCGCGGAATTTGTGAGTGGGACGCTTTGCACTTCAAACAACATTTCATTCCTGGAAGGTTTGATTGGATTCAGGGCAAAAAAAGAATTTGATGGTGAATAATTGGAATCTGTGGGAAATATTTTTTATAAACCTTTTAGATCCTGCGTTCATAAGTCGAGCATGCTGTCATCGAGTTTTATTTGGAGTTTTGTTTTTGATTATTTGATCGTTAGAGTATAAGTTATTGAAAAAAAAACAAAAAGTTGAAAAATGGTTCACTGACTCATCACATTGCAATACCGAAGGCTACGTAGAGTTGTAAAATGGAATATTAATGAAAGGCAATAAAAATTAAAAACCATGTCGAAATGAATTCATACAACCTTCATCTACCCAATATTAAATAGTCTTATTGAGGAAGCATTAAAGTTACATTTTTTAAAAAGCCCATAAATACAATTAAAAAAATATGAATACAAAATTATGCTACCTAAAAAACTATTTTAATTTCTAGAGGCAAATCCGCTCATTAAACGAGCGTATATTTCCTTTCAATGAGCTTTTTCATTTTCCCACAACCCAATGTGAGAATTTCAGTCCTACAGTGATATTCTGGGTTACATATTGCGTTTCGAACATGTTGAGAGATTCCGACGTACAAAGAGTATTTTTTTTAATACATTTGAACATCTGATTTTGAACTTCAAACTTTGAATTCACATTCTATAAGCTGAGGACTCCTGATGCTTTATTCTAGATTCTCTCTTACAAGGCAAAATATTCAAAATATATAGGTAATCTGACTAAACATGAATCTTTATTTAACGGTAGATTAAAAAAAATTAGTTGTTTTTCTTTCTTACAATACATTTGTTCGATCGTCACACTATCCTTAACAACCTCTTAGTGATTGACTTCGTATTGTCATAGAATTCCACTCATTGCTCACCATTTTAATGACTATGGGGCCTCCACTACTGATCACTGCTTCCTATTACTTCCTCACCCCCCTTCTCAATGTTCTTACGTCCGTTCTTACCCACACCGTCTCTCCCGGCGAGGGCCTCGTCACGCCGTGTCTGCGGTAAGCCGATGAAGCGATGCCTCGCGAAACGCCAGCGGCGCTCGGGATTCATCGGGTCGCTGGCCGCCGGGGCAGGGGGGGACACTCGCCGCCCGCAGTTACTCTCGGCTTAACACTTTTTGCCGCAATTTCGCCGTCCACCAACGTTATCGCGGGCTCACCACGCGTCACCCGCCAACGTTCCTTAGGTCTCTGTCCGTGATAAACCTCTTCTCCTACACCTCGCTGTCGGATGCTCAATGCCGCATAGTTTGGGTTCACACTATATTCACCTTGCGTCCATTCCCATGCTTTGCCGCATTCACGCGGATTCCACCTCATCTAACATAGTTAACTGATGAGATTTCTATCACTCCGATTGCAATTCCTTATTCCTGCATGATCACTAATACACGGTTACCAAACATCACCAGTCAGATGCCGCACGGAACTCCACGTGCCTCCGCCGCTACACATTTACCCACGTGATTGTTTTCATTCACTGACATTGTCTTTCCTTTACTTCACTAACACAACTATTTACACTCACTGCATACCTTCTTCCTCCACATTGTCCCTCCTTACGCTTCTCCCTCTCGATGAGTCTGGATTTCAACACTGTTCATACTTTTGTTTCCGCACCGTTTGTAAGCGTCGTAAGTTTGTATTTTATGGCGATCTCCTCACTACCGTCTTTTCTCGTTGGTCACACGCACTTCGGTTCCCCTCTGATTCGGTTCCAGCGCCCGATTCAGTCGGTGCGCCCTCCGCTACCGCGCAATTCAAATGCTTGCGCTCTTAGAAACGTATTATTATCATTGTTGTAATGATATTAATAATTCGTTTCAATATATATATATATATATATATATATATATATATATATATACATATATATGCTGTGGCTGACCCCGGAGGTGAGAATGAGAATGCAAGGAGGCGAGGAGAGAATTTCCCGCAACCATACATGTCTCAAATTGTTAGGAGAAGGGTAGATTCTATGCCAACTCCTTGCAGAGGAGAAGGTTATATTCTGACTCAGTGCGATGGTTTCTTAGAAGATACATTCTTATTCATGCCCGCAGCGGCGTGGGCTGTGGCGGGAGAGCGGCCTGGGCGGCAACATCCGCCAACCGCAGAAAGTGCAAAGCTACGGAGCGAACGAAGGGGCGAGGCTCTTTCTTGGGCCTTTGCGCATGGGAAGGGAGCGGCCCCAGTGAATGGTCGTGCCTACTCTCTGTCTGAATCAGTGAAAAACTATTGATTGACAGTGACTGATGATGTCAGATATAACCCTGCCACTGACAATCAGTGAATTGAATCGAAATGAACAAATCAGTGAAACTCGGGTCCACCTTTTGAATCAGTGAAAATTCATCGTTTGAATCGGTGAAATCTGTAACAATAGCAATGAACGACTGAATGATCAGTGAGCGATGGTGGCGCGGCACTTTTACCACTGACGACCAGCGAAATGCTGGCGGTTATTATGAAAAGGTTCGCATATTCGCTGATTGTCAGCGAAACCACACATTTCGACTGAAGATATCAGTGACTTCGGCTCTAACTGAACCAGCGACATTTGCACTGATTCAGATTCAGAGAGTACAGTACCGGCAGCATATAAGCAACTTTCACAATTCAATGCGCTGTTGCCATACATTACTACACACGAGGCACCACCTACATCACAGATAAATGAAATATCAAAACATTAACTCTTACTGACAGGATATGACACGTCATGATATCATGTTCATAACTTTCGCCAAAGCCGAACCTTAGCGCCTCCGCAACTTCGTGTGAGTCAGTGAAAAGTAACGTTGAACCCTGGCTTAAGAAAGTAAACAAATTCCTGCCAGCTGATTGCTTCAGTGCAGGTCACATGATGTACCTCAGCACGTGGCGAGAGGACTGTCAGAGTTTCTTATACGCTGCCGATACTGTAGTCATCGGAATGAGGCTAATGAGGTTGTATCGTATCGTGATACATTCATAAAGAAGAAATCGGTACATTCAAAATGAAGAAAAAGAGAAAAAAATAACTCGCTAAAAATAAATTAGCTCATTTTGCGTGTTCAGTTCGTAATCGCATGAATACGAAATATTAGGAGTGTTTTAAATTTATATGTTTATTTTCTCGCCCATACTTCGTAAGAAGAGAACATATTGCAATTGAGCAGCGGAAAACGGCGGAAATTATCGACAGAAAAACTCTTATTACCGGGTCCTGCTAACTAAAAATTGGATAAATATTCTCCCTATATATAGTAATTTACTTCCTCTAACATGTTACGTTATCGGAATCCTTTTCTGGCGAGTCCTTGTTACCTAAAAATTATTGACGGCAAAACGCCTGTCTATCTGTAAAAGACGAGAGAACAAACGCAGGGGCGTAGGGAGACGAGCGGCCAGGGTGGACAGCCGTAGCTTGTAATTGGAATTTAAATAAGATGATCTTTGGAATCGTGCGACAAACAAAATGGGAAAAATAGAAAAAAACTCACAAAAAATAAATTATCTCATTTTTGGTATTCAATTCGTAATTGCATGAAAAAGAAAAATTAGATCGGTTTTAAATTCCAAATGTTTATTATGTTCGCTGTTCAGTATTAAAGCTCATCAAAAACAAGCCAAAATAAAATACACCTTCACCAATATCAACATGAGTTCGTTGTAGAATGGGTCGATTAACATTAGAAACTGCCGTATGTTTCATCGAAAGTGAGTAGTTGTCGAGAAAGGGATATAAAGAGAAAGCGTTTTGTCTGAAGTGAAGAGGCCTTTCCTTCAGACAATTATTCTTTTTGATTCTTCAGTTTCATGTTGATTCACTATTGAGTAGGATCCTCAAACCCATTAACACAAACAAATTTAAGCCTACACACTCTTACACTTGCACGTACCGCACAACCAAACATGTCGGGAGACAAGCTACAAGAGTTCGTTCTAGCTGGAATGATGCACCACTGATGGGGGAGTAAATCTCGCAAATCGATGTGAAGGTTGGCTCCGGAGCAGAATCTCTTGTTCTAATAAGGGAGAAAGACCAGGAGGATGCCACTTTACGTGATGTAATAAGCATGACACCTACGAGATTATTAACCCGGCAGTAGGCGCGCGGGGTGCTTCAGTCACCCCAACATTGTTTCGGAGCTCAATGTACGTTTAGTTTTATTTATAATCTTGCGAGCTTCTCAATACCTTTCGAGGAAAGCTTTGTGCACATATCTCTACTCTTCTCTTTCAACTGCTTCCTGCCCTTTCCTGGAAATTTTGTCGCAAAGGCGATGGCGCGCTGCGTGGGGGCCACCGAGTCACCTCGCGCAACCTTTGTTATAGCATCCTGCCACGCTGTTCACAGTACATATCAGCAGGATGGCACCGAGAGCGGTTTCATTTTCAAATATTTCGTATACACCATGGTAAATGCATTTGTTCTAGAATAGTTCTTCATAACAAATATTTTAATGATATGATTATAATATATTTATAGTATTATGATATATTTTTATGTATGTATGTATATATATATATATATATACACACATTTGTATACATTTATTTATATTTTATACTGTTCTCTGAAATATACTTACATCATATTTTACATCATATTATTTATGTTCTTATAATTTTTACTGTTTTTTAGGCGCTGAAGAGATTTTATCCTATATGTGATGAGAAAATCGTGAGCTCCTGCTTTGTGAAAGTTGTTTGCAAAAATAACATTCTTAAATATTAAAATTTTATTAGTACTTATTTCCAAACTATGTATAAATACTTGGAAATAAACACGTATTCATTAAAGGAAAAAAATAGTTTGTTATTAATTGTTTGTTTGACATTTTTACCATGGGGCGACTGAGGCACCCCGCGCGCCTCAATTTGTTACAAAACGTGGCGCGCCTACTACCGGGTTAACCATAGCACTTAACGCGCGCCGGGACACTACTCATAAACAATCGATCTTACGTTACGTTCATGTGGAAAGAGATTACTCTAAGAACAGGCCATTTGGACAGCTTCGACAGCTTCTGTTTGGTTACTGCTGGCAAAATAACTATACGTTATGTCTATGTGCTCAATTTGTTAATGCACAAGAATGCAAATGGCTCACTAGCAAAAGGATTAGACCTAACTTTCTAAAAAGCCATCAACCTACACGACCTGCCTTTGTTTCTCGACCTGTCAAATTGATCCCTTCTTAGAATAATTTCTCTAGATCAGCCATCGTACATTATCATAATAAATTAACCATTCATTCATACATCTACACTCTCGTACTACGTCTGTACTGAGTGAGGTGGTGCCGAGGCATCGAGGTGGTCGGGAGGATCAGGCTCCCAGAGGTAATTAGGACACGCTGCTGTGCGTTCCAGGAGGCCGTGTGCGCTAGAGTTCGGTAATGAAGGCGGCGGCCGCAAGACAAATACAAGATCCGGAGAGCCGGCGCGCCGCGGCTGCAATAAGACCTTTTCATTTCCGGTGCCTCCCTCCCCGCGTGTGGCCCGCTGGTATCCAATCCCACGCGTCGTGTGTGATTTTCAGATGCACTCGTGCGAGGAGACTTGCGACATCGCCACTAATAGATTAGTGTTCAAAATTAAAAGATCTATGTTAATAATTCTTCACCCTAAAGTCATTTATATTTTAAAACATAGGAGTTTTTAGAACTGATTTAGAAAACTCACATTTATGTTGGCACAGGGGATTTAATTTGACATTCATCATGTTTATTAATTTATCATTACCATTTACCTGCCAAAATGAAGTCAAGAAATAATAGAAAACTTTCATTTTCCAATCTATAAAATATTGGACTACAATTATCGACATCTTTCGAAGCGCTAAGCAGAAAGCATCACGTTATTTTTAACGTAGAGAATATTTACAAAATATGGATAAATAAAAAAACCCAAGCAAACATTTCGTATTAAAATTATTGTAGAGAAAGAGAGAGAGAGAGAGGGATAATTCGCCAATTAAATTCTCACTATTTGTGACCTTGAAGATTAAGCAATGTTCAATTTCAGCCGTCTCTTTAGCGTTCAGATTTTAAAAAAAATATAGAAAAAGGGTTCTAGATCAAGTATTGTAATTGGTAAACATTTTCCCGCTTGTGATAATCTCCAATCCTTTAATCCGAAAACGAGCCTTAATCCTCTTCAGGCCCTTCACCCTAGAATTCAAGAGGGGAGGAGTTCAGTTAGGTAATAAGTGAAATTATGTTATAATTTATTTATTATCAAGGCACTTTTTCATTAAAATGTAAAACATCGACGAAATAAAAACATGGAATCTAAAGCAGGGAAGTTTATGAACACCAGCTTCCGTAAATCGATGGTTAAAGCATGGATGTTTTTATTCAAACCTCTATATTGTGAAAACATCGATATCAATGTTCCATCCCTTCTCGCAAAGAGAGAGGAGGCAAAATTGGACAGACGATGGAACTTCACTTGCTATTGCTTTCTGCATCGCGATAACGACGAGCGAAATTGTTGTTTGAAATGCTGAGATTTGAATAAAAACACGTTCTGCTAACAGTTTCATTTCCGTTGAGCGAATTCGATTTCGCTTGATAAAATCAAACCAGTGATATAATTTGTTATCGATAATAGCTTGGTAAAACATTTATTTCGTTGCTTTTAATAACATAAAAACAGGTTTTTTTCTCTAGTGAATTAAAAAGTATTATGGATGAGCCAGCACCTTTGAGCAGTGAACTGTTGGGGGTTTCTATGGTTTATGCCCACTCCACCACTTACCTTATTGGCTTACTATATTCGAAGGACCATCATCTTTGAGCGAGATGAACGCTGTGATGCATCTGAAGTAACAATGCATAATATTATATTGACGGGGAGCTATCGTATAGGGAGATTCAGAAAGTGTACTGTTCATTTGAGAAGTATATTTGAAACTGTATAAATGATAACATAACTTAAAATGATTAATTATATTAATTACTTGAAGTTTAAATAACCCTAGGAATTAGAATCAACTGATTTACAAATGACTTTTGGCATGATCACTGAGGTGAATGCCTTATACAAGTTGAAAGACACCGTAGGTGTTAATAAATTAAGAATAAATTTAAAGTGCCATGACTTTATGCGCATTAAAGGTTACACTGAGAAAATTATTGGATTAATGGTAAAATTAGCATGGCATAACTGAGATGAATTCACAACACATATTAAAACACATAGTGACTTCACATACACAGTGTGCTGAAAGAACACAACAATGGCATTGATGGCGAAACTTGTGTGAGTGTTGTGTCTCACACGCATGATGATACTCGCTCACCAAGGCGAGGCATCTGGCGACCTCCGGTGCAGAGTCAACTGGTTGAGCTGACCTGCGGGGTCACACGTATCACATCTCGTGAGCGACGGAGATTACGAGGCACAGAACAAGCAATTCGGCCTTTCACTACGCAGTATAAAAGTTCGTTGAGACAGTCGTTGAAAACAATGAATTGATTACGCAACATAATGTAGCTTGACTTACGAAAGTAATTAGAAAAAGTTGTATCACTGCAAACATAACGAAATGGTGCATTACACGCATGTACTGAGTTCGGATAATTTCACAGTTACAAGTTACTGTTTGTAACATGAATAGTTCATGAGCTAGGATAATTAAAATGCGAGTGACTACGCAAAACGTGTAAGTTATGTTCAAGCACAGCCTTTTAAAATTAATTCACTGCGATTTTCACCATAAGCGAATATTACACTGTTCACATGCTAAACATGTACTGTTATCGCGCATTTGATGACTTAATGCGGTAACTTGTAAAACGAGTGCGGGCACGACGAAGATGGATCCGCCTCTTGTGAAAATCATTTCCCGACTGACTGAGTTATCATGACTGGAGGTTGGGCAAGCATTTGGCGCTTGTGGAAGGCGAGAGCGAATAAGCGATCAGCTTCGCTTGTTATAAAAAAGTGAGGTTAATTTGAAGGAATTAAGTTTCATTGAATTACAATGCGAGAAGAGATGCATGAGCACGTGACAAATAAAAAATTGAGAATTTTGGTGAGGTTTGGAAAGCTAATACATTAGGCTGCTTGTATTACCATAGCCCGCTAGTATGGTTTAAAAGCTTCGACACTCCGGCCCCGTACTTATTATATGTAAAAGTTCCGCTACTGACCGCTGGAGCGCTGCTCGCCGACCATTCCTCGATCTGCTGCTACACGCAAATATACGGAGATCCGCATTACAAACAGAACTTTTCGACTGACAGGCTTTGAATTCAAGTATTTAGGCATCTCCATTACTTCTTTAGTAAAAGCAGCAATGTTCTTCAAGACCTCTGATAAAAAAATGTTTAAAATTATGTCAATGATTGTTATTAAATCTGCGCACTCGTCACATGCAAGGAAACTGTTTCTTTGCAAAGCTGGCTTAATATATTTTTGAAGGTTTCTTTTCACAACAAACCTTGGAAGTGGAGGTACAGCTTTCACAATAAATTGTTCTACCACATATAACCATCAGGGTCATTTAAAGATGAGACTGATTTATTTATTTATTTAATATCAACCCATGCAAATTATCTTCATATAGTAAATAAATATTAACATACATTCTTAATGTTTCTGAACGTTATAAAAATATGCAACCCATGGTGGAAATAACTTCGGCTACCTAACAATTCAGTTTATTCTCACAATTCGATACAAATTTTGAAAATATACTCACAAATAGCACAAACAATTTCTGTTTATGTTCAATAAAAACATACTGACTCCAAGTACTGGAAATGATCGTTTGAGTCAGCTTTAGATATTTCTCGTATTGTAAACTTTTCAATCAAAAAGTGACACATTTTCTCACAAACGTCATAGGATATCACGAGAAGACTGATTATTGATTTTTATTTATGATGTTTGATTTATTGTTCTGTCATTGTTGTGGAATTTGGAAGCGGACTACGCAAAGAATTAGAAATAATGTCTACATTGTACTTTAGTTGCTCTTATTGAAAATATCTAATAGTTTTTTCTGGTATCTCCATCAGAGCGCCAATATGAATTTCGCTAGTGGGAAATAATTTTTTGATTCTATCTCTTGGTGAGAACGTTTTTACCAGGGCAATAGTGATTCGGAGTACTTTTTTTGAGTGAACTTTTGTGAGTATTATTTACAACAATGTCAACATTTATAACAGCGTCCGTAGTCCGTTTTAGAACTAGTTTCTTCAGGTTATTTAGATATTTTTTCACGAATAATTATATCTTGAATTTTTACTTTTTTGAGCGTGTAATATAGATTAAAAAATAAATACAGCTTGAAATATAAAAATAGATAGTATAAAACTAATATAATAATAGTTTTCTATTCATTTCGTTTTCATCCAATGTCTTTAAAAACCTTAAAGACATTATGTGCATTATAGTTCTCTTTAAACACCTAAATATCAGAAATAATTAAGAATAATATTGCATTTTATATGTCAAGAAGAATCACTATTGGCTCACTAACCAAGTAGATTTCACGCATGCTATGTTAATTTCAAGCATTCACTCCACAATTTCTTTTAATAAAACTGCACAGTGAAATATAATTTCAGTATTGTTTAATATTACCACCAACACGAGTTTGCAATGCCTCATATCACAGTCAGTGACCAAAATCGTCCGAAATGCGGGCATTTCCCTATGCATTAAAACGGCCCGAAGTTCTCGCGAATGGTCGGCGACCAGCGCTCCAGCGGCCACAATGTCGTGACTTCGTCCGTTCGCTGGCTTCCATAAGGATCGGCGAAGTGCCGCGGCTTTTAGGCATACTAGCGGGCTATAGTATTACGAAGCAGTTCCAGGAATTCTGAATGCCGTTACATGTCTTTGAAGAATTCGGGCGAGCTGATGCGAGAGAGATTGCGTAACATTATGCAATTGGCTTTATATCTTAACACTAGGAATGATTAAAGATGAAAATACAGTTGGCATTATAAATTGTACAAAGCTGGATTGTGGTTACATAACAATTATAATACAGCCTCTTTATACATTAAGTATATTTAGGAGACTTGCTCCGACAAATTAATAAGGAATTTCGCAATTGATTGTCTTTTTTAGTATTGAAATATTAGTTTTGTTGTCCTATTTCCAATTATTTACAATTAGCGTTTATTGGTAGAACTATTTTTTCTTTTCATATGGCTAAAATATTTATTACAACGTGACGGAAAATATTTTTTGCGGCTTCAGATAAATAACAAACAACAAACAAGTAACAAACATTTATAATAAAATTATTTTATTTAGACACAAGTTTGTTATAACATCTTGATTAGCAGAAAACGAAGTACAAAGTAAAATAGTCAATAATAGAAACTGGTTATATTAAAAAGTGAACAGTCAGGAAAGTAAAATGTCAAATGAATCAATAATAAAATAAAAACTGAGAAAACCCACCTGGTTCAATTAACATAGCTTAAAAATATAGCGCTATTTTGACCATGACGCTATAAAATACGAACTGCGTCATTCGGCAGTAGGACCCGATGACAGGCTTCCAAGGTCTACGCAGCGAATGAAGAATTTGCAGAAAACGAGGGGTGATGAAGGTGAACGTGTCTTTTCTCTGATCAAGCTAGGATAGAATTCTTTGTCGAAATGCTTGGAAAAATGTCGTGAACAACACTACATTCCTACTAGGCGGAAGATGAGGAAGGCACTAATTCCTACTAGGCGGAAGGTGAGGAAGGCACAGACTATATAGCTCCTCCACACTCACACAATGACAAAAGTTTCGACTACAATAAAATGCTTGCGTAGCAGTAAGGCCCAGGTTCCAGGTCAAATAGATCCTCCCATTTATAAGGAGGTCTTACCGGTCATCAATTCGGAGCTCATGGGTCTCTACAACAGCTGCCTCGCACGGCAGTATTACCCGGAAAACTGGAACCACGCAAGTATTTCGGAGTTTTCAAATCCGGAAAGAACCTTATTCTTGCGGCGAGCCATGGGCCAATCAGCCTTCTCCATGTCATGGGAAAAATGTTCCAAAAGCTGCTCCTTGCATTAATACTGCAGTTTGTTTTCTAGCTGAATTTCATACACGAAGAAGTCTTTATGCCGGACCATCGGCCTCCTTACAAGCTCTTTGTATACCTGAGCAGATGTTGAGTGATCTATTTATTTATTTATTTACGTCAAAAACAGTTAAAAACTGCGTGTGACGAGCTATGGGGAGAAGTGAATTTTCATAATTCTGTGGTCTCTATCCTAACCATATTCTAGTCGAATTTTGAATACAGAAAAGAGGTTTTTTTCGAGTTTTGTTGACAAAATATTCGCTCCTATATAATAAAATATATTTTCAAAGGTAAATTAGCTATAAATTCCTGTCCTGAACCCTCATGTTCTTCATGAAAGAATAATACTTCTTGCCGCGATAATATGAAAAACGAAAATTTGAATAACTATATTTCCCACTGAAATTCAGAAGACGTGCACAAATAATGAAGTTACATTTATGTCCAGAAGCAAAACAAGGGACCATCTCAGCATTTGCTCAAGGATCAGGGAAACTGGACGAAAAACCTGATCGAGATGGGGGCCATCAACCCAGAAACTGTGGTACAACACTTGTTACAGGTTCTTTAGAATTATACAGTCCAAATGATAAATAATTACATTAATTATCATTGTTAAAATTAATGCTACTTTTCTTTTTGATGCTCGGTATAGTCTCGAATTGTATAGAAACAGTTATGGAGCAGAAAAGATTTTACTTGGGACTTAAACTTTTCTATCGAATTTAATCGTTTAATGTCTTCCGGCAAAGCATTTCATACTTACACTCCCGTTATTTCTCTCGACATGGTACAAGCTCTTGCAAAGTACCACACGAAACATTCAGGACAAGACTCAGACGCAGCCTTCTACAAGATAACGGATATGATTACATCCTTCTTCACAAACCGCTCATTTATGGAAGATGTGAAGGAATCGAGGTTTTCTATGCGCGGGATTTCGGTTGAGATCCTTCATAGCTCCGTCATCTCGCCGCTGCTGTTCTCGCTCTTACAATGCTTTTTGTATTTGTATTCAGCCACTGTATTTCTCGTAAGTACAATTGGCCTTCGTGCCATTAGACCCTGGGGTTCCTTCACGGTTATCCAACCAGGGAATCGCAAAGTCTCGAATTCACTTAACCTTCGTGACTTCACGTATTTAACGAATTTTGCTAGTGATGCCGGTTTTGCGGTCGTGGTCTTTCAGGAGAACCATCCCAGAATTCACCTGGACGACTGAAGGAAAACACGAACACTCATAACAGGTTGGCCGGCACGAGGATTGAACTCCGGGCCTCCCGTGTGGGAAGTCACCGTGTTACGTCCTGAGCCACTTCTCTCGACCTACGCAAATGACATCATAATTACCACGAATGTGAGTCTTTCTCTGGGCAGACGACATTGCTATTTGAGGAATAGGAAATAGCGTAGACCACAAGCTCAATTTACTTTAGAAAAAACTGATTCCAACACTTATATTGGTAAAAAAGAAGATGACTCAAAGCGAAAGCCTCAGACCATTTGCCACTCTTGCCGCAAACACAAATACACTCAAAGATACACTCCACCAAAATGAATTACATTACGCACTCTAAAGCTGAAAAGGACACTGCCAGATTCCAACCTAGAATTTACTTTCGATCGTAGAAGTCGGTGGCATTTTACAAGTCAACAGTATACTATCGAAAATCAAAACTTCAACAAAGCGTGCGCCTAAAACACCCTCGGATGAGGAAACATTTACTTCCCTTGGGCCTTCGTCTGGCACTCTAGGAAACGTGCTGCGTCTAATGTTCACTTAGGCCGCGGCGACGTGGTGGACTACAATGAAAATGGACAAGAACATACTCGATCTCGTTCAGAACAAATGCTGCGACTGACTACGCGCCCTCCGTTTCGAAAACGGTTGAAACAACATCCAGAGGAACTCGATATTGAGTCTTTTACTCATTGAGACCAAGGACATCTAGAGACATACCTTTATACATCGTTTCTTCTTGACATCTACGCACCTTCTTTACATATAAGTATGTCTACGGTCCTCCCTCCCCCCGGCTTGTAACTCCAGATTCCACAGCCTTGATTCACTATCTCCCCATCTATGGCGCCGATATAGCTCGTGAACCTATATCGGTCATTGTACATTGAGGCATCCAGTATGGATATAAATTAAGCAAAGAAAGCGTTAATGAAAACAATTTCCATGGCCTACTTTGAGGAAGATCGTGAGTATATACTGATATTTCAGAAGCTATAAGCCAACCAACAGTCCATTGGATGAATTCCATTCTTCTTCTACCAATTTATCTTCGCAAAATGTGTGGATTCATATCGTCCCCTTAAATACTCAACCACCATCACACAAAAACTACATTCGGTGGATGACGTCCAGACGAAAATCATTAAACAAGAAGGATGTTCCAAAGGCATG